>CM038229.1:45601344-46807711 GCA_021442155.1 Cymbidium sinense
GTATTTCCACCATGGCTCTCAAAGGTCAAGCCAAGTTTCTTTAGCAAAGGTGGAAGCCCTCCAATCAAGAGTGAAAATAATATGCATTTGTGCATGATGTTATAAAAGAAGTACTCATCCAACTAAGGGGTTGTTAATTCTTTTATCTTGATTTTAGCCTAAGCTTCAGATGAGATTATGAGTTCTTTATTTTAATTTTGAATTGTTAAATTTGGTAGAAGATTTTTTTTTGTAAGAGCTAAATCCACATCCAGGTGATACATCAAGCAAGGAAGAAACTAGGAAAAAGATGTCATCTTAATGCACAAGCTAAACAAATCATCAATCAATTTAAAAAGCTAATGCAAAAGAATAAGAGGCCATTTGTGGTCGGGCACCACCGCACAAACCTGAAAACAAATTGTGTAGCTGAGCTCTACCCTTATACAACCCGGATTACAAATAAATTAAGTACAATTAAGCAAGGAACTCATTGTTATGGGGGTCTTCAAGAATCATTTCTTCATTCTTCTTTCTTCTTCTTTTCTTCTTTGTTCTTTGGTTCCTTCTTTTGGATGGTTGGAAGGTGGTTGTTCTAAAGACTTCACATGGTACATAAGATATAATTTTATGACCAATGCTCAGCCTAATCCCATTAACATTCATTTCAAAATCATAATTACAAAAATTACATAAAAAGGAAAAGTAAATCTAGCTAACACCTGTAAAATAGAGATTAGCTAAACAAATCACACAAATCCCAAGCATGTATATTGGACTTATCACCCCACACATGGGTGACTAAGTCCATTTGGCCTATTGGATTATGCTTAGGGGTATAAGCACCTGCACAACAAAAGCATTTATATTTTTATTTATTACATCACCCCTTAAGCACAATCCCCTGCAGAAATAATGATTAGACTAAATCATCCTATCATTCATTCTACACATTCATCCTAACATCCAGACTAAAATATATATCACAAAATAAAAGTAAACATCAAACCATGCACCACCTTAACCTAAAGCTAGAAGTGGTGACTTAGTCTAAAGTGTGTGCTTTTAAGGTTTGTGTAGTATGCATAGTTATGGCTTTAAGTTAGAATTTTCTAAGTGTGAAGAATGTTCAACTTAGAGGAGGGTTTCATTTAAGTGGTTTAGTTATTTTGGGTTGATTTTATTTTATGTTTTGATTGGGTTCAAGTGAATCCTACAATTAATTACTAAGTTGTAAAAAGAGGGAAAGAGAAGAGAACTTCTCTTTTCTTCCCTAACCTAAGTAATTTCCAATGTGGATTCATGTTTTAGTTTTATTTAGTGAATGTTTTATTATGTGTTTTAATTAATCTCAAGTTCAGATGAACTCTAAACAAACCTATTCAAAATAGAAAGGCATTTTAAGATTAAATAAAGTGAGTTAAGATGACAAAACACACATCACTTCATTTCTTTCCCAACACGTATAACATGCATATGAATGAATCCTAAGCATATCTATACATACCAAATGAAAATGTTTAGCACACTTTATGATACATGCTAAATAAGTTACTTAAGAAAATTTGAATGTTTATGATGCATTATTTTCAGTAAGTAACAAAGGGGTTTCTTATCCAACTTTCACATGCACATATGAATGTATGAAAGGTATAAGTAAGTACGGCACCATTATTAAGTAGGGGTGTAAGGTACAAAACCTATTTAGGACTACTTAAAGCCTCGCAACCCTAGGGTTGTCCAGACTAAGATACCACTTTTCTTAAATACAAGCATATGTACAAAAGAAATAAATGGAAAAGAAAGAATGCAAAAGTTGGTATTTACTTTATTTTGGTTTGTTTATGCAATTTATATATGTAAGTGTAGGTGTCCTTCTTAAGTCATAGCATAGGAATGAATATGAAATGGAATTAGGCAAGTATTGTGTTCTTTTCAAATGAACTATACACTTTGCCAAATCCTATTCAAAACTATACCAAAAGAGAGGAGAAGGAAAACTACACTAAGCACATCTTTATATTTTACTCACATGCAAGCTTATAAATAAGATATAAGTAACACACTTATAGTTTTGATAATTGATTTATATATTTTAAAAATAATTTGGATTTAATAGTGATAATAGCCACTCATATTCTTACTTTAGCCGAAACATGTAATTTGACATAAAGGAAACTATTTCATTTTAAATTTGATTCTTGCAAAGCATGAATGTATGAAATCATATGACACACATATTTAGCATGTTAAGAATGAACTAAAGTAATGAAAGCATGTAAACACATTCACCTTAATTAATTCCTAAAGACAATCTTATGAAATAAGAAAGCTTAAAGAAAATCAAAGTTTGTTTAATGTGATTTTGAGTTTGATTTAATTTGGAAATTGTGAGGTGAGTTTACTGTTCCTAACCCATTCCCACGTGTGTTTGATATTTTTATTCAATTTTTAGGTGATTAGATTCATTTTATATTTTGATTAGGTTAAGGTATGAATTAAGCATTTTAATTACCCCTTACCTACACCACCTTATCATAGTTAATCAAATAATTATGAGCCAATGAGATGACAAAAAACCATACTAGGGATTCAAATCAATAATGTAGGAAAAGGGGCTAATGCAATTTGGCTTATGATTAATGAGTAATTAAGCTAAGGGGTTTAACTTAAGTAATTTCAAAACACCCCTCACACATATGAGTTGAATTTTGATTTCCTTAATGGTACTTAGGCTCTTGAACACCTAAGCATCTACCCAAGAAGAATAAATTGAGTTCTTGAAAGTTTTAGAATTTTATGAAATTAATTACGGTGATAATTAGTGAATTAACCTTTAATTAAGGTAAGATTAAGGAATAAATGGGGTTTAAGGAATATCTTAAGGAAGTATCCCAAAATTATTCCCTAAACCTTACATTCACTTAATCAAAACTTAATTGGCTCAATCTAAGGGTTAAATCACTAATTATACCCATTAATTAAGTCTACTTATATTAAGGGGGTGATTAAGGAATGAACTAGCAATTCTCATAATTAAGTCACTAATAAATCCCAACAAAATTAGGGGAGGTCGAAGTCATACATCTAATCACACCCAAAACATTTGGGATTAATCAGTGCATTAATTAGAGAGTAATTAGCAAATTAACCTTTCCAATAAAACCCAAATTCAGGGAAAAGAACTATTCAAAATCAATCAAAATTAATTTAAAATTTTTAATTTTAGAATATTCTATGTTCAATTATCTTTCTAACGCAATTTATTTCATATTTTTTTTCATTTTTCTATATTGAGATATGAATTTTAGAAGTTTAGGTGATTAATTAGAATTAAATAAATCTCTAATTATATCACTAATCCTACTGGCGTCACGCATGCCGCTAATGCGAAATGCACTTTACATGCATCGTAGCTTGACTGGATACTTAATCCATAACATCATAGCACCGAGTGGCGGCAGTGCTATGCACTTTTCGGACGGTTGAGATTAAAATCGGGGATCAAAGAAGTAAATATAAATATATTATGCATTTTAATCTCGGCTGTCCATCCAAAATGCACGGATGGATGGCCAAAGATCTATCCTTGTTACCCCCTATGAGCAATGGAGGTCATCCATGTTCTAGGGTAAGATTCGAGCTCGATTGAGCTCGGATTGGGCTAAAATTTAGCCTACACCATCTAAACCTAATGGCAAGCACATCTAACTACTAAAATTCCATGGGATTAAAATTCCTTTCACAAAGGACCAACACTCATTGAAATTAAGCTCAAAAAAATGGCTAACCTCACCGAGGTGATCACAGGTGCTCGATTCCCTTGGAGAAGCTTCATCTGGTTGAGACAAAGCATTGCTAAAAGTTTGAGGGGTTGAGGTTGAGTAACTTCTCCTATGGACCAACTCCTCCTCAAATTGAGCTTAACTTTGGTCTAGAACACTCCTCCTCTGCCTTTGGAACTTGGGAAAGAGTTTGGGTGAGTTTGATTGAGCTCACTGATGGAGCTTGCAAAAGGGATTGCACTAATTTTGAGTATGGAGTAAGTTGGCAATCAAGATGAGCTCCCCTATTTTCAGTGTATGAAAATCGAGAAGATGAACTTTCAATCGACCTCTAAGAAGCTTAGGATCACTTGCAAATGGCTCCACTGGCTTCCTAACACTCAATCGATAATGGCTCTCTTAGAATGAGAGTGAATTAGAGGGAGATATCTCCCCTTTGATAAATTAAGCAAGGAGCCATTTTGATCGGATTCAAAGGGATTGTTAGGCTATTTAAGATGCCCTTGTTTTCAATTTTGGCCAAGGAGTGGAATGGTGAAGTGTCCATGTGCTTCAATTGAGTGGGAAGAGGTTTGCCATGTGGCCATTTCCATGCACATGATCGGTTCGGTCATTGGGTTGGGTTTGGCTGACCCAAACCTATTAGGTTAGGTGCACCACCCTCCCTAGTGCTCACTTGAACCACTACGAGAGTGCCAAGTGGGTATGGTAAGGATTTGATGAATTTCCAAGTGGAATTGGCCAAAATTTACTCAATGTCCTAGGCGTAAAAGGTCATTTGGCCGATTTTTTAATTTGGATATGTTTGATATGTTGAGAAAATAGGTTTGGCCAAGTTTCATTGAATTTGGAGTTTGACTTGATATGATTTGGCTCATGTTGACCCATTTCGATCAAAATGGGTCAACTTGGGTCAAGTTGACAATCAAATTGGGTCAAACCAAGGGTTAAAGTCAAATTCATATGACCATTTGGAATATTTTGGTGGCTTTGGTTTGATTCAATTTAGGTTTGAATTTGGTTCATATGACTTCATTTAGGTCAAATGGGTCAAATTGACCAATTTGACCTATTTGAGCTAGGTCATGGGTAGGTTTAGGTTTTGTTAGTCATATGAAGTGGATTAGTATCTTTGTTTCCAATCAATTTTGGTTAAGTTTGAGTTTGGCTCAATATGACCCTTTAGGTCAAGTTAGGTTCAAGGTCAATTGGGCTAGTTAGGTGTTCCAATTGAGGCTTTGGTCAAGTTCAACAAGTGATTTAGAATGAACTTAACCTATTGGTTTCAATCAATTTGGCTTAGATCAAGTTTTGACACATTTTGACTTTTAGGTCAAGTTGGATCAACTTGGGTCAAGAGCCAATGGGGCTTAGGCTCAAATGTTGACTTGGTCAAGTTCAAACATTGATCATGAATGAACTTTAGATAATTGTTTCAATCAATTTAGCCTATGATGGATTTTGGCTATGTTAGGTTTCATTTTGGCTAAGTGTTGACTTGGTCAACCCTTAGGTTTGACTTGGTTTGACCAAATTTTGAGTGATTGATCATCTTATGATGATTGTTGATCATGATGAGAGGCTTAGGTGAGTTTGATTCAATCCAATTTGATTAGGAATAGAATTTGACTCATAAGGGTACTTTAGGTCACTTTGGGTCAAGTGAGCCTAAGTGGGTCAAATGGCTTGGTCAAAGCTTGATTTGAATTTTATTGAAATATAAATGCATTTGCAAGTGATTTGAAGTCAAATGGGTTTTGATTCCCTTAACAATTTCAAGTTCAAAGGGTGAACATGAAATGGATTTTGGCTTGATTTTTGAATTGAGTTTTGGTTAAGTGATTGAAGTTTGTGTTTATATTTGGATTCATGATTAAAGGATTGATTGAATCATGAAGGAAAATCAAGGGTTTGGTTTGATTTGAAATTGATTTGGCTAAGTTCAAAAACTTGACTTGAATGGATTAGGTTAGATTTTGATTGAATTTGAACTTCAATTTTCGGGTTATTTTGATTGATTTGAATTTATATTTCATTTATATTTGTGAATATAAATGAGAATATAAATGGGTTATGAGAGAGTTTCATGAATTTGGAGTGATTTGATCATGATCTAGGCTAAGTCCTTAAGAGGGAAATTAAGGACTTAGGAAAGATTTGTGAATTGAACTTGAATTTTGAATTTAGTTTGATTGATTTGAATTTATATTTCATTTATATATGTGAATATAAATGAGAATATAAATGGGTTGTGAGAAAATTTTATGAATTTGAATTGATTTAAAGATGATTTAGGCTAAGTCCTTAAGAGAGGATTAAGGACTTAAGAAGGATTTTAATTAGGAATTTAAATTTAGGATTTGATTTGATTGATTTGAATTTATATTTATATGTGAATATAAATGAGAATATAAATGAGTTATGAGAAAATTTCATGAATTTGAATTGATTTGAAGATGATTTAGGCTAAGTCCTTAAGATTGAAATTAAGGGCTTAAAAAAGATTTTGAATTAAGAGTTTGAATTTGGATTTCAATCATGGATTTCAATCATGGATTTCAATCATATAGTATTGATTTGAGTTTTGAGAAAATCAATTATGCTAGAATTGATTTAGGTTTGATGTTGATTTGATTTGGAGTTTGACTTGAAGGAAGGAAGTAAAGAATGTGGTTCAAGCTATGGGTAACAAATTTTCTAACACCTTAAGGCATGACCTATTCCTATGGCAAACTCTTCTAAGTCTCTAAGGCTAGTTTGAGTGTCCACCTAATCACTATATGTGTCTTAGGACTAAGAATCTCTTAAAGTCTAAGAGGAGTCCTATGTCTAAGATGGAGGGGTTGAGAACTCATTCGAAAAATGAGGTCAACACTAGGGAAATCTTAAATTCATAATAACAACATGGTTTCATCCTCTTCACATCAGTGCATCAAGTTCATCAAGGATGGGATCGAATATTGTGCCAAAGAAGATCTCAAACCATTTACAGTACATTAGGTCAAGATTTATGAGATGTGGCCTATTACCTTCTTTAAAAAAAGTTTTCTAATGAACTTAATTAAAATAAAAAAGAAAAAGAAAGAAAAGAAAAAGAAAAGGAGAATAAAAAAGAAAATAAATTGGAGCAAGAAGAAGACATTAGGGAGGAGATAGAGCCCAGATTATTCCACTCAGATTTGTTACTCCATTCAACAAGTGGGGAGGATGACCTGACCTCCACTAGAACAAGGAAGAGGCAAATCTAAGGGAAGTCTCAGGGGTGGTAGAACTCCAGACCTACCACCAACCAAGAGGTTCATTCCAACATCTAGAAGTATACCTGCCATTTACATGAGACTAGAGTCTAGTAGCATGAGTCATATGTAGTGTGCACCCATACCTCTATACATTAACATTTCTTTGGAGGTGGAAGTAGCAATAGTGATGAATACTGATCCCAAGAAAAGCATAAGTGTATTTGATTCTTCTTTATGTGAAAGTTAGACATGTGGGTTTTAGCTCTAACACCCCACTTTCCTCATAGAAAGTTGAGGGTTTGGTAGTTAAGGAAGCTCTCAAGACATATGTCAATGCTAAATCTCAAAGGTTTTATCTGAGCAACATCCTCAAGCCTAGAAGTTGATGTAAAGCTTGAGGATGAATCATTCAAAGAATTAATAAAATTATTATTTGATTGGTACTCGCATTGTGTTCTAAATTTAGCAAAAAAATTTTAATTCTGCATGCATGGTCTAAGCATAGGTTATAGTACTTTGAGAAATTATGGGACAACAAGTGCAAGAACTCGTAGTCAAAACCCAGACTAGGCTTTGATACAGTAGGCCTTCTAGACAATTACAATTACTGCCTAGTCATCACTGATCATTTGGAATATGATAAGTTCTTCTCAAACCATATTAACTCATATGAGGAGATGTGTTTAGAAACTTTAGATGATTCAGATGATCTCCAAGTCAAGAATGCACCCCCAAAATTCAAAGAAGAAATCAAATCAACCATAGATGAACTTACAGAAATCAACTTGGGGATTGAGGACAATCCACGCCCAACATATGTTAGCTTCTTGTTAAATGAATTTGAAACCAATGACTTAGTAAGGCTACTCACAGTTTGAAGCATGGAGTTATGAAGAAATGCAGATAATTTTTAAGTAGCGGTTCATAAGCTAGCATACCTAATGCTAACCTCCAAGTAAGTTCCTAGACATATGTGATTGGACATTGAACAATAGGCCATTTTCAAAGTCAAGAAATTGATCGAAGTTGGTTTCATCTGGGAGGAAAAATACCTCACCTGGTTGGCCAGCATCATCCCAGTTAAGAAGAAAATGGCCAAATTCACAAATGCCTCGACTTTAACTATCTTAACAAGGCATGTCCAAAGATGAATTTCAACTACCAATACCGGAACTGATGGTGGTCATCACCTCATCTCTTCTCTTTCATGGATAGTTCATCTAGATATAACCAAATAAAGATGACACCAAAATATAAAATAAAATCTACTTTTAGAACCCCGATCAAAATCTATTGTTAAAAGGTCATTATCTTTTGACCTCAAAAATACTAGCATCACATTCTAGCAAGCCATGACTCAGATTTTCAACGAACTCATTCACCATAAAGTCGAATGCAACGTCGATTATCTCATGGTCAAAAGTAAAGAAAATAAAGACCATCTCTTTGACTTGAGAGTAATTTTTTAAGCGATTAAGGCAATATAATCTCAAAATGAACCCTCTAAAGTGTGCATTGGTAACTGAGGAAGTTTCGGGTTTTTCACATGGCTGGATTGAGATCCTAGGAGAAGATAAAGCAATATTGGAAATGCCACCCCCTAAAGTCTAACCCAACTCAAATCATTTTAGGGGAGGTTGGTGTATCTAAAACACTTTATATTCAACCTATCAGGAAAATGTCAACCATTCTTACCACTAGTCAAGAAAGATATCAAGTTTAAGTGGGATGATAAATGTCAACATGCATTTGAAATTATCAAGCAATATCTTATGATGGCCCTAGCCAACCCTATCCTCGGAAAACCCCTCATAGTTTACTGCACTAATATGTTGACCCAAGCCAACATAGGGAAAGAAAAACACACTTTATTATCTCAAGCATGTGATAATTTAAAAGGTTAATTAGGCTTTAAAAATGTAATTAAACAACTAGAACTTCAAACAATCACAACTAATTATAGAAAAATTTTAAAAATACAAATAAACCCATTTTGGAAAGGTTTGACAAAAGAGACTTTAAAAATAATAAAATCTTTAATTCATGCCCTAATGAATAGTGCCTAATTAGGGTTTGAAGCCTAAGTTAATTACTTTAATTAATGCTAAATTATTTGGCTAATAAATTCTAAATTTGATGGAATGATTTCATGGGATGTCCTCTACCTCCCATAATTTTCTTGGAATTATTTGTCATGTAATTTAAAGAATTTAAAATTTCAATACTAATTACTCTAATAATTAATTAATTAATTATTAAAATTGATAAATAGTAAAAATTAAATAATTAATGATAATTAATCATTGTGAATGGGGGATATTGAGGAGAAGTAATTATAACTCATTTTCTAATTATTTTTCCAAATGTATTTCCTTAAGGGGTTAATTAACATGTGTAATAATTAGGAATTACTTAGAAAATTAATGATAAAATGAAAACCTAATAAAATTAATAATTAGTTTAGATAATTCAAACATAATCCATTTTTTTTTATGTGTTTAATAACATAAAGTCATTAAAGAAATTATGATTAACCCATTAGTATGGGAAAATCATATGAATTTTAACTTAGATTATTTTTTTCTTTATAATACGTCTTAAGCATGAGCTTAATTGTATTAGATTCTTTTAGTTGGATTACAAATTTTATTTTCTTTAAATATATCAAATCATCAACATGGGATGGGATAAATATTAAGTATCATCTCTCCTCTTTAGGTTTTAACAACTTAAATATCAAAATCAAACCTTGTAAGAACTTTAGTTAGCCTGAAGGAATATTTATTTGGCTTGATTGTTCTTAGGAATTAATGTAATTGAGTATGTTATGTGGTAATGTTTAATTACTTTATTTTGATCATCATAAATTTGCATGCCTTTTATTTCACATACTCAGATTTTTTTTTAAAAAAAAAGAGAACCAAAAGAATACGGTTGCATTTAAGTTATATGTGTTAGTTAAATATTAGATGGCATGACTATTATCACTAATAAATTCCAAATTACATTCAAAACTATAAGCTAATGATGTAAAGTTTAAGCCAATGTTGGCTAAATGTTCAATAAAGTTTATATTTAGTTATAATTTAAAGATGGTAAAGGATTGTTTTATTTTCATGGTTCATGTATATGTTTACATATGTTTGGAGTTGGCAAGTATATAGTCTAGAAATCCTGGGAACACAAGGCTTTAAGTATCCCTAAGGAGGTCTTAGATAATGTCACTTCCTTGGTTTAACAACATCATGAACTTGCTTAATTTCATTCATGTGTATTCATTTGTCAGAATTTGGGATAAAAGTTTGCTTTACATGAATAACAGGTTTGATTTTATATACCCTTTGCATGATTTTTATTTCTATGCTCATGTATATGTTTATATGTATTTAAGTTAGCAAGTATATAGTCTAGACATCCTGGGAACACGAGGCTTTATGTAGCCCCAAGGAGATCTTAGATTATCTCACTTTTCTAGTTTAACATTGGCACGCACTTGCTTAAATTTCTAATACATGTCTACATATGCTTATCTATAGAATGGAATCCTTCTTTCTACCAAATTCATGCATTAATTATATCAAGTGTAAAATATAAATATATATATATAAAATAAATATATATATATATATAGATATATATATATATATATATATATATATATATATATATATATATATATATATATATATATATATATATATATATTAAACCAAATATCATGAATAATAAAATGGAAGAAGTGTATGCTATTGATGATGGAAAGAAGTAGTGGAATGTTATTCATGTAATAGTTTTTCAATTTTTATTAAGATGCCTTTTATGTTTGATTAAGGCTCCTTAAGACTAACCCAAACTTAGGTTTAATAAAATGTTTATAAATGGTTAATGAAAGTCTTAATAACATGCCTTTAGAAAACAACTTAGGGATGAAGGGGTCAAACCCCCTTTCTTCTCTTCATAATAATTAGATATTGAGTAAACATTAAGTGAAATAGAAAATTGTAAATTAAAAGTAATCAATTTGTGCCAAAATTTGAAGTAAAATCTCCCTTAATGTTTAACATAAATAATTCTAAACTTTAGATAATCACACTCTTAAAGCTTAGTCAAGACACACCACATTAAACCTTTGCACACACATTAAAATACTAAGCCCCCAATTCTAGCCTTAAGTTAAGCTAATGTATGTTATGGCGTTGTGTTTTATTTAATGATGTAATATTTTAGACTAGATGTTAGGATTATTTATGCATAGACTGGATGTTAGGTCGCTAATAGCCTAATGATGTCATCTACAGAGGATTGTTCTAAAGGGGCTACATAATAATATGTGAATATAAATATTCTTGCTTGTAGTCCGCTTATTCCCTAAGCATAATCCAATTATGACGGGTGGGCTTGACTACCCAAGTGCAGGATGCTAAGTCCAAATATAAGAAATATAATTGCTGACGTGTATGCTTATTTAGCTAACATCTATTTTACAGTTGTAGTTATATTTCATTATTTTTTATAAATATGTAATTTTTTTAATGGATTAGGATTAGTGCTATGTGGTTTAAGATGAGCAATGGCTAGAAGGCAAAGACTTGGGAGACCATCTAGAGCAAATTAATCCAAAAGAATGAAAAGAAGGGCAAGAGATTGAAGACCCTCATTATTTATTCATTGTAATCTAGTAAGGGGTAAAACTTAGCTAATTTCTTTTCCTTTCTAGGGTGTACGGTGATACTCGACCCCATCGGCCACTTATTTTATTATGAAATTCATATGTTTGGATGTTTTATTTAGATTATGCAATAAAATGACATATTTTTCATAGGTTTCTTAAAATGTGATGATTTGATGTGTGACCTGGATGCGGTAGGCTCTTTAAGATAAAATTAAATTTTTTACCATCACTAAAAACTCATAACAAAATTTTAATATAACTCATTACATTATTTTAAAGCTTAAGCTCTTATTCAAGATAAATAAAATATTTAGAAACCCCATAGCTAAATATTATATATTATCACATCATACATTTCATATTTTGTCACTCTTGAATAGGGAGGGTCTCCACTCTTGCATGATAAGGGATATGCTTGACCTTTGAGGGAAATCTCTTATAGTGGAGAACACCTCCTTTAATTGATTTAGCCCATTACTTAATGTCATCATGTATATAAGCATAATTTTCCCAAGCCTTGGTCCAAAATGAATATGTTAAAATGGTTTATAAAGTTATAAATTTAGCATTAGTTTAAGTCATGTTTCTATGTGAATCATATTCTAGTCTATTAGGGAGTGAGTTCAGGATTTTAGCTTCCTTTCTAATTAAATAATAACCTAGCTATCTTGCATCTACATAAGAATGGCCTACATGATTTTAAAGCGTAAGAGGTGTTATAGCTTATAATATTCTCTTGTACACCTCTAAAATGTGAGTCTTGAGAGATTTTATTTAATTTTGGATTGTTAGTTAATTTATTATAAATAATTGAAGTTCGACCCATTTAAATGAATTAATTAATTCAATTAACCCCTAATTAAATGTTTTTTAAGAATTTGATGCATTTTAGAGAGTTTAAATATTTTAATAATGCCACTAGTGTTAATTATGATGCTTTAAGACATTTTAAAGTGTTTTCCTAATTTTTTTAAATTTAATATTAATTAGTTTCATAAAATTAAAATTTTAATTTTGAAGATTACGCAACTTGTGATTCATTTGAGATTAGCTTTTGAATTTTATGTTAAGTGTATCTTAAGAGAAATTTTCAAATCAATTTGATGAATATTTAGGTTCAATTCTAGTTTGATTATTTTCATTAAAATCTAAATTAGACTAAAACTAGTGAAAAATTAGAGCTTTAACTTTTCTACTATTCTTCTTAATATGAAACCAAATGTGATTACAATTTTTAGGGTTTCTAGTTGATTTATTATAATTTATTAAAGTTTTGTCTAAAATTAATTAATTAATTTAAATTACTTAATTATGTTATTTTAGGTTTAATGGGTTTTAGAATTTTGATATTTAGGTTCATTGGTGCTAATTATAAGGAGAGAGTAGATGCATTGTTCATGTTAAGAAAGGTTATTAAGATGTATAAAAAATGATCTTAGTATACTTAATTAAATAAGAATTTATCATAATTTAGAGGGATTCATGTAATGGGATTAAGGCTTCTTTTTTGTTGTTGTATTGGTGTTAATTATAATGGTTTCCCTAATTCCTTGAATTTAATTTTAATTAATTTCATTAAATTACAAGTTTAAACTTGAAAATAATGTAACTTCTAAGCCTCTTAGAATTAAACATCTTGAAACTTTTATGTTAGATGTATCTAGCATTAATTTCAAATTCTAACTGTTTTGGCTTAATTGGATGATTAATTTAAGTTTAATTATTTTTATTAAATCACAAATTAAACCTAAATTACCAAATAAAAATTAGGGCATTTAGGTTTATTTGATTCTCGTCACTAAGAGGAATCCATATAACCCATATTTGCATTCCTTTAGTAAGCATTTTAATTTTTATAAGTTTTTGAAGTATTAAGTATTTTTTTATAATTTTTAAAATGTAACAACTAGACTCTCACATTTAACTATGTCAGCACTGACACGACATGCACTCTACTCATTTTTGGTGCATGATTGGGCCACACAAGATCTACATGGATCCAAGCATGGCAGTGAGTACATAGTTTAATCCTAAACTATTTGATGAAGAATCAGATGGCCGGGATTGAACCCATAGCTTAAATTGTTTGATTCAAGTATCAATCTAACTAATTATGTCTGTTAGTTTTAAACATGGAGAATGGATAACTATGTGATCATCTCCCCCTCACCATTGAAAGCCACAAGCCATCCACATTTTGGGGCCAAAATATAGTTTATCGCAAAAAATGATTAATAGTAGAAAATTCAAGATATTTATATAGATTACGAATGCGGATTTCATTTCACAAAGGACAAAGACTTATGGTTCTATCTACAATTTGCAGTGGTTTATTGGAGCTAACGTCTTGTAGTTGTGATGATCTGAGCATATTCGTTAGAGGTTGGCAAAGTTATGGGAGGCTAGTTTCCTCCCCGTGGATTGCTCTACAAACCAAGGTCCACCATGGGTTCATCAAACTTTCATGTTTCTCAATGGTTTCAAAGTCGGGAGAGGGGAGGCTTGTTTCATTTCATTGCTCAAACTGAGGAAGGTGATGGGAATGGAAATTAGAGGACAAAAGCTCTAGTTTTGTTATTCTTTATTTGGCCGACCCTACCTATATTAATGGAAGCATGTGTGGCTAACTAATTAGAGATGGGTGTGTGCACTTAGTCAAGGTGGTTTGCTCACTATTGAGCATGCCAAGGCTAACAAGCAGGAGATGGGTTGGGCATGAATGGATTTGGTATTTTGGCATTTTCTTCTTGATTTTTTCTACCCTTGACTTTTGGTTATCTCTCACATGGGCTGAAATCTCAGCTCATGTGATGTGAGGTTAGCTAGGGCTTAATGGATTTGAATTGGGTGTGGGTTGGCTTGAATCCCATATGACTTAATTTGGCTTAAATGGGTTTGGTTGGCTTCAATAGATTAGTTTGGCCAATTTGAGTTTAAATTAGGCTTTAATCATGTTTAATAATCTAATTAAAGTGATTAGAAGTGGTTGATTGTAATAGATTTAGGTTAATTTTAATTTTAACCCAAAATAGCTCATTTAGGTCAATTTGGTTTTGATTACAATTGAGCTCATTTAAGTTCATTTAGCCATTTAAATTTGGTTGGATCAATTGATCAAATTTGAGCAAATTGTGTGTAATTGATGGCTGAGTTGTGTTCAATAGTCAATTTGAGATTAGTTGTGAGTGCTAGTTTGGTTTAATTTGGATTGAATTGGGTTATGGTTCAATTTGACCTAAATAGGTCAAATTGAGCTAAGTTAAGTCAATTGACCAAATTAATTGGATTCAATTGACCATTAAGTCATGCTTAATAATCAATATGAGATGTTTGAGAATGTTAATTTAGTTTGTCTTGGCTTAATTTGATGTTTGGCCCAATATGGTTCATGTAGACCTATATAGGGTCAAGTGAACCAAACAACCAAAATTGGGTTGCAATTGATCATGGGGAATGTTCAATTATGTTTATGAAATGATTTTAAATCTTTTAGAAAGTTTAATTAGAAGTGATTTTAACTCAATTTAGATTTGAGTCATTTAAATGGGTTATTGGCTAAGAGACATTTGGTTAAGTTGGGCTTCAATAGAGTTTCAATTAAGGGTGATTGATGTTTTGGAGATGTTTGGAATGGTTAATTGCAATCAATTTAGGTTTCTCTTGGATTTTTCCCAAAAGGGTCTCAAATCACTTTTGGGTTAACTCAATTTTACTCAGATTAAGTGACTTATTAACAAACTTAAACCTCAATTGGATTTAAACTTATGTTTGGTGGAGTTGGTATGTTGGTTTTGAGCCATTAGAGATGTTAAAGTTGGCTTGGTTTTGATAAAAATTGATTTGGGTTTAGTGGGGCCCACATGAGCCACCTTATGTTAAATGGCTTAATTAGAGTCAATCAATTCAATTTTGTTCATAATTATATTTGGATACAAATTTTGATCTCATAGATTAACCTAATTTGAATTTATTTAACTCAACTTAATTTGAATAAATAAGGTTTTGGCTTAATTAAGACCCTAAGCAAGCTAACTTGTGCAAGTGGCCTAATTAACCTCATCAAGGGTCAATTGAATGTAGAATTTGATCTAAACGCGCATTGTCTAGAGTTTGGTTGAATTACATTGAGTTTGAAAGTATTCAAATTCGCATAAACTACTTGAATTAGGTTGAGTCTTAGTGAGGCCCACTAGCTTAGCCTAAGTTTTCCCTAAGATTTGGTGTTTCAATTGGTTTGGGTTTAATATCAAAGTTTTATTTGTTATAATTTGGTGTTATGTTCATTTAAGATTTGAATTTAGTGTTTCACTTAGTTTTAAAGGGGTGACCTTAGTGTCTAAGTGAAGGGTTCTTAGATTAGAATTAGGAGTCCTAAGTACTAAGATAATGAGTGAGGATAACCTAATTAAAAATGATGTCAACAATCACATTTTTAGAACTTCAAATTTTTAGATTATAAGGAATAAAGAATGATTATCAAGTCTTTATAAACTTCCATTTAATATATTTAAAGCATGACTAAGGAGACTTATTTATACACAATTTGTATGATGATTACGTAGTTGTTGATGGATATATATATATATATATATAAAGAGAAGAGGTTATATAGTCTAGAACTTATATGTAGACATTTATTATTATGGAATTGAATTCTGGGAGAGTAGTAGGATATTCTAGGAAGTTTAAGACTATACACCTATTAGAACATTGATTTTCCCTCCTTAAAGAGAGATGTTGAGAGAGTAGTCACAAAGTACTATTTGCAAGATAAAAGAAACATAAACAAAAATATAAAAAAAATATCTTATGCTTTATTCAATTTAGACCTTAAGAGAACCCAACCTTTATTGATTTTATGCGCAACCTAGCCTTCAAGAGGCAGATAAAATCTTTCTAGTGACTTCATTTAGATTAATGTAATTCATTTAAATAAAAATTTATGGGATGTAAATATCTAGTTTATATATTATTAGTATTATAATTATCTATAGTATGTTAACCTTTAACCAATCCCCTATAATAATTCACCGCTACCATTTCAATTAGTATTTCTTAAATATTAAATTTTATTTAAAGTTTTATATTTTAACAAAAAATTTATTTACAAAAATTTTTTGAATTTTTAATGGTATGTTTTTATCTTCATCTTTAAAGTCTCATTATCTTCTCTATACATTATAACTACTTCTTTTATTTCTTATAGCTGGTGTACATTCTTTAAAATTGTCAAATGAAATCAAATTTAGTGACCTATTCAAATATGATGCCCAAAGGAATATAAATTTAATTAATATTCAATGTTTGGAGGGTGATCATGTAATTATATTAATTTTATAATGTTAGTACATTATTGGTTTTTATAGGAAATAATGCCTAACAAAAAAATTGATAACATGCCAACTAGTTTGACTATTATAGTCTCTTAGCTAGTGATGGAATCTATAATAGTAAATATTTTTTTTAACATTAGAGATATTTTTAAATAAACATAACTCAAATTTAATGTTTAAAAATACAATTTCATATGGTAAAAAGCCATTATAATCATGCCCACATATTTGCTAAGCAATACACCTTGAGTTTTTATGCATCCATAAATGGATCTTATCTAATTTCTTGGCTTATTAAGCTTGTGAGTCCTTAAGTTATAATAATGTTATACATATATACCAAGAGCAAACACTCTTAGATTTTTATAGAACATGGTAATAGGTATGATCATTAGAGGAGACTAAAGGACGACATTCACCACTTCTTTATGTGTTATATTTACCAAGATTATCATATGCGGAGATTGGCATAGGACACCCTTAAGACCCCTAAGAGTGTTTTTAATGACAAAAGTAGACATAGTCCTTCTAGACATTTACATCGCCTATTATTTTTCATAATTAAATTGGGTTTATAAGCTTCCAATATCAAACTCTTAAGATAAGATAAAAGTTGATATTAGAAGACCTTTATCGATCCTTTGATGCATCCACCTCCTAGGAAATTGAATGTTATTATTGATTTCTAAGATAAAGACTAGTTATGGATGGTTTTCATAAAACCATATTATGATAGTTTTATTTGAGTATAACTCAAAATGATAAGGAATGTTAATGGAGCTTAAGTGATGATGACGAGCATGATGGTGAGCCTTATGTGCCTTATAATGACATTTTAGAAAGATTATAAGAAAAAGATACTCATTTGCTCAAATAAATTTCTATATAATTTACTTTCTCAATTATTATAAGGGTTGAACCAAAAAACTTCCTAGCTCAATGCACTAAGGACAAAATTAGGGATTTTGTTAAAGTGTATGTCAAGTTTATGTCCTGATAAGATTTTATTTGCTAGTGTACTATGTTTACATCATAGTACACTTAGGTTTCTAAGATCCATCAAACATAAAATCATAGTTGAGTCTAAGGTTTCTTGTGTTCTAAGCTATTATCTTATCTAAACTTTATACATTAGTGTATTAGGTTTATATTCTAGATAAACTTAGATTTTATAAATACATTAGGTTTTATTTCTAGTTGACTCTATATTCACTTGTTAGTTAAAGATAAAACACTAATCATAACAGAGAATGAGAAATTATTCATAAAACATATTGCAACCACCTATGATATAAATAATTATTATTATAAAAGAATGATATATTTTATGAAATGTTCAAATATAATTAGCTAGGAACTATGATCATAAAAATCATAGCAAAATCACTTTAAAAGAAAGTGAGTCCATTTAATGCTTTTAGTAACATAATATAAGTAAACATTTTAATAAGGTGGATGTTAAGCTAACCTCTTATAACCAAACATAAGTTAAGCTTATATGACAAGAAAAAAAACCAAATTGATTAAGTAGAAAAGATAAACTTATTTTGGATCAACTAAAATTATATTAATCATATATAAAATTTTAATTTTTTTAAAACTAACAATATATGAAGAATTTATTAGCAGTTGCAAATATCAAAATTTTCAATTGATTTTATCTATTGAGGCAACAAAATTGCCATAAGAAGGAAAATGTAGCTATTGATTTGCATTGTTACAACCTCTTTCATTTCTTTTTCACTTATATTCCCTGCATCCAAAGATGGATATTTATAAGAGAACAAGTAGCTCTCATAAAATATTTGGGAGAAATAATCAAATGTCTTTCCAAAATATTAGATCCAATATATCACCTTTTCTCCTAACTTGAAATTTTTCAATCTAATTCTACTAGCAACATCAAATTATATGATCCATTATTGGCTAATCAAATTCATACACACACAAAAATAATATGAATATAAATTATTTTAAAATTGTATTTTTTTTTAAAGAAAAAAATATATATAGCACATCATTTTGTTGTCTGATCTTCAATGTATTTATTATCAATATTTCAAATAGTTGAGGTTCGTTTACACTAAAGTCACTAGGTGTGCTTCAAACAGCATTCTAGTTACTTCATTTTTTTTATAATAATTTTTGGCTATTTTTTGAAAAAAAAATTTATATGAAAAGCTTCTTTGAAAATCAAAGTTATTAAAGTGTGTTATTATTAAAGTTATTTTATTTTTATAAAAAAGAAAATAATTGTAACTCCTATAGTAACTTTTCAAAAGAAAAATAAAAAATTCTAGACAACTTTACAACCATCATTACAAAATTTATAGTTGTCCTAAATATTAGTGACCTTTGTTTTTTCAACACTTGACCTCCAGTTAAAGATCCATCACCTAATCAGTGAGCTGCCAATTTTACTATTAGCCTCCTTCAGAAAATAAAGGCAAATGCCTCTCTTTCTCCTTCACACACACACATTAAATGTGCACACAAACCTATTTTTATTATCATTTATCTTTAATAAGAGCATGAAGGATAGTTTTAAAGAAATTCAATTCTTTAAGGCATTCCTCCACTACTTATAAATTAGTATGTTGCTTTGGTCTCTTCTTTAGTATGCATGGTTATATGACTATGCTTCTACAAATGGACTTTTGTGGACCAAGATAACTCAATAAGCTCAAGCATTAATATCTTCTAATAAAATATAATATCAGTTCAACTTTTACTGCAAAAGAAGAATCAATAGCATTTCTCTTAAGTAAAAATCTCTCAATACCATATAACTTTTAAGCATAAAGGAATCAATACAAAACCTTCTTATGAAAGGCCATAATGAATATTAAATTTATGAATTTATAAATTTGTTTGAAAAAAAGAGAATATAATAAAAGATATAGGTAAAAAAAATTTAATTTTAAAACTTAAAGGCTATGCATCAAGAATATTAGAACCACATTTCACCTTTTAAAAGGTTATATAAATTGTTGCAATTTTAATTCATTAATTTATAATTTTGAATAGATTAATGTTACTAGCTCAACTTCATCCTTCAAAGCTTAAGTAGAAAAGCAATATAAAGGGCTAATTTTAAAAGAAAATTATCTTGGATTAAATGATAATATAATAAGCTCCTAGTAAAAGTCATTAATTACATTATTACTTCTATGTTTTTTTTTTAATATTTTAGTCATTTTTATGGTAAATTCACACACTCATACATTCCCCATGGTTCGAACTCAAGACACTCTGATAATGAAATAAGACCTCAACCAATAGGTTGAGCCAAAAAAACACACTCTTAAAACTTTGAACCATAGAAGAAAAACAAGGATCTCTTTGGAATCATTTTTTTTAACATTTTATATTTTAAATTTATTTTTATAATATTTTAAAAATATATCTATTCTTTTTATTTTGAAACTAAATCATTTTATTTTTAAAAATACAAAAAGAAACTTTTTGGATTTTTTAAATATTTCTAAAAATAAATATCACCATTAAATATATTTTATTTTAAATTGAAATATAACTGAAACAAAATAAAATTAAAAAATTAAAGTGATCCCAAACAAGAAAAATAAAATGCAGGAGTTGGCTTTGAAAACTCGACGTTGAATTATCACAATGCAATGGACGAAATGCCATTCTCGCTACGGCTATTTAAATTTCTCGTGGATGGCGACGGCCCAAGATTGATAACTATGGGCTGCATTAAATTATAAGCGACGGTCCACCGTTGAGGTTATAACAAGAAAAATGTGCTTTCACCATCTTTTTTTTATTATTATTTGACTAAAATAAAGTGTCAATTAATAAGAGATAGAGATTTGAATTTGATTATTAAAATAGATCAGTTGATACAAAGATAAAAAACTTAATTTCTAATATATGATGAAAATGAGAAGTCAAATTAAATAATTATATATATAAATATATTTTTATTGATATATTTTAATTTTCAATTTAATTAAAGTTTTTTTTTCTAAAGCTAAACATAAAATCACAATCCAAATAACTCTTATTTCAAAATCATAAATCAAATCATTTTTTAGTAAAATGAACAAAATCAATTCGATATTTTGATTTAATTAAAATTGATACTAAATATTAGGCTTAGTAAAAAAAATTTATTTCCTAGTCAAACTAAAATTGAGCCTAATAAAAATTGATGATTTTTAATTTCAGTTTACAATTTATCTGAAGTTACATAAGGGTTTTATTATCTCAATATATATTTTAAATATAAAATAAAATAGTCTATCTTATTTTAATTTGCAAAAGTTGTTTGATTGGATAATGAATTTCAAATGCATTTGTGTTGAAGTCATATATATATATATATATATATTAAAAATAATAATACACCTCTTTGGTTTTTCTTCTTCCTTGGTAACATGAGTCCTCTAAAGTACCACCTTCATCAGAGCTATGTCTAAAACATAGGGTTTTAAAATTAAATGATCAACAAATTGCTCAAAAACTAATCAATTGTATCTTTAGAATCACTATGTAAAAATCATAATAAATAAGTATAAGGGAGAGCACTTATTTTTTATTTGGCAACATGCATTCAATGCCACAACCTTTTGAATGGTACCAAATGTGATATCAACATAAACTTTATGATGGCTAATCTAAATTCAATAATAAACTTGTTAGCAGCAACATACTCATAATAAATATTATAGATTAATTCCATAATAATGCTCTTGGCAATGTCTTTCTCTATAATATATTTAAGGTCAATGTTTACAATATGAGGATGATTAGTCATGATTACATGATCAACTGAAATACCTTAATCAATATCTTCTATAGTAAGCTATTTCTAATTTAGTGTGTGGATTTTTTTTTTTTTTTTTTTTTGGAACACCACGCTTTTGGGGGTTCTTATTTAGGTTAAGAAATACATTATCAAAAGATAAATATATCATCTCAAAAGATAAATAGATTATTCTATAATGGATTTCATTGCTTAATAAAAACTCATAAAGTTGTTCAATTTTACAATTGGATGATTTTAGTTTAAATGATTTAATTAATTGTAAACTTTATTTCAATTTTAATTTATTTTTATTTAAATGTTTGAATTTAGGTTTTAAAGAGTGAAAAAGAGATTAAACATCACTATGATGATGCTTAATTTACTTAACAACCAAATCATAATGAAATAAAGTCAAGACTAGAGAGATGAAGATTCACCTAAAGGTCAAACATAATGGTTTATGTATTTTTTTCAACATTTTTTTAATTTAGTTGAATTAATGTCATTGTGATCAATGTGTATCTAATTTAATCAAAGTTCAAATCAAGCTAATAATGGTTGATTTAATTACAGTTTGATTCATTAAAATTTTAATTTAAAGTTTTCTTTATGTTAAATTTGATCACATTCATTCTCACTTTAAAGTTTCATTAATGTTTAATTTTCTAAAAAAAGACTTATTTTGATTTTTATTTATTTAATTAAGTTTAGTATGTTTTATATAATTTCTATTAATTAAGTTAGTTTTAATGTTATTTGAATTTGATGGTGTTATGTATTTAAGTTTAATTAAATTTAAGTTGATTGATCTATCTTATATGGATTATGTTATGATCAGATTGATATTTGATTTGATCTTTTATTCAAACTTTGATTAATTATTTTATAACTCATTAAGTTTATTAAATTTGATTATTTATTTGAGTTTATATTGATTAACTTAGTTTAGTAATAATTTATTTTATTTAAATTTATTTTTTAAACTTTGTTAAGTATTTGATTGACTTAATTTAAATAAGGAATAATTAGTTTGATTGAGTGATTAATTTGATTAAGTTGTTTAATTAGATTAATTAGACATTAATCAATGATTTAATTAGTCATGATTGATTTGATTAAAACTTGATGAATATTTATAACTAAGTATTTATTTAAGCTAAGCTTGATTTATGAATTATTTTAATATGACTTCTTTAATTTAATTTAGTTTAATTAAATGATTAATTAATTTATTTTAAAGTTTCATTATTAACTTGATTGAGATTTGATCTTAATTGAAAATTGATGAATTAATTATATCTAATTTGATTGAATATATAATTAATATTGACAGAATAATGATTGGTTTGATTTGGAGCTTAACTAAAGAACTCGATTTATTTAATGATTAATTAAATAAATTGTAACTATGTGATTATTTTAGTTTCTTTATCATTAACTTAATTAGGTGGTTTCCAAATTAAAGGTTAATCAATTATTAATTATAATTGATTTGGTTAAATAGTTCATTTGATTAAGATCAAAATAATTATTAATTGGGATTTAACTTAATTGAATAATTAAATAGTCAAATGATTAAAATTTATTTGATAATTAACTAAATTTGCCTTAACTAAAAAACAAACTAAGTGATTCATTTGGTCAAAGATTAATTATGGATTGATTAAATTGATCATGGTTAATTTAACCAAAGTTTAACTATGAAATTATTATGGTTTTAATTGGTGATTTAATTAAAAGTTCATGTTTAATTTGATTTGTAAGATTCAAGCATTATTAATGATCATTTTATTTTACTTAGACAATCTTATTAAATTAGCTTAAATATGATTGGACATTTGATTTACTTTATTAGTATTTAATTTAAGTTCATTAGTTCTTAATTTGATTGAATGTTTAACTTGATTAAGATTTAATCATTAATCTTTAACTCAAATTAGTTCATATTTTTAATTAACATCCTACTACATTAATTAATTAACTTTTATGGTGTTTTAAATTGGAGTAGTAGGGACACCATGCAGATCTTAGAGGGTACTTATTGAAATGATCGAGTGCAATATTGATGTATAATGTACTACCTCAGAAGATAAAGGCATCACCTTACAATGACCTCAATCACCTAATAAAGACTTCTAAGGCAGATGGGTCTTCGTATATATTAGAGATATTTCTCCCACTTTATATGGATAGAATAAAGTATGGTTTATTTTATGTCATATTCTTTAATTCCCTATGAAAGCAAGCCCTCATAGTTAATTACATCCTAAGAAATAAAAGTTTCCTAAGAACACTCTCAATAAAAGTAATCAATAATTGTCTCCAAAGATTTCAAGGCTAGACTATCAAAGAATTGGTTGTTATTAGGAATCAAATGGGAAAAATCCAAATATGGAGACTTATTTATGGATTATGTAAGAAGATAAGTAGGGAGCATCCAAGATACTAGGAAACCTAGTGAATACTCCAATCTGCCCTATGATGAGGCTTTATATTTTTGAAGAAGAGAATTTATTTTTATTTAAGTTAAAATTTTATTTGAGTGTTAGGACTTATAACTCAACAACACAAGATTGTGGAGATGCCTAAGAATTAAGGACTTATACCCATAGTAAAAGAGAAATAAGCTACCTCAGAATCTAAGCTTAAATGCTTTAGCACAAGTTAGAAGCACAACCAAAGTCTAATCAAGGAGAATGGGATATAATGGTTCTCCTCCACAAGAGAGAATGAACACATCCAGATCCTTCTGGACTTACAACCACCTAGAGTGGTTGTCAATTAACACCTCTTATGCTTTAAAATCATATAGGTCAATTTTATGTAGATGTAAGATAGTTAGGATTTTACTTAATTAGGAAGGAAGCCAGAATCCAAAAATTGCTCTTTAAGAGACTAGGAAATGTTTGGTATGCAATCATGTGGTGTTTTAATTTGGATGTCGTGTGGACACCATGCAGATCTTTGGGGATACTTATTAAAGTGATCAGATATTAAGGTATGATGTATTATCTTGAAAGATAGAAACATCACCCTACAATGGACCTAATCACTTAATAAGGACTCCTAAGGCTGATAAGTCTTCGTATATACCAGAGATCTTTCCTTTACTTTATATGGATAGGTAAAGAAGGGTTTATTTTATATCAGGTTCTCTAGTTCCCTATGAAAGCAAGCTTCTATAGTTAATTACATCCTAAGAAGTTGGATTTCTTAAGAACACTCTCTATTAAAGTAATCAATCATATCTCCAATGATTTCAAGGCTAGACTATCAAAGGATTGTGTATTTTTAGAAATTCAAATGAAAAAGTTTAATTTTGAAAGACTTATTTTGGATTCCAAAGAGAGATAAATAGGGAGCGCTCTTGATACTAGGAAGCCCAGTGAGCACTCCAACAAATCCTATGGCAAGGCTTTATATGTTTGAAAGAGGAAGTTTATTTTAATGAGAATTTTTATTAGAATGATAGGGCTTATAATCCATCAACACAAGATTATATAAATGCCTAAGAGGTAAGGATTTATACTCATGGTCTGAAGAAAATAAGCAACCTCAGATCCTAAATCTAGGATGTTTTAACACAAGCTAGAAGCACGACCTAAATTTAAGCGGTAAAGGGGACTTAGTAGTTTACCTCCACAAGAGAGGATAAACTCATCTGACTCTTCTGGACTTATAAATGCATGGAGTAGCTGCCAGCTAATACCTCCTACGATTCAAAACCATGTAGGTCGATCTTATGAAATTGTAAGATAGTTAGGCTATTATTTAATTAAGAAGGGAAACTATAATCCTAAACTCACTCCATAAAGGACTAGATAATGACTAGCATGAAGAAATGACTTAGATTAATTGCAAAACTTTACAAACTCTCTATTTCATTTTTAAACATAAATTTAGGACAAAGGCTTAGAAAAATTATGCTTAAATGCATAATGAAATTCGATTATTAGCTAAATCAATGAAATGATGTGTTCTGCACTACAAAGGATGCCCTCATAGGTCAAACATTCACTTATAGTGCAAGAGTAGAGACCCTCCCTATTCAAGAATAAAATAATATGTTATGCATGATGTTAGAATATACATCATTCAGCTAAGAGGTTGCTAAATCATTTAATTATCTTAATTATAACTTAAGCTTTAAAGTGTGGTTATGAGTTATTTTAAAATTTAGTTGTGAGTTACTACTGGGGATAGAAAAATTAATTTTATTCTAAAGAGCCTACCACATCCAAGCCACACATTCAAACATCAAGCTTAAGAAACCTATGAAGTACATGCAATTTATATTACGCAATCTAAACACAACAATCAAATATTTATAGATTATCGTGAAAGAATAAGAGGTTGGTGCGGCTGAGTACCATCGTATACCCTAGAAGATAGAAAATTTGGGTAGCCGAACTCTACCCTTATACAACCTAGATTATAATAAAATTTTACAATTATAATTAAATTAGATGTGATAGGGGTCTTCATTCTTCATCTTTTCTTCTTTCTTTTGATTTGATTGCACTCCAAGTCTTCATAGAGCCTCCCAAGACTTTGCTTTATAATTACTGCTCATCCTAAATCCCATAGCACTAATTCTAATTCCTACTACAAAATTACATGTTTGGAAATTAAAATCTAATTACACTTACAAAATAGAAATTCGCTAAACATACATACAAGCCAAGCAGTTATATTATGTAATTTAGAGTTACAACCCTACACATGGGTTATCAAGCTCACCTGTCTAAACATGAATTATGCTTAGAAGAATAAGCAACATGCTAAAAAAGTATTTATGTTTATTTTAATGGTCCCATCAGCATAATCCCCTACAAAAAATATTATTAGGCTAATAATAACCTATCATCTAGTCCACATACAACAATCCTTACATCCAGTCTAAAATATTACATCATAAAATAAAATATAACATCATATCATACACCGTCCTAACTTAGAGCTACATGTGGTGACTTAGCATTCTAATGTTTGTGCTTAGACTTGTGTGGTATGTCTTAGCTAAGCTTTAGAATTTTAATTATCTAAAATTAGAATTATTTAAATTAACCATGATGTATGATTTCACTTTAAATTGTTATGAGAATTTGTAAATTTTAATTTATATTTTATTTTGTTTGATTTGATATTCACTTAGTATCTAAGCATTTTAAAGAGAAGAAAGAGGCTTAACCCCTTTCATCTCTATCTTAAGTTATTTTCTAAAACATGTTGTTATAATTTTGGTTTGTTTTAGTGAATGGTTTATTAAATATTTTTTATTATTCTTATGTTTGAGTTAATCTTAAAGAGTTATATTTAACATGAAAGGCATCTTAAGATTAATGAACTTGAATTGCCATCACATGGATAATGTTGTACCATTTCTTTTTATCATTACTAATATGCATATGATTTTGAACTTATAATATCTATACATGCAATGTATTTTGGCATACTTAAATGATTATGAATGCATATACTTTGTAGAAAAGAGAGATTCCTTCTTTAGCTAAGTGCACACACACATGTATTAAAATTTTAAGCAAGTATGTGCCATTATTTAAAATAGGGAATTGAGATAATCTAAGACTTCATTGGGGGTACTTAAAGCCTCATATTCTCGGGATTTCTAGACTATACACTTGCTACCTTAAATACATATGAATGTACACACAACTATGAGAATAAAAATCATGTAAAAGATTATATTTTAATGAATTATTTACACATGTAAAGTAAAGTTCTACCAAAATTCTAGTACAAGTACACATAGAAATAAAATTAAATAAGTACATGAATTTGTTAACTAAGGAAGTGAGATAATCTAAGACCTCCTTGGGGCTACTTAAAGCCTCGCATTCCCGAGATGTCCAGACTATATACTTATTTTCTTAAATACATATTACTGTATACACAACCATGAGAATGAAAATCATGCAAAAGATTGCATGTTAACAAATTTATTTATTCATGTAAAGTAAAGCTTTACCCAAATTCTAATGTATGTAAACATATAAACAAAATTAAGTAAGTATGTGTCATTGTTTAAACCAGGGAAGTGAGGTAATCTAAGACCACATTGGGACTACTTAAAGCCTCATATTCTCGAGATGTTCAGACTATATACTGACTAACATTCAAATACATGTAAACATACACATGAATCATGAAAATAAAATAATACTTTAACTTGTTTAAGCTATAAGAATATGTAAATCACATATAATATTCATAGCCAATATCAATCTAAATTTTCATCATTAGTTTATAATTTTGAAAATAGTTTTGAAATTTATTAGTTATAATAGCCCCACATATAATAGGATTAATTCAACACATGCAACTTATACATATATGATCATATTCATTTGATTCTTTTTATTTGAAAACATGAATTAATGATATCGAGTGACATACAAATTTATGATGATCAAAAAGGAATAATTAAACATTGCCACATAATACATTCAATCACATTACTTCCTAAGGATAATCAAGTTAAATAAAATCATTAAAAGTTAACCAAAGCTTCTTATGGAATTTGATTTTTATGTTTGAATCATTAAATCCTAAGGAGGAGAGATGATATTTGATATTTTGTCCCATCCCATGTTAGCAACTTAACATGTTTAAGGAAAAAGATAGTTAAGTAAAATTTATGAATTAATTAAGTTCAAGCCATTAAGTAATCAACTTAATTTCCCTTTCCTATGCTTCTTAATTTAGTTAACTACTTAATCATGAGTCTTCAATGATATGCCAATGAATAATTAAAATTTTCAATGCTCCTAAAGGGGACCTAATGCAATTAAGCTCATGCCTAATTATTAATTAGATTAAGGTGGAATCTAATAAAGTACTTATATGGATTTCCCACACTCATCGGTTAACTATAATTTCCTTAAAGTTATTTATGTTATTAAACACATAAAGAGGAACCCATAAATTTAATTTGAATTATCTAATCTAATTATTATTTCAAATTTAATTAATTTTTACCATTAATTGCTTAATTAATCTTTAATTAAATCATCCATTCATTAACCCTTCTAATGAGATGCAATTGGGAAAATAACTAAAGAAGAGACCTTAACCATTTTCCCCTAACATTCCATAGTTAACTGTGATTAATCATTATTAATAACTTAAAACTTTACTTGTTTAAGATTTTTAATAATTATTAAATTACTTAAAGAGGGTAATTAAAATTTGAATTTCAAATTCTCCAAATTACATGGCTAATAAATCCTAAGAAAACTGTGGGAGACAGATGACATCCCAAGGAATCAACACATCTAATTTGAAATCAATTGACCAAGTAATTAAGGCTTAATTAGGACAATTAGAAAAAACTTCAAACATTAATTAAGCATTATTCATTAATCAAACCTTAGCAATTTTATTTTTATTAAATTCTCTTATATTTACCCTTTCCAAAATAGGTTTACACATTTTTTTAGGATTTTTCAACAATTAGTTATAAATTTTTGAAGTTTTGGCTATTTAATCATATTTTAAACACCTAATTAACCTCCTAACCCATCGACACAACGTGGGAGCTGATGCGACAGTGCTTTTCACGTGGCACCATGAGATAGGTTATTTAAAATGTCCCCCATAGTGGTTGAGTCAGTGGTGGCGGACGTAATTTTATCTCTACTATCCGATCTTAGATCAGATGATAGAGATTAATCCTGTGATTCCTATTAGATTAAATCATGATTGTCCATTCTAATCACACGGAATGGACAACAGATGATCCTTCATCCCTCGAGTCCTATAAAATAGTCACCGTCCACCTTCCGCAGCTCAATCCGAGCTCACCGAGGCTAATGGGACATCGATATCAACTCCAAAATTTGTGGGGAGAAGATCTAAGGAGATCTTACAATGAAAATCGCATAAAATCAAAAATTCTTTCACAAAATACCAAAGCCTATGGGACTTTCTATAGTTTGTCAAAAATTTATCTCGTCAGAGCTCAAGACTGATAATCCAACAATTGAGATAGCTTCATCTTGAAGCATCGAAGCCCTGTTGAGTGGCTCTTGAGTTGCCTCCCAGCTGATAGCTTTATGGACCAAACACTATCGTGAAGCTCATCAGAGTTGGTCTTGAAGTGGTCTTTAGTGATCGAATTGATTGGGAATTGATCGTTTCGACTCGTCGGAGCTTGGGGAAGGTGTGGGAAGAGTTAATTAATGTTTTATGGAGTTTATGTCAGGTTGGATAGATGGGGGCACTTGGTTTCGAATGGAGCTTAGTCTCGCTGGTGATAAGGTGCACTAGGGGATCAGGAGAAGCTCTAGGACCGCTCAGAATCACCTAAAGATGCCCTGTTTGATGTTTTAATGGATGAGGAGAAGTATACTGTCCTCCCCAAGTGAACCAAGGGCTGAGATTGGCTCAGCCTTTGGCACTTATCTTGCCAGGTAGGTGGCCAAATATGTGAGTGGACTGCTGAGGTGGAGGGTCTTGGGAGGCTGAGGCATTTATAAGGGCTGGCATAGTGTGTACCTCCTCCCCTAAGTGAACCAATGGTAGGCTAAGGGTAAGCTCACCCTCTCATGATGTAAGGATAAACCCAATAATCTTGAGTCAGGTTGGGTCAGTGGTCCAAGTGTCCAAAATTAGCTAAAGGTGATTGTCATGGGTTGGTGAGTAGGTGAGACCATCTAAATGAGAATTTTGTCCCATTTGGGTGAGTTGGTTCATGGGTTTAAACCCAAAATGGGGACACCATGGGCTGAGTCCACTTGGGCTAACCCATGGTAACCTAAGAATGAGTCATGCCAAATTTGGTTGGATTTAGGCTTGGTTTGAATGAGTTTGGCTCAATTTGATCCATGTGGGTCAAATGGGTTTCAATTAGGCAAGGTTGACCAACTGGTCAAATTGGGTCAAACCAAGGGTTTGGATGTGTTCAAATGATGATTTGGAATGTATTGGTACCATTGGTTTGGTTTAGTTTGAAGTGGATTTAATTTTGGTTCAATTGAGTTCAAATGAGTTAAGTTGACCAATTTGATTAAATTGGCCAAATTAGCTTAGGCGGAGGTTTGGTTCAGATTCAATTGGTCATTTGATAATAATTGTAAATGTTGGTTTGAGTTAATTTGGATTTGGGAATGGTTTGGTTCAATTAGACTCTTTAGGTCAAATTGGGCTAAGTGGGTCGATTGAGTTGGTTTGATCAAATAGAGTTAAATTGGATGTTGAATTATGTTCAATAATAAATTTTTGATTGATTAGTGACATTAGTTTTAATCAATTTTGTTTTGATTGATATTTAGCCTAATTTGGCCCTTTAGGTGAAATTAGGTCAAGTTGGGTCAAGAGCCCAAGTTGGCTTGGTTTAGTTCAATAATCATTTTATGATTGATGGGATCCGTTGGTCTCAATTGATTGAGGTTGGAATGAGTTTTGGTTCAATTTGATTCATAAGGGTCAATTTGGTCAAATATGTTAAGTGATCAAATTGGTTAGGTTTGATCCAATTGATTGCAATTGGTCAATTAAGGATGATCAACAATTATCATAGGAGAGTTTGGATGAGTTGATTTAATCCAATTTAGGTTAGATTGAGGTTTGGATCAATTTGGTCATTTAGAACACTTTGGGTCAAGTAGACCAAATAGGTTGAATGGGTTGGATTAGGATGAATTGAGTTGAATTGAGTTTGATGATTAGTTTAGGATTGATTGATAACCTTGACTGTAATTAATTTGGATTTAATTAGATTTTGGCTCATTTGGACCTTTTGGATTAAGTGGGCCAACTTGGGTTCATTGGACTCATTTAGTTTGATTGATTTGATTACAAGTCCTGGGAGGGTTTCAAATAGAGTATCAAATGGTTGGAGTGCTTTTGTGAAATTCAATTGGATTGGTTTTAATTGAATAAACTTTGGGTTGGATCCATATGATGATGGTGGAATTGGTTTGGGTTAAGGGTTAAGTTGATTTGGCTTGGAGCTTGGATATGAATCAAGATTCAATCGGGGTTGGTTGGCTTGAGATAGATTTTGGATGAATGAATAAGCATGGGTTTTGGTTTAGGCCATAGGGTAAGTAATAGTACCTATTTTTCCTAAGGAATGACTTAATCTAAGGGGTAGACCTTCCTAAGTCTCTATGCTTGGCTTAGTATTCCCTTAATCATTAGAAGTGTCCTATGACTAGGGAAATCCTAGTGCTTAGGATTCCTAAGTCTAAGTTGGGAAGGATGAGTCCTCACTCTAAAAGTGAGGTCAACAATGAACATATAGTATTTCTTGACAAAACACTTTAAATACATATCATAAGTGAATCTCATGATCACTTTTAGTTTAACTAAAAATTACAATTTCATCAAAGTACATGACTCAAATTTTTTAATAAAGGGGTGCAACTGTAAAAATGTACTTGGAACATTGGTTAAGCCAAAAGGCATTGCTAGCCATTCATACAAACCATCTTTTGTCTTGAAGGTTGTTCTCCATCCATCCCCTTCTCTTATATGAATTTGATGATATCCACTTCTAAGATCAAGTTTAGAGAAAATTATTTGTCCAACTATCATATCTAGCTTGTCATCAAGTCTAGGTATGGGAAACTTATACTTAATAATGATATTATTAATAGCATTACTATCTATACACATATGTCAAGTGTCATCTTTCTTTGGGATAAGGAGGGTAGGTACAACACATGAAAATAAACTTTCTCTGATAAAATTTTTTGTTAATAAATCATCAACTTGACATTTGAGCTCTGAATGCTCATCTAGTTTCATACAATAATGTGGCAAATTTGAAGGTAATGATCTATGAATTAGCTCTATGGCATGTTGGATACTTCTTAATTGAGAAAGATCACTAAAAAGTTCTTCAAAAAAAATATATTGATATCCCTATAAAAGTACATGTACTACAAATGAAAGTGATTCAACACAAGATTGGTTTACGAAGGTGAGGAAAACTACTGCAAAAATAATATCCATATTAATCTTCTGTTAAAATAGATCTTTATTAATAATATGTAAGGATTTCTTTCTATGGGAGAAAAAGAATTTTGGGGTTAATATGAAGTGACACTTTAGGCATAATTATATTTAACACAATTTTCATGCCTTAAAAATTAAAAACATGTGTATTAGATCATCCATAATCTGTGATACCTATGTCAAAATTTTAAGGTATACATAAGAGTATATAAGAAACATCCATTTGAAGAACATCACACCAAATTTTATCACTATATTCTTTTAATTAAATGAGTACAAGACAATATTGAGATAGAGCGATAGAGGTTTTACCGATCTAGGAAATCTTATAAGGCTGTAATTGAGGCTTTGAGATAAGCTTCATCTTACCCAAAGTGGAGGTAGCAATAACATTCATTCAATTGCTACTATCAATAATTAATTTACATGTCTTTTTACCACTCTTAAATTAAGTGTCAAAAATTAACATGTTCCTCCAATCAATATTAGCTTGTGGCATAACTAACACACAACACATAATAATTATATGTGACTCATCTAATGCTTCTTCTGTATTACTAGCCTCTTCATAAAGATTTACTACAATGTGGTCTTTATTATTTTCATTATAGAGATCCTCATTCTCAAAATCTATGTGTAAGTTTCAACAAGGATAAGTACTTGTGTAATTATTAGTCTTACCATATGTAAAAGAAGTAATGCTAGATGTCTTAGAACTAGATGTTTCAACTAAAGTTTTTTCATTAGTTTCACTAAGTTCTTTAGAAATTACTAAGGTAGGAGAAGTAACATATGATTGGGAGTTATTTCTTGATGAAGTTATGAATCACCTATGAGGTTGGGAACTCAGATATTGTTTTTTTTTTTTGAGTCACCACTCAAAATACATCTTTAAGAGAATAAATCTATTGTGTTAATATTTTATTATGAATATTAGTCTATAACCCAGTTATAAATCTATAGATTATGTGTGATAATATTCTTTAACATCTTAATGAGTCATCAACTCAACTAAGCATGTCATATACTCAATAATAATCAAAGATCTTTGTTTAAGCTTAGTCATCTCATCTAAAAGCTGATCATGAAATTTAATGGTACACTTTTGCTTTAAAATTTCTTTCATCTCATCCCAAGAAGTAATAGGTGGTTGTCCTAATCATTAAAATTTTTGTATAAGATTAATCCAATAAGTTTTAGATGGCTAGTTAGTTTTATGCAAGCAAAATGAAATTGTTCTTCTTCTAACATGGGCATCCAATAAAAATATTGGTCCATATCTATTAACCAATCTAAAAAAACTTTAGGATCAAGTCAACCATCAAAGGACATCAGGTTCTCAAAGTGTACGTAGAGGGGTAACAAAGCTAGATAATAGCTCCTTATAATAACAAGGATAATGCTCATTAAGAGTTTGATGAGTATAGCCTTTATTTTGTCTTAGTTATCTTCATATTCATTGAGGTGGGTGAAGAGTATCTCATCCAACTCGAGATAGCGGGGTCTAATAAGAGAATGTTGATAAGGGGTTGGAAGAGAAAAGAGGTTAGCATCATGATTTTCCCTCTCTTCAGGTTGGTGTTCTAAGATTGGAATAATTTCTTTTGAATGTGTTGTTAGCATACCAACCTTTTGTGCTAAGACTTCAAACCTTTTTTGGAATTCATTGTAAGTTTGTTGATGCATATGGATGAACTTTTCTAGTCTGTGTAGTAAAAATTTAGAAGGCTCATCTTTTTCATCTAAAGCTTGATCTTGATATTTAAGCCTTTTACTAGTTGACATAATGACGTGCTATTAAAAAAAGTGATAGAAGAGTTTGCATAAGTTTATTTAAAGTAAACTAAGAGTTTGGCTTGATTTGAATTTGATTTGACTTAGTTCAAAAATTTGACTTGAAACTTAGGTTGAATTTTGGTTGAATTTGGATTTTGAGTTTTAAATTTAGTTTGATTATTTGAATTTATTTTTCATTTATATTTGTGAATATAAATGAGAATATAAATGGGTTATGAGAAAATTTCTTGAATTTGAAGTGATTTGGATTTGATTTGAGCTAAGTCCATAAGATGGAATCAAAGAGACTTAGGGAAGATTTTTGGACTTGGAATTCAATCATAGGTTTCATTCATTTGGAATTGATTCATGATTTGAGAAAATTCATCAAGTTGGAATTGATTTGAGGTTTTTTTTCGAATTGATTTAAGTTTATGATTGATTTGAATTTGGAGTTTGCCTTGAAAGGAGGAAGTGAGGATTGGTTCAAACTATAGGGTAGGCAATCTTCCTAACGCCCCTAAGGCATGAGCTATTCTTATGGCTAACTCTTATAAGTCTCTAGGGTTAGGATAAGTATTCACCTAATCACTATAAGTGTCTTGACTAAGAAAACTCTTAGTGTCTAAGAGGAGTCCTATGTCTAAGATGGAGGGGTTGAGAGCTCATCCTAAAAATGAGGTCAACACTAACCATCAAATAAAAATATATATTATAAATTATAAAAAAAAATTAATCACTAGTCATGGTTTGTACTATTATAACCTAAAGAATGTGTGGGCCATTGATAAGAGAATAGTGGAATTTATTTTTAGAGAATAAAAAGAGAAAATTATTAAATTTAATATTTAAAACTTATTGATAAAGTGAAGTACTCTTGAGTAATATATCTTAAATTTGAAGGAGATATTTGCAACATATATATATATATATATATATATATATATATATATATATATATATATATATATATATATATATATATACAAATGTACTTTTGATGTGAGATCAAAAAAAAAGTTTGCTTTTATCAAAAATAGTCAAAATGAATGAATCAAGATAAAATAAACATTTTATTAGAGATATCCCATTTAAAGACTCTCGAAGAGATTTTCTTAAAGACTGAAGATTATATTTTCAATATTATAATGAAATTACAAAAAGGAGACCAAATACTAAGGCCAAAAGTATTACATAGCATTAACACCTTTTCCTTTGTAATTATTAAGTGGACATTTGAGATCGCTTTTAATTTTTATTTTTATTTTTGTTTTTATTTTATTTTATTTATATTTGAAATAAAAATATTATATGATAGAAATTCATTCCAACTGATCTTAAGATGCCTTTCTTATTGAATAAGTTTATTTAAAGTGAACTCAAACATTAGGACTAATTAAAACATGTAATAAGTCATTCACTAAAGGGAATTGATTAACTAATTTGCTTTAGATGTGACTTAAGATAGGGATAAAAGAGAGTGCCCCTCTCTTTCTTTCTCTTCATAACACTTAGTTATTAAGTATAGGTCAAATGAAATAAAAGAAAACATTAAGTAAAATTTGCAAATTAATTAAATAATTTAAAGTAAAACCACCCTTCATAATTAAATGCCTTTCGTACTTAAAAAATCTTAACTCTAAAGCCTAGTTAAGACATACCACACAAGCTTTAACACACACATTAGATTAAGTCACCACTTCTAGCTTTATATTAGGGTGATGCATGGTTTGATGTATGTTTGGTTTTGTGATGTGCTATTGTAGACTCGAAGTTAGGGTGTATATTTCATAGACTGGATGTTAGGCCGTGATTAACCAAATCATATTTTCTACATGAGATTATGCTTAAAGGGCGCTTAAAATAAATATAAATATTCTCTATTGCAAGTTGCTTATCTCCTAAGCATAATCTACAGTAGGATAGGTGGACTTGGTTACCCATGTGCAGGGTGTTAAATCCAAAATTATTCATATAACTGCTTGGGTTCTATGGTGTGTTTAACTAACACTTATTTTGTAGGTGTAGTTAGATTTACTTTTCCTATTTTTAATGTAATTTTTCATTAGGAATTAAGATTAGTGTTATGGGGGCATAGGATAAACGTTGGTTACAAGACCAAGTGTTATGTACCATGTGATCCTATGGAGCTTGCCTAACCAAATGAAAGAAGAAAATGAATGAAAGAAGAAGCTTTGAAGATTTGAAGACCCCCCATAGCTTTCAATATTTTTTGTAATTAAATTGTAATTATTCTTTCATTATACCAGGTTGTATAAGGGTAGATCTCAGCTACCCAATTCTTTTACGGGTTGTACGGTGGTACCCGACCGCACCGGCCTGTTATTCTTTCACGTTGAGGTTATAAATTGTTTGATGTTTTTCTTATATTGTGCAATATAAATGGCATGTATTTTTTTAGTTTCTTCATATATGATGATTTAATGTGTGACCTGGAATCATTTAGGCTCTTAGGAAAAAATAAAATTTCTACCAGAATAATAACTCATAATTAAATATTCTAAAATAACTCATAACCACACATAAAGCCTAGACATTAAATCAAGATAATAAAGTATTTAGCAACCCCTTAGCTGAATGTTATATGCTTAATATATGTCATTTTGTTTCACTCTTGCTAAAAGAGGGTTTCCATCTTTTCCAGATAAAGAAAAGGCTTGACCTTTGAGAGCCTATGATGGAAAACACCTCTTTCTCTTTTGATTTGGCCCATAATCAACTTCACCATATATTTAGACATATAAAATCCTATAGCCTATGTCAAAATAAAGAGTCAAAATCAAATAAAATTTGATAAGATTTGCATTAGACTAAGTCAATATTCATACCACTCATGCTCTAGTCTCTTAGGGAGTAGGTTTAAAGACATTAGTTTTCTTTCTAAATAATAAAAACCTAGACATCTTACAAAACATATGACTTGACCACATGATTTTAAAATGTAGGAGGAGTTAGCTGGCTACCACTATAGGCGATTATAAGTCCAACAGTCGGGTGGTTTATTCTCTCTTGTGGAGGTAAATAATATACCCATTTTTCCTTAAATATAGGTCGTACTTTGGCCTTTGCAAAGCTCCCTAGATTTAGGATCTGAGGTTTTGTTTTCCTTTGGGGCTATAAGCATAAATCCTCACCTCTTAGGCATTTTTATAATCTTGTATTGTGGAATTATAAATCCTAGATTTCTAATAAAATTTCAACTTAAATATATAATTCTCCTTAATTTCAAACATATAAAGCCTAACTATATGATAGTTTGAGATACTCACTAAGTTTCCTAGTATCATGAGCATCCCCTACTCATCACCTTTCGGTCTCCATAATAAGTCTTTCCTTTCGATCTATCCAATCTGAACTTCCAAACATAGCTAATTTATTAATAGTCTTATCTTTGAATTCTTTGGAGACAATAATTGCCTACTTTAATTAAGAGTATTCCTAAGGAACTCACCTTCCTTAGGATATAATTAACTAAAGGGGCTTGACCCCATAGGGAGCTTTAGAACCTAATCTAAATAAACTCTACTTTATTCATCCATATAAAGTAGGGAAAAAATCTCTGGTACATTTGAAGACCCATCTTTCCTTAGGAGTCCTTATTAGGTGATAAGGTCCATCATAGGATACTGATTTCTATCTTTTGAGATAGTGCACTATTCCTTAATATCGTACCTGATCACCATAATAAGTACATCATCATCATGCCCCACATACACACACACACTCATATCATAAACCAAAAATAAACACCACAGATTTTTATGGTGACTCCGTTAGGGATACTTCCTCTCTCCATCTCTAGTAGACAATTATTATCTTCAAGCATCGATAGTGGACTTGTATTTCATATGAGTCCAAGACTATATTTCATTCCATTAGAACTTAGCTTATTTCATTCTTAAGCAAAGCTAGCCAACATCCTCTAAGTTTTAGGACCTCACTCCTTGTAGATCCTGGAACCCCTATTGGGTTTCCCAATGGATAAAAATAAAATTAACTTATGAAAGGAAATGAAAAAATTTAAAACCTCCTTACCACTAGCTTGGTGAGGCAAGGTTCATCTTAATGATTAAGAAAATAAAACTCTTTTTCAAAGTGCCACTTTCCAAAAGCACCTTTTTCAAAACTCACATAATAAATAATTTTTTGCACAAAATTTTCAAAAGAGCACAAAACTCATATAACCAAACCTCACCTGACAATCCCCATGAATGTTACATGGCGGTTCTTTTCAAAATCAAGATCAAAATCATCTTTTCAAAAGAATATTTTTGAAAATGACCATATTCATTCAACATACTCAAAATTGTTGAATAAGGAGTCCATTTTCAAATAAAATCATAGCATGAAATTGGAACTTCACTTAACATATTTCACTTATATGAGAGTTGAGGTTTCCATCTTTTCAAAAACACATTCTTGAAAATGACCATATTCATTCAACATATTCAAAATTGTTGAATGAGGAGTCTATTTTCAAATAAAATCATAACATAAAATTGAAACTTCACTTAACATATTTCACATATGTTAGAGTTGGGGTTTCCATCTTTTCAAAAACACATTTTTGAAAATGATCATATTCATTCAACATACTCAAAATTGTTGAATGAGGAGCTATTTTCAAATAAAATCATAACATAAAATTGAAACTACACTTAACATATTTCACATATGTTAGAGCTAGGGTTTGCATATTTTCAAAAGCACATTTTTGAAAATGACCATATTCATTCAACATACTCAAAATTGTTGAATGAGGAGTCCATTTTCAAATAAAATCATAGCATAAAATTGAAACTTCACTTAATGTATTTCATATATGTTAGAATTGAAGCTTCCATCTTTTCAAAAGTAAATCATGCCATATTTGATTACCACTTAACATACCAAATTTGTTAACTGAGAATCTCATCTTCAAATCATATCACATTTTGTTCCACTTAACATACCAAATTTATTAAGGGAAGATCATATTACATTTGGTTCCCACTTAAAATACCAAATTTATTAAGTGAGAATCCCATTCTCAAATCATATTACATTTGGTTCCCACTTAAACATACCAAATTTTTTAAGTGAGAATCCCATTCTCAAATCATGTTACATTTTTTTCCCACTTAACATACCAAATTTTTTAAGTGAGAATCCCATTCTCAAATCATATTACATTTTTTTTCCCACTTAACATACCAAATTTGTTAAGTGAGAATCCCATTCTCAAATCTTGTTACATTTGGTTCCCACTTAACATACCAAATTTGTTAAGTGAGAATCCCATCCCCAAATCATGTTATATTTGATTCCCACTTAACATACCAAATTTGTTATGTGAGAATCCCATTCTCAAATCATATCACATTTGGTTCCACTTAACATACCAAATTTGTTAAGTGAGAATCACATAATCATGCCAGATTTGGTTCCCACTTAACATACCAAATTTGTTAAGTGAGAATCTCATTTTCAAATCATATCACATTTGGTTCCACTTAACATACCAAATTTGTTAAGTGAAGATCATATTTTCAAATCATATTTACTTTTGGTTCCACTTAACATACCAAATTTCTTAAGTGAGAATCATATTTTCAAATAATATCACATTTGGTTCTTACTTAACATACCAAATTTGTTAAGTAGTGAGCCTCATTTTCAAATCAGACAAATATGTATCAATCACACTTAGTTTTTACTTAACATACCAAATTTGTTAAGTAAGAAGCCCTACTTTTGAATCAAATTAACATATATTCACAAAGAATCAATCACCACAAGCAAAGATTTTTCACAAAATTTCCAAAACATATAATCACAACCTTCCCTTAGCATACCTAAATTTGCTAAGTAAAGTCCTTTAAAATCAAAAATTTTCAAACAAGATAACAACCCAAACATCTTCAGATATTTGAACCCCACCCAACTACTTAAAGTGGTTGAGTATGGGTTCTAAATCAAAGTCAAAGGGCAAAGACTCTTCTCAAATATCAAAATCTCTCCAATGAACCACACTTAACATTATTTGAATTGTTGAGTGTGAGTTCAAAACTCCAAATCTCTATTACTCTCTTCAGACAAGTATTAAAGCAGAGATCTGACTGATGTTACATTTTAACACATGCAGAGATATAGTGTAGACTAGTCAGTGCAGTTTATTTTTGTAGTCAGTATATATGGTCTCCCAGAAGTTCGTGTTTACCTTACCATTTGAGATGAATTTGGCCTTGGATCAGGCCAACCTCCCTAAGACTGAGTCCACCCACTTAGTTTTCTTTGGTCAAGGATTTAAGGGAGCACGCATTACCTATGAGGGTGACCCTCACCACTGTCAGTCGAGATGAGCTGGCTGGGTAGAAGCCAGCCATCCACATTGACCTACCTTCTAATACTGAGTATCCTTCCTTGAAGAGGAAGGTGGTCTAGGTTCCACTCATCCACATTGAACTACCTTCTGATACTGAGTATCCTTCCTTGAAGAGGAAGGCGGTCGAGGTTCCACTAGTCAGTTCAATTCCCACATAGTTAGTTGCTCCTACAACCGCTCAGGTGTGTACTATGACCTCCTCAATGGTCCCCTCTAACGGGAAGGCTATCTTGACTTTAGATTTAGTCCCACCTACCTTCAAGGATCTATTTCCTCACTCTACCACACAGATCATATAGAACACCCAAGAGCCAGATCAGATCACATGCAAAATGAGAGTAGAATCTCATGTTCAAGGAGGGATCACCCTGAGACCTCTCCACTTCTTGGGTAGTAGGTTTCACCCCTCTCGATCGATGGAGAGGAAGACCAGGAGGATAGTGCGCTTCACCGCCTATACTATAAGGTTTTGGCTAGAGGGGAGTAAGTCCTATGTGGTCGGATGGTACTGCTGCTGTAGAGCCCTGCGTGAGTCCGCACACTGTTTGACTTAAGATCGATCATCCCCAGGAGTGTTACCAGGTAGATCAAGGAGAGAGCAGAGGCCGAGTAGTAGTGGAGGAATCGAGAGGTTTTCTAGGAAGTCGATGGCCTCCGCTCTAGTTGATTTCTCCAATCATTGGGCCGTGGTCGATTGGACAATGATAGTATTGACGGAACTACTACCACGGGGAAAGCCTGAGGGTGGGGCGTGTCATTCCACCACCGATCCACACCTCACTCACCATCTCCAGTTTAGGTCCTGCCATCCACCATTCCCATAAAGGTCATGAAGTCAGCTTCTAGGGAGAAGAAAGCCCCTTCAGTGATCCGGCTATGGCCAAAGGATCCCACTCCATCTACTCCACCCCATGAGGTGAGGAGTTCCCACCGACCTCCTACTCTTGGTGAAGAAGTGGACCCCAGAGCATCATGGTCCACCACCATCATTGGGAGTAGATAGTAGAGAGGGGAGGGAGATAGTTCACAGTTCTCAAGTGATCTTCCAAGACAAGCACTCCACCAATAGTAGGCATGAGCATATATCTTCTAGTGAGCATAGTCCTCTAGAGATAATAGCACTCCGTGGTTTGAGATTTTTGTCACACTATAGTCCTTCTACTAGTCGTTAGTGAGTCTTTGTTCAGGTGTAGCCCGGCAAGGTTGGAGATTGATCCTTGGATGAGATTGGGCGCTAAGAAGAGGAATTGGTAGTGATCACAATTGAGGAGGATGAGAGGGTAGCATTTGATCTGATGAGGATAACCTTCTTGAGGATACATGGTAAAAGAGCTCCCTCCAGAGACAGAGTCGTGAAGGTATTATAGAAGAGGATGACATGCCCATTCAACCTCCTCCACCAGCTTAGATAGAGAGATGATCATATTGACAAAATGGGTAAGAAGATTGAGGAGTTGATGGCAGTGGTTTCATCATTATAGAATTTAGCCCTAGTTTCACAGCCTTCTCCCATAGAGATACAAAGAGTAGTACATACCTCACATCATGCATTCCCCAGGAGAAGATAGTGGTAGATTGCATAAGAAGGTGGTAGATAGCTCCTCCATGCATGAGAAGGATATCAAGTAGTTGGTGGAGCAACAGGTGAAGGATGTGCTGGCATAAGCCCGTGGTGGCTCATCTATTTTAATGGGTAAACCTACCGAGAGGAATTTGATGTTGTCTAGAATCTTAATAGTTTTGTGCCTCCTTCTTTCAAAATCTTTGATGGCAGTGGGGACCTCTCCAACACATTGCACATTTTAGGGTCGACTGCTGCAATGTTGAAGCTAGTGACATCCTTCTTTTAAGATTGTTTATTAGTAGTTTCCCGGGTGTTGCCTTTGACTAGTGTGTCGAATTACCCAACAGTTCGGTAAAGACATTTGCTGATTTGGAGCACCTTTTCATCATGAGATTTGTTGGAGCTCATCAAAGGGTTATTATAGGTGATCTTATTATAGTGACACAAGTCCCCAATGAGTCCTTTATTAATTACATTCTCAGGTGCCAAAACCTGAGTATGAAATATGAACCACAGCTGTTTGAATAGCACGCCATAGAGATTCTCTTAAAGAACATCCATGGCATTATTTCTTTCAAGCTCAAGGGTTTTACAATCAAAACCTTCAAGAAATTAAATAATAAGGCAACTAGTCTACAAGAAGATGCCAAATAGTTGCCTTTTTAGGACCAGTCAGCTAAACCCATACCTCAAAAGGCATTTGAGATGAAACTAGGGGTAGTCAGCTTGACAGGGCAGCCAGTATAGCTTAGATAGGCCTCGAGCTCAGCCTCCCGCCCCCACCTCGGCCATCCCACCCTCAATTTCCATAGCGTGCCTCATCATCAGCATCATCAACAGTAATATTCCTACCCGCCACCAGGTAGCTATTACTTACCTACTCTTACTGATAGATTGAATAAACCTTATTCATTCAAGGTGGAGGTAGTCAGGAAAATCTTTAAGAATGTCTTAAAGAAGCTTGATTTTCAATTACTAGAGCCTAAGAGGTCGGAGGAAGTGGGCAAGAGTCATGATCCAAACAATTGCCCATACCACTGCATGTTAGGCCATATCTTAGATGATTGCATTACCTTTAAGGACTTGCTTGAGTGTAGCTTCAAGTCGGGTGCCATTATCATCCCTAAGGAATACTTATTAGAACAACCTTCTAGTTCTGTTAGAGTAATCCTTAGGGATACATGCGATCCTCATATGATAAAGGAAGTTTGGGATATCTCCCTATCCCAAACCTCCAAGAAAATGATTTCTAAGATCAAAAAATTACCCTTACAGGTGCCTAAATCAGCTCAAACCTCTAACTCTAAGGAAGGTTTGCAAGTTGCTAAGGATAACTTGAGGGAGGTACGAGCCCAGCAGCAATAGTGACAACCTCCACTTGCCCAAGATAGCATAGTAGCAACCACACCCAAAGACTCCTTCCACGCTACAATAGCCTCCAGCCTCTTCTATTGTTCAATCAGGGGTACCAAATCTCTCACTCTGCTTACTTTACTTGATTTCTATTTTATATCTCCATCCAAATTTAAGAAATCAATGAAGAAAGTTGATTTCACTTACATTTGTGTCACTTCTGATGATATTCTTGAGTTTATTTCTATAGATAGCTCTCCAAGTCTAATTAATAATAACTCTAGTTTTGATCACTCTTCTTCTTCTGATTTGGAAATGTACTACCCATTCTTGAATCATTCAGGTTCACCCATTGAGATTGATTTAGAGTCATCTGACTCTGATGATCCTATAGGAGAAGCTGTAGGTGAACCTGATGAGTAGGTAGAACTTTCCACCAAACCATCTCATGAAGTCACTAAAGTCAACCTCCACAGTGGCAAAGTTCTAGCTCCCTAGGTTGCACCTCAAGATAAGGGTAAGCAAGTCATTGATTCTAGTCATCAAGTAACCCCTCCATAGGATGATCCACCTCGGATATGCTTGTGAAGAACCAGGCCAGAGTTGACTACAATGTACTCGGTCACCTGATAAAGTTGTTAGCTAAGCTAAGCATATATGATGCCCTTGTCTTATCCAAAGAGGTGAGGGAGTCATTGATCAAAGCCCTTCTCAATACAGAAATATGCTTGGCTTAGCTGACTACTATTGGAGAGGAGGCATGTTATTCAAAAGAAACCCGTAGAATTATATTCACTAATGAAGACCTTCTTTTGGGAACAACCGAGCACACAACCATCCCCTCTACATCACAGTGGACATGGGTAGATTTAGACTCTCCAGGGTGTTAGTTGATCCAGATGCATCAATGAAGATTATGAGTCTAAAGACCCTTGCCTACCTGAGGATTGACATCTTCAAACTCAGAGGAAATCGGATGATGTTGAGAGAGCTTTAGGCTCCATAGTGTTGCCATTAGAGATAGATGACTGGAAGATAGAAGTTAAGTTATACATAATTGATTTAGATACATCTTTCATACTTTGCTTGGTAGGCTTCAGATACATGGAAACAACACAGTTCCATCCTCTTTACATCAGTGCATCAAATTTTGAAGAGGTGGAATCGAGTATTGTGTCAAAGGAGACTTGAAGTCATTTTCAATTAGAAAGGTTGAGATATATGAGGATGCGGCCTACTACCTTCCTCAAAATTAGAAAGTCTATTCTTGCCAACTTGGTCAATGTTCAAACATAAAAGAAAATGGAAAAGAAAAGAAAAATGAAAAAGAAAAGAAAAAAGAAAAAGAAAAAGAAAATGCAAGTGAGCAAGAATCAAACATTGAGGAAGAAATAGAGCCATATGTTAGATTCTACCCACAGTTTGTTCCTCCATATGAACACATGGGTAGGATGACTCGACCCCACCAAGTAGAGGAAGAGGCAGATCCAGAGGTAGTTCTAGAGGTAGAAGACCTCCTTGTTAGTGGTCAACTAGTAGGAGTTATATTCTAGCTCATAGGAGTACTCCCGCTATCCACGTAGACTTAGAGTCTAGTTTGGAGGATGAGTCTCATGTGATTAGCTCGCCAATCAACCCTTCTCAGTGGGTCCCTTTGGAGGTAATATTTGAGCCACATAATGATGAAGACTAGGCCTCCAAGAAAAGCATGAATGTATTCAAATTAGTATTATGTAGAAAAGTCAGGTAATAATTGGAAACCTTAGCTCTAGTCCCACTTTCTTCCTAGAAAGTTGAGGGTTTAGTAGTTAAGGAGGCCCCCAAGTCATCCATAGATGTCAAGCCAAAAAGGTTTTTGTTGGGAGCATCATCCTAAAGCCAGGAAGCTGATGTAGAACTTGAAGATGATTTATATAAAAATTTAAAACAATTTCCTTTTGATTGGTATTCGCCTTGTATTATTAACTTAGAAAAGATTGGATTAATCTCACATACTTGATCTAAACATAGGTAGAATTACTTTATAAGGTTAAGAACAACCAAAGCAAATATTCTCAATCAAGACCAGGACTAAGATTCAGCACAATGGGTCCAGTCAATGATGATAACCATTGCCTTGTCATCACCAATCATTTGGAGTTTAATAGGTTCTTTTCAAATCATGCTAACTCTTATAAGGAGGTACATTTTGAAACTTCAAATGATCAAAATGAGCTTGAAGTGAAAGATGCACTGCCATAGTTTGAAGGAGAAATCAGATCAACCATCGAAAAACTCAAAGAAATCAACTTAGGAACAAAATAAGATCCACGCCCGACATACATCAGTTTCTTGTTGAATGAAGAAGAAACCAATAACTTAGTTAGGCTATTGACTAAGTTTAAGGACTGCTTTGCATAGAGTTATGAAAAAAATGATTGGTTTATCTCCAAATGTAGTAGTCCACAAACTACCAATAGATCCTAATGATAACTCTATCTAGCAAGCTCCTAGACACATGCAGTTAGAAATTGAGCAGCAGGTCATTTCTGAAATCAAGAAACTGATCGATGCTGGCATTATTAGGGAAGAAAAATATCCCACCTAGTTGGCTAGTGACATTCTAGTTAAGAAAAAGAATAGCCAAATTCACATATGCATCAATTTTAGGGATCTAAATAAGGCATGTCCTAAGGATGTATTTTCACTCCCTATACCAGAGTTAATGGTGGATATTACCTCATCTCATGTAGTATTCTCTTTCATGGATGGGTCATTTGATAAAAACCAAATTAAGATATCCCCTGAGGTTGAGAAAAATATGGCCTTTCGAACTTTCATAAGAATATATTATTATAAGGTCATGCTTTTTGACCTTGAAAATATTGGTGCTACACACCAACGGGCCATGACTTGGATCTTCAATGAACTCATTCATCATCAAATTGAATGCTATATTGATGATCTTGTAGTTAAAAGTAAATAAAAGGACGACCATCTCTTCAACTTGAGAGTAATTTTTGAATAGTTAAGATAATTTAACCTTAAAATAAATCCCCTGAAGTGGCATTCGAAGTAGGTTCAGGGAAATTCTTTGAGTTTGTTGTCCCACACTGTGGAATAGAAATAGATCTAGAGAAGATCAAGGCTATCGTAGAAATGTCACCCCCTAAAATTCTAACTCACACTCAGATCATTTCAAGGGCGGTTGGTGTATTTAAGACCTTTCATTTCCAACCTATAAGGAAGATGCCAGCCATTCTCAACCCTTATTAAAAAGGACACTAAGTTCAGTTGGGATGATAAGTGTCAGCATGCTTTCAAAGACATCAAGCACTACCTGATGACACTGCCAGTTCTGACAGCCCCTATCCTAGGCAAGCCATTGATATTATATACCGCTGCATTAGATGACTCCTTTGGCGCTTTGTTGGCTCAAACTAATGATGAAGGCAAAGAGAATGTAGTCTACTATCTTAGTCATCATCTAATCCCTGTTAAGACAAACTATCCACCTATTGAAAAGCATTGCCTAGCTTTAACCTTTGCATCCCAAAAGCTATGATACTACATGCTTTCTCATAAGGTGAATCTGATCTCCAGGTTCAATCCACTGTAATATCTCATGACACGGCCAACGCTATCCAGACAGTTGGCACATTGGTCCATGATTTTTTCGTAATTCGATATCACATTTATACCCCTCCATGCGGTGAAAGAACAAGCACTAGTAGATTTCATAGACCCACTTCTTGCTAATTCCCCGCTTAGTGAGGACCTCCACGATGAACAAATCATGAAGTCAAGGGACACTAGTATTCACCATTGGGAGATGTATTTTGATGATGTGGCATCCTTTCAAAGAGGATAAGAACCACGATCTACTCTTCCAAGAATGGCAGGGATAGGAATAATCTTTGTAACTCCAGACCGCAATGTGATGAGATTCTTATATCATCTGTCTAATCCATACACCAACAATGAAGCCGAATATAAGGCTCTAATTGTCAGTCTGGAGCTAGTCATTACATTATCCATACACAACATGAATATCTTCGGGGATTCTCAATTAGTTATCAACCAAATTGTTAGCTTCTACAAAGTTCTAAAGCCTAAGCTCCATCATTACCATAAGTGTACTATGGAGTTGTTGTCCCAAATCCCAGAGGTTATCATCTACAAGATTCCTCGAGGAGAAAATACAGTAGCAGATGCATTAGCCAAGCTTGCCAAAGAACTGGCATGTCCGGAAGATGAGTCCATACCAATAAGGGTCCAAAATAGACAAGTCCTATCCCTTATTGATGCTGAACTCATCAAGAGACTCTCTTTTGAAGGAGAGGCTGCCATTGAAAAGAAGGACGATGAGTCAGATTGGAGGCAACCATTCATGGATTATCTAAATATAGGAAAACTACCTCTAAAGAAGTCATTAGCCAATCAAGTGAAGCAGAGAGCTCTCTCATACGCTCTCATGGATGCCACCTTATACTGGCGGTCCTTCGCTCAAATGTGGTTACGTTGTCTAGACAAACATAAAGCCCATAAGATCATGGCTGAGGTACGCTTAGGTTTATGTGGTGCTCACCAATTCGGTCTGAAGATGAAAGCCAAGATCAAGATATTAGGATACTACTAGCCTTTGATGATCACAGATTGCATGGACATAGACAGGAGATGCCACCAATGTCAAGTGCACAGCGTGGTCTCCAACATTCTTACATTGGCCTCATGGCCATTTGAGTGTTGGGGTACTGACATAGTGGGTCTGATTGATCCTCCTTCCTCCAAGGGTCATCATTTCATCCTAGCTTCCACTAACTACTTTTCCAAGTGGGTGGAGGTGATCTCACTCAGAGAGGTCACAGCTCAGAATGTGCTCCAATTCTTCAAGAATTATATCGTATATAGGTTCAGGGTGCCTCGATGAATTATATTTGATAATGATACTGCATTCAAGAGTGCTAAAATTAACAGCTTTGCCCGAAGACACAACATAGATTGAAGATATTCCACCATCTATTACCCAAGGAAAATTGGCTTAGTAGAAGCCTTCAACAAAACTCTCATCCAGATATTAAAGAAGACACTCAACAACAACAAGAGAAAGTGGCATGAGCAGTTAGTTGAAGTCTTGTGGGCTTACCGCACCGCATACAGGACTCCAACTTAGTCTACCCCTTTCTCTTTAGTGTATGGGTCTGAAGCAGTTCTACCTTTAGAAGTCTAACTCTCATCATTAAGGATAACTGTGGGTAGTAAAATCACAATGGAGCAGAATGCCAAGTTATAGTTAGAAGAGCTTGAAGGTTTGGAGGAGAGATGCCTCCAGGCATGCTAGAACCTCAAGTTGTATAAAACCAAAATGATCAAGCTCATAAAAAGTTGGCCCGCCCTAGAGATTTTCCAGTAGAAGAGCTTGTTTCAGTTCTAAGGAGACCAATTATTGCCCGTGAAAATATTGGAGACAAGTTTGAATCTACTTGGGAAGGCCCTTTCACTATAGAAAAGGCCTACTAAGGAGGATCCTATCAGCTCATAAATTGTAAGGGAGAGAGCCCTATGCTTTCAATCAACAGGCTCTACCTAAAGAAATATTATCCATAAATCTTATTTTAAAATAATTATTAATAAATTTTCTTTTCATTTCAATTTCCATCTTTTAATACTGGTTAGAAAAATCTTTGCTTGTGAATTTGCCACGATGTGTTTAAGGTAGGTGTAAGAGAACCCAAGCGATATCCTATTTCTTCTTTTGCAAGACAAATACACAAACACATATCTTTTGCCTTGAGCTACCTTGATGTGGGAGCAAGCCCCTTATGGCACTCACTCATTAGCTGCTCTAGGTCGGGCTTACATATTATCTTGCTAGTATGTCACCCCAGTGATCCCTCATTCAGGAAGATGTAAGTCTTCTACGCTTTCTTTCCTGACTTGACCGCTGCACACCAATGAGCACCTTGTTAGCATGGTAGGCCTTACTACGCTATCAGTAAACTACCATCATGTTGGCTTCATTTAAGAGGATGTAAGTCTGTTACACCTTCTTCTTAAACTAGCCATCATGAACTGACTTGGTCGAGTTGAGGATTAGGGTAAGTCCCCCAGCAACTCCTTTCCTCCAGACTATTTCAAGACTGGGTCTAGTCCTTACACAAGACTCCCCACTTGGTAGTCATCCTAGGTCAGATAGCACTTGTCAAACAAAAGTCAGACTATCCCAATAATCAGTTCTGCTTTAGGGAGATGTAAGTCTACACGCATTCTTTCTAGACTGATTATTGCACACCGACGGGAACCTTAGGTTGGTTGGTGTTCTCCATGCTGACGGTGACCCACCCAGTGGAACACCACTCTTGGAAGATGTGAGACTACTACACTTTCTCCTTGAGTTGGCCAACGTATACCTATAAGCTTTCTTTTACGATTCTCAGAGCCCCTCCTCTATGGGCACTCTATTTGGATCACGTCCCTAGTGACCCCATTTAGACACTACTCTGGTTACTTTTGGATTGGACAGTCCCCCTTTCTTAGGAGCCACCCCTGTGGTTGGAGAATTTGTCTTACGGATATGTAGATTCTTCCTTGGTCCAGTAAATTTGAGATAGGACTATACTGATATGAGCTCCTTCTCAGTGTGGTCCCTCACACACTAACAGGGTCCACACAAATATATAACAAAATATGTATATATCTTTGCTTATGTATTAGGAGAAAAATCCCCAGCAGTACCTTTTCCAAGCAGGCATCCTATCTTTAGGGCATTGTCAGCAAAACTCCCTATAGAAATTGGTTAACTACTTTTGAGTTGAGATAAGTCACCGGGTCTGCCCTCTCTCAGTAGTCACCCTTAGGTCAGGTTCGACTTATTGTGCCACCAACGGGTCACCCTGGCAGTCGTCCTTACTTTGGAAGATATAAATATATCACACATTCTTTCCAAGACGATCAGAGTAACGTGACAACCCAGTCGGTTCAATTTATTTTGTCACAACTAATCACCCTGGGTTTCTTTTTCAGGAAGTTGTAGGTCTACAAACTTTCTTCCTAACTTGACCATTGCACACAGAAAGGCACCCCTAGGTTGGTTAGCTCTACCTTACGGCCAATAGACTATCCCTTTAGATTTGTAAATCTAAGATAGGACTATGCTGATATTAACCCCTTCTTAATGGATCCATCGCACGCCGACAGGGTCCATCTTAAAATTTAAATAAAATTAATTATGATTATTCTTGAGTCGATATGAGTCCACAATGGCATTCACTCAAATAGTCCTCTTAGGTTAGGTTCGATTTGTTATGTTATAAACTGATCACCCTAATGGTCCCTTGTTTAGGAGGATGTAAGTCTATAGGCTTTCTTCCTGACTTAACCATTGCACACCGAAAGGCACCCCTTAGGTTGGATAGCTCTACCTAATGGCCAATATACTATCCCTTTGAATTTTTAAATCTAAGAAAGGTCTAGGCTGATATTAGCTCCTCTTAGTAAATCTATCACACACCTACAGGGTCCATTTTGTCAAATCCATCATCCTCTCCTTAGTGGAGCCTCAAACCATAAGTCAACAAATCAAATTAAACTCTCATTCCCAATGGATGGCCCACAAATCAAATCAAACAAATTTTCTCCCCAACGAGGCGTGAATCATATCCTCTCTCTAATAAAGTCCTCATAAAATTAAATCAAATCAAATCCCTATCCCTAGTGGATAATCTGAACCTGCTTCCCTAGTGGAAGGTTCATGTACTCATCCCTAATATATCTTTTCTTCCCTAATCATATCAAAACTCAACTCTTATACTTTATGGATAATCTCAACGTGCATCCCTATTGGAAGGTTCATATGCTTGATTCCTCAATGGATCCATTCTTCCTCTCTTATGCCCTTGGCATAAGTTGAGTTGCATTGCACTAAGATCTTGATTCCTTCTACATCTCGGGTTTAGGAGTAGATCAAATCTATTAGTAGTTGCAATCCTTCAAACATTGTTGATCATCTCGGTCAACACCAATACGTGTGATGCACCTGGTTAGTTACACCACACTTATTGGACACCCTTTGTTGACCACACTTTTGGAGTGAGCTCTCAACTTCACCATCATAAATCTAGGACTCTTGTAAATTTTAAGAGCTATTTAGTATTAAGACACTTCTAATGATTAGGTGAAGAATTAATCTAAGCCTATAGACTAAATGAATCATTCCATTATTTATATTCACAAATATAAATGAATCCTACCCTCCAAAGTCCAAAAATAGATCAAACCAAATCAATTCCCTACTTAAGCCCTTTTGATCTATATCTCTCAATTTAGTCAAATTTACTTCTAAATCACTCCAAACCCAAGTGATTTTCTCATAAATCATTTATATATTCATTTATATTTACAAATATAAATGAAATATAAATCCAAATAGCTAAAACCAAACCCAAATCAATTCAAAACCCATGGATTTCCTCATGATTCAATCATTCCTTTAATCATTGTTCCAAATATAAACATAAACTATAATTATCAAACCAAACCCAAGTCAAACTTAACTTTACCCTTTTTGACTTGAAATTGTCATATGAACCAAAATCCATATAGCTTCAAACCACTTGCAAATAAAGTTATATCTTCATCCTAGGCTCATATATGAGTTCAACTAAACTTGAATCAGGCCATGATCAAGCCAATTAACCCATTTAGGTCACTTGACCCAAAGTGACCTAAAAGACCTATCTGAGCTAAGTTCTAATCCAACACAAATTGGATTAAACTAAGCCCATCCAAACCCCATATCATGATCAACAATCATCCTAGGGTGACCAACAACTTTGAATTTGGTCAAACCAAGTCAACTTGATCCTTTGACCAAGTCAACCTTTAGCCCAAATGAAACTAAATAAGCCAAAACCCACCATATGAAAAATCGATTGAAACCATTGACTCAAACCCACTCGTGATCATTGATTGAACATGACAAAACCATCAATTGAGCCAAACCAAGTCCAATTGGCCATTTGACCTAAGTTGACCCAAATTGGCTTAAAAAGCCAAATTCAGCCAAATCATGATTTGATCCAAATTGATTGCAACCAATAGCTTAAGCTCATTCTGAATCACTTATTAAACTTGACCAAAACCATCATTAAGCTCAATTAACCGCCACTTGACCCAACCCCAGTCAAACCAAAGCCTCACCATTTTCAATCAACCAATTGAACTTGACTCAACACCTGACCCAACTCAATTTGGTCAAATTAATCAAATTGACCCATTTGAACCTTTTGAATCCAAATGAGTCAAATTCAAATCTAAGCCAAATTAATCAAAATCACTATAATCAAAACATCCCAAATCATAATATGAACATAACCCAAGCCTTAGCTTGACCTAATTTGACCAATTATTCGACCCAACCCAACCTCACCCAAATGAGCCTATTTTGATCATATGGAGGCAAATCACCCAAAGCCACCTTATGGAACCTTGATGGCTGACCTAACCCGACCCAAATTGACCCTAGGTTAGCCCCAAACTAGCCTAAATCCAAATGGGACCCAATCCAAGGGAATTGACCAATGTGCAAAGCTCTTTGCATGAGATTCTTACCATAAGTGGCAAAGTTCACTTTGCCTTTCCCATGACAACCTTCCACTTGCCAAATGAGGCATTACTTGCCTTACTAGCCCAACCTAAGCCACCCTAGCACTTGCTAAGGACCAAGAGGAACTTACCAAGTAGCCACCTTCATGGCCAAACCCCATGGGTGCAAGGGAGAAAAAAGGAAACTCAATCTCCCAAAATCAAGCCTTAAGACTCCTGCCACAACTTTCTCCAACCAAGACATGCCAAGTGGAGTTGAGGGAGATAGCTGATAGGCCAACGATAATGAACTGACCGAAATTAAGCAATGGATCTCGTCCATCCATCAAGCCTGATTGAGGGGTATACCCCCTCAATTTGAGCATGATTCTTCACCATTCACTTCGTGTAAGTCCCTAAGGAGTTTTCAAATTCTTAGAGAGACTCCATGAAGCCTCCCCGAGCTCCTTCGATCGGCATTTCTCCTTCCTGAGCAAAGCTAAAACAGGACACCACCTTCCGGTGCAATACTCCTCCTCCATTTGATCAAATATCAATCCCTTGCACCCACACCATCCTCATACTTCATCAAAGCCAACCAAATCATTCCCAAGCTTTCTCGACCACTGGAGATTGAAGTTCGATCGAAGACAAGGCTCCTACGTGCATGGCTTGGTCGACCGAGAGCTCTACATCAAATCAAGCCCAAATCTTCTCAACAAGGCTTTATCTTTACTAGACGAAGCTACCTCCGTCGATCCCACCATCGGATATTAGCTCTGGTGAGGTAATTTTGCAAAACAGAGCTCCTAGAAAAGATAGGTTGGTCCTTTATAAAGCAAATATGAATTTCATTAGATCTTATCCATTGGATGTGTGCACCTCCCCCTCCACAAAGGTGTGGGATCAATTTGGAGGAATCTAAGCACGGGGACCGTCTTTCGGCTCTCGCGAACGGGACGGATCGGGGACCGTCTGTTCCGCATGATCTAAAAGGATGTTCATGATCTAATTCCATGTTAGATCCTCTAATTTTTTCTCTAAATTGCAGATCGAATCATGGCCATCTGATCTTAGATCGGACGGTTCATGGAGTTAACGCATCTGCCTCAATCCGTGTCATCGAAGGATGTGATAACTTAAATAGTCAATCCCATCATGCCATGTGGAAAGAGCACCACGTCAGTGCACCGCATCAGCCGCCATGTGGCCCAAAGCGATTAAGGCTTTAATTAGGCTTAATTAATCTATTTTTAAGCTTGAAACTTCTAAAAATCATAACAAATTATAGAAAATTCCAAAAAATACAAACCAAAGCTCATTTTAAAGATATTTCAAAGTATAATTTAGAAAAATTAATATTAACAAATTTTGAATAATTATTTTGGTTTAATTAAGGTTCAATTAAAAATTTAATTAGCTTAATTATTCCTTAATTAATCACTCAATTAATCTCAAATTTTTTTGTGGATGTTTAGGGGATGACCTCTATCTCTCCTATTTTTTTAGAATTTTATTAGTTTCTTAATTAGAGAACTTAATTGATTAAGCCTTAATCACTCTCTTAATTTAATTAAGTGATAATTAATGAATAAATAGTGACTTAATTAATTATTTAAGCCTAATTATTTCTGTTGAATAGTAAGGGAGCTTAGAGAAGGTGATTGGGATATTTTTCCTAATTCATTTCCTAAGTTTTCTTTACTTTTTAGGATCAAATTAATTAATGAAGTAATTAATTGTTTAATTAATTAATTAATCTTCAAGATAAAATCAGATCTTAAATGATCAAACATAGAACTTAGGGATTGAGATTAAGGCCTCTTTCTTGATCTCCTACTTAAGTTAATTTCATTTCATTAGAACATGCTTAATGCTTAATCAAATGGATTAATGAGCTTAATTAACTCAAACTAAATTCTAATTCACATCTACTTGCCTTTAATCAATTTTTGGTAGCCCTTTAGATGTTCAATAATCTAAAGAAATTTAATGAAATTATGGGTAGCTTACATGTGTAAGAAAACTATAAAAGTAATTAATTAAATCCTTAAGCTTAATTAACTATTAATCATGAGCCAATTGCATTGGGCCCCTTTCATTTCTTAGGAGCATTACTAATTTATTTTTCATGTGGTTGCATATCATATTGGCTTATTATTAATTAGTTAATTAACTTAAGGGGACATAGACAAGGGTTAATTAATTGACTTAATTTATACCCTAACCTAATTATGGCATAAAATCAACCTAAGTATTCTTCATCAAACCATATTAACTCACACATGGGTGATAGGATTAGGACTAGCAAACCTCTTTCACATTCTTTAACTCTAAACATAAAGATCAAGAAATGACATTAATAAACATTGGTTTATTTTAAATAATTTTATTTAGTATGATTATTCTTAGGACTTAGTGGAATTGAACGAAATTACATGCTTGTGTTTCTTTATTCATTTCCAATCATGCTAAATATTGTATTCCACTTGTACTCATACATTCATGTCTTTCAAATTAATCAAATAAAAATGATTTCCTTTATGTCAATTTGCATGTGTTGGCTTAATTAAAAATATGTGTGGCTAGTATCACTATTAAATCTCAAATATATTTTTAAAAGTTTATTAATGAATGAATATACATATATATTGTAACTTTAGTTATATATACATAGGAAATGCAAGTGAATATAAATTTAGTGTATGAAGTAATGTTTCTTTCTTATATTCATGTGTTGATTTGTATAAGTAAGACTGTTAGCACTTATATTAGTCTGAACCCCGCAGGGATGCACGGCTTTTAAGTAGCCTCAAGAAGGTTCTTGCCTCGTTCCCTTGGTGCAAAATAGTGGCGGCCTGCTTGATTTCATTCTTATGCATTTGTACATTAGAATTTAGGTAGAGCTTTCATTCATTTAAATAAAATAAATCAATCAAATCAAAAATACAATTTTTGCATGGCTTTCTATTCTTGTAGTTATTTATACATCCATATGTATTTATAGATAGCGTGTATATTAGTGTGGACATTCCAGGGATGCACGACTTTAAGTAGTTTCAAGGAGGTTCCTACCTCATTCTCTTGGTGCAGAACAATGATGACGTACTTGCTTAAAACTTTTATACATGTGAATGTTTACTTAGCTAATGAATGAAAACCCCCTTTTCTGTTAAAAATACATGCATTCATATTTTTTTTTTGATTGGTTGAGTCGATTTGTCATGTGATTTAAGGTTCTTTCCTTATGCTTTTGCATAAGAATTTAAATAGAGCTTCAAATTAATATGACAAAATCATTCAACCAAATGAAATATTAATTTTAAATACATTTACTCACATTCATCATTTAAGTGTGATAAGATATAAATTGCATGTATAGCTATGCTTAGGATTTAATCATATGCATGATATACATGATGGAAAGAAATGAACAAACATCTGTTATATGATAGTAATTTATTCAAACTAATCTTAAGATGTCTTTCTTATTGAATGAGTTTATTTAAAGTGAACCCAAACAATAGGACTAATTAAAACATATAATAAGTCATTCACTAAAAGGAATTGATTAACTAATTTTCTTTAGATGTGACTTAAAGTAGGGATAAAAGAGAGTGATCCTCTCTTTCTTTCTCTTCATAACCCTTAGTTATTGAGTATAGGTCAAATGAAACAAAATAAAACATTAAGTAAAATTTACAAATTAACTAAACCATTTAAAGTGAAACCACCCTTCATAATTAAATGCCCTTCATACTTAGAAAATCTTAACTCTGAAGCCTAGTTAGGATAGACCACACATGCCTTAACTCACACATTAGAATTAATCACCACTTCTAGCTTTATGTTAGGGCAATGCATGGTTTGATGTATATTTTATTTTGTGATGTACTATTGTAGACTGGATTTTAGGGTGTATGTTTCATAGACTGGATGTTAGGACATGATTAGCCTAATCATATTTTATACAGAAGATTATGCTTAAGGGGTGCTTAAAATAAATATAAATGCTCTCTTTTGCAGGTTACTTAATCCCTAAGCATAATCTACATTAGGATAGGTGGACTTGGTTACCTATGTGCAGAGTGTAAAGTCTAAAATTATTCATATAATTGCTTGGGTTGTATGGTGTGTTTAACTAACACTTATTTTGTAAGTATAGTTAGATTTACTTTTCCTATTTTTAACATACTTTTGCATTAGGAATTAGGACTAGTGTTATGGGGGCTTAGGATAAACGTTGGTTACAAGACCAAGTCTTATGTACCGTGTGATCCTATGGAGCTTTCCCAACTAAATGAAAGAAGGAAATGAAGGAAAAGAAGAAAAGAAAGAGCTTTAAGGATTTGAAGACCCCCCATAGCTCCCATTCATTTGTTGTAATTAAATTGTAATTATTTTTTTATTGTACCGGGTTGTACAAGGGTAGTGCTCGGCTACCCTTTTTTTTTCGAGTTGTACAGCGGTTCCCAACAGCATCGGCCTGTTATTCTTTCATGTTGAGGTTATAAATTGTTTGATGATTTTCTTATATTACGCAATATAAATTATGAGGCTTTAACTAGCCCCAAGGAGGTCTTAGATTACCTTACTTCCCTAGTTTAACAATAACACTTATTTAATTTCATTCATATGTGTGCATGTGCTAGAATTTGGATAGAGCTTTACTTTACGAGTAAATGACTTGTTAGAATACAATCTTTTGCATGATTTTCATACCTATGTTATGTATATGTTTATGTGTATTGAAGTTGGTAAGTCTATAGTCTGGACTTCCCTAGAATGTGAGGCTTTAAGTATCCCCTATAAGGTCTTAAATTACCTCACTTTCCTGGTGTAACAATGACACGTACTTGCTTTATCTTTAATATATATATATATATATATATATATATATATATATATATATATATATATATATATAATACATGCATTAAAAATATCATTAAGTGTGCAAGAACATAAATATGTTGTATGTATAAGTAAGAAATTTATAAATGTGCATGTTATCGATGATGAAAAGGAATGATGAAATGTTCTCCATGGGATAAGAATTCAGTTTCATTAGTCTAAAGATGCCTTTCATGTTTGAATAGGACTCTTTAAGATTAACTCAAATTTAGGATCAATAAAACATTTAATAAGACATTCACTAAAAGGAACCAAGTCATAACAACATGCCTTTAGAAAATAACTTAGGATAAGAATGAGAGGGGTTGAACCTCTTTCTTCTCTTTACAATAATTATATGCTAAGTGAATATCAAGTGAAATCAAATAAAATGCAAATTAAAATTTACAAATCCTATTAATGACTTGAAGCAAAACCATCCTCATGTATGAATTTAATATTCCAAACTTAGATAATTATAATTCTAAAGCCTAACTAAGACATACCACACTAAGCCTAACCACACACATTAGAATGCTAAGTCATCAATTCTAGATTTAAGTTAAGATGGTGTATGTTATGATGTTGTGTTTTATTTTTTGATGCAATATTTTAGACTGGATGTTAAGACTATTGTGCATAGGTTGGATGTTAGGTCATTGTTAGTCGAATGTTATTTTCTTCAGGGGATTATGCTAATGTGGCGACTAAGATAAATATAAATGCTTGTACTTGCTGGTTGCTTACGCCCCTTTTGCATAATCCATATTAGGATAAGTGGGCTTGGTTACCCATATGCAGGGTGCTAAGTTTAAATTTATAGAATATAACTGCTTGGTTTATATGTATGTTTAGCAAACATCTATTTTTCTAGGTGTATTTAGATTTTACTTTTTCACAATCATGTAATTTTGCAATAGGAATTAGAATTAGTGTTATGGGCTTTAGGATGAGCAATGGCTAGAAGGCAAAGTCTTGGGATGCCCTGTGAAGCCTTGGAGCAATTCAAACCAAAGGGAAGAAAAAGAATGAAGAATGAAGACCCCCCATAGCATTTTCTTTAATTTCAATTATAATATTCTCTTGTAATATGGGTTATATTAGTGTATAACTTGGCTACCCAATTTTTTTTTCTAGGGTGTACGACGGTACCTGGCCGTACCAGCCTTTTGTTATTGTATGAAATTTATGAATGATTGTTTGTTATATTTAGATTGTGCAATAGAACAGCATGATTTTTATAGGTTTTTTAAAAATTGATGTTTGAATGTGTGGCCTGGATGTGGTAGGCTCTTTAGGGAAAAATTAATTTTTCTACCCTAATTAACAAACTCATAATCAAATTTTAAATGCAATTCATAACCTCACTTTAAATCCTAGGCTATAATGAAGATAATTAAAACATTTATTAAAAATTAGCTGAATGTTGTATGTTCTAACATCATGCATAGCATATTGTTTCGTTCTTGAATATGGAGGGTCTCCACTCTTGCAAGGTAGGGGAATGCTTCACCTATGAGGGCATCCCTTGTAGTGGAGAACACTTCCTCTTGCTGATTTAGCCAATAACTATATTTCATCATGCATAATTGTCCTAAGCCTTTGTCCAAATCAATGTGTCAAAATAATATAAAAAATTGTAAAATTTTGCATTTAGTCTAAGTCATGATTTCATACCACTCATGATTTAACCTCTTAGAGAATGAGTTTAAGACTCTAGTCTTCTTCCTAATTAAATAACAGCCTAGCCATCTCACATAAACATAAAATTGGCCTACATGGGTTTAAGGCATTGGAGGTGTTAGCTGTCGGTCACTCTAGGCGGTTGTAAATTCAGAAGAGTCGGATGAGTTTATCATCTCTTATCGAAGTAAACTACTATATCCCCTTTCCATTTTGATTTAGGTTGAGCTTTAGCTTATGCTAAAGCACCTTAGATTTAGGATCCAAGCTCGCTTATTTCCTTCGAGCTATGAGCATAAATCCTCACCTCTTAGGCATTTCTACAATCTTGTGTTGATGGATCATAAGCTCTAACACTCTAATAAAATTTCAATTCAAACTAAATAAACTTTCTCACTCAAACATATAAAACCTCACTATAGGGTAGATTGGAGTGCTTATTAGGCTTCCTAGTATCATGAGTGCTCCCTACTTATCTTCTTTTGAAATCCAAAAATAACCCTTTCCACTAGAACTTTCCCACTTGATTTATTCCAAAAATACCCAATCCTTTAATAGTCTAAGCTTAAAATCTTTGGAGATATAATTGACTACTTTAATCGAGAGTGTTCTTAGAAAATTCTCATTTTCTAGGATGTAATTTTCTATGGGAGTTTGATTCTTGTCTTTGTTTAGGTCATAAAGATAATAATTTTCTTTTGGCCATAACATAATCTTCACCTCTTAGGCTTATTAATAGTATTATGCTAATGAGTTAAAATTCCCAACTTCTTACTAAAATGATCAAGTACTGAATACATAAAGCCATATTTTAGGATAATCTAAAGGAACGTTACGTCTAGAGTAATGTTGAGCTTCTTAATATTATATGCTCCATACTTTTCTTACTTTAGCCTCTTAAAAATAACTATTCCTACATTTGAGCTTATCTGAATTGAATTTTTAAAAGAATCAAATCCTTTAATTTAAACTTTAAATATATCATAAAATTCTTACCATTACTATAATCAATAATGTTTTTTAAGAGTTTTTGCTCTTAAAATATAATTAATTATAGAGGCTTACCTCTATAAAAAACTTATACCCTAGAATTAAAATCAAATTTAAACCAAATAATTTTTTTTTTAAATGTGGATCTGATAAAATTTGAAATTCTTTCTTGTTGTCGTATTAAAATCTATAGTATAATGGTATTTATAGCTTTTGAGATAGTATATCATTTCTTTTATGATATTTAATTACATTAATAGAAAAACCATCTTTATTTTAGTCTTTAAATTCATTGTAGAATAGTATTTTTATTTTTTTGAGATAATATATTATGTTTCATGACATATTTGATATTAAAAGAATATTAAATTCAAAGTTGTAGTTTTTCCATAAACTTAAATAAATTTTCCCATAAATGGTATCCCTTCACACTTGGAAAAATTATAAGTAAGGGCATGTGAATCATTTAAGATTATTAAAAAAAGTTTGCACAAATTCATATGTTTTTGAGTTGTCTAAAAACATATTTATAAGCCTTATTTCAAATCTTGAAGATTATATATCACTTAATGAAGCTAACAAACCTCCAAATTTGAAGGATTATTTTTTATAGAAGGACAAAAATATCATTTATAGGTGTCTAACTAACATTCATTCTTTGAGGTCAATCATATCAGTATAGATGAGGTGCCAACAAATCAAGAGGGAGAGCATAGATTTCTTATAATGTAGAAAGACAAGCCACCAATAATGGACACTTAGTTCACTAAGATGACTTAGAGAAGCTAACATTAGAGCTTGCAAAGAATACTGTTATTTCAAATTTTTAGAGAAGAGTTCATCTTAGTACAAAGGTATACATTTGGCATAAAGTTGTAATGCAAGAATAAATAGTCCAACTATAACGACACAACCAAAGAGAGTTGAACATGGAGGTCCAATCATAAGAAAAAAAAATTAAAGATAATAAATTAATTATTAAATGTTTTATTTTTATTTTTATATATTTTATGAAGACTTGGACTTATATATTAGCTTATTTATAGATTTATCCATTAATATTATATAATTATGTTAATTTTAAAGTTAAATATAAATAAAGAATATAAAATAATTAAAATCAAGTGTAAAAAATTATTTACAATTATTAAATGCAAATTAACATTTTTTTTCTATGCATTGGCTTGTCACACCTTAGAAGATAGTATTTATGGTCTTATTATAACTACAATTCAAGCTTAAATGTTTTGCCCTACTTTTCCTCTCTTTTTCTATAATAATAATTGATATAAAGAATATAAAATATTTATTTTAACTAAAATGAAGGTTTTTATCTTTTTTCACTAAAAATTTTGAGTACTAACTCAAGGTGGAAGGCTTGGTTGATAAATTCCTCATAAGAGTTGACTTGGTGCCTCATCCCCTTTCCACTATACTTTGATTAGTAGAAATTTATTAATGTTATAATATTTTATTATTTTAAAATTGTAAAATTTTTATATTACTATATTTTATCATCTCCTACCATTTTTCCATAATCTCACCAGTAATTTAGTTTTTAAAAGCCATTAGAGACCTTCGGCCAAGAAATGGTTTAATTATACATAATATTATTTTCTTGGATAGTTGGTTGCCTTAAACCTCACCAACAACTGCATTTGAACTAGAATTATTCTAGTTCTCTATCAAAATCAGTGGTTTGTGGCCTTTGATCCTATCACAAAAATTATCTTTCTAAAGCCAAAATCACTAGTAAAGCTATTTGGTAGAGAGGTTTCCTTAAAAGACCTGGTTGATTCCCTTTCATTTTAAACTAATATAAATCATTTGAAAAATTATGAAAACTCTGAAATCAAGTAGATCCTTTGATTAACCCACTCCAATCCTTTTTAAGCCTCTTCTTATGAAAAATTTTAGGGAACCTAATCTAAATACAAAATTAGCCATTTTCGGTTAAATTGGTCTAATTTGGTGAATACCCTAATTTACCCATCAAATTTCCTTAAAATAAGGCCATCAACTCTAGAATTATATTAAAGACTTTCCCCTATCATTACTAAAGGATTCCACTAAAATTTGAAACCAACATCACCTAACTAATATTAGAAAGCAATGCTTTATAACTATATATGCTAATTCAGATTAAAGCAAAGTAGCCATAATGATGATCATACAGAGTATAATATAGATGACTTCACATGTTACTTATTTTGTATATAGAACTAGAATATATATTGTGTTTATTATAGAGCATAACTGTGTATATTTCTCTTCTAAGAAGTTTTACAAAACCTAACTATATCAACCCTTTTTTTAAACTTGTACTTTTTAATTAATGTGCTCACATTTGGGTGTCATAGAAATTACACATCATTCCCCAAGTCTATCAAATTGTGTTATGTCTGGCCTTGACACTATTATTGATAGGGTTTTATAAGGTAAACATTTCTTTATCAAAATATTTATAAATAGTTAAATCTCTAATAGGCCAAAATTTTAAATTCTTGCATGTACTTTCTCTAGGTCAACCGTTTTTAAAATAAGCATATTTGTCCTATTTTTTTAGTAATATTGGTGCTTGAATATATGTGTTTTCCATACCAAAATTAGAAAAATAATATCTCAAAATTAAGCATAGTTATGCATCTCACGTAATAGCTTTTTGTTTCCATATAGTTCTTTTTAAATTTAAATATAAAAATAAATAAATAAAATATAAAAAACATTCACATCACTTTCGTATTTATCCAAGTTCTTGGATGCTTCTCTTCTAGCTTGCCATCCTGAAATAAATTGGCCTAATATTATTAATGATAAGATTGGTTTAATTATCTTTCTTATAAAAGGATTGTAAGACCAATATTATGGATTTTATGTTATAAGTTTCATCATGCATGTTTCATTAAATTTGGGTTTAGGTCATACCTTAGTGGTTCACTATCCCCCACTCCCTTTTTTTTTCTTTCTTTTAGGCTTCTTCCTCCAATAGTTTAGGGGTATAAGTTTAGCATATTAATCTAACACAATTTTTTTCACCTCAAGGTCAATATAGTTTTCTTAAATGGCGTAACCCATGGCTATTAATAATGATTCTCTTGGTTTAGAAAGGTTAATCAGTTTCTCTAACAAAGTAAGCTAGGTGTTATGATAACTCAAAAATAATAATAAGTTAAAGAATCTTGACCAAGGCTGCAATTTTATTATTTATGCTCTTCTCCTTTCTTTCTAATATAATATCCTCTTCTCCTTATATTAATTCTTTTGATCCATATTTTAGTATTCTCTTTGCATCTTTACGAGTTTGGGGGTACTCCGTTATAGCTCTTTGAGATGTAGTTTTAAGCTATGCTAATATTTTAAATTTGTTTTTATATTCTAAAATGAAGGCCCCATTATTCATGTCGCTTTTCTCTTCATATTTTGCTTCCTTGAGTTTCATAATATTAGGATATCATTATCTAAAGAAAATTTTAAGCTTATTATATTAAGAAAAAAAATTTAATGCATAAGATTTAAGGACTCTAGACTATAATCTTATGATTATATCAACATGCCTTAAAATGTATCAAATTCATTCATTATATCTTAAATACTCATTCACATAATATTTTGAGCTTAGATGCCTTAGGCCCTTACTTATATACCATTGACTACTTATTTTCTTAGCCTTATAGCCTTTTTAACTTTTTCTATTTTTTTCATCTAAAGTTTAATAATATACTTTATTATAGAATCATAGCATTTTTATCTATGTTAACATTAAATTGAACATAAGTATACAAGTATGACTCCTTAACCTATATGTTCTTTATTTATTGTTAAAGTTGTAATTAATCTTAGGAATAATATTCTTTTATAAAATTTTAATTAGCAACAAGTCTATTGCCTGCATTTAAATTTACGTAATTTATTTAAATGAAAAATTATGGGATGTAAAAATCTAGTTTATACATTAGCAGTATTTGAAAAAAATTTATAAATTTGATGGAGGTTTTTCAATCTCCGTCTTTAAAGTCTCATTATCATTTCTATACATTATAGCTACTTCTTTATTTCTTATAGTTGATGTACATTCCTTAAAATTGTCAAATGAAATCTAATTTATTGACCTATTCAAATATGATTTCGAGAGAATATAAATTTAATTAACATTCAATGCTTGGAGGGTGATCATATAATTCGATTAATTTATAATGTTAGTACATTATTGGATTTTATAAGAAATAGTGTTTAACAAAAAAAATTGATAACTTGCCAACTAGTTTGACTATTTAAGTCTCTTAGCTAGTGATGGAATCTATAATAGTAAAGATTTTTTTTTTTTAGTTTAGAGGTATTTTTAAATAAATATAACTCAAATTTAATGTTTAATAATACAATTCCTCATAAGGTAGAAAACGAAGGCATTATAATCATGCCCACATATTTGCTATGTAGTACACCTTCACTTTTTAATGCTTCCATAGATAGATCTTATTTAATTTTTATTGGCTAATTAAGCTTGTGAGCCTTTAATTATAATAATGATATAAATACCAAGAGAAAACACTCATATATTTTTATAAAACATGGTGATAGGTCTAATCATTAGAGGGGACTAAAGGAAGACTTTAAGAAGTCTCTTATGTGTTATATTTATCAAGATTATCATATGTGGTGATTAAAGTAGGACATCCATAACACCACTAAGAGTGTTTCTAATGACAAAGGTAGACATAGTCCTTCAAGACATTTATATCACCTATCATTTTTTTCTATTTAAAGTGGGTTTTTAAGCTTCCAATATCAAACTCTTAAGATAAGATAAAAGTTGATATTATATTATAAGTAATACTTCTATTTTTTTCACTCATCCTATTTTGAAGAACTTAATCAATCTTTGATGCATCCACCTCCTAGAAAATTGAATGTTATAATTAATTTCAAAGATGAAAACTAGTTTATGGATGGTTTTGTACCAATAAACCATATTATGATAGTCATCGATTTGAGTATAACTCAAAATGATAAGGCACGTTAATGGAGCTTAAGTCATGATGATGAGAATGATGGTGAGCCTTATGTGCCTTATAATGACTTTTAGAAAGATTAGAAGGAAAAGATGCTCATTTGCTCAAATAAATTTCTATATAATTTACTTTCTGGAGTTATTATAAGGGTCAAATTAGCTAAAACTTTCTTGCTCAATGCACCTAAGGACAAAATTAGGGATTTTGCTAAAGTATATGACAAGTTTATGTCCTAAAAAGATTTTATTTTCTAGTGTACAATGTTTCTATCCTAGTACTCTTAGGTTTCTAAGATATATCAAGATAATATCATAGTTGAGTCTGGGTTTTCTTGTGTTCTAAGCTATTTTTCTTATCTGGACTTCATATGTGCATTTGGCTTATATTCTAGATAAACTTAGATTTTATAAATACATTAGGTTTTGATTCTAGTTGACTCTATATTCACTAATGTTATTATAAAGAATGATATATTTTATGATATGTACAAATATAATTAGCTAGGAACTATGATCATAAAAATCATTTTAAAAGAAAGTGAGTCCATTCAAGGATTTTAGTAGTAAACATTTTAATAAGAAGGTGGATCTTAAGTTAACCTCATATAGCTAAACACAAGTTAAGGTTATATAATGAGAAATAACCTAATTGATTAACTAGAAAAGATGAACGTACTTTGGATCAACTTAAATTTTATTAATTATATATAAAATTTTATTTTATTTAACTAATAGTATATGAAGAAATTATTAGTAGTTGAAAATATCAAAAATTTCAACTGATTTTATCTATTGAGGCAACATAGTTACCATAAGAAGGAAAATGTAGCTATTTATAAGAAATATTACGACTTCTTTCATTTCTTTTCACTTATATTCCCTACATCCAAAGATGGATATTTTTAAGAGAACAAGTAGCTCACGTAAAATATTTTGGAGAAACAATCAAATATCTTTTCAAAATATCAGATCCAATATATCTCCATTTCTCCTAACTCAAAATTTGTCGATCTAATTTCACTAGCAACATCAAATCATTTGATCCATTTTTGACTAATCAAATTCATACACAAAAAAAAAATATTTAATTAACATATTAAAATAATTAATATAAATATAAATTATTTTAAAATTATATTTTTTTTAAAAAAAAATGTATAGAGCGCATCTTTTTGTTGCGTGACCATCAATGTATTTATTATCAATATTTTAAGTAGTTGAAATTTTTTTTACACTAAAATCATTCTAGCTACTTTATTTTTTTAGAAAGTAATAACTTTTTGGCTATTTTTCTATAATTATGATAAAAAGCTTCTTTTAAAAATCAAAATTATTAAAATGTGGTTGGTATCAGAAAAAGATTGTTTGATTTTTTTTTAAAAAAGAAAATATTAGCAACACTCATAATAACTTTTTAAAAAAGAAAATTCTCTACAGTAACTTTACAATTTCATTTCAAAAGTTGCAGTTGTTATTCATTTAAATTTTAAAAATAAAAAATAAAAAATAATTATTTTAATATTTTAATGATCAAACTAAAACAATCATATTAATTTAATTTATTTAACTTCAGAGTTGCACACGACGGACTGGGCTTGGACCAAGAAAAATAGAACATCAAATTAGCCTTTGAAAACTCGCCGTTGGAATTGTCACAAGCAAACGGTCGAAACACCGTCCACGCAACGGCTTATACACAAGCCGAAATGGGACGGCCCACCATGATGTTAATGGGCTATGACTCAACTTATTTACTTTTATCAAAAATTGTACTATAATGCTAAAAATTTTTAATAATACAAGGATCTCTTTGGAATCATTTTATTTTTTTAACATTTTATATTTTATATTTATTTTTATAATATTTTAAAAATATATCTATTTTTTTTTATTTTGAAACTAAATCATTTTATTTTTAAAAATACAAAAAGAAAATTTTTGGATGTTTTAAATATTTCTAAAAATAAATATCACCATTAAATATATTTTATTTGAAATTGAAATATAAATGAAACAAAATAAAATTAAAAAATAAAAGTGATCCCTATCAAGAAAAATAAAATGCAGGAGTTGGCTTTGAAAACTCGACGTTTGAGTTATCACAATCCAATGGACGAAATGCCTTTCTCGCTACGGCTAATTAAACTTCTCGTGGATGGCGACGGCCAAGATTGATAATTATGGGCTGCATTAAATTATAAGCGACGGTCCACCGTTGAGGTAATTACAAGAAAAAATGTGCTTTCACCATTCTTTATTATTATTATTATTATTATTATTATTATTATTATTATTATTATTATTATTATTATTATTATTTTGACTAAAATAAAGTGTCAATTACTAAGAGAGAGATTTGAATTTGATTATTCAGATAGATCGGCTGATAAAAAGATAAAAACATTATTTCTAATATAGGATGAAAATGAGAAATCAAATTAAATAATTATATACATAAATATAATTTTTATTGATATTTTTTCAATTTCCAATTTAACTAAAATTCTTTTTCTAAAGCTAAACAAAAAATCACAATCCAAATAACACTTATTTCAAAATCATAAATCAAATCATTTTTAGTGGAATGAACTAAATCAACCAGATATATTAAATTCAATTCGATATTTTGATTTAATTAAAATTGATATTAAATATTAGGCTTAGTAAAAAAAAATTTTATTTCCTAGTTAAACTAAAATTGAGCCTAATAAAAATTGATGATTTGTCATTTCAGTTTACAATTTATCTGAAGTTACATAAGGGTTTTATTATCTCAATATATTTTTTAAATATAAAATAAAATAATCTATCTTATTTTAATTTGCAAAAGTTGTTTGATTGGATAATGAATTTCAAATGCATTTGTGTTGTATATATATATATATATATATATATATATATATATATATATATATATATATATATATATATATATATATAATACACCTCTTTGATTTTTCTTCTTCCTTAATAACATGGGTCCTTTGAAGTACCACCTTCATCAGAGCTATGTCTAAAACATAGGGTTTTAAAATTAGATGATAAACAAATTGCTCAAAAACTAATCAATTGTATCTTCAGAATCACTATGTAAAGAATCATAATAAATAAGTATAATCAATTGCATTAAATGCCACAACCTTTTGAATGGTATCAAATGTGATCTCAACATAAACTTTATGATGGCTAATCTAAATTCAATAATAAACTTGTTAGCAGCAACATACTCATAATAAATATTATAGATTATCTCCATAATAATGTTCTTGGCAATGTCTTTCTTTGTAATATATTTAGGGTCAATCTTTACAATATGAGGATGATTAGTCATAATTACAAGATCAATTGAAATACCTTAATCAATATCTTCTATAGTAAGCTATTTCTAACTTAGTGTGCAGATTTTTTTTGGAACACCATGCTCTCGGAGGTTCTTATTTAAGTAATCAAATACATTATTAAAAGATAAATATATCATCTCGAAAGATAAATAGATTATTCTAAATTGATTAATTATCATAAAGTTGATGTCTTCATGAGAGATTTTTTTTCCCTAGATTACATCAAAAAGTAGAACATGATTTATTTTATATCGAGTTCTTAGTTCCTTATGGGCAAGCACTTATAGTTAATAACATCTTAGAAGAAAGGCAATTCCTCCTAAGAATACTCCCTATAAAAGAAATTAACATTTATCTCTATGAATTTCAATGTTTAACATTTATCTCTATGAATTTCAAAGTTTATAATCAAGGGATGGTTATTTTCAAAAATTAAGTGGGATTAATTCAAAAGAAAATAGTTCTTTTCGGAAGCCAATCGGGAATAAGTAAGAGTTTCTTTTAGATACTAAGTCCAGTAAGCATTTCAACTATCCTATTATTGAGTTTTACAATTTTGAAATTAAAATTATTGAAATTTTAAGTTGACATTTTATTAGAAATCTAGGACTTATATTCTAATAGCCAAGACTACAAAAATGTTTAAAGTTGAAGAATTATTTCAATAGGATGCTTCAGATCCTAAGTTTAAAAGTGCTTCTATCATAATTTAGAAGCTCAAGCATATATATATATATATATATATATATATATATATATATATATATATATATATATATATATATATATATATATATATATATAAATCAAGCTAAATAAATTAAATAAAACAAGCACGTGTAGTCGAGTATCACAATACACCCCAAAAAAGAAAAAAATGGGTAGTCGAGCTTTTTCTTTATACAGTTCAGCTTAGAACAAAAAGTTTTATCTATAAGGTCTTCATTCAGGATCATCACCTTCTTCAGGGACCTCCTCAGGCTCCACAAGAATGGCAAAAATGACTATACTAATCTTAAATCTTAAACCTAATTCTAGACTCAAATTATATTTTAAAATTCTAAACTAAATTTTTAAACCCTACAAAACAGATATCGAAAGACATATGGTACACCAATCATTATAATGCATACATATGTGCTTATCTCTAATGACTACCAAGTCCACATGTCTTATTGGGCTATGCTTAAAGACTTAAGTAGCACATGCAAGCAAACATCATTTATATTTTATTATGTTAGACCTTTTAAGCACAATTCCTTATAAAAATTAATGTTTGCGTAAAAAGAACGTCTTAATATCCATACTAGTAAGCAAATAATTTCTAGCCATCTAGTCTAAAAAATATCTCATCACAACAAAATTATCACGATCATTGCTAATCTATGAATTTGATATAATAAGTGTGTGAAAGAAGAGCTTGTGACTATAATAAGCTTTTTCAGGTTTAAATTTTAATTTGAATTCAGAATTTGTTCAATTTTATTATCAGATGATTTTAGTTTAAATGATTTAGTTAATTGTACATTTTATTTTAATTTTAATCATTTTATTTTAATATTTCAATTTAGGTTTTAAAGAGCGAAAATGTGATTAAACTCCACTATGATGATGCTTAATATACTTAACAACCTAATCATAATGAAATAAAGTCATGACTAGAGGGATGAATATTCACCTAAAGGTCAAACATAATGGTTTATGTATTCTTTTCAACTTTTTTTTTAATGTAGTCGAATTAATCTCATTGTGATCAATGTGTATCTTATTTAATTAAAGTTCAAATCAAGCTAATTATGGTTGATTTAATTAAAGGTTGATTCATTAAATTTTTAATTTAAAGTTTTCTTTATGTTAAATTTGATCATATTCATTCTTACTTTAAAGTTTGATTAATGTTTAATTCTCTAAAAAATGATTTATTTTTATTTTTATTTTTTTAATTAGGTTTAGTAAGTTTTTATATAATTTCTATTAATTAAATGAGGTTTAATGTTATTTGAATTTGATGGTGTTTTGTATTTAAGTTTAATTAAATTTAAGTTGATTGATCTATCTTATATGGATTATCTTATGATTGGAGTGATATTTGATTTGATCATTTATTCAAACCTTGATTAATTATTTATAACTCATTAAGTTGATTAAATTTGATTATTTATTTGAGTTTATATTGATTAATTTAGTTTAGTGATAATTTATTTATTTAAATTTGTTTGTACAATTTGAGTTTAACTTTGTTAAGTATTTGATTGACTTAATTTAAATAAGGAATAATTAGTTTGATTGAGTGATTAATTTCATTAAGGTGTTTAATTATATTAATTAGATATTAATCAATGATTTAATTAGTCATGATTGATTTGATTAAAACTTGATGAATATTTCTAATTAAGTATTTTATTTAAGTTAAGCTTGATTTATGAATTATTTTTAATATGACTTATTTAATTTAATTTAGTTTAATTAAAAGATTGATTAATTTATTTTGAACTTTAATTATTAACTTGATTGAGATTTGATCTTAATTAAAAATTAATGAATTAATTATGTCTAATTTGATTGAATATATATTTAATTAATATTCGATTAGAGATTAATGATTGGTTTGATTTGGAGCTTAACTTAAGAACTTGATTTATTTAATGATTAATCAAATATATTGTAATTAAGTGATTATTTTAGTTTCTTTATCATTAACTTAATTAGGTGGTTGCCAAATTAAAGGTTAATCAATTGTTAATTACAATTGATTTGGTTAAATAGTATATTTGATTAAGATCAAAGTAATTATTAATTGTTTAACTTAATTGAATAATTAAATAGTCAAATGATTAAAATTTGATTTGATAATTAAATAAATTCACCTTAATTAAAAACCTAACTAAGTGATTCATTTCGTCAAAGATTAATTATGGATTGATTAAATTGATCATGGTTAGTTTAACCAAAGTTTTAACTATGAAATTATTATGATTTTGATTGGAGATTTAATTAAAAGTTCATGTTTAATTTGATTTATAAGATTCAAGCATTATTAATGATCATTTTATTTTACTTAGACAATCTTATTAAATTAGCTTAAATATGATTGGACATTTGATTTACTTAATTAATATTTAATTTAAGTTCATTAGTTCTTAATTTGATTAAATGTTTAACTTGATTAAGATTTAATCATTAATCTTTAACTCAAATTAGTTGATAATTTTAATTAATATCCTACTACATTAATTAATTAACTTTTGTGGTATTTTAAATTAGAGTTGTAGGAATACCACACAAATCTTAGAGAGTACTCTTTGAAGTCATTGAGTGCGACATTGAAGTATGATGTACTACTTTGGAAGATAAAGGCATCACCTTACTACAGACTCAATCACCTAATAAAGACTCTTAAGGCAGATGGGTCTTCGTATATTCCATAGATCTTTCTCTCACTTTACATAGATAGAGTAAAGTATGGTTTATTTTATGCTAGAATTTTTAATTCCCTATGGAAGCAAGCCCTCATAGTTAATTACATCCTAGAAATAAAAGTTTCCTAAGAACACTCTCGATTAAAGTAGTCAATAAATGTCTCCAAAGATTTTAAGGCTAGACTATCAAAGAATTAGTTATTATTAGGAATCAAATGGGAAAAATCTAAATAGGAAGACTTATTTATGGATTCCACAAGAAGATAAGTAGGGAGCATCCAAGATACTAGGAAACCTAGTGAATACTCTAATCTACCCTATGATGAGGCTTTATATTTTTAAAGAAGAAAATTTATTTTTTTAAGTTAATATTTTATTAGAGTGCTAGGACTTATAAGTCAATAACACAAGATTGTGGAGATGCCTAAGAAGTAAAAACTTATACCCATAGTAAAAGAGAAACAAGCTCAAAACCTAAGCCTAAAATGATTTAGCACAAACTAGAAGCACGATCAAAGTTTAATCGAGGAGAATGGGATATAATGGTTCACCTCTACAAGTGAGAATGAACACATCCTGATCCTTACGCTTTAAAATCATATAGGTCGATCTTATATAGATGTAGAATAGTTAGGATGTTATTTAATTATGAAGGAAGCTAAAAACCTAAACTTGCTCCTTAAGAGACTAGGTAATGTTAGGTATGCAAACATGTGGTGTTTTAATTTGAATGTCGTGTGGACATCACGTAGATCTTAGGGGGTACTTATTGAAGTGATCAGGTATGACATAAATGTATGATGTATTATCTCGAAAGATAGAAATATCACCATACAATGGATCTAATTACCTAATAAGGACTCCTAAGATTGAAAGGTCTTCATATATACCAGAGATCTTTCCCATACTTTACATGGAAAGGTAATGCGAGGTTTATTTTATGTCAGACTCTTTAGTTCCCTATGGAAATAAGCTTTCATAGTTAAATACATCCTAAGAAGTTGGATTTCCTAAGAATACTCTCGATTAAAGTAGTCAATCATATCTCCAAAGATTTCAAGGCTAAATTATCAAAGGATTGTGTATTTTTATAAATTCAAATGGGAAGGTTTAATTTGATATAAAGACCAAGAGCAAAAACTCATATATTTTTATAAAACATGGTGATAGGTCCTCTAAAGGAAGACTTTAAGAAGTCTCTTATGTGTTATATTTATCAAGATTATCATATGTGGAGATTGAAGTAGGACATCCATAACACCACTAAGAGTGTTTCTAATGACAAAGGTAGACATAGTCCTTCAAGACATTTATATCACCTATCATTTTTCCTATTTAAAGTGGGTTTTTAAGCTTCCAATATCAAACTCTTAAGATAAGATAAAAGTTGATATTATATTATAAGTAATACTTCTATTTTTCACTCATCCTATTTTGAAGAACTCAATCTTTGATGCATCCACCTCCTAGAAAATTGAATGTTATAATTAATTTCAAAGATGAAAACTAGTTTATGGATGGTTTTGTACTAGTAAACCATATTATGATAGTCATCGATATTTGAGTATAACTCAAAATGATAAAGCATGGAGCTTAAGTCTTAAGAATGATGGTGATTTTATGTGCCTTATAATGACTTTTAGAAAGATTAGAAGGAAAAGATGCTCATTTGCTCAAATAAATTTCTATATAATTTACTTTCTCTGTTATTATAAGGGTCAAATTAGCTAAAACTTTCTTGCTCAATGCACCTAAGGACAAAATTAGGGATTTTGCTAAAGTATATGATAAGTTTATGTCCTAAAAAGATTTTATTTTCTAGTGTACAATGTTTATATCCTAGTACTCTTAGGTTTCTAAGATATATCAAGATAATATCATAGTTGAGTCTAGGTTTTATTGTGTTCTAAGCTATTTTCTTATCTGGACTTCATATGTTATTGTATTTGGCTTATATTCTAGATAAACTTAGATTTTATAAATACATTAGGTTTTGATTCTAGTTGACTCTATATTCACTTGTTATTAAATATAAAACACTAATCATTAAAGAGAATGAGAAATTATTCATAAAACAATTTGCAACCACCAATGATATAAATAATTATTATTATAAAAGAATGATATATTTTATGATATGTACAAATATAATTAGCTAGGAACTATGATCATAAAAATCATTTTAAAATGAAAGTAAGTCCATTCAAGTCTTTTAGTAGTAAACATTTTAATAAGAAGGTGGATGTTAAGTTAACCTCATATAGCTAAACACAAGTTAAGGTTATATAATGAGAAATAACCTAATTGATTAACTAGAAAAGATGAACTTACTTTAGATCAACTTAAATTTTATTAATTATATATATAATTTTATTTTATTTAACTAATAGTATATTAAGAAATTATTAGTGGTCGAAAATATCAAAAATTTCAACTGATTATAACTATTGAGGCAACATAGTTACCATAAGAAGGAAAATGTAGCTATTTGTTAGGAATATTACAACTTCTTTCATTTCTTTTCACTTATATTCCCTACATCCAAAGATGGATATTTTTAAGAGAACAAGTTTTAGAGAAACAATCAAATGTCTTCTAATAAAATATAATATTAGTTCAACTAAGCCATAAAAAACACTTATGTATTTTAAAATGCAACATGACTTTAATAATTCATAAAAATTCCTAATGTATACTTCTACTTCAAGTTGAAACTTTGAACCACATGAACAGCTAATTGTCTTTCAAAGTTATTTAACATCTCATATTATATCACATTAGTCAGTATTGTTGTGCTAAAACAAATAATAAAAGATAATTTAATAATAATATAGTAGCATGTTATAAGACTTTGATTCAAATTCAAGTAATATTAAAGTATAATTTAAAAGGAAAAAATATCAGAACATTCAGATTTATTTTGTATTAGAATATTGCTAATTTTATTTATTATATGTGTCATTAATTTTTTGTATCAAGCAATAATCAATACATCTAAACTGCTAATAGTGTAGATATCAAATACATGCACAATAAAAATAGGACTTCTAAATAACAGATATATCATATTATATAATTAAATTCATTTCATTTAAATTTAATTTTATTTATATATATATACACACACACCTTAAGAACAAATTTTTTTTTAGCTAAGAAATAATTAGTGATCAGGCTCAAAATATTTCTAATGGATTTTTAATCATTTAAATTTAAAAAAATAATTAATAATTAATTTAATATTTTAATGATCACGCTAAATTAATCATATAATATTTTAATGTTGCACACGACGAACTGGGCTTGGAACCAAAAAATAGAACATCGAAGTTAGCCTTTGAAAATTCTCCGCTGGAACTCTCAAGCACAACAATCGAAACACCGTCCTCGCAACGACTTATACACAGGCCAAAATGGGACGGCCCACCACGATGTTAATGGGCTATGATGAACTTATTTACTCTTATCAAAAAATTGTACTATAATGCTAAAAAAATTTAATAATACAAGGATCTCTTTGGAATCAACTTTTATTTACATTTTATATTATTTATTTATTTTTATAATATTTTAAGAATATATCTATTTTTTATTTTTTTTTATTTTGAAACTAAATCATTTTATTTTTAAAAGTACCAAAAGAAATTTTTTGGATGTTTTAAATATTTCTAAACATAAATATTACCATTAAATATATTTTATTTTAAATTGAAATATATCTGAAATAAAATAAAATTAAAAAATAAAGTGAGCCCAAGCAAGAAAAAAAAATGTAGGAGTTGGGCTTTGAAAACACGACGTTTGAATTATCACAATCCAATCGACGAAATGCCATTCTCGCTAGGGCTTATTAAACTTAACGTGGATGGCGACGGCCCAAGATTTCTAATTATGGGCTATATTAAATTATAAGGGACGATCCACCGTTGAGGTTATAACAAGAAAAAAATGTGCTTTCACCATTCTTTTATTATTATTATTATTATTATTTTGACTAAAATAAAATGTCAATTTCTAAGAGATAGAGATTTGAATTTGATTATTCAGATAGATCGGTTGATACAAAGATAAAAACTTTATGTCTAATATAGGATGAAAATGATAAATCAAATTATATAATTATATACATAAATATATTTATTTTATATTTAAAATATATATTGAGATAATAAAACCCTAAACCAAAAATCACAATTCAAATAACTCTTATTTCAAAATCTTAAATCAAATCATTTTTTAGTAAAATGAACTAAATCAACCAAATATATTGATATTAACTAGTGAAATTAAAATTGAGCCTAATAAAAATTGATAATTTTTAATTTCAGTTTACAATTTATCTGAAGTTACATAAGGGTTCTATTATCTCAATATATTTTTTAAATATAAAATAAAATAGTCAATATTATTTTAATTTACAAAAGTTGTTTGATTGGATATAAATCAAATCTAGTAAAATAATAAATTTATGATATACTATAATAAATTTCAAATGCATTTGTGTTGAAGTCCTATATATATATATATATATATATATTATATATATATATAATATACTTCTTTGATTTTTGTTCTTTCTTAGTAACGCGGGTCCTTTGAAGTACCACCTTGAGTTATGTCTAAAACATAGGGTTTTAAAATTAGATGATCAACAAATTGCTCAAAAACAAATCAGTTGTATCTTTAGAATCATTATGTAAAGAATCATAATAAAAGGAGAGCACTTATTTTTTATTTCACAATATGCATTAAATGTTACAACCATTTGAATGGTGCCAACTGTGATCTCAACATAAACTTTATGATGGCTTATCTAAATTCAATAATAAACTTGTTAGCAGCAGCATACTCATAATAATTATTATAGATTATCTCCATAATAATGTTCTTGGCAATGTCTTTCTCTATAATATATTTAGGGTCAATCTTTACAATATGAGGATGATTAGTCATAATTACAAGATCAATTGAAATACCTTAATCAATATCTTGTATAGTAAGCAATTTCTAACTTAGTGTGTAGATTTTTTTTTGGAACACCATACTCTTGGGGGTTCGTATTTAGGTAATCAAATATATTATTAAAAGATAAATATATCATCTCGAAAGATAAATAGATTATTCTATAATGGATTCGATTGCTTAATAAGAACTCATAAAATTAATAGGTCTTCGATATACTAGAGATTTTTTTCCCTAGATTACATGAAAAAGTAGAACATGGTTTATTTTATATCGGGTTCACAGTTCCCTATAAGGGCAAACACTTATAGTTAATTACATCCTAGAAGAAAGGCAATTCCTCCTAAGAATACTCCCGATAAAAGAAATTAACTTTTAGCTCTATGAATTTCAAAGTTTATAATCAAGGGATGGTTATTTTCAAAAATTAAGTGGGATTGATTCAAAAGAAATGAAAGCCAATCAAGAAAAAGTAGGAGTTGCTTTTAGAAACTAAGTCCAGTAAGCATTTCAACTATCCTATTATTAGGCTTTATATTTTGAAATTAAAATTATTGAAATTTTAAGTTGACATTTTATTAGAGATCTAGGACTTATAATCTAATACCACAAGACTACAGAAATGCTTAAGAGTTGAAGAATTATTTCAATATGATGCTTCAGATCCTAAGTTTAAAAGTGCTTCTAGCAAAATTTAGAAGCTCAAGCAATCACAAAAAAAATATATGAAAAGCATACAATTTTATTGCACACACAAAAATAAATCAAGCTAAATAAATTAAAACAAGCACGCAGTATCACTATACACTGTAAAGAAAAAAAAATGAGCTTTCTCTTATACAGACTAGCTTAGAGCAAAACGTTTTCTCTATAAGGTCTTCATTCAGGATCATCGCCTTCTTCAGGGACCTCCTCCGGCTCCACAAGGGACCGCCAAATGGCTACTACTAATCCTAAACCCTATAGATCTTAACCTAATTCTAGACTCAAATTATATTTTAAAATTCTAAACTAAAATTTTAAACCCTACAAAACAGATGTCACGAAAGACATATGGTACACCAATCATTATAATGCATACATATGTGCTTATCTCCAATGACTACCAAGTCCACATATCTTATTGGGCTATGCTTAAAGATTTAAGTAGCACATGCAGGCAAACATCATTTATATTTAATTATGTTATACCCTTTAAACACAATTCCTTATAAAAATTAATGTTTGCATAAAAAGAATCCTAATGTACATACTAGCAAGCAAATAATTTCTAGCCATATAGTCGAAAATATTATACCATGAAATAAGAAAAATATCTCATCACAACAAAAATTATCACAGATCATTAGCCTAATCTATGTCTAGAGTCAGTGATCTAATAATCTAGTGTGTGAAAGAAGAGGCTTGTGTAGTCTGACTATAATAAGCCTTTTTAGATTTAAATTTTAATTTGAATTCAGAATTTTTTTCAATTTTATTATGGGATGATTTTAATTTAAATGATTTAATTAAATGTAAATTTTATTTCAATTTTAATTTATTTTTATTTTAATGTTTCAATTTAGGTTTTAAAGAGTGAAAAGGAGATTAAACTCCACTATGATGATGCTTAATTTACTTAACAACCTAATCATAATGAAATAAAGTCATGACCAGAGGGATGAAGATTTATGTATTCTTTTCAACTTTTTTTTTAATGTAGTCGAATTAATCTCATTGTGATCATGTTTATCTTATTTAATTAAAGTTCAAATCAAGCTAATTATGGTTGATTTAATTAAAGGTTGATTCATTAAATTTTTAATTTAAAGTTTTCTTTATGTTAAATTTGATCACATTCACTCTTAATTTAAAGTTTGATTAACGTTTAATTTTCTAAAAAAAGATTTATTTTGATTTTTATTTTTTAAATTAAGTTTAGTAAGTTTTATATAATTTCTATTAATTAAATGAGTTTTAATGTTATTTGAATTTGATGGTGTTGTGTATTTAAGTTTAATTAAATTTAAGTTGATTGATCTATCTTATATGGATTATCTTGTGGTTGGATTGATATTTGATTTTATCATTTATTCAAACTTTGATTAATTATTTTATAACTCATTAAGTTGATTAAATTTGATTATTTATTTGAGTTTATATTGATTAAATTAGTTTAGTGATAATTTATTTTATTTAAATTTGTTTGTTCAATTTGAGTTTAACTATTTTAAGTATTTGATTGACTTAATTTAAATAAGGAATAATTAGTTTGATTGAGTGATTAATTTCATTAAAGTGTTTAATTAGAGATATTAATCAATGATTTAATTAGTCATGATTGATTTGATTAAAACTTGATGAATATTTCTAATTAAGTATTTTAATGCTTGATCTATGAATTAATTTTAATATGACTTGTTTAATTTAATTTAGTTAAATTAAAAGATTGATTAATTTATTATGAACTTTAATTATTAACTTGATTGAGATTTAATCTTAATTAAAAATTGATGAATTAATTATGTCTCATTTGATTGAATATATAATTTAATTAATATTCAATTAGAGATTTATAATTGGTTTGATTTGGAGCTTAACTAAAGAGCTTTATTTATTTAAAGATTAATTAAATAAATTGTAACTAAGTAATTATTTTAGTTTCTTTATCATTAACTTACTTAGGTGGTTGCCAAATTAAAAGTTAATTAATTATTAATTACAATTGATTTAGTTAAATAGTTTATTTGATTAAGATCAAAGTAATTGTTAATTGGGCTTTAACTTAATTGAATAATTAAATAGTCAAATCATTAAAATTTGATTTGATAATTAACTAAATTCACCTTAACTAAAAAACTAAGTGATTCATTTTGTCAAAGATTAATTATGGATTGATTAAATTGATCTTAGTTAATTTAACCAAAGTTTAACTATGAAATTATTATGATTTTCATTGGTGATTTAATTAAAAGTTCATGTTTAATTTGATTTATAAGATTCAAGCATTATTAATTATCATTTTATTTTTATTTTACTTAGACAATCTTATTAAATTATCTTAAATATGATGAACATTTGATCTACTTAATTAGTATTTAATTTAAGTTCATTAGTTCTCAATTTGATTAAATGTTTAACTTGATTAAGATTTAAGCATTAATCTTTAACTTAAATTAGTTGATATTTTTAATTAATATCCTACTACACTAATTAATTAACTTTTATGGTGTTTTAAATTGGAGTCGTAGGGATACCACGCAGATCTTAGAGGGTACTTATTGAAGTGGTTGAGTGCGACATTGAGATATGATGTACTATCTTAGAAGATAAAGACATCACATACTACAAACTCAATCACCTAATAAAGACCCCTAAAGTATATGGGTCTTCGTATATACCATAGATCTTTCTCCCACTTTACATGCATAGAGTAAAGTATAATTTATTTTATGCCAGATTCTTTAATTCCCTATGGAAGCAAGCTCTCATAGTTAATTACATCCTAAGAAAAGAAAGTTTTCTAAGAACACTCTCGATTAAAGTAGTCAATAAATGTCTTCAAAGATTTCAAGGCTAGACTATCAAAGAATTGGTTATTATTAGGAATTAAATGGAAAAATCAAAATAGGTACACTTATTTATGGATTCTACAAGAAGATAAGTAGGGAGCACCCAAGATACTAGGAAACCTAGTGAATACTCTAATATACCCTATGATGAGGCTTTATATTTTTGAAGAAGAAAATTTATTTTTGTTTAAGTTGAAATTTTATTAGAGTGCTTGGACTTATAACTTAACAACACAAGATTGTGAAGAGGCCTAAGAAGTAAGGACTTATACCCATTGTAAAAAAGAAACAAGCTACCTCAAAACCTAAGCTTAAAATGATTTAGCACAAGCTAGGAGCACGATGAAAGTCTAATCGAGGAGAATGGGATATAATGATTCACCTCTACAAGAGAGAATGAACACATCCTGATCTTTCTAGACTTACAACCACTTAGAGTGGTTATCAGCTAACACCTCTTATGCTTTAAAATCATATAGGCCGATCTTATGTAGATGCAAGATTGTTAAGATGTTACTTAATTATGAAGGAAGCTAGAATACTAAACTCGCTCCTTAAGAGACTAGGTAATATTTGGTATGCAAACATGTGGTATTTTAATTCGGATGTTATGTGGATACCACACAGATCTTAGGGGGTACTTATTGAAGTGATCGGGTATGACATTAAGGTATGATGTATTTTCTTGAAAGATAGAAACATCACTCTACAATAGACCTAATCACCTAATAAGGACTCTTAAGGCTAATAGATCTTCGTATATACCATAGATCTTTTCCATACTTTAAATGGAAAGGTCATGTAGGGTTTATTTTATGTCGAGATTTTTAGTTCCCAATGGAAGCAAGTTTTCATAGTTAATTACATCCTAAGAAGTTGGATTTCCTAAGAATACTCTCAATTAAAGTAGTCAATCATATCTCCAAAGATTTTAAGGCTAGACTATCAAAGGATTGTGTATTTTTGGAAATTCAAATGGGAAGGTTTAATTTGGAAAGACTTATTTTGGATTCCAAAGGGAGATAAATTAGGGAGCACTCATGATACTAGAAAACTTAGTGAGCAGTTCAATCTATCTTATGGTGAAGCTTTATATGTTTGAAAGAGAAAGTTTATTTTAATTTGAGTTGAAATTTTTATTAGAATGCTAGAGCTTACAATCCATCAACACAAGATTATGGAAATATATAAGAGATAAGGATTTATACTCATGGCCCGAAGAAAATAAGCAACCTCGGATCCTAAATTAGGATGCTTTAGCACAAGCTAACTCTAAGCAGAAAAGGGGACATAGTAGTTTACCTCTACAATAGAGGATAAACTCATATGACTCTTCTGGAATTACAATCGCCTGGAGTGGCCGCTAACTAATACATCATATGATTCAAAATCATGTAGATTAGACTTATGAAATTGCAAAATAGTTAGAATGTTATTTAATTAAGAAGGAAAACTAGAGTCCTAAACTCACTCTCTAAGAGACTAGATCATGATTGACATGAAGAAATGGCTCAGACTAAATACAAAACTTTACAAATTCTTTATTTCATTTTGACACATAAATTTAGGACAAAGTATTAGAATAATTATGCCTAAATGTATGATGAAATTTGATTATTGACTAAACCAACGAGAGGAGGTGTTCTCCACTATAAGGGATGCCCTCACAAGTCAAGCATTCCCCTATCGTGCAAGAGTGGAGACCCTCCCTATTCAAGAATGAAATAATATGATATGCATGATGTTTGAACACATATCATTAAGATAAGGGATTGCTAAATATTTTAATTATCTTGATTATAACTTAAGCTTTAAAGTAAGGTTATGAGTTATTTTAAAATTTAGTTGTGAGTTATTTATTGGGATAGAAAAACTAATTTTATCTTAAAGGGCCTATTGCATCCAGACCACACATTCAAACATCAAGCTTAAGAAATATATGAAGAACATGCAATTTATATTATCCAATCTAAGCACAACAATCAAACATTTGTAGATTATCATGAAAGAATAAGAGGTGGTGGTTACCATAGTACACCCGTAAGAGAGAAAATTAGATAAATTGACCTTATACAACCCATATTATAATAAAATTTTACACTTATAATTAAATTAGATGCTATGGGGATCTTCATTCTTCATCTTTTCTTCTTCATTTTGGTTTGATTGCACTCCAAGGCTTCACAGAGCCTCCCGGGACTTTGCTTTCTAACCATTGCTCATCCTAAACCCCATAGCAGTAATTTTAATTCTTATTATAAAATTACATGTTTGGAAATTAAAATCTAATTAGACCTGCAAAATAGAAGTTAGCTAAACATACATACAACCCAAGTAGTTATATTATGTAATTTAGACTTAGTACCTTACACATGGGTTACCAAGCCCACTTGTCTTAACAAGGATTATGCTTAGGGGAATAAGCAACCTGCAAGAAAAAGCATTTATATTTATTTTAGTAACCCCATTAGCATAATCTCTTACATAAAATATTATTAGGCTAATAATAGCCTAACATCCAGTCTACGTATAATAATCCTAATATCTAGTCTAAAATATTACATCATAAAATAAAACACAACATCATATCAAATATCATCCTAACTTAGAGCTATAAGTGGTGACTTAGCATTCTAATGTGTGTACTTAGGCTTAGTGTGGTATCTTAGTTAGGATTTGGAATTATAATTATCTAAATTTGGAATTATTTAAATTAACCATGAAGGATGATTTCACTTTAAATTGTTAAGAGGATTTACAAATTTTAATTTGTATTTTATTTTGTTTGATTTGATATTCACTTAGTATCTAAGTATTGTAAAGCGAAGAGAAAGGCTTAACCCCTTTCATCTCAATCTTAAGTTATTTTATAAAACATGTTATTATAATTTTAGTTTCTTTTAGCAAATGGTTTATTATATATTTTTTATTAATCCTATGTTTGAGTTATTCTTAAAGAGTTTTATTTAACATGAAAGGCATCTTAAGATTAATTAACTCAAATTGTCATCACATGGATAACATTATACCATTCCTTTTTATCATTACTAACATGCATATGATTTTGAACATATAATACCTATACATGCAATGTACTTTGGCTTATTTAAATAATTGTGAATGCATATACTTTTATAGAAAAGAGGATTCCTTCTTTAGCTAAGTGCACACACACATGTATTAAAGTTTTAAGCAAGTACATGCCATTAATTAAAATAAGGAAGTGAGATAATCTAAGACCTCCTTGGGGCTACTTAAAGACTCATATTCCTACTTGCTATCTTAAACACATATGAATGTACACACAACTATGAGAATAAAAATCATATAAAATATTATATTTTAATGAATTATTTATACATGTAAAGTAAAGTTCTATCCAAATTCTAATACAAATACACATAGAAATGAAATTAAATAAGTATGTGCCTTTGTTAACTAGAGAAGTGAGGTAATCTAAGACCTCCTTGGGATACTTAAAGCTTCGTATTCCCGGGATGTCCAGACTATATACTTGTTATCTTAAATACATATGACTGTATACACAATCATGAGAATGAAAATCATGTAAAAGATTGTATGGTAACACATTTATTTATTCATGTAAAGTAATGCTTGGGATGGCTCAATGAATTATAATGTACATATGACTTGTTATCTGTAATTAAAATGCCCAAGCCATGGATTGCATTCGAGGGACTAAAGAGACAGTCCGCCCAGTAATAACCCTCTTCATGATTGGTGCCTCTGAGCAACCAAGCCTCTCGAAGACTCATGATTTCTTTTGAAGTGACCCAATAATAATAGGGGTCACAACTTCAGCGGGCCTTTTTAAGGATTGCTGCACATACCGTGCAGGACGAGTTTGGACTTAAGTAAGTTGAGGCCTAGCAACTTGCTCATTCAAGACTGGAAATCCATGCTACCAAACTGGATGGTAGCTCTGTTGCTTCCAGCATTGATGATGGCATTGGCCAAATGGATGTTGGCGCCATTACCGAGAGTAACAATGACAGCTATGTTCTGTAATGCCATTCTAGAGTTTAAAGGTAAAGATTAGCAATTAAAAATAGCTACACTATCACCTTACTTCCAAAAATATGGGTACAATAAGACAAAACGTACTAAGCACATACACTAAATAAAATCTCAAATGACTTAAGACTTTAAGTAGCAAGCTTTTAAGTTGTCAAGTTTAACTTATCATTTCCCATTTCATTTTCATTTCTTATTTCATTCATTTTTTTTTTTATTCCGCTGTAATTATAACTTAGATTTGACTAGCCAAAGATAGAAAGAGAAACTTGTCCCCAACAGAGTCGTCAGAAATCTATGGGATCCAAAAATTCGCCACCCACCTCTTTTGGAAAAAAAAGAGTTATATAAATGTCGGTGATAATTTCAGAAGGTAGATGAATAGTAGATAAGACATTACCCGGAGATTTTGTTCTCATTTGGTGAGAACTTTTTATATCTAGTTCCAGGTTTTCTATAAAGAAACCCCTATAGTTAATTACCCTCCCAATATAGAGAGCACTTTCGATTAAGGCAATGAATCATTAAAGAATGAGTATATAATTGTAGTGAGTGAAGTTTAGAATTTATGAAATTTATTATTTTAATTTAAAACTTTTTGTGGGGGGAACGATGACACACCCAATCTAGATCCCATGATTTCGTCATCCCTGCTATCGTGTCCCCACCGCTTAGTCGAGGAGGTAAACCCGACCGGAAGGATCCTTGTCAGCAACACATGGGTTACGTCGTCCAAGGTGTACTTGTAGAACTAGGGTGAAGTTTATCTAAAGGGATAAATATAAGTCAACCTTAGCTAACATAGAGATTTTTGCCCAACCAAATACATTCTACATTTCAAAAGAGAGTCAAAACATAAGGTTGTGGTGGACCGTAATTTAGTGGTGCCATATCGCTGAACCACCCGAGGTCGGTCGAACCACCATTTATGTGTACATCGTGGCAAAACTACTACGAGAGGATAAGGACCACATCCTTACAGGCTTTAAAAATATTTGAGTGTGAACTTAGTTATGCATTTGATTTAACATTAGCTCTTTGTGAGCAAAAAGTTTTCTTAACTTGTCACCCCAAGACAAAGAGTTGCGGAGGGGTGGATTGATTTTTTTCTTTTAGTTTTAATTTAAATAATTAATTTCATTTTTATTTATATTTTTTGATATTTTATTTGAATCTTTGATCATTCTATGATTGATTTAGATTTGAATATAATGGTCATTTATCATTAAAATTTTTAATAATAATTTCCCTTCGATCATCATTAATATTAATTGATAGACCGCCTACTCACAGTTTTGTACAGAGGATCGGGTCTTAATTCATTATCTCAAGAAGTGTAATCCTTCAAAATCTTGTCACTCTAGTTTGAACATAGAGGATCGGGTTTGGGACTTTTCTTCCTGAGAGTTTGAATTTTAGAAGCTATGTCAGTTAATTTATATCTTGTATTATATGATAGAATTAACTTCTCATATGTTATTAATTTGAATTTCTTATAATATAAATTTTTTTAGATTTTGTTAACTGAACCCGGTCTGAAGACCAAACCAAAGTGTAACATCTATTCTTTTATATTTGACATGGTGATTACTTCAACATGCATATGAGTGCTTGTTCTTTTAAAGTATTGCATGGATATTTAGATGTCTGAGTTGAAGTTTATATGTAAAATCTTGGTTTTTAGGTTTTGTTAACCCGGACCCAGCCGAAGACCAAACCGGGATGATGTATATATGATAGACCCTGTCAACTCTGACTATCTTCTTGCAGAGGATCATATCTAGATTAATTATTTTAAGATTTATCATTCTCCAAACCTTGTCAACTCTAGATTGTACATAGAGGATCGGGCTTGAGATTTTCCTCTTGAGATCTTGAACTTGAAAAGATGCATTAACAATGATGCGGATATGTTTATCTTTTATCATTTTATGATAGAATTAGCTTCTAAGATTTACAATAGCATCATTAGATTTTTAGGTTTTGTTAACCCGGACCCAATCTGAAGACCAAACCGGGAAAATAGATCCTGTCAACTCTGACTATCTTCTTGCAGAGGATCAGATCTAGATTAATTATTTCAAGATCTATTGTTCTCCAAACTTTATCAACTCTAGATTGTACATAGAAGATCGGGTTTGAGATTTTCTTCTTGAGATCTTAAACTTGAGAGGATACGTTGATAATGATGCCGATAGATTTATCTTTTATCATTCTATGATAGAATTAGCTTTTAAGATTTATAATAGTAACATTAGATTTTTAGATTTTGTTAACCCGGACCCGGTCCGAAGACCAAACCGAGATATGTGTAGATATGAGATAGAGATTGATATTCGTATAGGGGTATGACATGAACATTATTTAGGCTCGAACACCTTTACTTATGTGACAAATTAGCAAGTAATAGGGATTGAAACTGAATACTTTGGGCCCTTTTGATCAAGTAAAATGTTGTTGATGTAAGATAAGACTATCATTTATCTAAGAGTATGTTATGAATCCCATATGCCAAATACTTTTTTTTATATGTCAAATTAGCAAGCAATATGGGCTGAAATGGAATACTTTAAAGGTTCTTTTAATTACTTGTAAGGTGATGGACCTAAAATAGACTTAGGCATTTAATTAAATATGATAAGCATATTGTTTGGGCCAAAAATCCTCTTTTTATGCAACAAATCAGCAAGGGATATGAGCTGAAATAAACTACTTTGGAAGCCCATTTAATGAATTGTAAAGTAATGGATCCAAAATAGACATAGGCATTTAATTGGAAATATGATAAGCATGTTGTTTGGGCTAAAAATCTCATTTTTATGCAACAAATCAGCAAGGGATATGAGCTGGAATAAATCACTTTGAGGCCCATTTAATCAATTGTAAAGTAATGGATCCAAAAATAGATATAGGCATTTAATTTGGGCTAAAAAAATCTCTCCTTATGTAACAAATCAGCAAAGAATATGAGCTGAAATAAATCACTTTGAGGGTCCATTTAATCAATTATAAAGTAATGGATCCAAAATAGATATAGTTATTTGATTGGAAATATGGTAAGCATGTTGTTTGGACCAAAAAAACCCCTTTTATGCAACAAATCAGCTAGGGATATGAGCTGAAAAAAAAACCACTTTGAGGGCCCATTTAATTAATGATCCATAGCCCATGTTTCTCTTAATAAGAAGGAGGAGAAGACAAAGGTATGAGTAGATGTCATATGTCATTTAAAAGAGACAAGTGGATTAATTAAAATCCACCTCCTTCACATGCAAGCTCATGACAAATAGGGCACAAGTATCCATAAAATTTTATTAAGAAGATATGGCAAAATGAGTTTATTTCCCCTTCAAATCCATTTTTTTTGTCATATGACATTAAAGGAAGTGATAAAGATGTACAAGGGTATGCCACATGTCCATGCATTTGCATGTGATATGACAAATGGCATAAATTTGGATGATTTCCTTGCATACAAGCTATCATGACAAAGCAACACATTTGTCAATGGCATAAAATAAATGATAATGGGAGAAGGCTAGGGAAGCCTATAAATAAGTGGGGTTTCACTTGTCATGAATCCTTACTTTTCTACTTTCCTCTCCTCCCTCATACTACAAGTTTAAGTTCTTTCAATCTTATAAGAAGAATTCATTTGTGCTACATAGACTTGTAAGCTCCCTTTCTAACTCGACAATTTTCTATTTTGATATCCTCATGATAAATGTCATGTCATATTATAGATTTGATTTAATATTATTCTCTATGTGTTTCCTTCATATATATATATATGTTTTCTTTTGTGCCATGTCCCATAAATGTGTGCAACTCATGGTAAAATGGACAAGTAAAGTAAGAGAGATGGCATACTAAACTTTATACTTGAGCACATGTTTAATATACGTTTTATAACAAGTCAAGCTAAGTGAATTTTTTTTTAGGATAAGCTTTAAATAATACATGTCATATTTGTCACATAATAAGATAGCTTGCATGATGTATAAATTAAGGCATAAGCATTCATATTTGACATATAGAAGCATTGATCAAATCATGTCATACTTGCCATAAAATAGAATAGCTTGCATGATCTAGAGATTAAGGCATAAGCATTCATATTTGACATACATTTCATCCTTTCTTTCCTTTCTTTCTCCCCCCTTTCTTTTTATTGAAAATTTTGGCAACCTCCCGGCATCATCCCCGCATAAGGGGGCTACTTCGGGGGACTAGGTCTTCCCACCACACCAAGAAAGGCGTGTATGGTAGGTGTCGTGAGACATCACGACCGAAATTTATTTGCCCACCACACCAAGAATGGCGTGTATGGGTTAGCATAGCATAACATTTTCCTACCATGTTGGAAAAATATGAGTAGGTGCTTATAATAATAGATTTCAAGTTTGCATTTGTATATAAACATGCTTGCATATATATTTAACAAAGACATAATATCTATTAAACATTGTAAGAAAAGAAATCTTTCCTCCTTTCTTTTTTTTACCAAAATTTGTAATAGCCTGCCACCCCATATGGGGTTGCCATGCCCCACCACACCAAGAAAGGCGTGTATGGGTGGATGTCGTGAGACACCACGACTGAAATTTTATTTACCCACCATGCCAAGAAAGACGTGTATGGGTTAGCATAGCATAATGAATTTCCCTGTTAATAAAATATCAAATGATAGAAATAGGCAAGTATGCATGTAGGGATTAAACTCAAAATCCAATCATTCATTTCTTCCTTTCACAAGATTTTGCATAATGCATCATTAAGAATTGATTTAAGCTAGGCAACAAGGATGAAACCCATAGGAAATAGCAAGTAGCATGACAAAACCCCCTCTTTTTAATTTCATATTTCATTTTCAGATTTCATTCTACTCATGTATAAGAGACAAAATAAATGAAACCCATAGGAGATAGCAAATAGCATGACAAAACCCCCTCTTTTTTTAATTTCATATTCTATTTTTAGATTTCATTCTTCTCATGTGCAAGAGACAAAATAAATGAAATCCATAGGAGATAGCAAGTAGCATGAAACCCCCCCCCCCCCTTCTTTAATTTCGATTTCATTTTGATCATGTGCAAGAGACAAAATAAATGAAACCCACAGGAAACAGTAAGTAACACGGCATTATATCTATTAAATAGCAAAATGATTCATTTCCCCTTAGATAAAAACAATTTCAGCAAGTCTTATGCTCATTAGAGAACAAACTAACTGATTTTCCCTTAGGTAAAGACAAATTTTAGCATGCTTCATACTCATTAGACAGCAAATTAATTGACTTCCTCTTAGATTAAAGCAAACTTCTGCATGCCTCGCATCTTTTGGATAGCAAACTGATGTAATTTTCCCTTAGATACAAAAATTTCAGCATGTATCATACCCCATCAAATAGCAAAATGATTCAACTTCCATTAGATAAATAAATTTCAGCAAGCTAAGCCTTTAGTGATAAGAAATATTTGCATAAATTTCATTTTTACCATATCCAGAAATTTTTCAGCAAAGGAAACACATATGTGTCCATGAAAAATAGCAAACAACATAATATTTGGGCCATACATCATCCCAAATTATTTTCAGCAAGCTAAGCATCACAAAATCCATGAATAATAGCAATAAGAATGAGATTTGGGTCATACATCATCCCATATCCCTAAAGGAAACTTTTAGCATAATCCCAAGCATAAGATATAGCATTTTTAACAAAACCCTAATTCTCAAAAGCACCTCAATGCATAAAAATAAGTTTAGGGTTAGAAAGAGACGACCTGGAAATATTAAATGTAAAGAGGGAAATGAGGAAGAGCTTCAGTTTGCATAGAAAGAGCAAACAGATCGATTAAAGTCCACGGGAGAACCCTCGACCGAGAGCAGGAAGCAAGAGAGGAAGTGGCTGGATAGAAACAACATGGGGCTTTTGATTGTGATAGGAAAGGAAGAGGAGCTATGACTTAGCTTGCTCAAGAGGATGGACAAACGATTCGATCATTCACCGAGGAGATGACAGAGAGTTCTACCGGATCTACTGTGAGTCGTGAAGAGAGAGGAAGAGAGGAAACTTCACCGAGAGAGTAAATGAGAAGACCCGGCATAGAGGGTCGAGAGAATGTCATGAGAGAGTCATGCGAAGGAGTGAGATCGAGAGCGCCTTCATTTCTCCTTTAAAAGTGTCTTTGATTGCCTAAATGGCGCAATCGTAAATAAAGGGAAATTTTAATTGGATGAGTTAATTTTAGGGATTAAGGCTTGCTGATGAGATTAGATTAAAGGCTTATTAGCTTATTGGATTAATAATAATCATAATTATAAAATTTTGACGAATCATCCTAGTAACAAACCCTAGCAATATGGGTGTTAATTTTAGCTGTTTCTGTTGTACTGAATGCAACGGCATGATCGATTTTGCAATCGAAGATCATTTAAGCAATGTCGACGATGGTTGAAGTGAAATTAGCTTTAAATCTTGCGATGTTGCGCTCAAATTGATCGATGTTTGCGCATACTTTGCCGAATTGATCGCGAAAGGCATCGTTTAATAGGTTACAATGTTTTGGTGACAATGGTGCAATCAATTTCACAAACGGAGGTCGTTCGAACGTCGTCGAGGCTTCTCGACTTTATTATGAGCATAATTTCATTAAAAATTGATTTTAATTATTTAATTGGTCATTAATTGATTTGATATTCTCTATTTAATTAATTTTGATGTTTTCGATGCATTATGAAGTCAAATTTTCAAATCGAATCGAATTTAATCGATTTTGATCGTGATTAGGGGGTTTAACCTCTACTTTATTTATTTAATTTCAAATGGCATATAGTTGTAGGTCAACAAATGCCCCCCAACAAACATGGTGCATGCATGGAGCAGACCGTGTTTGTTATATGCTAGTTGACCTTGCAAATCTCCAAGAAATTTGCTTGAATGCCACGCTGAAGTTATAATTTCAACAACTTTTAATAATACATGATTGCTGCCCTTTGATGGAAGTGAGTATAACTCTCAAGTTGGGCAAGCACTTGAATTTCATTGGTTCAACTACAATAGCTCGTTGAACCGGTATTTGTTATTATTAGTCCAATGCTTTGTGCTTGATTGACTAGATGAAGGAGATGATTTGGCTTGTCATCATCGACTTGTCCAGAGAATTTGGAATGTCTTTGGTTCTTGATTTTGTGCTTTGGTAGACTCATTGAAGACTTCCTCCTAGGGGTTTAAAATTTATATTTTCTCCTCCTGTCTTTGCTTTGTGCCTTAGCGAACTTGATGGAGTTAATGATTTGTTGCTGAGATGAGAACATCTTTGGTCCTATGCTTTGTGCTTTGACGGACTTATTAAAGATTTCATCTTGAAATTTTAAAATTTGTATTTTCCTCCTGTCCTGGCTTTGTGCCTTAGTGGACTTGATGGAGTTGATGAGATGAGAATATCTTCGGTCCTATGCTTTGTGCTTTGATGGACTTGTTGACGATTTCATCTCAAACTTTGAGATTTGCATTTTCCTCCTGTCCTGGCTTTGTGCCTTAGCGGACTTGATGGAGTTGATGAGATGAGAATATCTTCGGTCCTATGCTTTATGCTTTGACGAACTTGTTGAAGATTTCATCTCAAGATTTGTATCGTGTCTCCTTTTATCCTGGCTTCATGCCTTGACGGATTTGATGGAGGAAAGTCCTGAATTATCTTGGATATTTATCAGGTGATATGAAATTACCTTCGCCCGCTTTGCTTGTAGAAGGATAAATGTCACAACTTAGCTCGTGAGCTTATGTTGGATCAATGGCAAAGAGTCATCACCGTCATGTGCTTTGTAATGACATCTTGATGACAAAACTCCCTTAGTTTAGCATTTAGCTTTATACCGAACATTGGGATAGCTTCTTCCTCCGCTTTTGTTTGACTCAAGAAGAAGAATTTCCTTCCGCTTTAGACTTATTGAAGGAGTTGAGATTTCACATTTGTATTTGATTCCAAACTGCTTAGGCCTTCTCTAATAAGGATATCTTTGTTTGTTGTAGAATTTTGAGAAATGATCTTACGACCAATAGGATAATCTCCCCCGTCACTTGAACTCACCAAGTTGGAGAGATTTAGGGTTTTGGATGCTCTTGTCTTTGAACTAACTAAGGAGGATCTCTACTATGGCCTTTGTGTTGAGTAAGCAGACTGTCAAATGGCCATATTTTGGCGTGTTGAGTCCGACCTTATACACCCACTTGAGTCGTGAACTTGAGCAATTGATGAAGGATTTTATCCTCGGGCTAACGAGATGGGGATCTCTTACTACCTTTGTGCCATGTTGAGTAACACGAATTTTACCATATTTCTGCTTGAGTCTGACCTTATACACCAACTCGAGCCTTTAGATTTGAAGTGGGATGATAAATATATATCCAGCTTGGTTTATTGTAGTTTGCAGACTTGAAAATTTCCTGGTTTGGTCAGTAAGACTTTTAAATTTGAGCATTTGAACATATAATTTTGAGTATACATGTAGGGATCTCGGCACTAGCACATGTCAACCCAAAGAGAAAGAAAGGCCCCTCATCGAACGATATTTTACTATAAAACTTAAAAAAATGCCCCCTATCTAACAAGGAGATTTTTATTTTATTTTGGAAATGCATTCTTGTGTTACAAGAGAATTTCCAATGAAAATTTCCATATGTGTTTGGCAAAAAGATTTCCAAATGCAGGATTTGTCCAATCACACTTTCATGTGTAATATTTTTTTAAATACCGACCATTTATTGGCGGTATTGGTCTTTCACCTTTTAAGTTAATGGTGATAGGCTCCTTGATATACCTTTTAACAAAAGGTCCTTCCCAATTAAGTTCAAATTTACCTGTGAATGAGGGATGATTGGTCTTCAAAGACCAATTCCCCTTCGAAAAGCTCTAGATGATCAATGCCTGATATCCTCAAATAGACTTAGATTTTAATTTGAGCTTGGAGCCTAACCTCATCAAGCACATCAAGCTCTTCCATTCATAGACGAGCATTCTCATCTTGGGTAAGATTTTGTTGAACGGCTACTCGGAGCGAAGGTAGTTCAACTTCGAGTGGTAAAACTACTTCAGCCCCAAACACTAGTGCATAGGAGGTAGACTTTGTAGGAGTCATGTAAGTGGTGCGGTAGCTTCCACAAGTTTGGTATGCCACTCCCTTTTATTTCTTGTGAAAATTTTTCTAAGCAATTTGACTAGCATTTTATTAAATGCCTCAGCCAAGCCATTTGCTCTCGGATTATAAATTGATGAATATCGCCAATCAATTTTATGCCGATCAGCAAATTTATAAACTTTAATACTTTTGAAGTCTGATCCGTTATCTAAAATGATTCGGCATGGTACACTAAATCTATAGACAATATTATGGGTAAAGAAGTTGGTCACTTGTTCAACTTCTTTAAACCACTTGTGGAAGTAATCGGTCGCTAAGATAAAGCGGTGACCAGCTGATGATGGTGGATCAATCGGTCCAATTACATATGTTCCCCAGCACTCAAATGGCCAAGATGCTATCAGCAATGATTCAAGGTTGATGAATTATATTACGCACTGGCATCTCTGGCATGATTGATACAATCTTTACCATACGCAATAATATCCAATTCTTTTAATTTTGAAAGCCATTTTAGGACTGGTTTACAAAGTCCTTGATGGATTTCAATAATTACTTTGTTGGCTTCTTCTATTCTCAAATATCATAGCCACATCTACTCGAAGGATCTACGATACAGAGTATTGCCAACATAAGCATATAGTAGAAGCCTTTTCTCAAGTTGTACAGCTATCGACTTATTACTTGGTAATTTGCCTTCTTTGAAGTAGTCGATGAAGGGCTATCTTCAGTCTTCCTTCTCTTATACTGTAAGAATTTCATTGTGTGGTTTTGGCACTTCCCCAGGTTGGAGGCTTTCTTTTTGAATGACCTGTGGCTTGTCTTGTTGACTTTGAGAAGTAATCTGTAAGGAGTGGAGCATACATGAGCCGCACGTTGATTTATGATGACCCTCTTCCAAATTTTAAACTTATTGGCTCTAGGACTTGACGGGTGCAAACATTGATTAGTATATAATTGTCATCGTCCATACTCACCATTTCTTTAACTAACTTAGCTAAGCAGTCTGCTTTACTATTCTTAGCTCTGAAGACTCGAGTCATAATGACATTTGGAATTTGCTTCATAAGCTCGAGAACTCGCTTGTGATAGTAGGCCAATTCAAGCTTGTTGATTTTGTAAAGGCCCAACACTTGATTGATGACAAGTTGAGAATCACCATAAATTTGCAGAATTTTGGACCTCCATGGAAATGGCTTCCTCTAAACCTGCCACCAATGCTTCATATTCTTCTTTGTTGTTAGTTCGTGGTTGAGTTAATATATAAGAATGCCTCATTATGCCACCTTCATGTGTGATCAAGATGAGACCGATACCAGCTCGAGCCTTTGGGAGATTTGAGATTTGAGTGTATTTGATTGATGAAGCTCCATCAAAATATAATTTCCACATTTGTTGTCTTTCTTTTTCATATATGTGCATGATTTGCTCATCAGGAAGATCATCATTAAGCAATGAATCTGCCAAGATGGGATGAGCAGCAAGAAAATCTAGAATTTGCCCCTTCACCGCTTTCTGGGAAACATATGTAATATCAAATTATAGTGGAAGGACAGCCCATCATGCCAAGTCACCTATCAACGTTGGTCTTGTCATCAAGAACTTCAACGGATCGATCCTTGAGATAAGGGTAATTTTATGAGATAACATGTAATGACGTAACTTTTGGGCAGCAAAAATTAATGCCAAACAATGCTTCTCAATTGGGGAATAACGCGCTTCCGTTCCTATTAGTCTTTGACTAATGTAGTATAGAGCATTCTCCTTTCCTTCCTAATTATGCAACAGAGCACCTAGAGATTCTTCTAATGCTACTGTGTATAATATGAGAGGCTTTCCTGGGATTGGTGCTGCAAGAATGGGTGGGTTCAACAAATATCTCTTGATACTATCGAAGGCCTCTTAACATTCTTCGTCCCACTTGAAAGGAATATATTTTTTTTATTAATTTTGCAAAACACTGATGATTTGATTTGATATAAATCTTCTAATGAGAGATGTCCCATGGAAGTTGACTAAGACTCCTTGGAGGAGACATTTTGACAATCACTTTTTTGATTTTATTGGGATCGATCAATCCTCCACGACAACATATCCAAGGAACTTTTCCGAAGAGACTCCAAAGGCGCACTTGAGAGGATTCATCTTAAGGTCATATTTTCTGATTCTTTCAAAGATGATCCTTAAATCATCGAGATGATCTTTGTGATCTATACTCTTGATAATGAGGTCATCAACATAGCACTCTACTTTTTGATGAATCAACTCAAAGATTTGTGTCATAGCCCTTTGGTATGTAGCTCCAGCATTCTTCAAGCCAAATGGCATGACTGTGTAGCAGTATAAACCAATTGGTGTCCTAAATAAGGTATGCTTCTCATCTTCAGGAGCCATCTTGATTTGATTGTAACCTAAAGATCCATCCATAAATGAGAACATGTCATGGTTTGAAGTTTTATCCACTAGTCGATAGTGAAGTCATCCTTTGGACATGCTTTGTTTTTAAATCAAGTATACCAATGGATTTGACCATTCTTCTTTTCACTGGGACAATATTAGCTATCGTTAGTGTATTTTTCTTCAATAAAACCCTTCAATGAGCTTCTTGGTTTTGCAACTACCGCTTCTTCAATTCCAATTCACCCAGGCTTGCTTGACGGTGATGCATCTAACTTGATTGCTAGTTTGTGAACCATTACATCGGGGATAAGCGGCATTTCAAAGATATGTCCAAGCAAAATCCTGAATTCGAGCAAGGTTTTTAATTCTTCCACTTTATCTTCGTAGCGTAATGACTAATGAACGTTGGGCGAGGATCCTCCTCAGTTCCCTGATTAATTTCTTTAAGTTCATCCATAGTAGCTATATGCCCGCCATCTTCAAGCTCTTCAAGTGTCGGTCTGGCTTCCACTTCTTCATTATTTGTGAGGCTGACATTAAAAATGACATTCTCATTTTCATCATCATTCTTAACTTCTATTCCTGTTATAGCATAACAGGTATATTCCTGTGGACCATTGTCTTGGATAAAACCAAGGCCTTTGGTAATGTGTTTATTTCTCTTACCAATGGTTTGAGAACCTTTTGGGTACCACATCATTTCAAAGAGCTTAGTCCTTGCTTACCTCACTGGACCATGTTCGCATTAGGTTTTGCATCTTTGGAGAGTAATATTTTGGTATCCTTGTGGTCATAGCTTCTTCTTCTTGAGATGTGCATTACCCAATCGACCCTCTTCTTGACACCCTTGATTTATAAAAGGCTTCCCGCCCGTTTTTCCGTGGAGAAGGTACATAGAAGGTCACCGCCTTGACTTTGTGAGTTTCTCGAGATTTCTTTAAAATGTTGGGGAGGAACGAGTGACCAGTGTAGTCTCTACCGATGGGTCTATGATTTTTTTAAAGTAGGTGCATTACACCTTACCTTCAAAAGCAGATTCAAACTCATAATCAGAGTCAAATTGATTTTCCTCAATCGTTGTACTACATGGACCTTTGGATTTGAAAGGAACACATCCATCTTCTTCTTCAGTACCACTGCGTACATGAGGGACAGTATTATTGATTTTAAACTTGTTCTTTATATCCATATGGATATTTGAAACAATCTTTTTTCTTTATTCTTTTTAACTTCTCCTTTCTTTTTAACTCGTTCTTTTATGGGTCTTGAAGTAGATGCAATATTTGATAGTTGTTTAATTAGCTTTGATTACTAAGGAATGCATCTTGATAAATCTTCATTTAATCGTAAAGGTTGCATGCCACCCACAATTTGGCATTCTTCTCCATCCTTTGTATATTTCATACATTGATGCAATGTAGATGGGATAATGCCATACTTATGAAGCCATGGTCAACCCCGAAGAGCTCTGAATGAAGTATCTACATCGATCGCATAAAATTTAGCTTCTGTGTAGAGATCTCCAAATTTAAGAGAGAGGATGAATGACCCAATAGTTTTTTGTCCTTTCTCATTAAAACCTTGAACTAAAACTTTATTTCATCCTAGATATTGTACATCTAGAGATAGCCACCTGAGGGTTCTCAGGTTCATAAGATTCATGGAAGAACCGAGATCAATTAAGATCTGTATCATAATTTCATCACTTTTAACTGTAACATACAGAGGGCGATTGTGCTCTGCAGTAGTTCTAAGCATAAGAACTTCTTCTAAGAATGTGACGGTTGGAAGCTCTTGAACATGTAAGGTCTCCGTTAAACTGCGTTCAACAAAATATGCTTCGAACTTTTCTGGCTCTTTGAGAGCTTCAATTAAGGTGTTACGGAGATCTTCTGATATCAGAAGTGCTTCATATACACTAAGCTATGCTGAAATTTTCCTTAGATGGGATAAAATGTTATAGTCAATCCCTTTTGATGAAGGCTTCTTATTTGAATCCTTAGGGATAACTTTTTCATTGATTTCAATTTCTTTTCCTTTATCCCTATTTATTGGCTCTTTCTTCTATTGAGATGGTAGCACTCGACCACTTCTCAACTGTACTTGAGCTACTTCATTTACATCCAATCTTGATATTCAACAACATATCTAATGATAGACTAGAAGATTGTAATTCTTACGCCCAACTTTACATTTTTTTATTTTTACTGACATGGTGAGCTCTTATTCATCTTCATTTGAGAAATAGAGTTCTTCTAAGTTATCATCATGCATCATCGACCTGGAAAGTTCTTCTTCCCCTACTTCTTCGTTGATCTGAAGATTTGTAATGAATTCTGCAAGCGTGATAGGTCGTCTTGCTAGTTTTATGTAATCTTCCATATTATTGATGATCCTTTGTGGTACATACGACCATCAATAATAGTGGTAACATTTTATCCTACTGCCTTCTTCTTTTTCTTTGATTTATTCTTTCGTTTGATAGGCTTCTTGGCCTTCCCTTGCAATATTTGGCTAGGCTATCTTTCATGAGATGAGCTAGCCTTTCCATAACTTAGGTTTTGTCTCAACTCAAGTATGGGCTCAAGTGGTGATTTCCATTGAATATCTGGAATGACTTCCAATTTCTTCAACATTTTTACAATCTTTTTAGAGACTGTGACTTACCATCTTTTATCATCGACCAGTTTCTCTTTGTCTTTATCATTGCTTGATAGTACTGGAGATGAGGTGATTACTTTTATGGATTCTTTCTTTGGACACACCAATACACTGTCTGATAATGTGAATTCTCCATTTCTATATTTCTGTTCGAGCTAATCTTTGAATATGTAGCAATCTTCAGGATGGACACTGATGATATGGGTAATAATTAGTTATCAGCTTGTCCAAACCTCTTCTGCCTTTTACACTCTAGTAGTTGGAGACCCGCTTGAGTGTATGTTTAAATAATTTAGCCACTTTCCTCTTAAAAGAATACTCTTTGTTTAGCTTTTCTTGGGTTGGGGCCATTGAGTCATTGCCTCTTTTGTTGTTTTGTCTCCTTTTCACCGAACCTTGATACATCATCCCCATGAGCTTGGGCTGGAGTGTGATTGAACGACGCCTTGGTTTTTCTTGATAAATAGGTAGCATTTCTTATACTAACGCTATATGTATCCTTTCTTGAATGAGAAATGTGTTTCACCTTTCTTAGACTGAGCTTTTGCTCTTTTAGATTTATCTTGGTGGCTATCAGAACGTGATAAATTTAATTTCTCAAATTTGGCCACCCTATCAAGAAGCTCTTGAAATGTGGTGCTTGAAGCCATGAAAAGATAAGGCACCATCTTATCATCGATGTTGCCCATCAGTAATTGAATTGCATGCTCTTCTTCTAACTGTTGCTCACATTTCATACTCATATTTGCCAACGTGTGATATATCGTCACATTCATCTTTCTTCCTCTTCTCTCAAGAGAGATAGCAATTGTCTTCTTGATTGTGCTAGCGAACCTTTTAATGAACATATTTTTAAGTTCGGCAAAAGTCTTGACTGATTCATTTGGCAACTCAGCATACCATTCGAAAGTAGTCAAAGTTAAACTACTAACGAATTAATGGAATAATAATACATCATTACCTCCTGTGTTACCACAGGACACTTTGAACTGGGCCAGATGTTTCTTAAGATTACCATTCCCATCAAATAAATTAAATTTTGGCATTGAATATCCTTTTGGGTATAGAATTTGATCATACTCTACGGGATATGGGCGACCTTTGCTCACCAATTTTTCTGCCTGCCCCGTAGCTATAAAAGCTTTGATCTTCTCATTCAAGATAATATCAAGTTGAGATCACGCCGTATATAGTTTGTATATTAGAAGCAAAAGCTCGACTCATTTATTTCAATCCTCCGCTCAATTTGGACCAAGCATGTGAGATCAAATTTATTGGAGGATTGTCATGGGCATTACTAGAGGCTTGATGATTATTTGGGGAGTGTGTTGGACATGCAGTGATATTTCTCTGCATTAACTATCATCATATCACATCATCATTTTGCTCATTTTCATATTCAACCGAGCTTTTATCTTTGGCTTTCATCTGGTGCTGAATTTGTCTCTCTGCTTCTGCCAAAGTGGTAGTATCAACGAAGGTGGGATTTTCTTCCCTTTCTTCTTCTTCTTCTTCTTCTTCTTCTTCTTCTTGTTCCTCTTCTGATTACTCATAGGATGCTTCCTCTATTTGAATATTTTATTATTCTTCAGGTTGAGGGAGAGGTACTATTGTACGATACCTATGTTGATATTAGTGCACACTAGATGGCTCACTGACTTGTTGTACCATGTATACTACTTCAACAGTCATTGCATCCTCCTCTTCTTCATCATCCCTTGATAATTGATGTGATCGGACGCTCCAATGGACTTCCATTCTGCATGGAATCAAACTTCTTCTTACAGGGCTTCGATCAACTTAACCTCCCCTCGATGGGATGGAAGCTGATGATGGATCCCTGAGGATTCTCCAAGGTGTACCATCGAGATATTTTATCATCTGGGGCCCTCTTTAGGCTCCCATCATTGATAGATTTGAGTCAAATCTCTGGAATTCACCAGATATCACGTCATTTCTTTGCTCTAAAGCAATTTCTTTTTGAGGTCTAGGCCTCCATATCTGCTTACCTTTCCATCGAGACCTTTCGGCGGTGGATTCCTGGACATGTGATCCAAGTGTCACACCCCGATGCTCACCATGTGGGACATGGATCAGTTGGCGTCCTGCCATTTGAGTTATGGGATGAGGTCTCCTTGGAGGAGCAATCCAGCATCCTTGATAAGGACCTGGTATTCTTTTCATCAATCCTCTCTCGCAAACTTGGAGAACCCGATGCACTCATGCAGAGATAGTTCCTCATAGCTGAGAACGGGTCATCCAGAAGATGCTGACCGAGAGCGTTCGTTTAACCCACTTAAGGTTATCAAACCGATTATGGGGAATACACTTCTTGGTTTCATTGGACAGTATGAATAAGTTTGAGCACCTCAAGTTTCTTTTCTTTCTTTGCCTCGCTAAGCTTTCTTCAGATGAAGAAGCTTGATCATGCCTCCCAGGGCAAATGGTTCAGGTGGATTGCATTATTCGAGGACAAAAAGACAATCCCCAAGAACAACCCTCTTCATGATTGGTGCCTCCGAGGCCTCTCAAAGATTGATGTTTCTTTTGAAGTGACCCTACAGTAGTTAAGCCAGCCTTTTAAGATTGCTACACATGCGCAAGGATGAGTTTGGACTTGCAGTTGAGGCCTAGCAACTTGCTCATCATTCAAGATGGTGGGAAATCCACGCTACCAAACCGGATGGTTCTGCTTCCAAAGACATTGATAAACGGATGTGGTGCCATTGCCGAGAGTAATAGTGATAACTGTGTTCTGTAATGTCATTCTGGAGTTTAAAGGTAAAGATTAGCAATTAAAAATAGCTGCACTATCACCTTACTTCCAAAAATATGGGTACAATAAGATAAAATGTACTAAGCACATGCACTGAATAAAATCTCAAATGACTTAAGACTTTAAGTAGCAAGCTTTTAAGTTGTCAAGTTTAACTTATCATTTTCCATTTCATTTTCATTTCTTATTTCATTTATTTATTTATTTGATAATCCACTACAATTATAACTTAGATTTGACTAGTCAAAGATGGAAAGAGAAACTTATCCCCAGCGGAGTCGCCAAAAATCTGTGGGATCTAAAAATTTGCCACCGACCTCTTTTGGAAAAAAGAAAAGAGTTGTTTAAATGTAGGTGAAAATTTTAGAAGGTATATGAATAGTAGATAAGACACTACTCAGAGATTTCATTCACATTTGGTGAGAACTTTTATATCGGTTCGGGTTTCCTAAAGGTAAGCCCCATAGTTAATTACCCTCCCAATCCGAGAGAGCACTTTGATTAAGGCTACCAATGAATCATTAAAGAACAGTATATAATTGCAGTGAGTGGAGTTTAGAACTTATGAACTTTATTATTTTAATTTAAAACTTTTTGTGGGAGGAACGATGACGCACCCGATCTAGATCCCATGGTTCCGTTAACCCGGGCTGTCATGGTCCCTGGTCCGCTTAATCAAAGGATGTAGTCGACCCAACCTGACCGAAAGATCCTTATCAGTAACACATGGGTTACGTCGTCCAAGGTATCCTTGTAGACTTGGGGTAAAGTTTGTCTAAGGGAATAAATATAAGTAAACCTTAGCTAACATAGGGCTTTTTGCCCAACAAAATACATTCTACATTTCACAGCTAAAAGAGCAAAGCCGTTGGGGAACATACGGCGGCGGACCGTAATTTAGTGGTGCCATAACCACCGGTCGAGGGGCTCAGTCGTAACCACCATTTATGTGGTGCCATATCATAGCAAAACCATTATGGACAGAGGACACGGGCCACGTCCTTACAGGCTTTAGAAATATTTGAGTGTGAAGTTAGTTATGCATATGATTTAACATTGGCTCTTTGTGAACAAAAAGTTTTCTTAACTTGTCACCCCAAGATATACAGTTGTGGAGGGGTGGATTGATTTTTTTCTTTTAGTTTTAATTTAAATAATTCATTTCATTTTTATTTATATTTTTGATATTTTATTTGAATCTTTGATCATTTTATGATTGATTTAGATTTGAATATATGATCATTATCATTGAAATTTTAATAATAATTATCCTTCGATCATGTTAATATCAATTGATAGAGCCTACTCTATCTAGTTTTCTAGAGGATTCATTATCTCAAGAAGTTTAATCCTTCAAAACCTTGTCCACTCTAGTTTGAACATAGAGGATCGGGTTTAGGACTTTTCTTCTTGAGAGTTTGAATTTTAAAAGCTATGTCAGTTGATTTATATCTTGTATTATATGATAGAATTAACTTCTCAGATGTTATTAATTTGAATTTCGTATAATATAAAATTTTTAGGTTTTGTTAACCTGGACCCGGTCCGAAGACCAAACTAGAAAGTGTAGCATATGTTCTTTTATATTTAACATGGTGATTACTTAAACATGCATATGAGTGCCTGTTCTTTTAAAGTATTGCATGGACATTAAGATATCTGAGTTGAAGTTTATATGTCAAATCTTAGTTTTTAGATTTTGTTAATCCAGACCCAATTCGAAGACCAAACTGGGATGACGTATATATGATAGACCCTGTCAACTCTGACTATCTTCTTGTAAAGGATCAGATCTAGATTAATTATTTCAAGATCTATCATTCCTTAAACCTTGTCAACTCTAAATTGTACATAGAGGATCAGGCTTGAGATTTTCCTCTTGAGATCTTGAACTTGAAAAGATATTAACAATGATGCCGATAAGTTTATCTTTTATCATTTTATGATAGAATTAGCTTCTAAGATTTATAATAGCATCATTAGATTTTTAGATTTTGTTATCCTAGACCCAGTCCGAAGACCAAATCGGGAAAATATACCCTGTCAACTCTGACTATCTTCTTGTAGAGGATCGAATCTAAATTAATTATTTCAAGATCTACAGTTCTCCAAACCTTGTCAACTCTAGATTATACATAGAGGATCGAGTTTGATATTTTCTTTTTGAGATCTTAAATTTGAGAGGATACATTGACAATGATGCCGATAGATTTATCTTTTGTCATTCTATGATAGAATTAGCTTTTAAGATTTACAATAGCATCATTAGATTTTTAGGTTTTGTTAACCCGGACCCGGTCCGAAGACTAAACTGAGATATGTGTAGATATAAGATAGAGATTGATATTCGTACAGGGGTATGACATGAACATTATTTAGGCTCGAACACCCTTACTTATGACACAAGCAAGTAATGGATTGAAACCAATACTTTGAGCTTAATCAAGTAAAATATTGTTGATGTACATAAAGACTATCATTTATCTAAGAGTATGTTATGAATCAGATAAAGCTAAATACCTTTTTTTTATATGTCAAATCGAAACAATAAAATAAATGGAATACTTTAAGGGTCTTTTTGATCAATTGTAAGGTGATGGACCTAAAATAGACTTAGGCATTTAATTAGGAATATGATAAGAATATTGTTTGGGCCAAAAATCCCCTTTTTATGTAACAAATAAGCAAGGGATATAAGCTGAAATAAACCACTTTGGAAGCCCATTTAATCAATTGTAAAGTAATTGATCCAAAATAGACATAGGCATTTAATTGAAAATATGATAAGCATGTTGTTTGGGCCAAAAATCTCCTTTTTATACAACAAATTAGCAAGGGATATGAGCTAGAATAAATCACTTTAAGGGCCCATTTAATCAATTGTAAAGTAATGGATCCAAAAATATATATAGGCATTTGATTTGGGCTAAAAAATCATCTCCTTATGTAAGAAATCAGTAAAGGATATGAGCTGAAATAAATCACTTTGAGGGCCCATTTAATCAATTGTAAAGTAATGGATCCAAAATAGATATAGGCATTTGATTAGAAATATGGTAAGCATGTTGTTTGGACCAAAAAATTCCCTTTTATGCAACAAATCAGCAAGAGATATGAGCTAAAATAAATCACTTTGAGGGCCCATTTAATCAATGATCCATCGCTGATGTTTCTCTTAATAAGGGGGAGGAGAAGACAAAGGTATGAGTAGATGTCATATGTCATTTAAAAGAGACAAGTGGATTAATTAAAATCAACCTCTTTCACATGCAAGCTCATGACAAATGAGGCATAAGTACCCATTAAATTTTATTAAGAAGATATGGAAAAAGAGTTTATTTTTCCTTCAAATCCATTTTTTTGTCATATGACATTAAAGGAAGTGATAAAGATGCATGCCACATGTCCATGCATGTGTGATATGACAAATGGCATAAATTTGATGATTTCCTTGCAAGCAAGCTCATGACAAAGCACCACATGTGTCAATGGCATAACAATAAATGATAGGGAGAAGGCTAAGCCTATAAATAAGAGTTCCTCATGAATCCTACTTTCCTACTTTCCTCTCCTCCCTCATACTACAAGTTTAAGTTCTTTCAATCTTATAAGAAGAATCCATTTGTGCTACATAGACTTGTAAGCTCCCTTTCTAACTGGACAATTTTCTGTTTTGATATCCTCATGATAGATGTCATGTCATATTGTAGATTTGATTTAATATTATTCTCTATGTGTTTCCTTCATATATACATATGTTTTCTTTTGTGCCATGTCCTATAAATGTGTGCCACTCATGGTAAAATGGATAAGTAAAGTAAGAGAGATGGCATACTAAGCTTTATACTTGAGCACATGTTAAATGTATGTTTTATAACATGTCAAGCTAAGTGAATTTTTTTTTAGGATAACCTTTAAATAATACATGTCATATTTGTCACATAATAAGATAGCTTGCATGATGTAGAAATTAAGGCATAAGCATTCATATTTGACATATAAAAGCATTGATCAAATCATGTCATACTTGCCATAAAATAGAATAGCTTGCATGATCTAGAGATTAAGGTATAAGCATTAATATTTGACATACATTTCATCCCTTCTTTCCTTTATTTCTCCCCCCTTTCTTTTTTTTGAAAATTTTGGCAACCTCCCGGCATCATCCCCGCATAAGGGGGCCACTTCGGGGGACTAATTCTTCCCACCATGCCAAGAAAGGCATGTATGGTAGGTGTCATGAGACACCGCAACTAAAATTTATTTGCTCACCACGCCAAGAAAGGCGTGTATGAGTTAGCATAGCATAACATTTCCCTACCATGTTGGAAAAATATGAGTAGGTACTTATAGTAATAGATTTCAAGTTTGCATTTGTATATAAACATGCTTGCATATATATTTAACAAAGACATAATATCTATTAAACATTGCAAGAAAATAAATCTTTCCTCCTTTCTTCTTTACCAAAATTTGCAATAGCCTCCCGGTGTCACCCCCGCATATGGGGGTTGTCATGAAAGACTGGGCCTGCCCACCACACCAAAGAAAGGCATGTGTGATGTCATGAGACACCATAAAAAATTTTGTTTTTCCACCACGCCAAGAAAGGCATGTATGGGTTAGCATAGCATAATGAATTTCCCTGTTAATAAAATATCAAATGATAGAAATAGGCAAGTATGCACGTAGGGATTAAACTCAAAAGTCAATCATTCCTTTCTTCCTTTCATAATATTTTGCATAATGCATCATTAAGAATTGATTTAAGCAAGGCAACAAGGATGAAACCCATAGGAAATAGCAAGTAACATGATAAAACCCCCTCTTTTTAATTTCAAATTTCATTTTTAGATTTCATTCTACTCATGTGCAAGAGAAAAAATAAATGAAACCCATAATAGATAGCAAATAGCATGACAAAACCCCCTCTTTTTTAATTTCAAATTCCATTTTAGATTTCATTCTACTCATTTGCAAGGGACAAAACAAATGAAATACATAGGAGATAGCAAGTAGCATGACAACCCTCCTTTCTTTAATTTGATTTTATTTTGATCATGTGCAAGAGACAAAATAAATGAAACTTACAGGAAACAGTAAACAACACGACATTATATCTATTAAATAGCAAAATGATTCATTTCCCCTTAGATAAAAATAATTTCAGCAAGTCTTATGCTCATTAGAGAACAAACTAATCGATTTTACCTTAGGTAAAGATAATTTTCAGCATGCTTCATACTCATTAGACAACAAATTAATTGACTTCCTCTTAGATTAAAATAAACTTCTGCATGCCTCACATCTTTTGGATAGCAAACTGATGTAATTTTCCCTTAGATACAAAAATTTCAGCATGTATCATACCCCATCAAATAGCAAAATGATTCAACTTCCATTAGATAAAAGAAATTTCAGCAAGCTAAGCCTTTAGGGATAAGAAACATTTGCATAAATTTCATTTTTACCATATCCAGAAATTTTTCAGCAAAGGAAACACATAGGTGTCCATGAAAAAATAGCAAATAACACAATATTTGGTCATACATCATCCCAAATTATTTTCAGTAGGCAAAGCATCACAAAATCCATGAATAATAGCAATAAGAATGAGATTTGGGCCATACATCATCCCAAATCCTAAAGGAAACTTTTAGCATAATCCCAAGCATAAGATATAGCATTTTTAACAAAACCTAATTCTTAAAAGCACCTCAATGCATAAAAATAAGTTTAGGGTTAGAAAGAGATGACCTAGAAATATTAAATGTTAAGAGGGAAATGAGGAAGAGCTTCAGTTTGCATAGAAAGAGCAAACAGAACAATTAAAGTCCATGGGAGAACCCTCAACCGAGAGTGGGAAGCAAGAAAGGAAGAGGCTGGATAGAAACAACCTGGGGCTTTTGATTGTGATGGGAAAGGATGAGGAGCTTTGACTTAGCTTGCACAAGATGACGGACAAACTATTCACCCGATTGTTTAGCTGCTCGAGGGAGACGGATGGTAGAGAGGAGTTCGGATCGTGATGGACGTGGAGTCACGAGAAGAGAGGAAGAGAGAAACTGCGAGCTTTAGGAATGAGAGATGGAAGACCAAGAGAGGGGTCGAGAGATAATGGCGCGAGAGTCGCGAAGGAGTGAGAGAGCAACGCTTTCCTTTAGTGACGTGTCTTTGATTGGTTGAAAAGCCCAATCGAAATAGTGGAAAATTTTAATTGGATGAGTTGGGCGGCCAATTTAGATTAGAGATTAAGGCTTGGGCGGCTGATTTAGATTATGGATTAAGAGCTTATTAGCTTAAGGATTAATATAATTAATCATAATTATAAAATTTTGACGAATCATCCTAGTAACAAACCCTAATAATATGGGTGTTAATTTCAGCTATTTATGTTGTGCCGAATGCAATGGCACAATCGATTTTACGATCGGAGGTCGTTTACGCAATGTTAACGATGGTTGAAGTGAAATTAGATTTAAATCGTGCGACGTCGCACTCAAATTGATCGATGTTCATGCATACTTTACCGAATGGATGGCAAAAGGTGTCGTTTGATAGGTTTTGATGTTTTGGCGACAACGGTGCAATCAATTTCACAAACGGAGGTCATTTGGAGGTCTTCGGGGCTCCTCAACTTTGTTATGCATGTAATTTCATTAAAAAATTAATTTTAATTATTTAATTAGTCATTAATTGATTCGATATTTTCTATTTAATTAATTTTGATGCTTTTGATGCATTATGAAGTCAAATTTTCAAATCGAATCGAATTTAATCGATTTCGATCACGACTAGGGGGGTTTAACCTCTTATTTATTTATTTAATTTTAAATGGCACATAGTTGTAGGTCAACACCCCTTTGCTAGATATTATATATTTTCACATCATGCATAAAAAGCATCTTATTTCATTTTGTTATGGAGGGCTTCTACCTTTGCTGGAGAATTTTGCTTGACCTTTGAGAGCCATGGTGGAAATACACCTCATTTTCTTGCTGATTTTGACCCATAATCCAATTTCTCATGCATTAGGCATATGAATCCTAAAGCTTGTGTCAAATTGATTGTCCAAAGTGAAAATAAAATATGACAAAAATTTGTATTAAATTTAAGTCATTAATCATGCCCTACATGATCTAGTCTCTTAGGGAGTGTATTTAAGGACTTAGTCTCTTTCTAAAAAAAATGGCCTAGCTATCTTGCAAAAGCATATGACTTGCCTACATGTATGTAAAATTATAGAGGAGTTAGTTGGCAATCATCCTCAGGCGATTGTAAGTCCAACAGTCAGGTGGTTTATCCTCTCTCGTGGAGATAAACCAAATACTCATTTTCGTCTTAGATTTAGGTCATGCCTTGGCCCTCGCCAAAGCTCCCTAGATTTAGGTTCAGAGGTTGCTACTTCCCTAAATCCTCACTTCTTAGGTTTTTTCACAATCTAGTGTTGTAGAATTGTAAACCCTAGATTTCTAATAAAAATTCAACTCAAATAAATAATTCCTCTCAATTTCAAAATGAAAAGCCCAACCATAGGATTATTTGGGATGCTTACTAGGTATCCTAGTTTCATAAAAATCTCCTACTCATCTTTCTTTGATTTCGATAATAACTCCCTTCTCTTGATCAATCCCACTTGATCTTCTAAAAATAAACTAATTAATTGATAATCTTATCTTTAAAATATTTGGAGACAATGATCATTTATCTTGATCGAGAGTATTCCTAAAGAATCATATTCCTTAGGATGTAATTAACTATGGGGGCTTGCTTCCATAAAGAACTTAACAAACTCAATTTAAAATAAACCCTATCTTACTTTTCCATATAAAATAGAGGAAGAATCTCTGGTACATCTGAAGACCCATAGTCTTTAAGAGTCTTTATTAAGGTGATTAGGTCCATTTGTAGGATGGTAATTTCTGTCTCTTAAGATAGTACATCATTCCTTATTATTGTACCCAATCACCCTAATAAGAACAATTGTGAATCTGCATGGTGTCCAACAGAAGAAGTGTTTGAAAATATTTTTGGTTCTTCATTTATATCTTTTCTCTCTTCAAAAAAATTTGATGAAGAATCAAAAATAATTCACTACAGCCAAGTTTATTAAGTTCCCTATGGAGGTAAGCCCCCATAGTTAATTAGATCCTAAGGAATGAGATTCCTTAGGAATACTCTCAATTAAGATAAATGATCATTGTTTTCAAATATTTCAAAGATAGGACTATCAATCAATTGGCTATTTTTAAAAAATCAAGTGGGATTTGATCAAAAGGAGAGAGTTATTATTGAAACTAAAGAGATATGAGTAGGGGATGCCCATGATTCTAGGAAGCTTAGTAAGCATCCCAAACTATCCAATGGTTGGGCTTTATATTTTTGAAATTGAGGAGAATTATATGTTTGAGTTGATTTTTTATTAGAAATATAGGGCTTACAATTTCTTCACAACATAAGATTACAGAGATGCCTAAGAGGTGAGGATTTATGCTTGTAGCCTACAAGAGGAAACAATGACCCTAGATCCTAAATCTAGGGAGATTTGGTGAGGGCTAAAGCACGACCTAAATCTAAAGCAAAATGGGTATATGGTTTATCTCCACAAGAGAAAATAAAACATCAGACAGCTAGACTTACAACCTCTTAGGGGTGGCTACCAACTAACTCGTCTTATCACTTTAAATACATGTAGGAAAGTCTTATGCTTTCAAGATAGCTAGGCTGTTGTTTATTTAGAAAGGAGACTAAGTCCTTAAATTCACTCCCTAAGAGACTAGATCATGAGGGGCATGAATTCATGACTTAATCTAATGTAAATTTTGCCAAGTTTTATTTCAATTTTTGGACATTATTATTTGACACAGGCTATGAGATTTCATATGCCTAATGCATGAGAAGATTGATTATGGGCCAAAATTAGAAAGAAGGAGGTGCGTTTTCACCATGGCTCTCAAAGGTCAAGCCATTTTCTCTAGAAAAAGTGGAAGTCCTCCATTAACAAGAGTGAAGCAATATGATTTATGCATGATGTGAGACATACAACATCTAGCTAAGGGGTTGCTAAATCTTTTATTATATTGATTTATGTCCTAGGCTTTAAGAGAGGTTATGAGTTATTTAATTTAATTTTGAGTTGATTAATTGGATATAAAAATTATTTTTTCTAAGATCTTAATCGCATCCAAACCATTCAACAACCATCAAACAATTAAGAAACTTGGATCATGCCATCCTAATTGCAATCATAAACAAAATATCAATCAATTTATAAAATTAATGCAAAAAATAAGAGGCATGATGTGTTCAGGTTCCACCGCACAACTTGAAAAATGAAAAATGGGTAGCCGAGCTCTACCCTTATACAACCCAGATTACAAATGAATAATTATAATTATGAAATAACAAGTGTTATGGGGATCTTTATTCTTCATCCTCCATTCTTCACTCCTTGTCCTTCATTTCTTCGTCCTTGATTGGCTCCATTTCTTTCTTTCTTTTAGTTTGACTTGGGATGTGGCTTGCTCCAAGGCCTCATATGATAACCAATGTTCACCTTAGTCTCCATAACATTTATCCAAATCCTAATGCAAAAATTACATTAAAAGAAAGGAAAGTAAATCTAGCTACACTTGTAAAATAAATATTTGCTAAACACACCATACAACCCAAGCAATTATAGGAGTAATTTGGACTTAGCACCCTACGCATGGGTAACCAAGCCAACCTATCTTAGTTTGGATTATGCTTAGGGGTATAAGCAACCGCATCAAAAAATATTTATATTTTTATTACAACGCCCCTTAAGCACAATCCCTTGCAGAAGACATGATTAAGCTAAGATCGTCCTATCATCCAGTCTATGCACATACACCTAATAGTTAGTCCAAAACATTACATCACAAAATAAAATCAGGCATCAAACCATGCACCGGCATAACATAAAGCTAGAAATGGTGAATTAGCCTAATGTGTGTGCCACTTAAGGCTAGTGTGGCATGTCTTAGCTAGCTTTAAGGTTGGAATTTTCTAAGTGTGAAAGATCAATTTAGATGGTGATTTTAGTTTAAGTGGTTTAGTTGATTTGTCAATTTTAGTTGGTGATTTGATTTGGTTTGGGTGAACCTACACTTAGTGCCTAAATGTTATGAAGATAAGAAAAGAGAGGAGAGCTCTCTTTCATCCCTACCTTAAAATATTTCTATGGCAGATTCGTTGATGAATTTTCTTTGGTGAATATTTTATTTATGTATTTTTATTAATCTTAAGTTTAGATTTACTCAAAATAGCCCTATTCAACAAGAAAAGCCTCTTAGGATAAGTTAGGGTGGATTACTATCACATAACACACACCCATTCATTTCTTTCCAACATGTATACCATGGATATGAATAATTTTAAGCATAGTTATACATGCAATGCAAATCTTAGCACACCTTGATGATGAATGCAAAGAGATGTGATTTGAAAATTTGGATATTTTATTAATGCATGTCTTTGTTATGTAAAAAAGATGGATTCTTTTATCCATTATCTAAATGCACATCCATATGTATAAAAGTTATAAGTTAGTATGGCGCCATTATTTCTACACCAGGGGCGTACTGCTTAGGGCAACTTAAAAACTCGCAGCCCCGAGATATTTAGACTAATATACCACTTTTCTTAAATACATCTAGATGTACAAAAAGAATAAAATGGATAAAGAATCATGCATGAGATTATGTTTGATTTGGTTGTAAGATTTACCTGTGTAATATGAAGGTGCTTCTTAAGTCTTAATATAAAGATGCATAGAAATAAATTTAGATAAGTGTTGTATTCTTTTCAAATGAATTATACATGTACAATTCCTATGTAAATCCATATCAAGAGAAAAAAGGAGAATTTCATAATACACATCTTATGCTATCATCACATGCAAGCTTATAATTATTTATAACTAGCATCTCTTCATTTATAATTTTTTGATTTATAAGTTTTTAAAAGTAATTTTTAGGTTTAATAATGATAATAGCCACTCCTATCCTTAATTTTAGCCAACACATGCAATGTGACATAAAAGGAAATATTTTCTTTAATTAAATTTTAAAAGAAATGAATGCATGATTTCATATGAAAAATAATATTTAGCATGATTGGATTGAAATAAAGGAATGTAAGCACATGACTTTATTCACCCTAATTAATTCATAAGTCTAGTGAGTTAATTAGGCTCAATTAAGGCTTTGGTCAAGTTCAACAATCAATTTAGGAATCAATTTTATTTTGATTTTGATTTGACCCATTTTGGCCATGTAAGTCAAATTGGGTCAACTCAGATCAAGAGGGCCAATTGGGTTAAGTTTGGCTCAATTGGAGGTAAATTCATGTTCAAATATTGATTTTGAGTTGGTATGAATCACGTTTCAATGAATTTGGCTTAGGTTGCAATTCAACTAGTTTGGGTTCATATGGGTTAAGAGGTTGACTTAGTAAAAGGACTAAGATGACTTGGTGTGGTGTTTATTTTTGATATGTGTATAGGGGACACCACAGATCTGAAGATGTACCTATTGAAGTGATTGGGTATGACATTGATGTATGATGTACTATCTCAAAAAATAGGGGCATCACCCTTCAATGGACCTAATCATCTAAAAAAGACTCCTAATGCATGATAGGTCTTCGAATATACCAGAGATTTCTCCCTTATTGTACATGGATGAATAAAGTAGGGTTTATATTAAACTGGGTTCTAAAGTTCCTTATGGGGGCAAGCCCCATAGTTAATTACATCCTAAGGAAGATGAATTCCTTAGAAACACTCTTGATTAAAGTAGGCAATTGTAATATCCAAAGATTTTAAAGATAAGACTCAAGAAATTGGTTATATTGAAAAATCAAATGGGATGCATCAAAAGAGACTTATTATCAAAGCCAAAGGAGATGAGTAGGGAATGCACATGAAACTAAGAAACCTAGCGAGCATTCTAATTTATCCTATAGTTGGGTTTTATGTATTTAAAATTGAAGTGAGTTATTTATTTGAGTTGAATTTTTATTGAATTGTTAGGGCTTATAATCCAATAATACAAGATTGTGAAAATGCCTAAGATGTAAGGATTTATGCTTGTAGCCTGAAGAAAACAACAATTTTAGATCTTAAATCTAGGGAGCTTTAGTAAGGGCTAAAGCATGACCAAAAACTAAGAGAAAATGGGTATAAGGTTTGCCTCCACAAGAGAGGGTAAACCTCTCGACTGGACTTATAATCGCTTGGAGTGGTAACCAACTAACTCCTCCTATGCTTTAAAATAATGTAGGCAACTCATATGATTTTGCAAGATATTTAAGTTATTATTATTTAGAAAGAAACTAAAGTCCTTAAACTTGCTCCCTAAGAGACTAGAGCATAGAGATATGAGCAATGACTTAGGATCCATTTGGGAAACTACTGACTTTTACAGCATTTCGTAAAAAAAGTTTGGGAGGAAGCTGTTGTTTCTAAAGATATGATTCTATTTGGAAAACTTTGTTCAGAATCTACTATGCTGCAATTGTTTATACAAAAATGATTGAAATGTCCCTATGGATATATGAGCTAAATAAATTTAAGTATAATGAATAAAAATAAGATAATTAATACTCATATATAGTCATAAGTCAACTAAATTATATTGATGGATTGCACATCACTTAATAAATAACTCTACCTAATAAATAACACTAACATTAAAAGTATAAGTATAATAACTACTGTGATCAAAATATTAAGCATACTATACTGTTGATCAAATCTTCTTAAAATTTTTTTTTCCATTGCTACTATACTAGCATGATCACTATTTGATGTATCACCCTCAAATTCGTCAACCCATCTAAAATAGTTACAATCATCTCTTATTCTATTTCTTGGACACCTAAAAAATCTTCTCTCATAATTTTCTTCCCAACGTGAAGTGAATACATATCCCAACAAAATGATAGAAATTTTATTTACAGAAATACAAAATACACAATCCTTGTAGGGAAAAAATCTTAAAGCTAATGCTCCTAAGAGCTACATCAGAGTTAATAAATAAATTCCCCTAACTAATATAAGAATAGAATGCAGCAAAAAACTAAAGTGATAATCAGCAACAAGGTAGCAGTCCCCTCAAGAGAAAAGTACATAAGCACTGCAAAGTTTCACCCTATACAAATACCTACAATAAGCTCAAAAAAACATAAGCAAGTGTAGAAAGATACATCAAAGGAAAATAAAAAGGATAGCTCATGCTCAAACAATATTTTCTCAAAGGGGCAACAATTTATGTGAGCATCCAAACTTCAAATGAAGGGTTACAATCACATAAGATGCCACCAGCCAATAAGAAAATAGTAGAATCATCACTGTCATCATTGCCCACTTACCTCGATTATTACAGTCAGTCCAAGACCATAAGCCAGGTATCACCAAAATAGGTACCAAAATAGGCCAAAACTACCAACATAGCAAAACCAACTAGCCAAACAAAAAACATAGCCAGCCAACTCCCACTAACTAGCCAAATAACCACGACAGATTCTTAAAAATGGCACCAATCAATCAACCAACTAGATACAGATTCCACAACCAAGAAAAACAAAAAACACACCCAGCAGTGTAATACAACCGAGACCACCCAAAGCCAAGATATCCATAACTCAGGAAAATCCTGCCAACAGAGCCATATAGCAGACACCTCCGATCAGAAATAGCCAATAGCCATAAATGGCAGAATCAGCACAAACCAAAAGACCCAACTACGGCTACTGCAACCAAGAAAAATAGAAAAGCCACCCAACAGGTCCATACACCCGACACCACCCATCACAAATGACCAAGAGCCACAAATGGTAGAATTAACACAAACCAAAAGACCAAGCTACTATTGCTACAACCAGGAAAAACATAAAAGCCACCCAACAATGCCACACAGCCGACACCACCCATCAAAAATAGGCAATAGCCACAAATGGAAAGATCAACACAAAACAAAAGATGAAGCTATGGCTATTGCAACCAGGAAAAACATAAATGTCACTCAACCAAATGAGCTGAAACCACCCATCAGAAATAGCCAAGAGCCAAGCCATATTGAAAGGCATCAAATAATACTGAAAGGTATCAAACCAACATACCCATAACCTAGGAAAAAGTAGCAAAAATTAAACGGCCCATATTCAGCCAAAGCTAAAACAAATGAAAAAATCAACACAAAAAAAATAGATCAAACTATGAATTATCCAACCAAGAAAATTAAAAAAGCCAGCCAATAGGATGAAACAGCCGACACATCCTTATTCAACATGGAAAATACATTAGGTAACTTAAACATCTTCACCTAATGTATGTGTTTGTTGCATGGAAAGTACATATTGAAAATATCCACAATAAAATAATAGCTTCTACTTGATGGCAAATTATGTTATGAATTATCATTTGAACATAGAGAAGAAGAGGAGTGTTCAAAGTAGTGAGTGTTCAAAGTCTTATTTTATAACATTTCTAGAAAGCTTTCTTCAGAAATAAATAATGTCAAGATACACATGTGAGGGATAAACATATGCTTGTTCTTAAATAATCTCTTAGAAAATTAGTTTGCAAAGAATGAATCAAACCTCCCAAATAAAATAGGGTGAGTCCAAACACACCACGCTGGAGTGTCATCAAATCTAATCACAGTCTAATGCACTTGTAATATGCTCTTGTAACTCTTTCATCTCTTCAGCTCCTTCACCTTCTTGTGTCTCATATTCTATTGCATATTAACTACTTTCTATTATTGTGTTGCCAAGCCGATATTCAAATGCTTCAAGTGGAACAAATGATTGATCGTTGTCTACAATGTTGAACTCAATGTCATTATGCAATGGGTGACGACGTACGTAATTATGTAGAGCCATTGTAACTGCAACTATTTTAACCTGAGAATGAACCCATGCCTAGAAAAGCTACAAGATACATTTGAATTCCCATTTTAACGACAAGCAACATTTTTCAAAGAACATCCATACCATCCTAACATGTCATAGCATAGAATCATAGAGATATTTTATAGAAGCCGTGCACATACAATTGCTTAATTCTAAAATTACCACAACATCATTGCCGGAACTTTTAAACACACAAAAGAGATAATAATAACATTATTACCTATTTTTGTGTGGCACTAATCTTCTTAAGGACACAATTGTATTACGAGACCTGAGTGTGGATGTTTTAGCATGAAACTAGAGGCTCGACTGAAAAGATAGCTTTCTATACTCAAGAAGGAGATGAGGCAACTGATTGCATAAAAGAAGGCTCAAATAATGAAAATAACTCATGAGAAAGTAGATAAGTTTCACGATGCTAACACATCCTAGCATTTACCTTAGCACCATAAATGATTATGAGCATACACACAATTTTGCTTCCTCATCAATAGATCGGATAAGAAGCAGTAAATCTACGATAAGATCGACAATAGCAAGATCACCAGTGATAAGATCGGTGGCGGCAAGATCGACAACGGTAAGATCGCCAGGAAAGATCTGCAACAACAAGATCGCCAGGAAAAACCCTCGTCTAATAGTTATTTCGAAGACACAGGGAGAACAGACATGATATTTCTGATAAAATGCGAAGGAGTAATTTAGGAAATGGATTTTTAGTATCGCGGGCTGCGCGGGGTTGATCGAGTCGCTTCACGCCAGCTATGCCCTAAAATTCTAAATTTTGCTTGCAAAAAGGTTAACCAAATGGTACTGTAGCACAGCATATGCCACACTGCGTAGGGGCCACTGCCCCAAATGAACCCTTAGTCTAATACAAATCTTTTCAAATTTTATTTGATTTTGGACTCTTCATTTTGACAAAGGCCATAGGATTTTTATACGCCTAAATGTATGATGAAATGATGTTATTGGCTATATCAGAGAGAATGAGGCATTTTTCACCACAAAGGAGACCCTCAAAGGTCAAGTCTTCCTCTATCGTACAAGGATGGAAACTCTCTCTTAGCAAGAGTGAAGCAATATGTATGCATGATATTAAAATTTAACATTCAATTAAGGGATTACTAAATCTTTTAATTATCTTGATTTAATGCCTAAGCTTTATATGAGGTTATGAGGTATTTAGAAAATTTAGTTATGAGTTGGAGTTGGGGTAAAAAAATTAATTTTTCACTAAGAGCCTAATCTGATCCAAGTCACACATTAAATCACCATTCATAAAGAAATTAGAAATAGACATGCTATTTCTATTGCACAGTTTAAACATAACATCAAGCATTTTATAAATCCAACACAAAATTATAAAAGGCTGATGCGGTCGGGTGCCACCGTACAACCCGAAAAGAGAAAATGGGTAGTCAAGATCTACCCTTATACAACTTGAAATATGATAAAATAATTACAATTTACAAATAAACAAATGCTATGGGGGTCTTCTTATCTTCATTCTTCATATCTCCTTCATTTCTCTATTTGGATGTGCTTGCTTCAAAGGCATCATAGGGCCTCCCAGGATAAAGCCTTCTAGCCACTAGCTTATCCTAATCCTCTATAACACTAATTCTAATTCGTAATGCAAAATTATATTAAAAATAGGAAAAGTAAATCTAACTATACCTAAAATAAGTGTTAGCTAAACACACCATACAACCCAAGCAATTATATGAATAATTTAGACTTAGCACCCTGCACATGGGTAACCAAGCCCACCTGTCCTAACTTGGATTATGCTTAGGGGCTTAAGCAACTTGCAAAGAGAGCATTTATATTTATCTTTAAGCAGCCCCTTAAGTACAATCTCCTATAGAAAATATGATTAGGCTAATCACGACCTACCATCCAGTCTACGAAGCAAACACCCTAACATCCAATCTAAAATAATACATCATAAAGCCAAACATTCATCACTCCATGCATCGCCCTAACCTAAAACTAGAAGTGGTGATTTACTTCTAAAGTGTGTGTATTAAGGCTTGTGTGGTATGCCTTAACTAAGCCTTGTTATGATTTTCTAAGTATGAAAGGATGTTTAATCATAAAAGTTGATTTCATTTTAAGTGATTTAATTGATTTGAGAGTTTTATTTAACATTTTCTTTTACTCCATTTAGCTTATACTTAACAACTAAGTATTATAAAGAGAATAAAAGAGAGGATTACTCTCTTTTATCCCAACCTCAAGTCACATCTAAAGCATATTAATTAATCAATTCTTCTTAGTAAATGTCTTATTACAAGTTTTACATTAATTCTAAGTTTGGGTTCACTTTAAATAATCTCATTTAATAAGAAAGGCATCTTAAGATTAATTGGAATTAATTACTATCACATGACACATATTCATTCATTTCTTTCCATCATATATAACATGCACATAATTAAATCCTAAGCATACCTATACATGCAATATATTTTTAGCACACTTAAATGATGGATGTAAATATGTACTTTTGGAATTTAGATGTTTTATTTGATTGGATTATTTTATCATATTAATTTAAAGCTATATCTAAATTCTTATATAAAAATACATAGAAATGAAACTAAATAGGTTAACCAGGGAAGTAAGGTAATCAAATGACCTCCTTGGGGCAAGCTAAAGCCTCGTGTTCCCATGTCCAAACTATATACCCATTACATTCTAACATATGTAAGTTTATACACATTAATATAAGAAATAAAGCTTTAAACCACGTGATCAATTGATTCAATCATTTGAACAAATACGAATGCATGTCTTTCTTAGTAAAAAAAAAAGAGATTTTCATTCATTAGTTAAATACACATTCAAATATATAAAAGTTTTAAGCGGATACTTCTCCATTGTTAAACCAGGGGAGTGAGGTAAAGACCTCCTTGGGGCTACTTAAAGCCTTGCATCCCTGGAATATCCATATTAGATACCCACTACTCTTAAGTACACATGAATGTACAAACTACAAGAATGGAAAAATCATGCTAAGGTTATATTTTTGAAATATTTATGCATATGGGATAAAGTCTTATCTAAACTCTAGTATTGAAGCATGTAAGAATGAAATCAAATGGAGTACATTCCATTGTTAAACCAGGGAAGTGAGGTAATCAAATGACCTCCTTCTAACTAAAACCATATTCAGATGTCCAAGCTATATACCCATTAACATTCTTACTTACATAAATCAATACATTAATGAAAGAAAAGAAACTTCACTTCATATACTTAAGCTATAATCACATACATCTCTATGTATTTATAACTACCATACATAGCATACATAATTATTTATTTATAAGTTTTGAAAAATAGATTTGAATTTAATAATGATAATAGCCACACATATATTAATTTAAATCAACACATGCAAGCTTGACATAAAGAAAACCATTTAATTTAATTAATTTTGCAAGAGATGAATGCAAGAATCAAGTGATATACAAGATTTAATATGATTACAAATAAATAAAGGGACATAAGCACATGATTTTATTTAATCCAATTAACTCATCAGGATAATCATATTAAATAAGCTCATTTAAAATAAACCAAAATTTCTTAATGTCATTTTCAATTTCATGTTTGATTTGATTTAAGAAATGGTGAGAAGGTTTACTAATCCTACTCCCATTCCCCATGTGTGAGCTAATTTGATTTAATGAGAAGCAATTAGATTGATTTTATGGATTAATTAAGTTAAGGTATGAATTAAATAAATTAATTAAACCCTTACTTATGTTACCTTAGGATAATTAACTAAATGATTGTGAGCCAATGTAATATTCAAATGAATTGAAAAGTAAATAATAATGCTCCTATGAAATGAAAGAGGTCTAATGTAATTAGCTCATAATCACTTATTAATTAAGCTTAAGGAAGTAACTTAATTACTTCTATGGTTTTCTCACACATGAGAACCACAATTTCATTAACTCTCTTTAGGCTATTGAACACCTAAAGCTCTACCCATGGATAAATTAAGGGAAATCAGATGCAATTACCCTTTTAATTAGGTTAGTCAAGTCATTAATACATTAATCCATTCCTCTTTACTTAATTACCAAATCTAATTGATTATCCTTTGAAATGAAATGGACTTAAGGGGAAATAGGTCCCAACCTAATTCCATAAGCCTCTTACTTAATCAAAGATGATTTGGTATGATTTGAGTTTTAATTTAACTAATTAAGTCATTAATTAGCATTTTAGTTGAAAAAAAGAAGGAAACTTAGGGGAAAGATTAAGAGGGAGGTTCCAATCTAATTTCTTAAGCCTTCCCACTATTCAACAGTGATTAAGGCATCCAATTTATTGATTAATTACTATTCACATGCTTAATTATCACTTAATTAAGTTAAGAAAGTAATTAGGACTTAAATAATCAATTTCTCAAATTAATTAACTAATAATTTCTAAGAAAAATAAGGGAGGCAGAGTTCTTCTCCTAAATATTCTCAGAAAGTTTGAAATTGATTGGTTAATTGATTATAGAGTAATTAAGCTAATTAAATTTATAATTAAAACCTAATTAAGCCAAAATTACTATTCAAAATTAATTAAGAATAATTTTAATGGATTCCCCTCTGAAATACCTTTGAAATGAGTCATTCCTTATATTTTTTGAATTTTTTTATAATTAGTTATGAATTATACAAGTTTCAGCCTAAAAACCTACTTAATTAGCCTCAATTAAGCCTAATCCCATCGGCACCATGTGGCATGCTGATGCGGCGTGCTTTCCATATGACACCACGGTATTGGCTATTTAAGTAGTCACACCCACGTGCTTTCCACGTAGCGGTGGATGCAGTATTGATCTCCACCGTTCAATCTCAGATCAGACGGTGCAAATCAATCCCGCAGCATAAAGAGAGAAAATAGATAGATCTAGTGAGATTTAATCAAAGCCATCCATTCCAATCATGCAAAATGGATGGTCTGTGATCCTCCTTTTTGTGAGCGACGAATGACGGGGACCATCCGCCATGGATCGCTCAATACGAGCTGACCCGAGCTCGGATTCACTCCAAAATAAATCTGAACCTTCGTACGAGGGATCCACAAGGATCCTATGGCTAGAATGGACTCACATACAAATTTCTTCATAAAAGACCACCGCCACTTAAGCTAGAGATTAGTTTTCTTGGAATTACCTCAACGGAGCTGAGACCAATGGCTCGCATGCTTAAGGAAGCTTCATCTAGTAGAGACGAGGCCCTATTGAGCAGCAATTGGATTGGTTTCACCCGGATAGCTTGAGAAGCCAAGGATCAAGCTTTGGAGCTTGAGAAATGGCTTGGGTATCTTTGACGAGGTATGTGGAAGGTGTGCGTAAGAGGAATTAAAGTTTGGTTGAGAAATGAGCAAGCTTGGATCGGGATCGAGCTCCCCTATTTTGGCTGCACATGGGGGAGGAAAATTTAAAGTGGGAAAAGCTTGGAAATGTCCTCTAGTAGGTGTTAGGCATTTCGTTTTACTCTTGGGGGCTCTCATAAATCGAATGGTGTAATTTCAAGTGAGAATTTAGGGGGTATACTCCTTAATCAGCTAAGGTGGATGGACAGGATTGCATCCCATTTTTTTGCTGGCCAACCACCGCAAGAGCACCGGAGTGGTCGCCATCAAGTCCACATGGCTCAGTTTGGTTGGAGGAAGGAGTGGGAGGTGGCTCAAGGCTTGATCTTGGCTGATCTCTTGCTTGGATCCATTGGTTGCTCGATTTATAAGGAAGGTCAGTTGGCTTACCTCCCTTTGGTCCATGGTAAGTCCTAGTCTTTTTAGGGTGGGCTAGAAGGTTTAAGGATCCCCCATTTGGAAGTTTGATGGCTGCCAAGGATGAGAGGAGAGTGGACTTTGCCATATGAGGAAAGAATCTAATGTGGGAGAGGATCCATGGAGGATTTGCATTGGACTTGGCTCCAAATGGGTTTGGGCTAATTTTAAGTTGACCCATGATGAGTTTGGGTTGGGTTTGGTCAACCTCCAATAGGTCATGGGTTAGTTTCATGCGTTTTGGCTTCATTTGGTCAAATGGGTTCAATTTGGGTCATGTTGGGTTAGGTTGACCAATTCATCAAATTAGGTCAAACCAAGGCTTTGGTTAGGTTCAAATGATGATTTGAGGAGTTTTGGTTTAAGTGGTTTCAATTAATTTGGCTTAGGTTTGGTTTTGGCTCATTTGGAATCAAATAGGTCAAATGGGCCAAGTTGACTAATTTTACCAAATTGACCAAAGTGGCTTGGGTTGGGTGTTGGTTCAAGTTCAATTGGTTAATTGAAAATGATTGTAGGCTTTCATTTGAATAAATTTGAATTTAATTTGTATTTTGGTCAATTTAATCCTTTAGGTCAATTTAGGCTAGGTTGGGTCAAATTGGGCTCAATTATGGCTTTGGTCAAGTTCAATAATCCATTTGGAATGAACTTGAGCTATTGGTTGCAATCAATTTGGGTTAGGATTTGATTTGACTCATTTTGGCTTTTTAGGCCAATTTGGGTCAACTTGAGTCAAATGCCCAATTGGATTTGGTTTGGCTCAAGTGAGGGTCAAGTTATATTCAATCATTGATCATGAGTTGGCGTGAATCAATGATTTCAATCAATTTGATGTAGGATAAGTTTTGTCTAGTTTATGTTTCATTTAGGTTAAAGGTTGACTTGGTTTGACCTAATTCAAAGTGATTGATCATCCTAGGGTGATTTTTGATCATGATATGAGGTTTGGATGGGCTTGGTTCAATCCAAATTGGGTTGGATTAGAACTTGGCTCAAAAAGATCCTTTAGGCCACTTTGGGCCAAGTGGACCTAAATGGGTCAATTGGCTTGGTTTTGTCTTGATTCAAGTTTAGTTAAACTTGTATATGAACCTATGATTGAAATATAAATTCAACTGTAATCAATTTAGAGTCCAATGGATCTTGGCTCATTTGAAGTTCTCAAGTTAAAAGGGCTAACTTGGGCTTGACTTGAGTTTGGTTTGATAATTATAGGTTTCATTTATATTTGGATATATGATTGGAGGAATGATTGATTCAAGAGAAAATCCATTAGTTTTGGCTTGGTTTAGGTAAATTTTGGTTAATTCCAATAAATTGGTTAAAAGGGTATAAATTAGATTTTGGTTTGATTTTAGCTTTGGTTTTGACCATTTGGATTTATATTTCATTTATATTTATGAATATAAATGAAGACATAAATGATTCATGAGAAAATCACTTGAGTTTGGAATGATTTGGAAGCAAATTTGACCAAGCTTATGGATGTAGGTCAAAAGGGCTAAGAATGAAATCAATTTAGTTTGATTTATTTGTGATCATAATAAGGTGGGTTCATTTATATTTATGAATATAAATGAAGGAATAATTAATTTATAAAGATACCAATTAATTTTGGGTTGATTTGGTTTAAGATTTTGTTAAGCTTATGGAGGTAGGTCTATATGGCTTAAGATGGGTCTTGGCTTGGTTTGGTTTTAGTTTGGTTTAGTTTTGGTATGAATTTGAGTATGGATTTCATTTATATTTATGAATGTAAATGAAGATATAATTGATTTATAAAGAAATCAATCAAGTTTGGGATAACTTAGGTGGAGATTTGGCTAAGCTTATAAGAACAGGTCATATGGCTTAGGAAGGAATTTTGAAACTTGGATTTGATTTTGGATTTTAATCACTTTGAATTAACTTTGGATTTAGATTTGATAAATGATTGAGAGATTGAATTTATCTTTGAGAAAATCAGTTGAATTAGAATTGATTTGAATTTGGTTAAGGCTAAGTCCATAAGATTAAATGAAAGGGCTTATAAAGGGTTTAGAATTTGAGCTTTATCATGGATTTCAATCAAATGATTTGGAATGTAGATTTGGATTTGGAATATGAAGTGGAATTTGAGGTTTTGAATGAGAAGGAAAGCATGGATTGGGTTTAGGCTATAGGGTGGATGATTCTCTTAAGTCTTAAGGCATGGCCTATCCTTATGGCTAACCCTTCTAAGTCTCTAGACTTAGGTTAAGTGTCCACCTAATCACTAGAAATGTCTTAAGACTAAGGAGCTCTTAGTGTCTATAAGAGTCCTAGATCTCTAATAAGAAAGTTGAGAACTCACTCCAAAAGTGAGGTCAACAAAACGACCTCCAATAGGTGCGGTGTACCTGACAAGGCACGCCGCATGTATTAGCGTTGACCGAGATGATCAACAACGTCCAAAAGATTGCAAGTGCTAGCGGAAACGATCTATCCCTAAACCTGAGACATAGACAGAATCACAATCTTAGTGCAATGCAACTCAACTTACGCCAAGGGCATAAGAGAAGGAGGAGGAATCCGCTAATGAATTGAGTATGTGAGCCTTCCACGAGAGAAGTAGGTTCAGGTTATCCATAAGGATAAGGGTTTGAGTTTGATTACAAATATGATTTTGGGAAAGAAGATCCGCTAGGGATTAGGATTTATAATCCATTGGGGATGGGTGCATAAACCTTCCACTAAGGAAGTATGTTCGAATTTATTTGGTGAAGTGTCTACTAGGGATAAGAATTTGATTTGATTTGATTGATTTATGATTACGGGGCTCCACTGGGGAGAGGATATGATTTGGTTTAAGGTGTAGTTGAAAGTATATCTACTAGAGATATGAGCTTGGACCCACTAGGGAATAAAGTGGATTTGATTTGATGGACCTTGTCGGTGTGCGATAGATCTACTAATAAGCTATATGATCTTTATCTTGGGTAAATCAAAGGGATAGTCATTTGCGGTAGAGCTAACCTAAGGATGATTATGAAGAGAGTGCCGCTAGGGACATACTTCAACTCAAAAATAGTCAAAAAAAAATAATTTTAATTCAAAATGGACTCTATCGGTGTGTAATGGATCTACTGAGAAGGAGCTATATCATTCTCGATCTATCTTAGATTTACAAATCTAAAGGAATAGTCTATTAGTCGCGGGATAGAGCTAACCAACCTAAGGGGTGCCTTTCAATGTGCAACGGCTGTGCTAGGAAGAAAGCGTGTAGACTTACATCTTCCGAAGTAGGGAGCAATCGCTGGGGTGATCGGTTGGTAGCCCAACAAATTAAACTTGTCTTAATGCTGCTCGTCGGTGTGCAATGATCGTGCTAGAAAGAATGCGTAATAGACTTGCATCTTTCAAAGCAAGTACGACCGCCGGGGTGACCTGTTGGTGGCAAAATAAATCAAACCCGATATAAGGGTGACTACTAAGAGAGTGCCACTTGGGACTTATCTCAACTCCAGAGTAGTCAGGCGATTCCTATAGGGAGCTTTGCAACATTGCCTTAAAGATAGAATGTCTTCTTGGGAAAAAGTGCCGCTAGGGGTGTCCTCCTAATCCACAAGCGAAACTATATTTTTTTATTTATATGTTTGTTGGGACCCTATTGTGCTGGACTCGAGAAAGAGATTATTATATCATCTATTCTTGACAAGGGAGAATCTCATCATGACAATTCTCCAACCAGAGGACTAGGAAGGGGATTATCCAATCCAAGAGTAGCCCAGATAGTGTCTAAATGGGTTTGTTAAGGACGTGATTCAAATAGAGTGTGAACATGGGAGATGCCGCTAGGGGCTTTATCCTAGACCCCATTGTTGACCCTCTTTAATATTCTATTTCTTCAAATAATATTAAAAAAATAGAAAAAAAATCTTTTTTCAACACCACCTAATAATTTCAAAAAAAAGGAAGAAAACTCTCTAAATGAAATGTAATATAATAATATGATATATATATATATATATATATATATATATATATATATATATATATATATATATATATATATATATATATATATATATATATATATATATATCACATATTTTAAACTGCAAAGTATGTTATTATTTTCATAAAAATCAAGTTATTACTTTAAAGAATGCTACATATTTAGTACCTTTCATTTATATTCCTTTTTTATATATATGTACATATATTCAGTAAATAAAATTTAAAATACTTTCTATATTTTGAATAATACAATATGCATATATATATTAGTTTGTAAATAAAATAAAATAAAATAATGAAAATGAAATGGAAATGAGTTAATTAAGATAAATTAACACTATAAAATCGGTGAAAATTTTATTATGTGAATTAATGAAATTTAATTTTAATAAAATCCAAAATTTGTGTAAATTTAATTTTTTTCTTAAAAAAACCCAAAAAAGAAAACCAATTTCCCCACTCACTCGTCTTTGGCCGTTTTACAAAATGACAAAAAAAAAAAAAAAATTTAATGGCCCTGATTTAATCTCATTCGACAAACAAAAAAGGGAATTATATTTTATTTTCTTTCCTAACTCTCGCACCTGGCTCGATCCCTGATTGACACTCTCGATCCAAAAGACTCGCACTCTCTCCCGAATTCCTTCAAGCCGCAATCGTCTCCTTCACAGATTCTCCATTCTGAAACCTAGCTCTCATCCGTCAACCTTCAAGCCACAAGCCGCAAGCATCTACTTTCATCCCCACAAACCGTAAGCCCCGTCTTCCTTCTCCGGCCTCTTCTTTTTGCAAACGAGGGCAGCCGAGAGATAACTCTGTGATCAGACGGGTTCCTCTCGACATACCTTTTTCTATTCCTCTTCCAATCATTTATTTTTTTACAGCCGAGAAAGAACTTCATCATTAGACAGGCATTTTCTCATTTCTTTCGCTCCTCTCTCTCTCATCCAAATCTGACTCCTCCAATCGAGCGCACAGCTGCATGACTCTTCTTCTAATCGAGCACATAGTCGCACGATTCCTCTTCCGATTATCTCACACGCCGATGCAATTTTTTCCCCCATCTACTCCTCTTTTCCCCTCTTGGTTTCGGCTATAGTGCCATTTCCCCTCCAATTAAGCACCCAACCAACCTTATTTCCAACTCCCCTTCCTAGCCCTCTCTCAAACTTCCGATTCTATCTCCCTGTGCTGCTCCGAGCTGCACGCTGGATAGCTTTCCTCTCCTGCTCTCCATTTTGTTTTGTTTATGTGACCAAGCTTGAGCTCCAAGCCATCCCTTCTTCTCTGCACCAGCCGGTTGCACTCTTCGTCCTCCTCTATTCTGCTGCCAAAGTCCTCAGGCCGATTAAACTTTCTGCCTCATTATTTGTGAACCCTTTGCACGTATCCAAACCGAGCTCCTCTCCAATACAGTAGCAGCCAACCTACATCTTAGGAGAACTCCTTTTCTCTTATCCATGCTATGTGGATCCCTTTCTTAGCCATGGACAACTCCAATCAAGCTTGGCTTCTTGCACCACACAACCACACTATCCTCTCTTTCTCTCTTCCAAAATAGAAAATAAAATTTCAAGATGTAATTTGTGGATGTGTATGAATATATGAATGTGGATATTGTATTGTATTTGTTTTTTAAAATTTCAAGATGTAATTTGTGGATGTGTATGAATATATGAATGTGGATATTGTATTGTATTTGATCTCGCCTGCTGATTATATGGTGAGATAAAAAATCGATCAGTGTTTAACATTAAAATTGTTAGATGTCTCCATCTTGAAAATATTGTCAAATTTGAATATTTTGACTAGAAAAAAAAGGAGGGGAAATTAAAACTTACTTAAAAGCACTAAAAAAAATCTAAAACTAAAATTGGACTAAGTATAAATGAGAGCATTAAATAAATAAAAGGACTCATAGGAATTTTAAAATAATTTTAAAGCTCGATCTTCCCCACTTCTCCTATTGAAAACCAAAGCTTTGAAGGCTATTGAAAGAATTTAAATGGCATAATAGTAAGAATCACCCTAGCCTCTAATTTATAGGAATGAAAAGTGAATGTGAAGCTCACATGTAACTCAAAAATAATAATAGAATATTATAGAAAACATGTGAAAATATATGTACTTTTACCTCATTCTATTCCAATTCTACACATACAAATATAAGATATGAAGTCTTAAAACAAATAGATTTACAAAATTAAAATTGAATGGTACAACAAGTATTATTATCATATGAGAATATATTAAGTGAAAGTGAATTCATTCACTTAGTTTATCACCAAATGAATGCTTGATCTTAATGTAAAGATTTGATTGCTCATACATGAAGAAGAGGGAGAAGAACATGACTTGCATGCTTACCAATGAGTTTGGTCATGAATAATCTTTTCAATAAAGGATGCAATTATTTTGTATTTGAATGCAAAATTAAAGCACATGGAACTTAGCCATTTTGAAAAGTGAAAATCAAATAAAATTCATAATGGTTTTCACTATAACCAAATAGCCTATTAGCAAATATGATCAAGACTTCTTAAAAATGCATAATTGGCCTATATTAAAAAAGAGGCTTAGATTCAAATAAGCTCACTTAAAAGAAGTACAACAACTCGTCTGAGCGAATACCAAATTTGAATGTTGAATTGATAAATATTTAACAAGGCATTAATGAGCATAAGCCAATACAAGTTTAGAGATTCAATAAATAAATGTAATGTAAGCAAAGATACAATAGTTTAAGTATAAAATAAACCATTATATTTCTTAGATCATTTATCTAATTCACAAGCAGAAGGTGATCTTATGATTAAATCTTGCACAAATTATGAAGCTTCCTTCAATCCAACAAATTAGAAAATTCTCATTTTAATTATAATTTCAAAATCAATGATTTTATTAATTAGATGAAATTATCTAAGGTAAAAATATCTTCATTTGTCACATAGAGATTTAGTGAAATATTAATCAAAATCATAAGTTAAGTTGAGATTAAAAAATAAAAAAAATAATCTAATAATTTAAAAATAAAATTATCTGAATTATCAAATACACGCATGGGCCCTGACATAGTATTAAATGTTTAAATTCAGGTGTCTGAGGATGCTATCAGATTAAAATCAAATTGAGTTAAATGTCTTACACTATGAATTATGCAATTATTTTGAAAGAGAAAACAATCATTTTGAAAGCATGAATATATTTTAAAATTCAATATTTTAAATATATACTTATGTAGGTATTTTAACAAATAAATACATTCATATGATAAAGGTTTAAGTCATAGTTGAGCAATTAAAATCCTTCTCCCCATAGGGACTGGAGTTGATAAAACTGATTATTTCAATGAAAAATTAAATAATTAAGCTGATCACATTAAGCCTACCCTTACTACTTTCATAAAGCCTCTAATAGCTTTAATATAGCTATTTTATGTTCAAAAATTCAAATACAATTACAGGATTCAATCCATAGATTAAATCCTCTTCATATAGGAGTAGAGTTGACAAGATCCAATATGATATAATATTATTTTGAAATTGTAGACTTGATCTTCTGCAAACAAAGAGTAGAGTTGACAAGGACTATCCCGATGATGCCTGTGTTGATCGAGAATATTAACCGGAGGGGTTTATTAATATCAAAATTTTCAAAAATCTTCAATGCTTAAGTGAAATTTATATCAACTATCAAATATTCAAGCATATTTCAAAATAAAAAAATTAATTAAATGAAAATTTCATCATAAAAAAATAATAAATTCATTTATCCATCATCCGCAATCATTTGTCAAAGGTGACAAATTTAATATTAACCCAAGCTCTCAAAGGAGCCAATGTCATATTATGTATACTATTATATTCACTCTCAAAATGTTCTACACCAGTAAGGACGTGGCTGTCCTCTGTCCGTGTGGTTTGGCCAATAGTCTCCAAGAAAAAGAAGTCACATAAAGCACATTTTAAGCTATATTCATATGCAACCTTATAAATGCCTATAAGTAGCATACATTCATTTGTAGCTTTGATTTATAAGTTTTGAAAATAATTTTTTGTTTTAGTAGTGATAATAGTTATTCATATTCTTACTTTAGTCAAAACATGTAACTTGACATAAAAGAAATATTTCATTTATTTTGATTTTTTAAAAGACATGAATGTATGATTTTCATATGGTTCACAACATTTAGCATACTTGGAAAAAAAAAAATAAAGTGATGTAAGCATGTTACTTCAACCACCCTAATTAATTCTAAAGATAATCCTATGAAATAAGATCATTTAAAGAGAATCAATATTTCTTAAAGAGATTTTTATTTTTATTTTGAGTTTGATTTAGGAAATATGAAAAGTGTGTTTGCTAGTCCTAACCCATTTCCCTCATGTGTGTGTTGTTTTAGTTTAATTTTTAGAACCATTAAGTTGATTTTATGTTTTATTTAAGTTAATATGTAGATTAAGTCCATTAATTACCTTACTTAAACCACTTTAACATAATTAACCTAACAATTATGAGCCAATATATTATATGCAATCACATGAAATTTAAATCAGCAATGCAGCTAGAAAAGAAAGGGGTCTAATACAATTGGCTCATAATTATTGATTAATTAAGCTAAAGGGTTTAAATAAGTACTTTCATAACCTTCCCACGCATGTGAGTTGGAAATGATTTCCTCAAATTTACCTTAGGCTTTGAACACCTAAGGATCTACCCAGCAAAGGATTGATTAAGTTTAGATTAATTTTAAAATTTTGATTAAGCTAATTGAGTAGATCATTAGTGGATTAATCCTTATTATATTTGGATTAAGAAAGAAAAGGGATTTAGGGAATAACTTAGGAAAATATCCCAAACCTATTCCATAAACCTCCTCTTCACTTAAACAATATTTATTTATTTCAATTAAGTGATTAAACCACTTTTCACATGCTTAATTACTCTTAATTACATTAAGAGGGTGATTATAGATTCTTTAATTGATTCTCCTAATTAACTCATTAATAAATTCAAGAAAATTAGGAGAGATAGAGGTCATCCCACTAAATATGCTTGTGAAGTTTGGAATCAATTAATGAAATAATTAGAGAGTAATTAGGATTATTAAATTTTCAATTAAACTCTAATTAGAGAAAATCCACTATTCAAAATCATTGAAAATAATTTTATTGGATTTCCCTCTGAATTATCTTTAAAATGAGCAATCATTTATATTTTTCTAATTTTTCTACATTTAATTATGAATTTAAGAAGTTTCAGTGATTAAGGATAATTAAATAGCCCTAATACTAATCCCATCGATGCCGCATTGAGCTTTCCACATGGTGTGATTGGTTATTTAAGTTGTCAAATCCATGCTTAATCACCGACGCTATGCTTTCTCTTTAGTCGATCGAAAGATCGATTAAACCCACAATTTCAAAGGATAAAATCACTAGATCTAACATGTTTTAATCAGGATCGTCCATCCAAAACACGCTATGGACGGTCCATGATTCATCCACCTCGTGGGAGGCAGGCCCATCCTCCATGCTTGATCCAAGCTCACTTGAGCTGGGATTCAACCCACACCATCTAGAAGCAAGAAGAAGAAGAAGATCCAACGGGGAAATTCTATTGGGATTACACTTCCCTTCACAAAGGACCAAAGAATTTTGAACTTAAGCTCGGTTTTAAGGCATATCTCACGGAGGCTATCCTGCACTCCCAACCATTGAGGTAGCTTGCAGTGAGACACATTGAAGGTTTGAGGGTTCAATTTGTAATGGATCTTCCAATTGACGAAAGCTTGCTTCAATGGCTTGTGACATTAGTCTAACTCCCCCTTCCCATGGCTTGGAAGCTTGGGATTTTCTTTGGATGAGCTCGACTTAGTGCCTTGATGGTGCTTGCAAGAGGAATTGGACTTTGGTTGGGTATTGAGTAAGTTGGAACTCTCCCTCACCTCCCCTATTTTCGGCTTAGGCAAAACCAAGAATGGGAATTTCAAATGAGCTTAAGAATCCTTAGGAAAGCTTGTGGATGCTTGCCTTTGATCCTCTGAGCTCAGTCGAATGCAAGGTCAGTGAATTGGAATGGAATAAGAGGGAGTATATCTCCCCTTACTTGAATCAAAAGTCGAAGCTCATTTTACCATTTTGATCAAATTGATCTTATGGAATGGGTTATTTAGGTTGTTAGGAGTGTCGTGTGGTTCGATTTTGGTAGAGGGGTGGGAGTGTGGAGGTGCACATGGGTTAAAATGAGTGGAGAAGGTGATCCATGTGGAGAAATTTGAGTGGAGGGGTCAATTTTGGCTTTAGGTTAGGTTTGGCTAACCCAAACCCATTGGGTCATGTGCACCATCCTCCTTGATGTCCAAATGGTCCACTAGGAGGATGCCAAGTGGTCTTGAGTTGGAATATGATCAAATTTCAAGTGAATTTGATCATAAGTTACCCTTTGACCTAGGGGTAAAATGTTCATTTGTCTTTGATTTTGATTTAGGTAGATTTGATATGATTGAAAAGTGGGTTGTGTCAATTTTCAATGAATTTGGTATTGATTTAATATCATTTGGCTCATGTTGACCCATTTAGGTCAAAATGGATCAACTTGGGTCAAGTTGACCAATTAGTCAAATTGGGTCAAACCATGGGAATTAGGTCAAATTCATATGACCATTTGGAGTGGTTTATTATCATTGGTTTGGTTTAATTTGGTTTATATTTGATTTTGGTTCATTTGAGTTCACTTAGGTCAAATGGGTCAAGTTGACCAATTTGACCTAGTTGGTTAGGTCATGGGTTGGTTTAGCTTGGTTGATCATTTGAAATATTTTGCAAGCCTTGGTTTCAATTAATTTTGGTTTGGTTTGAGTTTCAAGTTGATTTAACTTTTTAGGTCAAGTTGGGTTCATGGTTAATTGGGATAGGTTGGGTCTAGTTGGCCAATTGAGGCTTTGGTCAAGTTCAACAAGTGTTTTAGAATGAATTTGACCCATTGGTTGTAATCAAATTGGCTTAGATCAAGATTTGACACATTTGACTTTTTAGGTCAACTTGGTCCAACTTGGGTCAAGTGGCCAATTGGGCTAGGTTTAGCTCAAATAATGACTTGGTCAAGTCCAATCATTGATCATGAATTAGTTTTGATCAATGGTTTTAATCAATTTAGCCTATAGTAGATTTTGGCTAGTTTGAGTTTCATTTGGGTTAAGTGTTGACTTGGTCAAAGGCTAGGTTTGATTGGTTTGACCCAATTTAAGTGATTGATCATCTTATGATGACTGTTGCTCACAATGAGAGGCTTAGATGAGCTTAGTTCAATCCAATTTTGGTAGGATTAGAATTTGGCTCAAAAAGGTACTTTAGGTCACCTTGGATCAAGTAAGCCTAAGTGGGTCAATTGACTTGATCAAGGCATGATTCAAGTTTGGTTGAACTCACATATGGACTTATGATAAAATATAAATTCATTTGCAAGTAATTTGGAGTCAAATGGGTTTTGATTCATTTGACAATTTCAAGTTCAAAGGGTGAACGTGGGTTTGATTTGGGTTTGAGTTTTGAATTTAGTTTTAGTTTGATGATTGAAGTTTATGATTGAATTTGGTTTGTGATTGAAGGGTTGATTGTTTGAAGAGAAAAATCCAAGGGTTTGGATTGATTTGAAGATGATTTGGCTAAGTTCAAGAATTTGACTTGAAAAGATATATGTTGGTTTTATGTTAGATTTGGGTTTGAGTTTTAAATTTGATTTTAGTTATTTGAATTTACATTTCATTTATATTTGTGAATATAAGTGAGAATATAAATGGGTTATGAAAATATTTTGAGTTTGAATTGATTTGGATTTGATTTGAGCTAAGTCCATAAGATGAAATCAAAGTGACTTAAGAAAGATTTTTTTTTTATTTGAAATTGATCATGGATGTCAATCATTTGGAATTGATTCATGAATTAAGAAAATCCATTGGAATTGATTTAAGGTTTGAAAAAAATCAATTAAATTAGAATTGATTTAAGATTTGATTTGGATTTAAGAAAATCAATTAAGTTGGAATTAATTGAGTTTGAAGTTAGTTTGGATTTGGAGTTTGACTTAAAAGAAGGAAGTAAGGATTTGGTTCAAGCTATAGGGTAGGCAAGTTTTCTAACACCCCTAAGGCATGACCTATTCTTATGACTAATTCTTCTAAGTCTCTAGAGTTAGGTTAAGTGTTCACCTAATATCTAGAAATGTATTAAGACTAAGGAACTCTTAATGTCTAAGAGAAGTCCTATGTCTAAAATGAAGATGTTGAAAGCTCACTCAAAAGTGAGGTCAACAACATGTTTATTCATTTCTTTCCATCATATATATCATGCATATGAGTAAACGCTAAGCATATATATACATGTAATTTATATTTTTAGCATACTTAAATGATGAATGCAAAGAAGTATGTTTGGAATTTAAATATTTCATTTGATTGAATTATGAATGCATGTCTTTTTAATAGAAATGAGAGATTTTTCATCCATTAGTTAGATACACATTCACATTTATAAAAGTTTTAAGTGAGTACGTTGCCATTATTTTTTACGCACCAAGAGTAACGACCTATTTAGTCTTTGCTTAAAGCTAAGTAGCCCGGTGTCGGTAATATACCCTTATATATATATATATATATATATATATATATATATGATTATGATTCTTATTCATTGGTCACATCATACATACATATGTATAAGAGTTTTAAGTGAGTACAATGCATTATTTTACCACCATAGTAAGGTATAAGACCTATTTAGGGCTATTAAAACCTCATTAATGGTATCCGGTAATATACCACTTTTCTCGAATCTGAGATGAATGTATAAAAAGAACCACCATAAGAAGAAGAAGAAGTCATGCAAGAAGTCATATTTGATTTGATTATATGTTTTACATATGTGATAAGAAACTCTTCTTAAGTCTTAACATGGAGATGCATATGAGTAAATTTAGGCAGATGTTGTGCTCTTTTAAAATGAACTATACATTTGTAAATCTTATGTGAATCCATGTAAGATAAGGAAAGAGAGGTTCATATTGCATATCTTATTATCAACACATGCAAACTTATATACTTATAATTAGCATCACTCCATCCATTATAATTGACTTATGGGCTTTTGAAATAACATTTGATTTAATAGTAATAATAGCCACACCTATTTTTAATTTAAATCACCAAATGCAATTTGAAATGAAAGAAACCATTTCATTTAGTTAATTTTAAAAGAAATGAAAGCATGATTACATATGGCAAATAATATTTAATATGATTGGAAAGAAATAAAAGAACATAAGCACATAATCTCATTCATTCCAATTAATTTCTAAGGACAATCATACTAAATAAAATTATTTAAAATAAACCAAGTTCTTTAATGTTATTTCATCTTTATGTTTGATTTGAGTTAAGGAAAGTGAAAGAGGTTTGTTGGTCCTAATCTCATTCCCCATGCATGAGTTAATTTTGGTTTAAGGAAGAAGTATTTAAGTTAATTTTATGATTTAATTAAGTTAAGGTATGAATTAAGTGGATTAATTAACCCTTACTTACATTTGCTTAAGTTAATTAACTAATTAATAATGAGCCAATATGATATACAACCACATGGAAAGTAAATTTGCAATACTCTTAAGAAATGGAAGGGGTAATACAATTGGCTCATGATTAATAGTTAATTTCTCACATATATGAGCTAACCATAATTTTATTGTCTTCCCCTTTGGGTTATTGAACACCCAAAGAGCTACCCTAGATTAAATTAGATAAGTTCTGGAATGATTATGATTTTAATTTAATTAATTAAGCCATTAAATTAATGAATTAGACCATTACTTAATCCTAAATTAATTGATTTCAAGTCAAGTGAAATGAACTTAGGGAAAAGAATGAGAAAGAGGTCCCAATCTCATTTGTCATGTCCATTCATTGTCTCATAATGATTAACAAGCTTAATTAATTATTTTCTTAATGTTTAACATGTTAATTAATCACATAATTAATTAAGAGAGTAACTAAGCTAAGATAAGCAATTTTCTAATTAACCAAGCAATAAATCTCGAGAAAATTATGGGAGGCAGGGTCATCCTATTAATCAAACTCAAAAATTTTGGGATAATCACTTGGGTAATTAGGGAGTAATTAAGCTAATTAAGTTTTTAATTAAACCCAAATTAAGCTTTAATTACTATTCAAAATCAATTGTAATTAATTTTAAATTAATCTCCTCTAAAATATCTTTAAAATGAGTATTTATTTATATTTTTTGGGATTTTTATAATTATTTATAATTTTTCAAAGTTTCAATTGATTAAGATGATTTTTATGAAGTTGTTAATTTATTTTATTAAAATAAATCATTTAAATTTCAAAATTTTATATCTTTCAATCCAGAAGTGATTTTGATTTGAAAATTTTATTATAAGTAGGTTTTAATTTTAATTTCAATCCCTAAACATTTCAACTTAATATGATGTATATTTTTGGTTTAATTAATGAAACTTAATTTTTACTAAAACTCAAATTAAGCTTAAAATATTTAGTAAAGTTTATGGATTTTGAGTTTGTTAGACTTCTCTCGAAAAGACAAATCCAATGAGCCCTATTTGTAATTTTTTCATTAAGTATTTTATTTTCTATGAATTTTTGAAGTTCTAGGTGATTTAAATAATTTTTAAAACCAAAAAATCGAGATTTTCCACTTAACTTAGTCAGCACCACGCACGATGCTGATGTGGCAACGCGGTGCCATGCGATTCGACCGTACGGTTCCACGTTGGATGTGGCGTCGTGTGGTTTTGCGTTGGACGTGGCACCACGCGGTTGGCTAGCACAGTGCCACGTCAACCAACGAGCGGAAACCATGGGTGAACAGTGACCGCGACGCGCGAAAGGTTTTGGACCTTTCGATCGCAGATCGAACGGTTCAGATCTGATTCACAGGATCAAAGGGCAGAAATGCTTAGATCATGCGCAATCTGAGCCATCCGATTTCTCGAATCGCGGGATCGGACGGCTAATGTACATTTCGGCCGGATGAACAATAAATAGAGGAAAAAAAATGCAAAATCTAAGTGAAATTTCATCCAAATGAGGTTGTTTTCATGATAATTCACACTGGAAAACTTCTATTTCATATTGGGATTATATAAAATAAAGAAATGTGAGGTTTATCAAAGGAAAATTCTTAAAATCTCAAGAAAATTATCACGAAATATAATAAATCCTAAGACCGGCTATGAGTTTTTAAAGATAACCTCATCGGGGATGATTTCGGCAGTGATGATGATCGGATCATGATTTTGAGTGGGGAAGAAACCTTGAATGAGCATAGCCCTTCACTTCGAAACAATCTCTTCTCCAATTATCACCATTTCCTCGCCAAAATTCATTTATTTTTGGTGTTTTTCACCCAAAAACCAAGTGAGAATGATTATTAGTTGGTTTGGGAGCTCTAAGAGATGGAAATGAGAGTGGGAGGAGAAGTTTTTCAACTTCTAATGCCTTCTGTTTGATTTTGGCAAAAAATCTTTTTTTTGCTTGATTTTTGGCTCCAAAATATTATCATTTGGCTTGGGGTGGTTGGAAATGTGTAGTAAAAAATTTCTATATAGTCGCCTTCAATTTATGGGTGGAAAGCAAGAATATAAAAATTCATCTTTTTGAGATGCCACATAGATCCGTAGATGTGCTTATTGGTGATGCATAGGAGAGGTGTACTATCTTGAAAGATAGAAGTCACCACTCAACAATATACCTAATCACCAAAATAAGGACTCATAAGGACATTGGCTCTTTGAGGTGTACATGAGATTCTTCCCTTATTTTATATTGAAAAGTAAAGCAAGGTTTATTTTAAACTGAGTTCGTTAAGTTCCCTACAGGGGCAAGCCACCATAATTAATTACATCCTAAGAAAGGGGATTCCTCGGGAAAACTCTCAATTAAGGTAAATGATCGTTGTCTCTAATGATTTCAATAGAGAAAAGACTATCAATCGATTGGTTCATTTTTGAAGATCAAATGGGATTGATCAAAGAGAGATTTATTATTGAAACCAAATGACGATAAGTAGAAGATGCTCACGATGCTAGGAAACCTAGTGAGCATCTCAAATTATCTTATGGTTGGGCTTTACATTTTTGAAATTGATTTAATTTGTTTGAGTTGAATTTTTCATTAGAATGTTAGGGCTTATAATTTCATAATATAAGGTTATGAAAATACCTAAGAGGTGAGGATTTATACTTATGGCCCATAAAATGGAGAAGCAATCTCAGAACCTAAATTTATGGAGCTTTAGCGAGGGCCAAAAGCACAACCTAAATCTAAGGTGAAAATGAGTATTTAGTTTACCTCTACAAGAGAGGATAAATCACTCAATTGCTTGGACTTACAATCACTTAGGAGTGGCTGCCAACTAACTCTCCTACGATTTTAAATTCATGTAAGCAAGTCTTATGCTTTATGCAAGATAACTAGGTTGTTATTTATTTAGAAAGAGATTAAGTCCATAAACTCACTCTCTAAAGAGACTAAATCATGTAAAAGGATATGCTTCAAATGACCTAAATCTAATACAATTCAGATTTCATGTTATTTTCATTTTTGGATAATCATTTTGACTCATGCTAATAGAATTTATATGCCTAATGCATGAAAATAAAGTTATTGGCCAAAACCAATCATAAGGGAGGAGGTATGTTTCCACCATGGCTCTCACAGGTCAAGCCAAATTTTTCTAGTAAAGGTGGAAGCCCTCCAATCAAGAGTGAAATAAGATGCATTTATTCATGATGTTATAAAAGAAATACTCATCTAGTTAAAGCATTGCTAATTCTTTTATCTTGATTTTAAACCTAAGTTTTAGGTGAGGTTATGAGTTTTTTATTTTTAATTTTGAATTATTAAGTTGGGTAAAAGATTTATTTTTTCCTAAGAGTCTAATCGTCATCCAGGCCATACATAAAGCAAAGAATAAACTAGAAAAATAATGCCACTTAATGCACAAGTTAAACAAATCATCAATCAATTTATAAAGCTAAGCACAATAGAATACGAGGTCAAATGTGGTCGGGCACCACCGCACAAACCAAAAAACAAATTGGATAGCTGAGCTTTACTCTTATACAACACAGATTACAAATGAATTAAATATAATTAAGCAAGGAATTCATTATTATGGGGGTCTTCAAGCTTCATTTCTTCATTCTTCTTTTTTCTTTGGTTCCTTCTTTTGGATGGTTGGAAGGTGGATGCTCCAAAAGCTTCACATGGTGCATAAGATGAGATCTTATGACCAATGCTCATCCTATATCCCATAACAATCATTCTAAAATTCTAATTATAAAATTTACATGAAAAGAAGAAAAGTAAATCTAGCTAACATCTACAAAATAAAGATTAGCTAAACAAATCACATAATCTCAAGCATGTATATTAGACTTATCATCCTACACATGGGTGACTAAGTCCACCTATTGGATTATGCTTAGGAGTATAAGAACCTGCAAGCAAAAATATTTCTATTTTTATTTATTACAACGCCCCTTAAGCACAATCCTAGAAATAATAGTTAAACTAAGATCGCCCTATCATTCATTCTAATATCACCCTAACATCCAGTCTAAAACATATATCACAAAATAAAAGCAAGCATCAAACCATGCACCGCCCTAACCTAAAGCTAGAAGTAGTGACTTAGCCTAATGTGTATACTTTGGAGGTTTGTGTAATATGTTTAGCTATAGCTTTAAGTTAGAATTTTCTAAGTGTGAAGCATATTCAACTTAGAGGAGGGTTTCATTTAAGTTGTTTAATTATTTTGGATTGATTTTATTTCATGTTTCGATTAGGTTCAAGTGAATCATACAATTAATCATTAAGTTATGAAGTGAGGGAAAGAGAAGAGAACTTCTCTTTCCTTCCCTAACCTAAGTAATTTCTAAAGTGGATTCATATTTTAGTTTTGTTTAGTGAATATTTTGATTAAGTGTTTTAATTAATCCTAAGTTTAGATGAACTCTAAATAAACTATTCAAAAAGAAAGGCATTTTAAGATTAAATAAAATGAACCAAATTCACAAAAAATGGATCACTTCATTTCTTTCCCAACATGTATAACATGCATATGAATGAATCCTAAGCATATCTTTACACACAAATGAGAATATTTAACACACTTTATGATGCATGCTAAGTGATTCATTTAAGAAAATTTGAAAGTTTATGATGCATGATTTTCATTAAGTAGAAAAGGGATTTCTTATGCAATTTTCACATGCACACATGAAAGTAAGAAAGGCATAAGTGAGTACAACGCCATTGTTAACCAGAGGTGTAAGGTATAAAATCTACTTAGGGCTACTTAAATTCTTACAACCTTGGGGTTGTCCAGACTAATATACCACTTTCCTTAAATACAAACATGTGAAAAAAGAAATGAATGGAAAAGAAAGTTTTATTTATTTTGTTTTATGCAATTTATATGTGCAAGCATAGGCATCCTTCTTAAGTGATAACATAAGAATAAATAAGATATGGAATTAGGCAAGTGTTAGATTTTTTTTTTAAATGAACCACACACCTTACTAAATCCTATTCAAAACTATATTAAAAGAAAAGAGAAGGAGAACCTACACTAAGCACATCCTTATGTCTTACTCACATGCAAGCTTATAATTAGAATATAAGTAGCATACATTCAATTTTGATAATTGATTCATATACTTTTGAAAACAATTTGAATTTAGTAGTGATAATAGCCACTCATATTTCTACTTTAGCCAACACATGCAAATTTGATATAAAGTAAAAAATTTTCATTTTAAATTTAAAAATTGAAAAGTATGAATGCATGAAATCACATGACACACATATTTAACATGTTGAGAAGAATTAAAGCAATGAAAGCATGTAAATATATTTACTTTAATTAAATCTAAAAATAATCTTATGAAATAAGAAAGCTTAAAGTAAACTAAAGTTCATTTAGTGTGATTTTTGTTTGATTTTGAATTTGAATTAATTTTGAAAATATGAATTAAGTTTCCTATTCCTAACCCATTCCCACATATGTTTGACATTTTTGTTTAATTTTAGGTGATTAGATTCATTTTAGATTTTGATTAGGTTAAGGTATGAATTAAGCATGTTAATTAACCCTTACCTACACCACCTTAACATAGTTAACCAAATAATTATGAGCTAATGAGATGACATAAAATCTCATAAAGAATTTAAATTTGTAATTCACCTAGGAAGAAAAGGGCCTAATGCAATTTGGCTCATGATTAATGGTTAATTAAGCTAAGGGGTTTAACTTAAGTAATTTCAAAACACCCATCACACATATGAATTGGGTCTTGATTTTCTTAATAGAACTTAGGCTCTTGAACACCTAAGCATCTACCCAAAGTAGATTAATTATGTTCTGAAAGATTTTAGAATTTTTAGAAATTAATTAAGGGAATAATTAATGAATTAACTCTTAATTAAGAGAGGATTAAGGAAAGAAAAAGGTATTTTAGGGAATAGCTTAAGAGAAATACCTCAAAATTATTCTCTAAACCTTCATTTAGTAGATTTAACCTTAATCAACCTTAATAATGAATTAAACTACTAATAAAACCTTAATTATCCTTAATTTTATTAAGAGAGTAATTAGGAAATACATTTGTAATTTCCCCAATTCAACCTTAAATAAATCCCAAGAAAATTAAGGGCATAGGTCATCTCCTAAAACATACCCAATAAGTTTGGGATTAATTAGAGGATTAATTAAGGGATAATTAGCAAAATAAGATTTTCATTAAAACCCAAAATGAGAGAAAAGTATAATTTAAAATCCATTGAAATTATTTTTAAAATATTCTAGGTTGAATTATCTTTCCATAGAAATTTACCTAATATTTTATGAATTTTATTCATGGAGATACAAATTTTTAAAGGTTAAGAGATTAATTAAAGTTAATTAAATCCCTAACTAATCTCTTTAGCTCACAACGTAACACGCAGAGGTGGCAGTCAGCATGCTTTACACGCATCGTGCCATAAGGGGATCACTTAAATGTTGCGTCACAAAGGCGGTACAACAACAGGATGCGGTTTGATCCCTGTCGTTCGATTAAGGATCGAATGACTAGGGATCATCCCGTGATTTCTAAAGGGATAAATCATTTATAAAATGTGTGTTAATCTCGACCGTCCTTCCAAAATGCGGGATGGACAACCGGGATTCTCCCAATTTTTTCCTCGAGGATCAATGGAGATCGTCCATGATCTAAGGGGAGATCCGAGCTCGGATTGGAATGAGATTATACCCACACCATCTAAGCATAATTATAAACCTATCCAATGGTGGATTTCACATGCCATGAATATTTCTTTCACAAATGACCAACACCTCCTAAGCTTAGTGGTCAAAAAATTTCATACCTCGCCGAAGGTGATCACTGGCGCTTAAGCTCGATGAGGTAGCTTCGCAGTGGAAAGTTGAAAGTTTCAAGCCTTAGGGTTGAGTAGATCTCTCTATGGACCAACACCACTTGCTCCCCTTTGCGGCTTTGATCCAATTCAACTCTTCCTTATTTTGGGAACTTGAATGAGAGCTTGAGTGCACTCGACTTGATCCCCTAAGGGAGTATGCAAAGGGAATTGAAGTAGATTTGAGTGAAGAGGAAGTCGGGAATTGAGATGAGCTCCCCTATTTTCTAAGGAAGAAAATTGAGGAAGGAAAGATTCAAATATCTCTTAAAAAGCTTGGGAATGCTCTCTGATGGCTCTTAACTCTCTCTAGTGTTCAATCGAATGTGAGGATCATCAATTCAAATTGAATTAGAGAGAGTATATCTTCCCCTATGGCAATCGGACGGCTGAACCATGAGTTGCCATTTTGATCCAATTGATCATATGGGAGGGGTTGTTTAGGTTATTAGATCTTTGTACATAGTCGATTTGAGATCTTGAGTGGATTGGTAACCTCCCATGTGCTTCAAATCAAGTGGAGGGAAGTCTTGGAATTGGCCAATTTGAGCTAAGGGGTCAGGTTTGGCCTTGGGTCCATTTGGGCTGACCCAAACCCATTGGGTTAGGTGCACCACTCTCCATAGGGTCCACTTGAGCTATTAGGAAGGTATCAAGTTGATATGAAGGGCATGACCAAATTACCCATAGATTTAACAAAATTTTGTTCTATGTCCTAGGGGTAAAATGGTCATTTGACTAATTTTTCAATTTAGATATGTTCGATATCTCAAAAAAATAGGTTTGGCCAAGTTTCATGAGATTTGAAGTTCATTTGATATAGTTTGGCTCATGTTGACCCATTTAGGTCAAAATGGGTCAACTTGGGTTAAGTTGATCAATTGGTCAAATTGGGTCAAACCAAGGGTTTGTTCAAGTTCATATGACCATTTGAAATATTTTGGTGGCTTTAGTTTGACTCAATTTGGTTTAATTTTGAAAATGGCTCATATAACTTCATTTAGGTCAAATGGGTTAAGTTGACCAATTTGACCCATTTGACCTATTTGACCTATTTGAGCTAGGTCAAGGGTAGGTTTAGGTGTGGTTAGTAAGTGAATTGGTATCTTTATTTCCAATCAATTTTGGTTAAGTTTGAATTTGGCTCAACATGACAACCCCTTTAGTCAAGAAGTTAAGGTCAATCAGAGTCTGGGCCAATGAGGCTTTGGTCAAGTTCAACAAGTGATTTGGAATGAACTTGACCCATTGGTTTGAATCAATTTGGCTTAGATCAAGTTTTGACACATTTTGACTTTTTAGGTTAAGTTGGATCAACTTGGGTCAAGTGGCCAATTGGGCTAGATTAAGCTCAAATGTTGACTTAGTCAAGTTCAAACATAGGTCATGAATGAACTTAGATCAATGGTTTCAATCAACTATGGTGGATTTTGGCTATGTTAGATTTCATTTTAGCTAAGTGTTGACTTGGTCAACCCTTAGATTTGACTTGGTTTGGCCCAATTTAATTGATTGATCATCCCATGATGATTATTATTCATGATGAGAGGCATAGGTGAGTTTGATTCAATCTAATTTGGTTAGATTAGAATTTGGCTCATAAGGGTACTTTAGGTCACTTTGGGTCAAGTGAGCCTAAGTGGGTCAAATGCTTGGTTAAAGTTTGATTTGAGTTTGATTGAACTTGTATATGGACTTATGATTGAAATATAAATCTATTTGCAAGTGGTTTGAAGTCAAATGAGTTTTGATTCATTTGATAATTTCATATTCAAAGGAAGAATATGAATGGATTTGGGATTTGATTTTTGAATTGATTTTGATTTGATGATTGAAGTTTGTGATTATATTTGGATTCATGATCATGGGGTTGATTGAATCATGAAGAAAAATCAAGAGTTTAGCTTGATTTGAAGTTGATTTGACTAAGTTCAATATTTTGACTTGAAAGGCTTAGGTTGGATTTTGAGTAGATTTGAGTTTGATTTTTGGAGTTGGTTTTGATTATTTGAATTTATATTTCATTTATATATGTGAATATAAAATGAGAATATAAATGAGTCATGGGAAAATTTCAAGGATTCGAAATGATCTGATCATGATTTAAGCTAAGTCCATTAAAAGAAATTTAAAGAACTTAGGAAAATTTTAGAGTTTGAAGCTTGAAGGAAGGAAGGTGAGGACTGGTTCAAGCTAAGGGTAGACAAATTTTTCTAACATCCCTAAGGCATGACATATTCCTATGGCTAACCCTTCTTAGTCTCCAGGGTTAGGTTGAGTGTCCACCTAATCACTAGATGTGTCTTAAGACTAAGGATCCCTTAAAGTCTAAGAGGAGTCCTATGTTTAAGATGGAGGTGTTGAGAGATCATCCTAAAAATGAGGTCAACATAATGGAAGGGAATCATCCTAGGTAGCTTATTTTGATTGGCTTAGACATGAAAAGTGGTTGTCATAGAGGTCAAATGGGTGTCCTAATGGGAGGTGGGAGTCCTTCATGCAAGTGTTCCAATGAGAGAGAGAGGTGAATTCACCTCCCCATGAGTCATGGCTGCCCCAACCACCTCTTAGGTCAGATAATCAGTGTCTTTGGTGCCTATGTGAACCAATGGATGAGTGTCAAGTGGCCAATTAAGGGAAATGATCACTTGGGCAAGTATCTTTTCTCATGGGATGCCCTTGACCCAAGGGCAAAGTGGCTATTTGATATTGGATTTGATTTGAGTAGATTTAAGATGGGTCAAAAGTGAGTTTGACCAAATTTCATATATGGAGTTCATTTGGTTTAATTTGGATCAATTTGACTAATTTGGGTCAAATTAGGTCAAAATGGGTAGTTGATCAATTGCAAATTGGGTCAAGCCAAGGGTTGAGTCAAGTTTAAATGATCATTTAGAGTATATTGGTTCAATTAGTTTTAATCAATTTAGTTTAATTTGGATTTAATTTGGGTTTTGGCCAATTTGATCCTTTAAGTCAATTTGGGCTAAGTTGACCAATATGACCAAATTAACTAAATTGGCTTGAATCATGGCTTGGTTTGGGTTTGGTTGATCATTTAGAATATATTATAGGCTTTTGTTAAGTTCAATTTAGATTTTATTGGATTTTAGGTTGATTTGACCCTTAAGATCAAATTAGGCTAAGTTGGTTAGGTTGACAAATTGGTTAAATTGAGCTCAATTGAGACTTTGGTCAAGTTCAATTTAGAGTGAACTTGAGCCATTGGTTGCAATCAATTTAGTTTAGATTATAATTTGGCTAGTTTGGGTTCAAATAGATTAAAGGGTTGACTGGTCAATAAGCTAGGTTAACTTAATTTGATCCAGTTCATGATAATTGATTAACCTAGGATGATCAACAATCATGACATAAAGTTTGAATTGACTTAATTCACTTTGATTTGAATTGAATTTGATTTTGGTTCATGTAGGTTAAATTGGTCACTTTGGGTCAAGTGAGCTAATTGGGTTTAGCTGGTTTGATTTTGAGTTGGATTTGATTTGATTGAGTTTATATATAGATTTGAGATTGACATATAAATTCAATTACAAATGGTTTAGGTTCAAATGGGTTTTGGCTCATTTGAATATTTCAGTTGGTTGACTTGGAATTTTGGATTTAGTTTTATAATTATAGTTTATGTTTATATTTGGAACAATGATTGAAGGAGTAATTGAATCATGAAGAAATCCATGGGTTTTGAGTTAATTTAGGTATTATTTAGCCAAGTTCAAGAATTTGGCTAAAATGGCTAAAATTAAGAATTTGATTTGATTTGGGTTTCAATCATTTAGAGTTTAGAATTTATTTATGATTTAAAATTTGATTTGAGATTGAATTTGATAATTGAGAAAATCAATTAGATTGTGTTGATTTGAATTTGGTTAAGGCTAAGTCCATAAGATAAAATCAAAGGGCTTAGGATGGGATTTGGAGTTTGAATTTAATCATGAGTTTCAATTATTTGATAGTTAGATTTGATTTTGAAAATTGGATTTGAATTTGAGATTTGATTTGGAAGAAGGAAGCAAGGATTTAGTTTGGACTATAGGGTAGACAAGTCTTCCTAAATCCCTAAGGCACAACCTATCGCTATGGCTAACTCTTCTAAGTCTCTAGGGTTAAGTTAAGTGTTCACCTAATCACTATAAGTGTCTTAAGACTAAGGAACTCTTAGTGTCTATGAGACCTAGATCTATGATATGAAAGTTGAGAGCTCACTCCAAAAGTGAGGTCAACAAGGGGCTATCTACTCACTGGAACTAATGACTTGCTTACCCTTATCTTGAGGTGCTATCATAGGAGGTAGAACTTTGTCATTGCGTATATTAACTTCAGTAACTTTATATGGAGGGTTGATAGAAAGTTCACTTGCTCATCGAGCAGACCTTCAGCTTCTCTTATGAGACCCTCGAAGTCAGTTGACTTCTAGTTAATCTCAATGGGCTAACTCGATTAATTCAGAAAAGGAAAGTCCAATTCTGAATCATAAGAGAAAGGATCGAAATTACTAGAGATAATATTATTATTTAGACTTAAAGAGTTTTTAACAGGAATAAAAATTAGGAACATTAGACGTGGTTAAGATGTAAAGAGAATTTGCTTTCTTCATTGATTTTTTTGGGTGGACGTACATGATAAAAATTAAGTAAAGTATGCGGAGTAAGAAATTTGATGCCCTTATCCACTAATACAACGCTCCTGCCAGTAGAAGAGGAGCTAGCAGGAGAAGTGGTAGCTGCAACAGTGGAAGGAATGCTGGACTTTGATGATGGTTGCGCTACTGGACTATCTCGAGCAAGTGTGGAATGTTGCTGCTGCTGAGCTCTCACCTTCCTCGAGTTATCTTTGGTAACTTGTAAATCTTCCTTGATGTTAGAGGTTTGAGCTACCTCAGGCACCTACAAGAAAAGTTTCTTGATCTTACAAATAGACTTTTTAGAGGTTTGGGATAAGAAAATATCTCAGCCTTCTTTTATCTTAAGAGGATCATAAATATCCCCAAGGATTACTCTAACAGAACTAGATGGTTATTCTAATAAGTATTCTTTAGGAATAACTATGGTGCCCGACTTGTAGTTGTGCTCAAGCCTGTCCTTGAAGGTGATGCAATCCTCTAAGACATAACCTAACATGCAGTGGTAGAGGTAATAGCTAGGATCATCGCTCTTGCCCACTTCCTCAGGCCTCTTAGGCTCTGGTAGTTGGAAATGAGGTTTCTATAAGAGATTCTTAAAGATTTTCCTAACTACCTCCCTCTTGAATAAATAGGGCTTGTTTAGTTTGTCCAAAAGAGTGTGTGGATAATAACTATCTAGTGGTATATATGTGTATCGCTATTGAGTGTACTGTTGAGGGGGCAGTGGCAATGGCTGTCGAGGTGGTTATGGTGGCCGGTATGATGGCAAAGGTGGCGATAAAGGAGGTGGAAGTGGAGGCTATTGAGCTCGGGGGTCTCTCAAATTGGACTCTATTTGCTTCCCTTTGTCTGCTGACACCACTCCCCTATCTTTTTTTCAAATACTTTCTATGGCTTGGGCTTGGATGACTGTTCGTGGAAAGGTAACTGATTGGCTTTCTCTTGTAGACTAACTTCTTTGTTGATTAATTTCTCAAAAGTTTTGATTGTAAAGCCCTTGAGCATGAAAGCAACCGGGCCATGGATATTCTTAAGAAGAATTTCTATGGCATGTTGTTTAGACAACTGTGGTTCACATTTCATACTCAGGTTACGCCACCTGAAAATGTAATCAATGAGAGACTCATTAGAATTTTGTATTGCTACAACGAGGTCCCCACAATTACTCTCTGCTGGGCTCTAGCAAATCTCTTGATAAAGAGTTACTCTAACTCAGCAAATATCTTCACCGAACCGTTGGGTAGTGGACAAATAAATGCAATCCATGACTCACCGGCAAAGAGCGGAAAGAGCATAGCTACCACCATCGTTGTAACAACCGACTCTAAAGCATGCCATGTGTTGTTGTGGATTCTTATTTCCATCAAAAATCTCAAAGGAAGGTGACATGAACCTCTTGGGATACTGGACTACATCAAATTCCTCCGGGTAAGATCTACCCTTTAGAATGGATGAACTACCCTAGGCTTGCTAACGCTTTCCTCATTTGTTGTTCCACCATATGATTGATGTCTTTTTCATGCACAGAGGTATTGTTTATGACCTTCCTAAGAAAGTTACCACTATCTTGGCCACGAGTGGCATTCTTGGGAGGTTCTAAGACATGTAAAAGCTCAGGCCACTCGGCCTCCACGGGACTAGGCTATGACACAACATTTTGGTTCTGAAGTGTTAGAATAGCAGCTAACAAATCTTCAACCCTCTTCTCCATCATGTGAATATGATCATCCTTCTGCTTGAGCTGCTAAAGGAGGTGTTGGGTTGAATGAATGATATCATCTTCTTCAACTACAACACCTTCCTAACTTTGATGGTCTCGATGGAGGGATCTTCAGGTATCGACAATATGGACTCCTGCTAAGTTCTCTAATAGGTCATCCTCATCGGGGTTGAAAGCTTACCTACCCTCTTTTTGATCTAAATGATCACTCCCAAGAAGTTGTTTCTTCTAGGCAAACTAGTTTTATATGATATCATTTAATGAATGAGCTTACTCACTAAATGAATGAGACAAATACCTACTAGCTGATTGTAGGCGTGCTCATCTCAACCTATGTATGAACGCATACAAGATTCTCTCACTAGGAGGATCAACTGCTATGGGGACTGCACTGATGTCCTCTCCTTCCTCTACTATTACTGATGGTTATGGTGGTGGCACAATCACGACACTTTTGGGTCGCCACTCTCTCTTTACCACGGCTGAGGTAGGAGGTCGAATAGGAGTGCTCAACCTCACCTCAACTGGTGTAATAGATGGAGTGGGATCCTTAAGCCATAGCTATATCACCAATGGGGATGCCCTCTCGAATGCAAACTTCTAGACTTTGGTAGGGACTGTTGAAGGAGGGCCTTGGGTGGGTGATGATGGACGAGGAATGGAGCCGGGTGGTTGTGGAGACACCGACTGCCCTCCCGCCCAAACTCTCTTGCTGTGGCTGGTGGTGCTTGTCAATACTATGCTATCAATGTGATCGGCTCTCGTAGCTCGTCGATTCGAAAAATCCATAAGAGCAGAGGCCGCCAACTGCCTGATGTACCTCATCCTCTCCCTCTTTCCTGCTTGGGCTGTAACTCGAGCCTCAGTGGCTCTCTCCCTACGGATCGATCATTAACGCTCTTAGGGATTAAGGACATCAAATCAAACAATGTGTCAGACTCTTAGCGTCCATGGGCTTTGCCAACCTGACGAAGAACTATCCTAAGACCAGCATAGGGCTTCTTCCTCTCCCCAGCCAATACCTCAAACTGAGCTGGTGGTAGAGGCGATGCAGCAATCATCCTATAGTCTTACCTTCATCCAAGGCTGAGAGGGGGTGGAACCTGCTACAACTCAAGAGTGGAGAGGTCTCATGAGGAGAACCCTCCTCAGCGATGTGGGAGGCAACATCAATCTCCCCGCCGCTCATGGCGCTTGATCTTCTTGTTCTTATGGCAGGGGGGAGAAGTTGAAACCTACCTCAAAGGTGGGGAGACTATCTCGAAAGATAGCCTTCCCTTTAGGGGATCAAAGAGAGGTAGCCAAATTATGGTGGGGGCAACTGACTAACTTGGAAAGGGAACCACTGTCACTAGCATTGCTAAAGTCAGAAGAACTGAACCGCCGTGGGAACCTCGACAGCCTTCCTCTTCAGAGAGGAAAACTCAAACTCAGACTGCAAGTCGAAATGAAGGAGTGGCTTCTGTCCTACCACCTCCTCTTTACTAATAGTCATGAGGACTGACCCCTCACAAGTAACTCAAACGACCATGGTCAAATGAATCAGGTCTGCAACCCAACCTGATGAAGAAGATGACCGTAGATGGGAATGGATATATATGCATTTGTTGAAATATAACTAAGTGAGACCATTGCTTCGATATTTGTCTTCAAATATTAACTTCTGATATCGATTTAGAATTTTTAACCAACACTTAGCAAATTTAAGTATGCTAGGTGAGGTTCATTGGAGAGATTTTAGAATATGAAGAGAGCCTTTATTATAGAATTATATGATTTTGACTTGGAACCCACACTCAACAAATTTAAGTATGTTGAACGGGATTCATTGGTTTTAGAGAGACTTTTTTTGGAGGTGTATTTGTTTTATCCACTATTTTTTAATTTTTGATTTTATTTGGAATTTTCACTCAGCAAATTTTATGTCAAGTGAGATTCTAATGTGTGTTTGAAAGCTTTTTTGATTTTTTTTTTTTTGTGAAAATGGATGTCATGTGTGTGATTTTGTTTTAATGAAATATTTACTTAACAAATTTAGGCATGTCAAGTAAGGTCCAAAATGAAATTTGATTTTGTTTTGCTGCTTTCGAGGTGGGACTCTCACTTAACAAATTTGGGTATATTAAGAGACAGTTTGGTTACCTGCATTTAGAGTTTAAAGTAAACTAAATGAAGGGAATTTAATTTTGAGTGTTTGGTATGATGCAAAAATTTCAATGATAGTAGTGTGTTTGAAATGCAATAGAATGGTCATTTTGTATTTAATTATTCAGGTGAATTCAAATACACCGCCAATGAAAGTGTTGCGGCACCGCCACTACATCGCCGACCGCATCGATAACTGCTGACGCCGCTGCCGCAACCACCGCTTACCACCACGCCGCTTATCGCCGCCGCCATCACTATCGTTTGCCGCCGCTAACCATCGTCCGCTATCTTGCCGCTAATTATCGCTCACCTCTCCCATCACGCTTAACCTCCGACACCACCATAACTACCATCGCTTCGCCGCCTGCTCCCGGCCATCGCCCGCCGTTTGACATCGCCATCGCACCGATAATCTCAAAATACTTTACATTACATTTATTTTGCAAACAAGAAAAAAAGATTGTATGAAGTTTTCAACCAAACAAGATGAATCCAAATAATCGATTCTTTTACATTCGCTTTATTTTACACTCTAAAGAACAAAACTAACCCCAAGTGGGGTTCAAATATATTTAATTTTGTTTTGAAAATTTATTTTGATTTGATTTGATTTTGAAAAAGAAAACTCTTATCTAATAAATGTTGGTATGTTGAATATAGTTCAATGTGTTTTTATTTATGTTTGAAAGTGAAACTCTCATTTGACAAATTTAAATATGCCATATGAAGTTCAAATGTGTTTTGATTTTTTTTTTTGTTGTTGTGATTTTTGGAAAGGGGAATTCCACTTAACAATATTGGACATGTTAAATGCAATTCAATTATATTTCCATATATATATATATATATATATATATATATATATATATATATATATTATCTACAATTAGTTTTTTATAATGTTATAGAATTAGTTTTTATATGCTACTTTTTTTTATATTTGAAGTGCGCTTGGGCACACATCCTTTATGAAATCTCATTTGAGCCGGCTTGACAGAACCCGGTTCACCAAAACTGAACGAACCTCCGGGTCCGTCCCATCAATAAAATCCTTCGGATACTGAATGCCCGAACAGTGTAAGCTAAACCCTGCCCTGGGTCCTGGCAGGGAAGACGTAAGATGGCGAGCGCCGCAGTGGAGAAGACGGCGGAGGAGCTCCGAAAGGAGATCGCCGAGCTCCAGCGTCAACAATGGGAGGTTCGATCATTTTCTATATTTATCTTTTCTCCGCCTTTCTTTCCAATAATCACCTTGTTTTTGTCCCAATAATTTTTATCTGAATTCTTAAGCCCTATGCCTCTCGTTTTACACAGATCACAGAACGCCTCCGAAATCCGAGGGGACTGCGCCGCGCTGCCACCGGAGGACCACGGTTACGCGGTGTCGTTAGACCTGTAAGAAGTTTTTTCTTCTCCTTTTTCACCTTCACAGTCTGGCTGATTTTTGTCCGTCTTATATACCCCAGGCTCCGGAAATGGAGGAACAGCCGGGTTCTAAGAGGCGACTCTCTTCTGCTGTTGTCAAGGTGATTCAAGAAACACTTGATATTCTGTTTTTTTTTTTTTTTTTTTTTTTCAATTGCGTTGTTTTGTTGTCTTGATGGAAACTTTTTATGAAGGTGGATGGTGAAGAGAGCAAGGATGATGGTGTTGAAGCGGAAGATTCCCAGGTTCAGGATCCAGCGGTGGAAGTTGGGGCTTCCTCTACTGGGGAGAGCAACAGGGTAAGATCTGGGAGTGGGCAGATTAATGGGGGGTTTAGAAGAGATGGTAACGTCTGGTTGAGGAAGATGGTGAGCCTGCAATTTGATAATTTAACTGATTTTGGTAGCATTAGTTGTTTTTGTTGCTAAATGCTGACATATTTTTTTTCCTCCTTCCGTGCAGGACTATGATGCTATTCCAACAGAAACAGTTCCTAGGGTGTTGCCAAAGGAGGATGATCCAAATTTGGTGAAGAGAAATAGAAGAATGCTGGGCCAGCTACTGGGTACACTGGAGGTTGTCATGGATATAAAGTTTGTTCAATATGTAGTTATAATCTTTCAAAACCTACTGCTATTAATATCTTACCTGTTATCACATTTTTATTTGCGGGCACATATGATGCGATAATATTTTTTTTTAGCAATTTTGAAATTGTAATAGAGATAAAGTTCCATCTATTTACGGGCGTGCATTGAATAATTCTATCGCATTAAACATTACGTCTATATTTCATGTCTTTTTTTCTGATATCAAGTTCAACTGTTTAAAGGTGCTTGATGGGGTGTTTTCCTTCAGTTGAATAACACTGTTAAGCAAGATCTGGAAAAATAATTAACTGTTGTACCTATTTTACTTCATGGAAGGCCATGAAAATGGTCCAGGGCAGTATTAAGTAAATTTGAGTAATACTTGAAACTGATGTACCATCAGAGGAAAACATGATGGATATCTGATAAAATGTATGCAGTATGTACTGGAAAACATATTGGTTAATCAGCTTACCTAGCAAATGTTTGGCTGCTAAAGGTGATCGCTCTATGATTTTTATGTTTGAATGCTAACAAATAATTTAGGGATAGATTGAAGATCTAATGTTATAAATGCAGTTTATCTTGTATATGCTATACTTCTGTTTTATTTCAGTTGTTTTAAATTGTGTTTTAATGTTTGTTTTAGTGTTTCAAGTGCTTATTAAGTAGAGGTTTTGTTTGGAGACCTAATTGATTTATTTTTGTTCATTAGAAATTTCGTGAAGAAGACAAGCAGCTTTCATCAACTGAGGCATATATGAGGAGATCTGATTCATTGAAGAGGGTGAGTGTACCGTTTTCTTTTTTGACATTCATCACTGTTGTTTGCTCCAGTTTATAAACTTTTGTTGGCCAATTTAATAGTCTAAGCATGGGTCATTCTACTTGACTGATTATGATAGTTTTAATGTCTTATTACCTTCAAGAAAATTGCATTTTCCTTTTATGTTGATCGGGGGGAGAATTAAGCTAGGACAAAGTAGGTGAGGGTATCCTGAACTGATTTTGATTAGTATATGCTTAAAAAATTGACATGTGGCATATCTATCCTATTTAAATTGCTTTGCAAATAATTTCAAAATTAATAAAGATTATTACTATGAAATGTATGAGAAAACAACATTAAAATATTTTTATATATTCAGTAAAATAAGTGTGACACTTTTAAGACTATCTTGATGAAATTGGGTGAGAATATCCTGACCCAATTTTTTCCACTAAGTTACATTCTGTGTGACATTCTTCTTGAATCTTTACACCACATAAGACGTTGATGCATAAATTACATTCCTTAAGCTTTACCTAAGCTAAATACACTTGCGAATGATTTGCTTAATCTAGTTACATAAATGCCAATTAGTCCTAAAGTAGTAGATATTTGAAATTGACTATAGAAGCATCATAATTAACTAAAAGTAGGGTGACGTAGACATGCTGGTGAAACATTTTTATATTGAAGCATTTGATGCTACTGAAAATTATTGTTGCTATTAACATTTGTATGTTCCGTGGTTCTTTGTCACGAACGTTCATTCTTTCAACCTCTAATTTTTAGAATTGGAGTTAACCACTTTGTGTGAATCTTTAGTCGACATGTTTTGATATTTTATGATTATTTCTTGGACTGGAGCACTCTATGGTGTGGATTATGTTTTAGAAATGTTTTAAATCTAGATTTTTCAAAATGGTTTGTGACCTACAGGAAAATTGAAGAATTAACAGGTTTAACATAGTATTATATGCTTAAATAAATGATTTCTCTTTTCATTTTCTAGGGTTGCTGTGGGGTATGTCAGACTCATTTTGTCTCTAATCAAGAATGCCTTGGATAATCATTTTTTTAACAAGTTCTTTGCATGATTTTTTGTAACTTAAAAATGTATATGAATTAGTTTTTGTTACTATGTATCCTGACTAGTGTGGTAATTAGCTTTTAACTATCAAATCTGTTTTTCTAACCATAAATGGACAATTTGAAGTTTTAAGAGCTTCATTTTGGTAATGTTGCAGAGTGGTATGAATTATTCATTGCTATTTTCACTGCAATGGATGAGCTGCTTTATTAGTTTGTTGTCCATGGTCATGAATCCTCAAATACAGGGCTTTTCATTATAATTTCATCACAAAAATCAAGTTTGTTAAATGCCCAATTTTCAAAAGAAAGCCTGAAACAAGCATTGAAAACTTGGGGAAAAGGCCTTTGTCTAATGAATCATGGTTGTTCCCTTTAAATGCATTTGCTACTGGTTCATATGGAGTTTGTCGTGTTGATGTTGATATGATTAACAAGTTTTATAAATGCTTAAACCCTTAAATTTTGGAAGTATCTAAAAAAAGAAAAAAATTGCTGGAAGTCACATACATTATACTCTAAGGGACTGAGAAATGGCCATTACCACAAATATGCTCCAAAGGATGAGGAAATGTCCATTCCTGTTCCAAGCAGCTGAAAAATGTGGGTTGTAGTATAGTGCAACAAGATGACCAAGTTAACAACGGTTGATCAAGTGCAATGCTGGAAGTATCTTTGATGTAGTCCTGCTTGTGAATGATGATGATAAGAGACTGAGAGTTAAGACCTCTTGAAGGGGCGCACAAGGTATTTGGAGTGTGATGATGAAAAGTAGAGACAAATGCATATCAATCATCGAACAATTTTATACAAGGTTTTGAAAATTAGATTGGACATTGAACTGGAAGATGAGGAGGTTTAAGGTTTAAAGGTTGAACTTGGGTTGAACCAAAGGTTGAATTAGAGGTTGAACCGGATGATGTAATAAATATTAAAATTATTTAAATATAACTTAAATAATGTAATAATGATATAATATGTGTAGTTTAAGAGAAATAAATCATGAATGATTGATAGCCCATCTAGGTCATGTGTGATGTGTGACTTACGGAAAGAGAATGGAGTCCAGCACTACAAGAAAATTGCATATTTTTGGCGGACCAATCCGTCTGTAATCAATAACAAATCCTTTTTCGACAGATTTTTGATGGATTCTAGTTAGCCAATAAAATCCTAGTTGGAAATGATTTTTGACATACCAAATATCCGATGGAAAATGTATTTTGTCGGATCTCCGACGGACTATCCGTCGAAAAAGTTTTCGGGAAGAACCAGCAGAAATGCCAGCTGAAAAGGCTGCTGGAATAGTACACTGCTGAAAAATTTTCAATTGGTATGTTGGTGTTTAGGACAAATGACAGAAAAGTTCTAGTGGTCCGCTGAAAATTTGTTGGAAACTGTCCGGAAAATTTTCGTGGTTGTTTGTTTGATGTCGCCTTTTATCGAGGTTACTGGTGAAAAATTCATCGATAGTCGGTTGGAAACCTATACAGAAAAAAAAATTAGAGCTTCTCTCATACTTTGATTTTTTACACCTGTAGAAGATTACAAACAACTAATCGTAAGAATACACTCAATATTCACATATGACTAACAAACATCTAATCTCATGCATTTATTCATAAATTTTAGTATTTTGAAAACTATTAAAATGAACTAATAGTTTCAAAGCATTTAAATGAAATAGTTTAAAATATGAAAATATGGAAAAATTGTTTACATATGTAAATAAAGTTAAAATTTCCTACTCATTAGTTTCCTCATCATCCTACTCCTCGTCCTCATCCATCTCCACCATTGACTCCATCCCCTTGCAGTTATCTCAATGCATCTTCTTCATTTTCGTCTCCATTTCAGCCATCTAGGCTTCCATCTCCTGCAAACAAGTTGAATCGAATCGAATTGCTCGTTCCAGAGAATGAATGGTATGCATCATATCCCTATGAGCTCATACCATAATTCCGTCCCTTCTTCTTCCCCCTAGCAACCTCCTTCCATAAATTATATTTTGACTGCTCAGACTGCCTACTAGAACTGCCTGCACTAGTGGAGCCCTCATTAGCAATGTCCTTCAGCTGCATGTAGTCATTCTATGAGCAATTAGAATGTAAGTTAACCAAAATATATTATTATTTCAATTATATTTCAATTAGATGCAAATTGACTAAATGGTGTGATACTATCAGCGCAAAGGCTAAGTTTAGCATTTCGACTGTTAAATCTCGATAAGTGCGATTGAAATGCTTCCACACTTCTCAATCTGATGAATGACTCAAGATATGTGATCCATTTGCTCTGTTGTGATGCTATTGCATATGCTAGGCTCAACACATGGAAGCGTATATTCTCTGCAAACACGGAGTTAATGGCAAGTAGAACAGATGCTTGTGGGTACATCTTGTTGTTTGTGTTGTTTTCTACTATGGCTTGGACCTCGGTGCTCTGCAAAATTTACATTCAATATTTTGTGCATTGTCCATGTAATATATCAAACAAGTATTTACACAACAATTAATTTTTTCTAAGCTCAGTCTTAACTTTTACATCAACTTCTTTGTTCTATACAGGTCTTTATAAATTAAGTTTTCTTGTGGGTTTGTCTATTTTAGCATCCCTATAAATTGGTTTAAGCATTCACATGACATATTAAATTAAGTTTTAATACTTAGTATTCTTACGACTATAGATAGCTTAGTGTGGTTCGTTCATTCTTCTCATAATGATCATTGTGTTGCCTTTAGTAGGTCATATAACTTTTTAGCTTTTTTATTAGGGGGGCTCCTCCGCAGGGAATTTTGCTTTAGTAGCATCATAGACCATTTCTTCATAAGTTCGGCTAAAATTGTATTCGCCTGAGGGACATGCATTGCTCGTTGAGGCACCACTGTCAGCATCAACATATGGCCTGAACTCACAATGTGAAGTCAACTAATTTGGTTGGAAACCCGTGTGATACAAGTCTACTTTGACTTTATCTGACGTTAAGAAGGCCTGATTCTTGTACCTCACATGTGGATATCAAAATTTTCCTTTAGAAATATAAGAAGGAAGTTGAGATGCCACGTGTATGAAGTGCTCAATACCACTCAAGAATTCATCAGTTAATCATTTTTTATCTGAATGCACTTTATTGTATATCCATGACTGCTCATTACAGATATCCATAATCTGGGTAAATTATAAAATGTTGGAATTCAATTAACATTCCATCTTAGGAACATAAGTAGCATTAATTATATAATAAATGACTAATTTCATATGACGCCCTAACCGTCTAATTCATTCGCAATGAACGGAATTTTTTACAACTGAAATCGTTGTAACCTATAATCATAAAAGACTTTTTTTTACAAAACTAAATAAAGACTTTTTTTACAAAACTAAAATCAGAACATATTGTAAAATTAAATAAATGCATCAAAAATTTGTAAATCATATAATTAAAAATTTTACACATTAAATGACTTAGATGATTAAGTAGGTTTATATTCCTAAATTTTAATTTTACAAAATATATAAAAACTAACATGCATAATTAATGATCTACACATATTTCATTGATTTAACCTAAAATCCATTAAAATACTTCAAAACTTTAAATCCCTATTTCTTATAAAGGGAGGGAGGGAGGGAGGAGGAGAGAGAGAGAGAGAAAGAAAGAGTGAGAGTGAAGGGAGAGAGAGAGAGAGAGAGAGAGAGAGAGAGATAGAGAGAGAGAGAGAGAGAGTAAGAGTGAGAGAGAGAGTGGGAGGAGGAGGAGGAGGAGAGAGAGAGAGAGAGAGAGAGAGGTGATGGTTTTGACATAATCCTAAATTTAGAAGTAAGTGATTCAAGCCTGACGTCCTCCTCAGTTGGAAATTCTGTTAGAAATATTTTCGGTTGATTGTCTGGTCTGAAAAAATCTGTAGGAAATGCAATCGAAAAACTGCAGTTTTTCTTTAGTGCAATAAACTCACTTGGAATGACATAGATTATCCTGGTTTGTTTTGATTCAACCAATTTAGGGCTTAAACATCATTCATCTCTTTTTACAATAAGTCAAATCTTAGCATACCATTGATTGTAATTATTATGAGAAAAGAAAATGATAAAGAGCAGAAATATCTATGGAATGATATCCAAAGTGGAAATGAATTATTGGAAGAAAAAATATTGCTTATGCTAACATATGGATAGTTGATCGCCTATTTAAACAAGTATGCTATTTTATAATACTTTATAACAAAACCAATAATTGATGTCAAACAAAAATTATGGGAGGGAGGGTCAAACTGTTGCATATGGACATAGGTGAATCAATGACCTACAAAGATGACCAAATGCTAATCAAGATAACTACAGAGAAGTTTAATTAGGAGAGATTCAACAGGCTAGAGAGGATTGGAGGGGAAGCTGAACTCGAAACCGATTGGCATGCGAAGAGAAGGCGAATGGCCGATGACGATGAACTGCAGGAGAGTAGAAGTTGAACTTGGAGGGAGGATTAGAGGAGAATCAAACTTGCTTGGAGCAGGAGAAGCAACTTGAAGGGCCGAAGCAGCAGGAGAACACCAAGGGGGAGGAAAGCTTCTACCGAGATCTCGAAGACTCGAAGCCACACGTGGTAGAAATCTTTGAGAATAGGGTTTTTTGTTTGCACTTTAAAAAATCCTAATCGTTGGATTTTGAACCAATGGTGATTACCAAGGCATAATTGAATTGGTGGTTCTTCTCGATTATCGTTGGTTCATTGTAAGGCCAATTTTTTTGAATGACCGTACCGATCTTATGATTGATTCATGGTTGAATTGACTGGTTTAGTCCAGTTTTAACAACACAAGTTTTATAAATAAATGTTCTTATATTCATAAAATTAAAGATACAAACTTCCAACTATGATCTTGCTATGGTAGTGGATTAGAAAAAGTATCCAATGCATGGATGCTTGCATTAATATATATATATATATATATATATATATATATGTGTGTGTGTTTTATACATTGTTACATGTTATATATATATATTTGTCATGCATGTGTATATTAAGAACACATGTATGCAATATGGTATTGAACTATTCTTTTTGAAAAATAAAATTAGCTTTCCCTTGTGGATCATCTGATATGGAGCATTGGCATCTTCCAGTATCTTGAGTGTCTCTGAGTATCCATAAGTATTAAATCATAGAGATAATTACCCTTAGAAAAGTTGTGCTTTGTGACTGCAGTATGGGCAGGAATATTGATGGAGCTTTGAGATGAACTAAAGGTAAGAAGAGACATGGCGTTCAAGGGAATATTCAATGGGGCCATGGTAAAATCAATGTTGGAACCAGTTCATTCAATTTACGAATTTTTAGTTTTTCAGTGTTCTTTAGAGTTCCAAAGGTTTGACCTTTTTCCTGAAAGGGCTAGCTGGACCATTTAGACTGGTTCCTCATTAAATCTGTTCTCTGGTTTCGTTTAAGTGCAATTATTTGCAGTTACGGTCCCATGAAGCTCAACACCTTAAATGTTTTAAAGAGGACATGATTGTGTTTCAATTTTATGTTGTCTTTAGATCTCTCTAACGAGAACCTTATTGTAGTACGAGCAAATATAATTCTCTTATCTAATTGAGGGCCTAAATACCCATTGTTGAATTGTTCTTTATAGGGCTTTTATGTTTTATGCTTGTAGGCAGAACAGAAGGCCCGTGAGGAAAGTGAGAGGTTAAGGCAACAAGAAAGAGAACAGATTTCTGAGAAGCGCAGACGTGATTTGGTAACATTTCTTTTGGCATGAAACTTATTATTTTCTGTGTAGTAGATCACTTTTCATATGATCTTCAAATGTTTTATCTACAGACCCTTCGAGCTCGTGTTGCTGCAAAGGCGGAGGAAAAGAAATTGGAGCTTCTGTTTCTCTTCTGGGCTGAGCATCATAAGAAGCTCTCCAATTTTTTAAGGTAGATGAAACGTCCCAAATGCTTTTAGAAATTCTACCATTATTTCTTGTTGGTCACTAAGTGTTGCATCCTTCCTTAATTTTTCTGTTTGTTTTGTTTTCCTGATATGGATTATAATGGAGTAAAGTATTGAACTAATATTTTTATGCGAACTGCAGGTTATTTTTAATTTTGGTCCAAAGTGTCCTATTGACATTTTAGTTGAGACAGATAAGTTTCTGTTTCTATAAGTAGTGTTGAAATTCAATGTGACTGAAAGCATTCCTACATGGTCTTGCTCTAATTTGAATGGTTTACTTATTATTTTTATTTTAAATTGTTCGTGATCTCATATTTTTTTTGTTTGGGCTGCCATTGTCAGGACAAAATCAGAACCTCCAATATATTACATGCCTGCCAAGCCTTTAGTTGAGGATGTAGCTCTTCAAGAGCAGCTTAAGGAACAGGTAAAAGTCTTGATACTCGCATTTTGCATTGTTGGCTACCTTTACCCCAGTTTTCTTAAAAAAGTAGACTTTCCTCCTTTGGTTTTACAAATTTGTATTCTGCCATTTCTAAGTTAGAATATAAATGTCTTGGATACTTTATGGACAAGCTCTTTTTAAATGCATTTACTTTGAATTAATAAGGCTGTTAATCTGAGTAAAAAAAATAAAAGATTGTTTGAAAATTGAATTGATTTTTTATTCAAATTGAGTTTCAGTTGAAAGTAACATGTCAAATGAAAAATTGAGTTCATTCGTGCTTCAATATAAATGAGCTAACTCGAGGTTTGGTCAAATTTATATACATTTATCTGTGAATTATTGTATCAAAATATTCATATATGTAATTATATTTGTATTTATGTATTCATCTATTTATGCATGGATGCAAACGAGGTTTAGAATTTGTATTTATGGTTCAAAAATCAATTGAATCTTGAGATGAATTGAAATTAATGAACCAAAGTTGAGCCAACCTATACTTAGCATTGTTTAATATCTAGATTGGATTGTGCTGATATTGAGCCAAGATGGATCAACTCATTAGATCATTAACCACCTTGGAAATGAATGTGTTGTTAATGATTGTTTTTGGTTCAAGGTTTTTGTTGTAAGGAAGAGCTCGTTGATAGGGATAGTCATGTCAGTAGGTGTTAATAAGTATACATCTTTAAGGTATTTTGAGAGAACAGATATTTTTATTTCTCCTTTAAAATTGCATAGCCATGTTGTTGCCCATGTACCCTAATGTGGTCAAACTTGACATAGTTTCACATTATTGGTCTCTTGAAGTTTATTCAATAGAACTCATGCAATAGGGGAAACCATGAGAGCCGGTTCTTCCCCTAGTTAACATATTATATTATAAGCCTTCCCAAGGATAATATAATGACTTGCTCCCAAGCAGGTCTCTAGAAATTCTTGGTGCTATATGCATACCAAATTATGGAGAGATAAGTTTTCTTTTTGGCTTAGATAAAGGTTGATATATTTCATCTAAAATTTAAAAATATGGTGTTACCTCAATTGGCCACTTTCAAGATATGCATTGTCATTTAAGATTCTATCTACTTCTGTGTCTGGAACATACCAATTTGATTTTTGGAGAAGTATTAAACATTATGAGGACATTCATGTACCCTTTCTTAACTATCTTCTTTAATTTTCAATGCTTTGACTTTCGATCTTTATTCAAGTTGAAAAGAGCAAATTAAGCTATGGAAGATGGTTGGTAGGGCTACGGGCCCACTCTTATGAGGTGTTTACTAAATGTTTACTTAATAGCATTCTATTTGGGACCAATCAAGTCTTTGTTTAAGAGTTCTCCTTGAGTATTCACTCGAAAGGGGTTTTTGAGCATTCATTCAAATTGTCTTGTTTTCGAGTATTCATTCAAATTGTTTTGGTGATTGATGTAATAGCCGATATATTCAAACACTCCAAGTCAAGTGGATTTTGTTGGTCTATTTTATCTAATTTAGTCTTATATTACATTATTCCTGCATTTTATTTTGAACTGATTTAGTCATCTGAAAAAAATCTTGAAGAGTAAGAATTCACCTATCTAGCTTAGATTGCCCCTTTTAAGATGGGAGTAGGGCTTATGTTTGCCCACCTTTTATTGTTGAGCAACTTAAAGCCAGTTGAATGAGTTGCTAAGTAAGCTTATGACTTGTACTTTTTTTCGCTTTGGTAATTTGGGGAAGTAGTTTGGTGCGGTGCCAACTGTATAGGTTGTTGAGGTTGGATCATTTGTAATGGTTTTACTTGATTTCGTGTTGATAAAAAGTGCCCCATCAAGAATATTTTTAAGAAGTTTAAGCTTTAGCTTGTTAATGACCCGTGCTTGTTTTGGTACCACTGTTGGGCGACTTGTAGCATGATTGCAAGGACTGACTTGTTTGTTTTCTCTTTCCTCTTTATTACTTGTCTTGTGAACTTGGTTTGCATTAGAGTGAATTGAACTAATGATTTCTCTTGGAGATAAACTTTTTGTTTAGTATTCAACACTCAGGCTCAAAAACATTAATCAATTCATAGTAAAATTGGTATTATTTAATGGTTTTTTAGAATAATTATAATTGTATTATAATTCATAGGAGTTTAGGTCAACCTTTAAGTCTAAATAAATGTACCGTGAAGGTTTATTCATTTAGTTTTTGATTTGAACATTAGGTTGATAGGTGCTTGGAGCACTTGGTTATACTTAGGGTTTTCATAAGTAAATTGGTCGACAACCAATCAAGTTCTGATTTTGTGAAAGTTGAGTGGGATGTGGACTGAAGTTAGTTTTGGAATGTCATTAATAATTACTTGCCTTAGGAAAAATAACATATGATTGTTTTGTTTAAAGTTTGTGCTTTGATCTAATTGCTAATGTCAATTAAAATGGGCCGCTTGACCTTTAAGATGTCAAGAAATCCTTGTAATAAAAGTCCAAAAATTATGATAGAAGAGTTGCTTGGGTTATTTATTGATAGACTGCTTAACCTCTTTGAGAGTCATTCGATGATACTTATTAAGAAATTGATATAATATTTTGCAATCAAAGCACCTCATTTTGTCATAAAAAAATCCCATTGTGCACATAATTTTATGGATATCATGCTTCACATGGATCTTTTCAGTATAGATTTATGATTTTTCAGCTTAGCTAACTTTATGCTTTGTGGCACGAAAGGTTTGATCTGACTTGAGATTTTAGGGCCTAGAGGCTATGCTTGATTGAGAAGGTACTGAGCTTTTGATGCCCATGGGTTTTGATCTGCCTGCATTTGGTCTAAAGATTTTGTTCTTATTGGAGCTTTGAGGCGTGAAGGTTATGCTTAATTGTTATTAGGCTCATTCAAAACTTTGAGGGCCAGAGATTTTGTTTTAATAGCTTGAAGGTGTCTTGAAGGCTTTATTCAGATTAGAGCATTTAAAGCTTGGGAGCTTTTGGTTAATCGTTATGAGATGCACTAAACTTTTAATTCTTGAAGGCTGGCTTGAGCTTTATGGAGTCTTGGCTTTGCTAGATCAAAGCTTCTAATGTTTGTTATTAATTTGGTTTACCTCCTTGGGTGTTTGAAATAATAGCATTTTTTACTTTTTATTTTCTTGATCTCCATTATGTTTTTGTCAAGGTGGCCTTTGAGTTTGTATATCAAAATTTAAGGTACAAATCCAGATCATTTTGAAGGAAAGACTTTTCTTGCTTCTCATGAATTGCTAGAAACCAAACTTCTTGCTTGATTACCATCTTAACTAGTGCTTTCCCCTCCATTCGCATATGTCATATCTAAAGCATCAAACTTAAGGCTCATTTTTTTGTTAGGGCTTTTATCGACATAGGTAGAGCTTTGATGATAAAGATACTCAACTTGGGAGGCATTATGTTGTTGATTCAAGAGGGGTCATTCTACATCCTAGATGCAGTTTGGGAATAAATTTTTTATATCCCCGTTTGAGTTGCATAATCATGCTGTTGTCCTTGAACCCAAATATTTTTCTAACTCGATGTAGTTCTATAATGTTGCTCTTTGGGAGTTTATATTCAGTTTCCAATAGGAGAGTCTATGATTGTTAAGCCATCCCTACCCACACATATTATTTTTTTTAATTATTTATAATTTCCTTATGGTTCTTTAATTATTTTCATGTTGCGTCACATGTCAAGCTTATGAAGAGATAAACCTTCCTTTTTGGTGAGGATAATATTTGACAAATTTTATCCAAAATTTACATTGTTTATAAAAACTTTCAAAACTTATGCCTTGACATTTGTTGTGTGTTTTGTTTTGAGGCACAAGCAAAAGGTTTTTAAATCTATATATTTTCTTTATCATTCAAAATCTATACCACAATTAATTGAGGCATGGGTTTTGAATTGCATATATTATAATATTTTTAATTTTTTTAATAAAAAATATTTTTACATGTGTTTTATTAAAAATCTAATTTCAGGTTACTAAATAAAATCCTACATTTAATCTTAGCCATCCATGCATATCTAGATTAATACAGGATCCATAAAGCCCTATCCAACCAAAATATTTAGCTATCCACCTCTAACTTTTTCGACCTGGCCTCTCTCCTCCCAAACTTCTCTCATGCTATAATAGCAATCATCAAAATCCCTAAAATCTTATTCGATCTCTCTCTCTCTCTCTCAGCCTCTCTTCTTTGACCTACCTCTCTCCCTTTCAGATCTCTCTCATGTTACAATAGCAGCCGTTGAACTCCAATAATTTCTTTCTCATGTTGCAGCTATTGCAGTTTGCAGTAGTCATTGATATCTCACCCACCCCTCTCTCATCTTGGAGCCAAGTAGTGCCTATTTCGTCCTCACTCTCTCTATCCCTCTCCGTTTGAACACTCTCATGTTGCAGCCATCTAACTCTAACAATAGCTTCTCATTTGTCATAACTTCCCATATCTCTCCGAACCTCTCACATTGTAGCAGTCGATATTCTTTCACGCACTATAGCAGCTGTTGACTTCATGTGTTGTAGCAATTGTTGATCTCATACATTCTTATAATCTAAATTTAAGCAGAGATATGAATAAATTATGGTAAATTTTATTAATTCTTTTTTTTTGAGAAGGTTGTTTTATTTAGTTTATTACTTTTTCATAAAGCTTGCTTTAGTAAAGCATTTGATTTGTCATCATATTCAATCAAAATAATTGGTTTATTTTTCTCTAGTATTTCACATTGAAATACAAGAGAATTCAAATTATGTTTATATGCCCTTTGTTAGAGTATTTTATTTGAAAATTTTATAATTAATTATTTTGAATTTTTTGATGTTCTACTAATCCTATGTAAACTACAATGGTGAAAGTTGGTAGTAAGAGAAAAGATATTGCTTGGAAGTATGTGACTAAAGAAGAAAGGCTATATGTATATTAAATATTATTTTTTAGCAAAATTATTATAGGTTATAAAAGATTATGGGTCATTTTGCTCAAACTCACAAGAATGTGGAACCATGTAAGAAAGTTTTAGATGAAGTTAAATGAGAAATATCAAACTATTTGAATACCTTTACAATGATTAAGCATTAATATCAACAAAATATGAATGAAATTATTGAAAATAGATCATATTTTGGTTCTTCTAGTTCTGGACTTTTCGATCTTACTGGTGCTTTTATTGGTGGTCCATTTAGTGGTATTGATAGAGATATATTCTTATTAGAGGAATTTGAGGTCCTATGGACCGAATTATTGAAGATTTGGGCCGTGCAATTAAACAATCAAAGTCAAAGTATCCAGCCAGTGTCCTCTAAAAAACATCAAAATTAAGTTTGTTAGATATTAGAAGATTTTTTTTTTATGAGAATGAGATTCCTTTTAATGCTGTGAGGAGTCTATCCTTATTCAACATGGCATGCTCCATTCGGAACTATGATAAAAAATGAAACCTCCAAAGCATACATGAGCTTCAAACATGGTTATTGAGGAAGAAGTGAATAGTACTGACAAGATAGTTCAAGAAATAAAAGATATATGGGCATAAACAAGAGTTTTAATATTATCAAATAGTTGGCAGGACATAAGAGTCGAAGCTCGCTAAACTTTCTTATCAATATTCCTAATGGAGTAGTGTTTTTTAGATGTGTTGATACATCTAAGTTTATTAAAGATGCATGCACCATTAATATTCAAATTGCTTGATGTTATTATTGAGGAAGTTGGAGAACATTTTGTTGTGCAAGTGACAACAGATAATGCAAATGTATATAAGGCGGCAAGGAGGATGTTAATGGAGAAAAGAAAGTATTTATATTGGACTCATTGTGCAACTTACTGTTTTGATTAGATGTTTTAGAAGCTTGTAGACTTGCCATGACATAAAAATGCGTTTTGATTAAAGAAAAAATTTGGGCAAGGAGGATGTTAATGGAGATAAGAAAGTATTTATATTGGACTCATTGTGCAACTTACTGTTTTGATTAGATGTTTTAGAAGCTTGTAGACTTGCCATGACATAAAAATGCTTTGATTAAAGAAAAAATTTGCAATTTCATCTACAATCATAATTCTGCATTAAGTTTAAAGAGACAATTTACTAATAAGGATCTTGTTAGACCAATCATCACATGATTTGCTATTGCTTAATTGATTTTATAAAGTATTTATAAATTTAGGATTCAATTAGAGGTAATATTTACTTTTCATGAATGAAATGATAGTGTAGTGCATGGGCCAAAAAATATGAATGGAAACGAGTAAAAAAGTTATCTCGAGAGAATACTTTTTCGAAGAGTGATATGTGCTCGTAAAACTAGAACACCATTAGTTGAAGTGTTAAGTGGTTAATGCTGAAAATTGTTTATAATGGGCTTCATTTATGATTCAATAGACAAAGCAAAAGAGCAAATAGCAAATAACTTGTATGGAGAAGAATCAGCTTATAAAGAGATTTAGGAAATTATTGATTAGAAATGGAACAACCAATTACATCGTGATTTACTTTCAGTTGGATATGTTCTAAATCTTCTTACTTTCAGGAATATGTTCTAAATCCTCTATTTCATTTTGATGGTAACTTTTTTGAATGCATAAAGTTAAAACTGGTTTGCATAAATGTATGAAGAAAATGATGAGGCCAACGAAAGATTTTAAGAAGGATGATATATAACTTGAAGAGTTCTTAAAAATTGGAAAGTTTGACGTGTGAGCTACTCAATTATTATGAAAATCACATTCGCCTGGTAGGTTGTTTATCAAATTTATTTTGTATTAAATTTATGAAGTTTGATAAATGTGTAATTAATATTACTCTATATATATTTTTTTTCGAATTCATAGTTTAAAGCATTGATGGATACACTTTGGAGATAAAACACCAGAATTAAAATTATTTGCAGTAAGAGCCTTAAGTCTAATATGTTCAACTTCTGCATGTGAATGGAATTGGAATACACATTCAACCAATCGCATTCAAAGAGAAAACATCGTTTAGCTGTGGTTAGGATGAACAAATTGATTTATGTCGTGTATAATAAGGAACTAAAATATAGATCTCAGATTATGCCCAGGTAAAGATGATGATGACGATATTTTATATTTTTAATGAGTTGCTATCAAACAATGAATGGATAATTAAGTAGGATGAGGAAGGAGATGAAGAAAGGGCTAGATCAGATGATAATGAAGATGCTGATATTTATAGCAAAGGCTAATGAAAGTTCTTGAACATCTACAAAATGTAAATGAGATCAAACATCAAATGCCTCGAAATGTTTGTAAAATATATTCATCATGAAATAATTATCCTTTATTATTTTTTATTATGAGTATTCTTATTGTGATAGTCTTGATGAATGAAAGAAGAGATATTGTTGGATAAGGAAGAATTTGAATTAGATGACTCATATGAGAGTGATGTGGAGGACAATAGGGTTGTTAGATATCATGATGATTCTTTAGACAGTTATACTAGTGATGATGAAAATAATGAAGATAATTTTTGGACATAAAAGAATTTCTGTAGAATATAGTTTCTATGTTTTGATACTGATTCTTATTTTTTTTGAACTCAAAATTCTAGCTGACTTTTGAAGTATGTGTTTTTTTTCTATTGTCTTTTATGAGTTAAGATTATATTTTTTTTATGAATTTCTTTTGTTTTCTAATTTTTCTTAATTTTATAACTTTTTTTTTGTTTTTGTTAATTCAAAATCCCATGCCTTGCTTCGTTCAGAACCTTGGTTTTGATTCAATTAAAGAAATTGCCTGATTTTTTGATGTAGTTTTTTTAAATATTGATGATTTATACATGTATGATTACTTTGAGTGGTCACTTTTAGGATGAGCTTTTTTATTGGCAGCTATGTTTGTTCTTGCATGTATGATGCATGTAACTTTTAGTCTGCTTAGAAGCATGCTGTTCGAGAGTCTTCTTGAAATTGTTCCTCTATAGTTCTTTTTGGACATCTTTCTCGAATGGATTTCTCAAGCATCTGTTGGGATCACATTATGTTAAGTGATCGAGCTATTCGAGCACTCTCAACCTAACAGATTCTTTTGGTCTATCTTACACTACTGGGTCTCACATTGCTTTATTTTTACACCTTATTCTTGACCCCCGCCTTTGTTTTATCTGCTTAGCTCATATCTTTTCTCAACAAGTGGGCAGATTCTACCGTCCATAGTATGTCAATAGTGGGTGAATATCATGAGAGGGATCTCCTTTCATTTGAAGTATTATTTTTTCATGGCTAAATTAATATCACCATTTATCCAAAAACAACTTCCAATAGTAGGGGATTTACATACATACCACACAATTTTTATGTTTTTACCTATCTAATATCTAAACTTCAATTTATATATATATATATAATCACACCATATTTTTAATATCACATCAAAAATACTATCATCACTCTTTTTTTAAAAGCAAAATGCACATTTTAAAGCATATAAAGATTTTAGATAAATAAATATCTAATTTTGTGTTAGATGTCTAAATGCATAAGAATTGCGTGCTGCTCTATGTATGTCAATCTTCCAATAATTTATGGCGTTGGCCGCCTATTGCAGGCTTTTCAAGAATGGAAGTCTTCGCGAAGAGCGGAGCTGTCGGAGTACCAGAAGCAGATCGAAGAGAATTATCTCTCCAACGTGGACAAGGAGCTCGAAAGGTGGCAAACTGCTCGAAATGCGAGGAGATCGAACAATCTGGCCAATCTTCAGGAGTCCATGGACAAGGAGCTCGAGACGCACAGGTTAGAGCACGGCCCTAAGACAAGGAGGATTCCTGGAACCAATGATGAGGATGAAGATGTGGAGGATATTATTGCTGAAGATGAACTCATGGATGAGGTCCTCGAGCCACATGACAGGCCTGAAGCTGATGCAGCAAAGATCCCAGAAGCAGCAGATAATGGTAGTTCTGGTCCAGCTTGAGAAACCAGTAAGAAAACTATATATATATATATATTCTTGCATTCGTCTTGATCTTACTGTTTAACTTTTATGGTATTTTTTATCTTGATTTTTCGGTATTTAGAAGCTTTTTATTTATGTTTGGTATGATGAGGTGTTCTTTTAAATCTTGCGTGCTTGAAATTATGAGAGGATGCTTGTGGATGATCCTGTGGAAGATTATAAATTAGTTTTTTCATTTGTTCAGGAGTCCTTCATTAAAGTTGTTGATAGAGCTTTTCAAGCTTGGTATTATGTAGGCTTGTTTTTATAATTTTTTTTAATTTATTCAAAGAGTCAAACATTAATAAATTATTTGATCGGACTCTGTTGGAAGTAAATTTTATATATTCTGAGAATTCCTGCATATTTATTTTAAGTTCCAAACATTTTAAATTTCATTCAGTCATATTACTGATCATTTTGGTTGTAAGGAATAATTTAGAAATTTGTGATTTTCATTTCGTTTGATTGGTAAAATTAAACATTTATTTTTGTTATAGTTTTGATGCTCTTTTTTGATTCTATTTTTTGTTTATTTTATTTAAACTTTGACTTACAAAATATTTATTTGATATTTAAAGAATATTATTTTTGTTTATTTATGGTGGATGGTGATGATCATTAGAAAGATAGTGGTGGTGATCAAAGAAGTGATGATTGTGGTGGTGGTTTTTGTTAATAGCCATAGCTTGATTGTAATTGATGATCATGGTGATAGTGATTAATAATGATAATTGGTTTTAAAATATTCAAAAACATCTTGAATATTGAAAAGTTTAGGGGCTGTTTGGGATCAATTTGGTTGTTTTTTTATGTTAATTTTGAAAATATATTTGTTTAGACTCTTTTTTTTATGTATTTTTATTTTAATAAATAAATAAAATTATAAAAATTTTTATTTTTAAGTTAAATATAAATAGAATAAAATAAAAAAAAATGATCTCAAAGGCCTCTTAGTTTTTTTTTAAAATAAAAGTAAAAATGATTTAAAAATGGATTATATATATTTAAACATAAGTAAACATAATAAATAAATTAATTAATTAATATGAATTAAAAGGTCTTTTTTAATGTATTTCTTATTTATATATGGGAGGATTTATATATATGTTATATAATTTTTATGTATTTATATATTTAATATTTAAAATTAGATATTTATTTATTTAATATTTTATTATATTTTAAAAGATGTATTTATATTTAAAGTGATGATATTTTTGATGTGATATTAAAGATTGTAATATTATATATATATAAATTAAAATTTAAGTATTAAATATGTAAATATATAAAGTAAAAATATTCTGTCAAATATTATCCGTTAATTAACAATTACAAATTCTTTTTTACCAAATGAATAAAACAGCTTAGGGATGAGTGATCGTTGGAAGCTTATTTCTCTCTACATCACAATTCAACTCTAACATTAATATCTCCTTCCTTCTGTTTTTCATAATTTTTTCGAAACAGTTTATGTATGGTTTTCTCCCAATAGCGATATTAAGGTCAGTACTTATTTACTTTATTTAAGATTTTAAAGATATTATAATATGTTGTGCATTATACTCATATATTTTTTGCTTTTTAAGAAATCATTAGTGATGGGCAAATCATTTGTGATAGTCATTGCTTTTTAAGCTTATTTCTCCTCGCATAATAATATATCCTTTGCAAACTTAATTTAATTATTTTAGATTATTATATTTTTACTAACTTCTTATTGATTATTTTGTTTTAGTAAATACTTATTACTGTTTTAAATACTTAAATTTATTAATTGTGCAAAATTTGAGAGAATTAACTTAAGGCTATGTTTCGAATCAATTTTATTTTCTATTTTTTGTTTTTATTTTTATGTTATTTTTGAATATATATATATATATATATATATATATTTTTAGAGTATTTTTATATGATTTTATTTTTTTTAAAAAATAAATAATGTTGTTTTTAAAAATATTAAAAACATCTAAAACATCAAACATCTAAAAATGTTTTGAATGTTTTTAAAAATAGCAAGTATAAATAAATAAGTTTTATTTTTAAGTAAAATATAAATAAAATAAAATAAAAATAAAAAATAAAAAATAAAAATTGAAAGTGATTCCAAATGATCCCCTAACATAACAATGTCGCAATAAGTATTTTTTTGGTATATGATTTTGATTAAGTTTCATTTATGAAGAATTAATAGGCCATTTGTATTCATGAACTTAATTTTTTTTTTTTAAGTTGAAATTATATTTCATCACATCTGTCTCATGAAATTAGATTCCAACAAAAAGGTTTTCATCAAATGACAAGATTACTTTATAAGAAAAATGAACTTATTAAAATATCATCATTTATAATTAATCTTCAAGAAACTAATTAGTGGATAATAAACAAAAAAGTTTTTCTTATCAATTATGGGTTTATGGCAACACCAATTAATGATGATGAGATAATGATGTCAATGTTAAAATGTGTTTGTAAGCAGACCATTGTGGGTTGCATCGAGTACGAGCTAATACCACATAGAATATATATTTTGTGGCACCTCATCTTAAGCACCTAATGGAATGCATATGCATGATTTGCTTCAAATCTCTAATGATTTTATACTAACAAATCAAGAAAAGGTGTAATATATAGAGTACATAATTTAATCTGATCATCCTTAATTTTTAGTCTTAACAATTTTAATTTAGTCTACGATAATTGTTATATTATTATATATTTTTTAATGACAAGCAACCATAGAATTTTTGTCAGTAAATTCGTGCTCTACACTTGAAGAAGTTGTACAAGATTGTGAAAGGATATTGGGTTTCAATTATGAGATGATGGACTAGCACATGGAGCGATAGTTCTAGTGATAATGATCTTGATTTTAGGTTACAAGAGTCTAATACTTAAGAGGTATGCTATTACCGACACTAATAACTTAGATGAATTGATTTCTACAAACAATTTTGTTCATACATGTCAAATAACTTTAGAGTAGGATCAAAATCCAATAATCAATGGTTCAATTGAGAGCTTATATTCATTTCAAGAAGGATATATCTTAATAGAGTTGGATGAGAATATCTATTTCATAGAAAGGTAGAATTGCAATTTTCTATTAATGGATTGATCAATCATTAATAATATAGAGTATAAGATGATCACTTAAATAAAACTCATATGACAAATATTTGTGTGCATCACGACCACCCAATTATACCATTCCCATGGAGACTACATGCATCTAGTAATAAGAGACTACGTGGAGCTTGAAACATTTCTAGCATAACCCCACATTATTATGCATATCCAATTATGTTAACTAATCACTACCAATGTAATTCAAATTTTATCTGCTACTTCATACTCCCTGGTATTCATCAATAAATATATCTATAATAAAAAATAATAAGTTGAGTAGAAGCTAGGTTTAATATAAGGTTTTCAAATATGAAGGCATGAGATGCTAAGTGTAAAGCAATCTATAGTATATTTGGTAGCTAGGAGGAGTCATAATGTTTATTATATATGTTTAGGGTCTATCTATAGTATATTTGGTAGCTAGGAGGAGTCATATTTGTTTAATTATGAAATGAACCATGTATAAGATTTCATCTGATAATACATGTTGATTTCATTGACTTTTTTGGGCCTTTAAACCCTTAATTGAAGAGTGTGCCAACTATAAATCAATTTTAAGCTTGGATAAAACCATCTTGTTCGGAAGTCTTATGGAGTATTACTGCAATATGATTTGATGCAAATAATTGTTTATTTCCTCTTGCTTTTGACATAATATAGAATGTAACAATTTATGTTTTTGGTTCCTTCAAAATCTTCATAAGCTATTTCTCATAGTATCTTCTAGAGAAGATCTTTTGATTTCCATTATGGGATTGTGTGCGAGTGTAGGGATATTTTTCATGAGTTGTACATAGACAATACTTAAGGCATATATGAGAGAAATTCGAGAATGCTTTCAAAGGCATGGGTATAGGTGATGCTAAAACGTTATGCTAGAAGATGTAATGGGCGATAACATTGATAATAGTTACAACTTTAAATAAAATATGATTGACATTAAAAATACTAAGTAGAAAGTTACAACTAGTTAATTGAGAAAGATGACTCAAAAATAGATTTTAACACATGATGGTGGAAATAATTATAACATAATGACCATAAATGCTTTAGAATGTTTTAATGACATCATTAGAAGAGCTCGGTGTCTACCAATTCAAGCCTTTGTATGTTTAATTCATTATGATATTATTGCATTATTATTGAAATATTTTAACTTAGCCCAAGAATTAGAAATTGGAGAGATTCACTACATTTAGTAGGACTAGATGATTGTTGTAATGATACAAATTAAAAGATTTTTAGAATCAATCTACAAAAAAGTTTCATAATTATGAAGTATTTTGACTTTAGTTTTAGATCATTTTATTTTAACTTATATCCAAACAATACTTGTAACTGTATGTGTCAAACCACAAACATATCACCTACCTTGCTCGCATGTTATTGTTGCCTTGGACCATAAACTTATGAATCAAGGTGTCTTGCTACTATACCACTAATAAATTTAAGAGAATGTATATGTTAGAGTTTTATGTTATTAAAAAAGTATAGCTTGGCCTAAATATAATACACATGTAAGTATCATTTAGCAAGTACCATCCAACTTTTGATGTGGAGTAGGTATACCTCAAATAAGATGTTATACAAAGACTATGGATGAAATTAGTTCTTTTGGACATAGGATTTATAGTTTGTGTAAAATATTGGACATAATAGGTTATCTTGTTTGTCTAACCCACATAATATTAGGTAGCCTTAGTACTTTTATTATCACATTATATTTAATAGATATGATGTTTGAAGAATGTCGAAGAGCACCACAACATGTTGATGCAAATATTACACTAGTTACTATTCACCTTGCAATTGCAAGACAATGGGGGATGGCACACCCATATGAGGTATGCTATAAAGTTACATTTATGTTTTAAAATTTTTTAATGTGCTTCTTCTATTAGCAATCCATGCTTATTACAGGTCATAATTTTGGAAGTTGCATCTCATTTACTTATGAAAAAGTGTGCACATTTATTGCCTCACTTCATTGAAGGCCTATCGAAAGCAGGCTTGGACTAAATTAGACACTTACATTGCATTATATTAGATCATCATTTATTTACTACATTAACTAAGCATTAGTCTCATTAGTTCAACACATTTCATTTTTGTATAGGTGAGATAATCATTACACTACAATATATTAGAGTGATATTAGGTATTTATGTTGATGGTCTTGCATTAATTAGTCATAATGTTACCTACATCGGTTGGAGGTGAAAACCTTGGGTAGATTATTGTGAAGATGATTTATTAGGAGTACATCCTATCTGAGATATTATATACAATCATCTTGATGATCCAAATATAACATCCACCATTAAAATGGGTCAAAAAAAGCATAGACTTATCTACCTCCTAGATTGCTTAGATAGACTTATACAAGAGAGTCTTATGTAGGATTATTAAAGATTTAATTCTAAAGACATGTTAGAGTATATATATTTTTCATATTAGATTTATTTCTTATACATGATACTTATGGATCATAAATATGTCATCAATATTTGCCTCTATTAGAGGACTTGACAATAATCTTTCAATATTTCATTTAAGCTACTCTCTCTGTAACCTTTATAATGAACTTAAAGAGACTACAAAACCAAGATATGTGAATGTGATAAGTTTCCTTTACTTGTTATAAATTTAGAGTTTGGAGTATTTACTTGTGAGCCAGCCAACCCCACATGTCCCATATCTTAAAGATCTTGATGGAAAGAGTTTAGGGTATAGGTACTAATTTAATTCTTTTTAAATTTCTATTTTGTAAATTTATTTTTAAGTGGATATGGAAGTAACCAGTTAACCATATTAGAGTTTATAGGGATGAGATTGGCGAGCTATTCCAAAGCCAAGTTTATATTTGTTTCTTACAACATAAAGCATTAATTACACAATAAATTATCCACAAAAATAAATATTTTTTTTATGATGGACAAGTGATTTGGGAGTCTTATAGACACACTATTATTACAAGTTGCAAAGTTATGTACAAGTATTGTAAGGAAAATGTATTAATAAGATAGTATAAATTTTGAATGAACTATTTTATAAGTAATGAGAAAATAATTTTTGTATGGTTTTCATCTTTTATCTAAACTCATCATAAATACTCATTCATAGACATATCATTAAGTTAATAAAAGAATCAAGAAAATGTAGGTTACTTAATCTCCTATAGGGATTATACCCCTCTAATAAATTACTCTTAAGGATACCTTTAAGAGAGATTCTTGATACATTGCATGTCTTTATTTTGATTTTATTTTATTAAATTTTTTTAATAAACACTCATGATTTAATAATTATTATCATAATAGAATAATTTATATATTGGGTGTCAATTTGTAAGGTAGAGTGAATCAATATGATCAAGTGAGTTGGCATCCTAATACACAAAAAACTTACATGACAATAATTCCTAAATCACTAAAGACTCAACATAGAGTATGATGGACTCAAGAGGGCAGAGGAGTAAGGGAAAGCGATCAAGAGATGTGTAGAATAGCTTTAGTCAACATTTCATGAATCAATTATCTCAAGCTGTCATGCCCACAAATATTAATCAACTCAACCCAACTATGAGATGTTCAATTAGTAACCACGAATTGCATCTTCCATAATTAGCCTTATAACCTTAAATCAAAAAAAAAAAAAAAGATTTCCAAGAAATAATTTCTATGAAATAGCTAGAAAGATGCATTACTTGTAATCTTTACATAGGTTAAAAAAAGGCTACAAAAGAATGGAAATAAGAACTTAGTTATATGTAACCAACATTACTTGACATTGGACTTACAATCTTATTCGAGTTAGGCTGTCTCTACCTAGCATACTAAAACTTTCTAGTCATAGTTAAAATCATGCATACTTATGATTCTACCCTAAGATATATGTGGTGTTTTAATTTGGAGGCGTTGGGATACCACGTAGATCTTAGGAGGGTACTTATTGAAGTGATCGAGTTCATCATTAAGGTATGATGTATAATCTTGAAAGATAGAAGCATCACCCTATAATGGATCTATTCACTTAATAAGGACTTCTAAGCCAAATGTGTCTTCGTATATATGAGAGATCTTTACCCTACTTTACATGTAGAAGTAAAGTAGGTCTATTTTATGCGAATTCTTTAATTCCTTATAAAAGCAAGCTTCCATTGTTAATTACATCTTTGAAGTAGAAATTTCCTAAGAACACTCTTAATTAAAGTATCCAATAAATATGTCCAAAGATTTCAAAGCTAGACTATCAAAGGATTGAGTTTTCATGAAAGTCAAGTGAGAGAGTTCAAGTGGAAAGACTTATTTACAGATTGCAAAGGAAGAAAAGTAGGGAGTACTAATAATACTAGGAAGCCTAGTGAGAACTCCAGTCTACTATATAGTGAGGATTTATATATTTAAAAGAGAGAGTCTATTTTTTATTTAGTTGGAATCTTATTAGAATGCTAGGGCTTATAGTCCATCAACACAAGATTATGGTAATACTTAAGAGGTGAGGACTTATAATCATAGCCCAAAGAAACAAAAGCCTTAGAACCTAAAGTTAGGTTGCTTTACAACAAGCTAAAAGCATGACCTAAGTCTAATAAAAAAAATGGGACATAGTGATTTACCTCCATAAGAGAGGATAAACCCATCCCGACACTTCTGGACTTACAACCACCTAGAGTGGATGTCAGCTAACACCTCTTATGCTTTAAACCCATGTAGGCGGTCTTATGTAAGTGTAAGATAGCTAGGCTATTATTTAATTAAGAAGAAAACTAGAGTTCTAAACTCACTCTCTAAGAGACTAGATCATGATTGGAATGAAGATATGACTTAGAATAAATGCAAAATTTATAATCCTTTATATTATTTTGACACATTCATTTGAACAAATGGCTTGAGACAATTATGCTTATATGCATGATGAAATAAGATTATGAGCTAAATCAACGGAGGAGGTGTTCTTCACCATAAGGGATGCCCTCAAAGTTAAGCATTCCCCTATCTTGTAAGAATAGAGATCCCCCCTATTAAGAGCCGAATAAGATGATATGCATGATTATTATAATATACATCATTTAGCTAAAGGGTTGCTAAATCTTTTAATTATCTTAATTATAACTTGGGCTTTAAGGTGAGGTTTTGAATTATATTTAAAATTTATTTATGAGTTGTTTAATGAGGGTAGAAAAATTAATTTTATCCTAAAGAGTCTACCGCATCTAGGCCACATATTTAATCATCAAACTTAAGAAACCTATGAAAAATATGCCATTTTTTTGCACAAGCTAAACATGACAATAAAAAATTCATAAAGTTTCGTAAATGAATAAAAGGTTGGTGCGGTTGGGTATCTCCGTACTTCCCAAAAAATAAAAGAAGTTGGGTAGCTGAGCTCTACCCTTATATAACCTGGATTATAAAGGAATATTATAATTATAATAAAATAAATGCTATGAGGGTCTTCAATCTTCATCTTTCTTTAATCCTTTTGATTTAGTTTTGTTCCAAGCTTCATAGGGCCTCCTTGGTCTTTACTTCTAGCCATTGCTCATCCTAAATCTCATAGTACTAATCTTAATCCTATTTATAAAAATTACATATTTATGGAAAATAAAAATCTAACTACACTATAAAATAGATGTTAACTAAACAAATTTGAAAACCAAGCAGTTATATTCTATAAATTTAGACTTAGCACCTGCACATGAGTAACCAAGCCCACCCGTCTTAATATGGATTATGCTAAGGGGATAAGCAACCTAGAGGCAAAAACATTTATATTTATTTATTATTTTGACGACCCCTTCAGCATAATCCCTTGCAGAAAAAATCATTAGGTTAATAGAGGCCTAACATCCAGTTTACACATAAGTAATCATAACATCCAGTCTAAAATATTACATCACAAAATAAAACATAATGTCACAACATATAACATCCTAAATTAGATCTAAAAGTGATGACTTAGTATTCTAATGTGTGTGCTAAGGTTTGGTGTGGTATGTTTTAGCTAGGCTTTAGGATTATGATTTTCTAAGGTTTGGAATGTTCAAGTTACACATGAAGAGAGATTTCACTTCAAGTTATTAAAAAGATTGATGGATTTTAATTTATATTTTCTTTTATTTCACTTAATATTTACTTAACATTTAATGATTATAAAGAGAGTGGAAAGAGGTTTGACCCTCTTCATCCCTATTCTAAGTTGCTTTCTAAAAATATGTTATTATGGCTTTGGTTTCTTTAATGAATAATTTATTAAACACTTTATTAATCTTAAGTTTGGGTTAATCTTAAAGAATCCTATTCAACATGAAAGACATCTTAAGGTTAATGAGATTGAATTACTATCACATGAATAACAATCATCCCTTTTCATCATTAATAACATGCATATGTTTTCATTTCTTTTATTACTTATGATATTTAATTTAACATTTAAATTACATACACACACATACAATACATATATATACATACATACATATATATATATATATATATATATATATATATATATATATATATATATATATATATATATATATATATATATATATATATATATATATATATATATATATATATATATATATATATATATATACATTTGACACACTTAAATGATTGTTAATACATATATTTTTGGTAGAATAGAGGGATTCATTCCTTAGCTAAGTATACATACACATGTATTAGAGATTTAAGTAAGTACATGCCTTTGTTAAATTAGAGAAGTGATGTAATCTAAGACCTCCTTGGGGCTACTTAAAGCCTCATGTTCTGGGATGTCTAGACTATATACTTAATATCTTAAATATATATAAATATATACATAAATATAAGAATAAAAATCATTCAAAAGATTGTATATTAGGAAATTATTTATAAATGAAATTAAGAACATACGTGCCTTTATTAAACCATAGAAGTGAGATAATCTAAGACCTCTTTGGGGCTACTTAAAGCCTCGTATTCTTGAGATGTCTAGACTATATACTTGCTAATATTCAAACACATGTAAACATACACATGAATTATGAAAATAGAACAATCCTTTAACATGTTTAAATTACCTTATTAAATATTCATAGCCAACATTAATTTACATTATCATTATTAATTTATAATTTTAAAAATAATTTGAGATTTATTAGTGATAATAGCCATGCCATATAATATGATTAATTCAACACATGCAATTTAGACATATATAATCATATTCATTTGATTCTCTTATTTGAAAATATGAATACATGATACAAATGACATACAAATTTATAATGATTGAAGAGGAATGACTAAACATTGCCACATAATATATTTAATCACATTAATTTCTAAGACAATCAAGTGAAGTAAAACTCTTTAAAATTAATCAAAGTTATTATGAAGTTTAATTTTTGGATTTGAATTATTATAACTTAAAGAGAAGAAATGATATTTACTATTTTGCTCCATCCCATGTTAGTGACTTAATGTATTTAAGAAGAAATAATTAAGTAAGTTTTATGGATTGATTAAGTTTAAATCATTAAAATGAATTTAATTTCCCTTTTGGAAGTCTCTTTAATTTAATTAACTACTTAATCTGAGCCTCCAATGATATGCTTATGAAAAATTGAAATTTGCAATGATCCTAAGGGGACCTAATACAAAGCTCATGCTTAAGAGTTAATCAGAGAACCCATGAATTGAATTTGAATTATCTGAACCAATTAGCATTTTAATTTGATTTAATTTTACCATTAATTTACTTAACTAACCTTTAATTAACATATGCATTAAATTAACCCTCCTATAGAAATGTACTTAGGAAAATAACTAAGAAAGATGCCCTAATTATTTTTCCTTATCATTTCCATTGTTAACAATGATTAATCATCATTAACCACTTAATTTTTATTGTTTAGCAATTTTAATAAACATAAAATCCATTAAAGAGGGTAATTAGGATTATAATTTTAATTTCTTTGAATTACATATCCAATAAATTCTAAGAAAATTATGGAAGGCAGAGGACATCCTATAGAATCAACATATCAAATTTTAGATCAATTGGCCAAGTAATTAAGGCTTAATTAATATAATTAGCCTAAAATTTAAACCCTACTCAAGCACCTCAACTAACTAATCAAAATGTGGATATTATTTTTTTTATTAAATTCTCCTTTGTTTACCCTTTCTAAAAGGGTTTATTTATATTTTTTGGATTTTTCTATAATTAGTTATAAAATTTTAAAGTTCTGGCTATTTCATGGCATTTTTAACACTTAATTAACCTCATAAACATTCTGTGCCATATGGAAGCTGACGCGATAGCACTTTCCATGTGGCACTGCGGGATAGGTTAATTAAAACATCCAATGTGGTATTTAACTTAGTGATGGCGGATGCGATTTCATCCCTGCCATCTGATCCGAATCCCATGATTTTGAATGGATTAAATCGAATAATCTAGTAGATCAAATCATAATCGTTCATTATAATCACATGGAATAATGACATGATCCCGATCAATGAAAAAGAGGACACTATTTGCCTTTCATCACTTGATTCGAGTTCACCAGAGCTCATGGGATGATGAGATCAACTCCAAAAAGTGTAGGGAGGAGATCTAAGAAGATCCTGGTGAAAATTGCATAAAATCATAATTCATTTCACAAAAGACCAACACCTAGGGAAAATATACAATTTTCAGATTTTTACCTCGTCAGAGCTAAAGAACGATAGTCCATTGACTAAGATAGCTTCATCTTGAAGAGATGAAGCTTTGTTGAGAAGATCTCGAGCTACCACCTTGTCAATTCCTCTGTGGACAAAGTGTCACCGCAAAGCTCACCAGAGTTAATCTTGGAGTACCTTCGATGATCAAATCAATCGACGATAGATTCATTTTGACTTGTCGGAGTGAGGGGAAGGTGCGAGAAGAGTTAATTTAGATTTGGTGAGGTTTTGTTGAGGTTGGATAGATGGGGCTCTCGATTTCATTTTGTGGTTGGTCTCATCGATGATGGAGTGCACTAGAGATTTGGGGAAGGGTCTGGATTGCTTAGAATGTAGTGAGGAAGCTCTATCTGAAGTTTGAATGGATGGGGAGGAGCATACTCTCCTCCAAGTGAACAAAATGAGATTGGCAGCCTTTGGATCATCGGGGGTAGGTGGCGGATGGGCTGAGGTGGAGGTGCTTGAGAGGCTGGCATGGGCTGGCATGGGGTGTACCACCTCCTCCAAGTGAACCAATGGAGAGCCAAGGGTGAGTTCACCCTCTCATGGCCAAAGGTTGAACCCAACAGCTTTGAGTTAGGTTGGGTTAGTGGTCCTAGTGTCCAAGAATGGTCAAAGGTGTGCCAAGGCTTGGGAGTGGGATAACCTATCCAAATGGAGATTTTGCCCCATTTGGGTGGCTTGGTTCAAGAGTTTTGACCCAAACTAAGTTCTCCATGGGTTAGCCCACTTGGACTAACCCATGGTGACCCAAGATGAGTCATGACAAGTTTGGTTGGGTTTGAACTTAATTTGGTATGGTTTGGATCAATTTGACCCATATGGGTCAAATGAGTTCAATTGGGTTAGGTTGACTAATTGATCAAATTGGGTCAAACCAAGGGTTTGGTATGTTCAATTTATCACTTAAAATGTATTGGTTTAATTGGTTTGGTTTAATTTGAAATAGATTTGATTTTGGCTCATATGGGTTCATTTAGGTCAAATGGGCTAAGTTGATCAATTTGATTAAAATTGGCCAAATTGACTTGGGTGGAGGGTTGGTTTAGGTTCAATTGATCATTTGAGAATGATTGTAGGTGTTGGTTTGAATCAATTTGGATTTAGAAGGATTTGGTTGAATTGGACCCTTTAGGTCAATTTGGGCTGAAGGGGTCAATTGGGTTAGCTTGATCAAATTGGGTTCAATTGAAGGTTGGGGCATATTCAATAATCAATTTATGATTGGTTAGACACATTGGTTTCAATTAGTTAGAGTTGGAATGAGATTTGGTCCAATTTGACCCTTTAAGTCAAATTGGGTCAACTTGGGTTAATTGGCCAAATTAGTTTGGTTTGACTTAATTGATTACAATTGGGCTATCTAAGATGATCAAAAATCATTATGGAAGGGATTGGATGGGTTGATTCAATTCAATTTGGGTTGAATTGAAGTTTGAGTCAATTTGGTCATTTAGGCCACTTTGGGTAAAGTGGACCAATTAGGTTAATTGAGTTGAATTGGTGGAATTAGGTGTTAAGAAGAGTTCAATGATGGGTTTAGGGTTGATTTGTGGCCTTCATTGCTAGTAATTTAGGTTTGATTGGATTTTGGCTCATTTGGAACTTTTGGGTCAAATGGACTAACTTGGGTTGATTGGATTCATTTGGTTCAATTGGTTTGATTGTAAGTATTGGAGGGGTTTGAAATGGTCTATTGAATGATTGGACTACTTTTGTGAAAAATAAATTGGTTTGTTTGAATGGGATTGGATCATGGGATCATGGTGGAATGAACTTAGGTTAGGAGCAAAGTTAATTTGTCTTGGAGCTTGGATAGAAAACAAAATTCAATTGAGGTTGGGTTTGTTGGCTTGAGGTTGGTTTTAGATGAGTGGACAAGCATAGGTTGGTTTAGGCCATAGGATAAGTAAGACCTATTTGCCCTAAGATGTATCCTAAGCTTAGGGTATGCCTTCCTAAGTCTCTAGGCTTGGGCTTAGTGTTCCCTTAATCACTAGAGGCATCCTATGGCTAGGGAAATCTTAGTGTTTAGAAGGTTCCTAAGTCTAAGATGGGAAGAATGAGTCCTCACTCCAAAAGTGAGGGCAACAAGATATGACATGTAATACAAATTATATGTCCTTAAGTGAATACATCTAATATATGCTTGACTTGGCCATACTATGAATATGTAATAACGATTAAAGGTTTTGATCATTAGCTATATCTATCTTATACTCTTAGATATATAAGAGAGTAAAAAAGTAATATAAAATATTTGATTAGAGATCTTAATTTTAAAATTTAAAATATTTTTAAAATTAATTTTAAAGCTATTTATCATTTTATTAAAGTTGGTAGAAAGTATTAGTCCTATGGGTCTAGCATAAAATCATCTATAATATAGACAATCACAATGTAATAAAAAGCTAAAGAAATAAGTAATCAAAGTAACAAATAAACAATCTCTATGTTGTAATAGTTATAAAATAGATATCAAGAAGATGCAGTTGAGCAAATTGCTTATACATACTAAATATAAAAGTAAAAAGAGCTTCCTAATAAGCTCAAACAATTTAAGTAATAAAGTATAAATTTAGTTTTCCTATGCTCCTAAACCTTTATCCTAGTTCAAAGTGTAAATTTTTCCCCTTAGGGTTTAATTAACTTGTATTAAGTCATGAAACTTAACTTATACTTTATTTTTAAATATTAAATTTTAAAAATAAATGTGATGCAAAGATAATCTAAATTAAATAAAATCATTACAAAATAATAGATGCAGATGCAAAAATAAATCAAACCAAGTTGAAACACTATTGACGAACAAACTTCACGTTAACGTTGATTAGAACATAAATGAGTTTAACTTGATTTGGTTTATACTAAGTATGATCAATGTCTATTATTCATTGATTTGATCCAAAATAATTTTTGTGTTGTTTTGACAATGAGACTGTTTGATTAGGGTCGTCTGATTGAAGATCTTATGGCTCAAATTCATCCAAAGATTTCTTATAAAATTTAAATTAATGATCCAACTAGATCTTCAACCGTTTGTTCCTAATAGAAGGAATGGACATTCTAGATTACATCTCTTCTATCGATGATGAGAATGATCCATTGAATCAAGTGATTCCCAATGATCTAATCGATGAAATCACTCAATTTCATTTGCAAATCCATCAATACTTCATTTGGAATGCATCTATATGGCTTGATTTAACTTGAGATCAAGTTTGTTTCAAAAAGGACCAACATCAAATGCTAAAGTGAGCAGTTTAAATCCATACCTCATCAGCGGTGATCTCCATTGGTGGAAATGATTAGAACAACTTCGTAGGGATCGAGATGATCCTCTAAATGCAAGGAATCAAATTTACCTCCACATGGATTGCTCTATAGGCCAAGCCCCACTCATTCTTGATGGGTCTAGTCAAACTCCGACTTGCTGGTGGTGTGGGGATCAGGGGAAGGGTGCGTTCTTCTTTGTTTTGCTTGAGAAAGGTGATGGAATACTTAGAACTGCTTGAGAAAGCTCTCTAGCCTTTTGCCATGAGAGGTTGAGAGCTATATGGGGAGGAAAGTCCACCATGGCCTGCCAAGGTGATTGTCACCCGAGGCTAGCTCCAAGGGGTGGTCAGTTGATTGGGGCTAGTCTAAGGAAACTAAGATGAGGGATGGAGGAGAAGATTGGATTGGGGAAAGGGTTTATTATCATGCTTCATTCTCTTTCTCCATAGCATATGCTCCTTTTTGGATGACTTGGACCTTCTTAATTTGCTTAACTTTATCCAATTACTCTAAACTCATTTTAGGAAGCATTTAGATGTATTGGAATATGATTAGTATAGTTTAAGTTCACACTTTGACATTTAATTCATTTGAGTTTAACTTGATTTGGATTATGCTAAGTATGATCAATGTTTATTATTCATTGATTTAAATTACTAATAATTTTCAAATCATATTTAATATGATTTATGGGTCAAACAAACTCATTTTCAGTTGGTTTAGGGACAAATACCTTATGTTAATTCACTTAAGCATTTGTTCCCTTTGGTTTAGCTTAGATTGTTCTTTTAATTGATTGGATCAAGGTTTAGGTTTTAATTATGTTTATTCAAGCATTTAGATGATTTGGGTTAATCAATTTTATTTCATTTGAAAGTGCATTTTGAATTTAAATCTACTTTAGTCAAATTAGGTTTGATAGGTCACCATGGGTTTAATTGGATAAAATAATCAAATTAAACCTTATAATTGTTTAAATTATGTTGAAATATGATTTTCAAATGATTTTGGATAATTAATTTAAATTAATTCTAATTTAATTTGAGTTTGAATCTAACAAGCTCCATTTAAGCCTATTTAGATAAAATGATCTAATTAGACCATTTAAGGTCTTATTAGTTTTAGATTCATTTGATTCATGTTTAAACTATATTTATTTAATGATTTTAAGCCTTTGGAATGATTTAATTTGGTCAAATTATGGTTGGTTGACCTTTAACTTGGTGGGATCCATATAAGTCAATCCTATGTTCAATGGTTGACTTTCATTTGACTTTCATTTGGATTTAACTCCATTAATATTCATGTAATGATTTTATACCTTTTATTTGATTTAATTTGAGTTTATTTTTATTTATTTCAATTTCTTTGATTTAAATGATTTTGAGCTTAAATAGGATAATTAGGTTAATCACCCAAATTACCTTGGTCTAAGCTCAATTGGATTTAAAGTTTCAATTTGAATGTGTTTGGTTCAATCATTTGTTTATATTTGAGTTTGGTTTGGGTCCACCTAATCTATTAGGTTAGGTCAAATCTTAGAAAGATGCAATTACTAGATATAATGTCCTAAGTGCCTAATTATGATGCTTCTAATATAGTATTAGATATCCTAATTACTAGTTTAGAGATGATGTTAACATCATTCAAAAATGAGTCAATAATAAATTAATGACATGGTGGAATTTATATTATTGACACCCCATAAAAGTAAAGACCATATATTGAGTACTATAAGAAAATATCTCTTTTCTAATGCAAGAAAAGTAATTAAAGTAGTACAACACTTTATAAAATAAATATAACAATCAATTTTGGGATCTAAAGAACTATTACAACACTTAAGTGTGTGTACAAGTCAATGTATTATAAAGTTAACTCATATTATCTTGATAGCCTTTACCAAGCTAAGTGAATTATAAAAACTCAACTATTCTAAGGCTAACCACTTTATAGTGAATCAAAGTGATATTCTTTAGGCTATAACTGATCATATGAGATATAATTATGATTAAAATATTTTATTATTAGAATAATCATGATCTAATAATAATAACCAAATAGTCATAATAATAATCAATCTTAAATTTAATAAGATGTATTCTAACCTAAAGTGTTAATATCTCATTATATGTTTGTAAATGCATTAATATGATAAAAATAGTTGAAACCATATACTTTCATATTTATGATTTAAGTGTTTGAGATGGTATGAACACTTAAGATAAATAGATTATAGATAAATAGAAGAATATTCCAGATATCTAGAGTGCATGGTAGTTATGGTGTTTATTTTTGGATGGTCGTGTGGACACCACGCAGATCATAAGGGATAGTTATTGAAGTGATCGGGTATGACATTGAGGTATGATGTACTATCTCAAAAGATGGAAATATCACCTCATAATGGACCTAATCATCTAATAAGGACTCCTAAGGCATGATGGGTCTTCGTATGTACTAGAGATTCTTCCCATACTTCATACTATTTTTATTACTTTTATTGGTTCTTTGTTCCCTGGAGGCAAGCCTCCATAGTTAATTACATCCTAGGAAATGGGATTTTCTAAGAAAACTCTATATTAAACTAGTCAATTATTGTCACCAAAGATTTCAAGATTAAGACTATAAAGATTGGTAATTTTAGAAAATCAAATGGGATTGTTCAATTAGAAGACTTATTTTGGAATCCAAAGGAAAGTAAGTACAAAATTGCTTGTGATACTAGAAGCCTAGTGATCACTCCAACCTATCATATGGTGAGTCTTTATATGTTTGAAAATGAGAGGATTTATTTTATCTGAGTTAAAATATTATTAGATTTCTAGGGCTTATAATCCACTAACACAAGATTATAGAAATGCATAAGAGGTGAGGATTTATGCTTTGAAGGAAATAAGCAACTTCAGATTCTAAATCTAGGGAGCTTCAACACAAGTTAAAAGAGTGACCTAAATTTAAGCAAAAAGGGACATAAGGATCCATTCCATAAGGGAAGCTAGACCCGTCCGACTCTTCAGGACTTACAACCTCCTGAAGTGGCCATCAGCTAACACCTCCTATGATTCAAAATCATGTAGGCCAGTCTTATGTAATTGCAAGATGGTTAAGCTATTATTTAAAGTGGAAAGACTAGAGTCATAATGTTCTTAAGAGACTAGATCATGATTGGCATGAACATATGACTTAGCCTAAAATATAAAGATCTTTTTAAATTTTATATTATTTTGATATATTCATTTGGACAAAGGCTTTGGGATTTCTTATGCCTAAATGCATGATGAAATTAGATTATTAGCTAAATAAACAAGAGGAGGTGTTCTCCTTTATAAAGGATTCCCTCACAGGCCAAGAATTCCCCTATCGTGCAAGAATAGAGACCCTCCTGACTCAAGAGTGAAGTAATATGTTATGCATGATATTAGACATATGACATACAGCTAAGAGGTTGCTAAATATTTTAGTTACTTGATTACAACATAAGCTTTAAGATGAGATTGTGAGTTATTTACAATTTAATTATGAGTTGTTAATTGCATAAAAAAATTAATTTTTCCTAAGAGCCTATCATATCACACATTCAAGAATCAAGTTTAAGAAACTATGAAGAAGATGAAATTCTATTACACAATATAAACAAAATAACAATCATTTTATAGACTGCCATGAAAGAATAAGAGGCCGATGTGGTCAGGTACCACCATGCACCCCAAGAGAAAAGATGGGTAGCCAAGCTTTATCCTTATACAACCCAGAATCATAAAAAATAATTACAATTGAAATTAAATAGATGCTATGGGGGTCTTCATTATTCATTTCTTCTTCTCTTTGATTTGATTTGCTTCAAGCATCACAGAACACCTCAAGACTAAGCCTTCTAGCTACTGCTCATCCTAATCCCCATAAAATTAATCTTAATTCCTATTATAAAATTACATTTTATAAGAAAAGTAAATCTAACTACACCTGTAAAATAGATATTAACTAAACATACATATAAGCCCAAGTAGTTATATTTTATAATTTGGGCTTAGCACCTTGTATATGGGTAACCAAGCCCACCTATCCTAATGTGGATTAGCATTTATATTTATTTTATAGTAGCTCCATAAGCACAACCCCATAGAAGATGACATTAGGCTAACAATGACCTAATATCCAGTTTATGATCCACATTCCTAACATTCAATCTAAAACATTACATCATAAAATAAAACACATCATCATTACATACATCTTCCTAACCTAAATCTAGAGTGGTGACTTAGCATTCTAATGTGAGTGATTAGGCTTTATGTGATATGTCTTAGCTATACTTTTGAATTATAATTTTCTAAGTTTGGAAAAGTCAAATTTAACATGAGGGATGGTTTCATTTCAAGTTATTTAGGAGTTTAGTAAGTTTTAATTTAATTTTATTTTTTTCATTTGATTTAAACTTAGCATCTAAGTGTTATAAAGAGAAGAAAAGAGGCTTAACCTCTTTCATCCCTATCCTAAGTTATTTCTAAAGGCACATTTTTATGATTTAGTTTCTTTTAGTGAATGATTTATTAAATACTTTATTAATCTTAAGTTTTGGTTAACCTTAAAAAATTGTATTTAACATGAAATGCATCTTAAGATTAATGTGGTTGAATTACTATCATATAAAATATGTCAACCCATTCTTTTTCATCACCCATAACATGTATAAGATTTAATACTTAATATACCTATACATGTAATATATTTTTGGCACATTTAAATGATTTTAGGTGCATATATTTTCAATAGAAAATGAGATTTTTATTCACTAGTGTGGTGAATTTATTTTCATCTTCATCTATCTTTGAAAAATAAATGAAGACAAAAATACACGCTTGGTGGACACCACGTAGATTCACAGATGTTCTCATTATAGTGATCGGGTTGATATTGAGGAATGATGTACTATCTCGAGAGACAAAGGTCACCATCCTACAATGGACCTAATCACCTAATGAGACTCTAAGGATGGGTCTTGAGATACCAGAGATTCTTCCCTACTTTACATGGAAAAGTAAAGGGATTTATTTTAAAGGGTTCGTTAAGTTCCATGAAGGCAAGCCCCATAGTTAATTACATCTTAAGGAATGAGATTCCTTATGAATACTCTTGATTAAGGTAAATGATCATTATCTCTAAAGATTTCAAAGATAGGACTGTCAACAAATTAGTTATTTTTAGAAGATCATGTGGGATTGATTAAGAGGAGGGAGTTATTATCAAAATTAAAGAAAGATAAGTAGGGGATGCTCATGATGCTAGGAAACCTAGTGAGCATCCCAAACTATTCTATGGTTGAGATTTATATTTTTGAAAATTGAGAAAAATTATGTGTTGGGTTGAATTTTAATCAGAAATCTATAGCTTACAATTCCATAACACAAGATTATGGAAATGCCTAAGAAGTGAGGATTATGCTTGTAGCCTGCAAAGAAAAATAACAACCTCTAAACCTAAATCTAGGGAGCTTTGTCAAGAGCCAAAACATGATCTAAATCTAAGAAAAAAATGGGCATATGATTTACCTCCATAAGAGAGGATAAACCACTCGACTGTTGGACTTACAACTTGGGGTGGTGCCAACTAACTCCTCAATGATTTTAAATACATGTAGCAAGTCTATCAAGATAGCTAGGCTATTATTTATTTAGAGAGACTAAGTCCTTAAACACACTCCCTAGACTAGATCATGTAGGGCATGAATAATGACTTAAATCTAATGCAAATTTTTTGTTATATTTTATTTTCATTTTGGACAATTTATTTGATATAGGCTATGAGATTCATATGCCTAATGCATGAGAAATTAATTATGGGCTAAAATCAGCAAGAAGGAGGTGTGTTTCCACCATAGTTCTTAAAGATCAAGCCAAGTTCACTGGCAAAGGTGGAAGATCTCTATAAGCAAGAGTGAAGCAAGATGCTTTTTTATGCATGATGTGAGACATACAACATCCATCTAAAAGGTTGCTAAATGTTTTATCTTGATTTATAATCTAGGCTTTAATTGAGGTTATGAGTTGTTAATTTTTAATTTTTAGTTGATTAATTATATAGAAAATTTATTTTTTCCTAAGAGCCTAATCCTATCCAGACCAATCATCAAAGCAAGAAAGAAACTAGGAAAAACATGCCATCTTAGTGCAGAAGCTAAACAAACATCAAATAATTTTATAAAGCTAGTGCAAAAGAATAAGAGGCCTTTGTGGTCAGGCTCCACTGCACGAATTAGAAAAGAAATGGGTAGCCGAGCTCTACCCTTATACAACTCAGATTACAAATGAATGATTATAATTTAGAAAGAATTCATGTTATGGGGGGTTTTCATTCTTCATTCTTTATTTCTTCTTTTCTTCATTTCTTCATTTCTTCATTTCTTTCTTTCTTTCTTTCCTTCTTTTGGTTTGTTGGAATGTTGTTGCTCCAAAGGCTTCACATGGTGCATAAGACTTAGTCTTATGACCAATGTTCATCATAATCCCCCATAACATTCATTTTAAATCTTAATTGCAAAATTACATGAAAATGAGAAATGTAAATCTAACTAAGCTTGCAAAATATAGATTAGCTAAACATACCACACAATCCCAAGCATGTATATGAATAAATTGGACTTAGCACCCACACATGGGTAACCAAGTCCACTATCCTAATTTAGATTATGCTTAAAGCAAAAGTATTTCTATTTTATTATAACCTTAAGCATAATCCCTGAAGATAATGATTATAAGATCATCCTATCATCCTTCTACACACACATGCACTAACATCCAATCTAAAATATTACATCACAAAATAAAATCAAGCATCAGACCATGCACCACCCTAACAAAGAGCTAGAAGTGGTGACTTAGCCTAATGTGTCTGTGCCATTTAAGGCTTGTGTGGCTTGTCTTAGCTATGATTTAAGGTTGGAATTTTCTAAGTGTGAAGGATTCAACTTATAGGGTGATTTCATTTAAATAATTTATTTGATTTATTTATTTTATTTTGATGATTTGATTTGGTTTGAATGAACTTACACTTAATTACTAAGTGTTGTAAAGAGAAGAAAAGGGAAGAGATCATCTATCTCATCCATACCCTAAGTAATTTCTAAGGTAGATTCATTAATGATTTTTCTTTAGTGAATGTTTTACTATGTGTTTTAATTAATGCTAAGTTTAGATTTGCTCTAAATAAACATATTCTATAAGAAAGAAATTTTAAGATTAGTTAAGGTGAATTACTATCACAAAACACACAACCATTTATTTCTTTCCAACATGTATACCATGCATATGAAATGTTCCTAAGAATAGCTATACATGTAAATGAAAATCTTAGCACACCTTAATGATGAATGCAAAGAGATGTTGTTTAGAAAATTTGGATATTCCATGAATGCATGATTTTTTTATGTAGAAAAGGGGGACTCTTTTATCCATTAATCAAATGCACATTTACATATATGAAAGACATAAGTGAGTATGATACCATTATTTTCTACACCAAGGGTATAAGGTACAAGACCTTCTTAGGGCTACTTAAAGCCTCGCAACCCCAGGATGTCCAAACTAATATACCACTTTCCTTAAATACATATGCATGCACAAAAAGAAAAAAACAAATGGGTGAAGAATCATGCAAAAGATTTTTGTTTGTTTGTTTGATTTTGGTTGTATCATTTATATGTGCAATGTGAGGATCCTTCTTAAGTCATGACATAGAAGTGTATAGAAATAGATTTAAGCAAGTGTTATGTTCTTTTCAAATGAACTATACACTTTGCAAATCCTATATAAACCCATGTTAAGAAAAGAGAAGAAAATCACATAACACATTTTATGCTATAATCACATGCAAGCTTATAAGTACCTATAAGTAGCATTCTTTCATTTATGATCTTTGATTTATAGATTTTGAAAATAATTTTTGATTTAGTAGTGATAATAGCCATTCATATTCTTACTTTAGCCAAAAACATGCAATTTGACATAAAGGAAACATTTCATTTATTTTGATTTTTCAAAAGATATGAATGCATGATTTCATATGGCATACAACATTTAGCATGCTTGGAAAGAGATAAAGTGATGTAAGCATGTAACTTCATTTACCCTAATTAATTCCTAAAGACAATCTTATGAAATAAGATCATTTAAAGTGAATCAAAATTTCTTTAAAGGGATTTTTATTTTTGTTTTGAGTTTGATTTGATTTAGGAAATGTGAAGAGAGTTTGCTGGTCCTAACCCATTTCCCCATGTGTGAATTGATTTAGTTTAATTTTAGAACAATTAGATTGATTTTATGTTTTATTTAGGTTAGGATGTGAATTAAGTCCATTAATTACCCCTTACCTACACCACTTTAACATAATTAACCTAACAATTATGAGCCAACATATGATATGCAACCATATGGAATTTAAATCAATAATGCACCTAGAAAGAAATGGGCCTAATGCAATTGGCTCAATTATTGATTAATTAAAAGGGTTTAATTAAGTACTTTCATAACCTTCCCACACATGTGAGTTGGAAATGATTTCCTTAAATTTACCTTAGGCTTTTGAACACCTAAGGATCTACCCAACAAAAGATTGATTAAGTTCAGATTGGTTTTGAAAATTTGATTAGATTAATTAAGTAGATCATTAGCGGATTAACCCTTTATTAGGTGGTGATTAAGGAAGAAAGGGGGTTTAAGGAATAACTTAGAAAGTACCCCAAACCCATTCCATTAACCTCCTCTTCACTAAACAATGTTTAATTATCTCAATTAAATGATTAAATCACTATTCATGTGCTTAATTATTCTTAATTATATTAAGAGGGTGATTACAGATTCATTAATTAATTTCTCTAATTAACTCATTAATAAAATCCAAGAAAATTACGGGAGGTAGAAGTCATCCGCCTAAACATGTCTGAGAAGTTTGGAATTGATTAATGAAATGATTAGGAAGTAATTAAGGTTATTAAGTTTTTAATTAAACCATAATTAAGGAGAATTCACTATTTAAAATCAATTAGAAATAATTTTATTGAATTCCCCTCTAAATTATCTTTAAAATGAAGTTGAGTTTGCATTTTTTGGATTTTTTTACATTTAATAATGAATTTGTAAAATTTTTATGATTAATAGATAATTAAATAACTAATCCCATAACACATGGCATTAATGTGGCGCTTTCCATGTGGCACAAGATTAGTTATTTAAGTTATCATCTACCTCGTCGGTGCACGCTTTTCCCACATCCATCGTCAGGATCGATGGTGGATAAACCTGATTATGAAGGATTAAATCAATGGATATATGCATTTTAATCAGGGCCATCCATCCAAAACATGCGGGATGGATGTCCCATGATTCATCCATGCCTTTGCACGGAGACGGAGACCGTCCATCCTCCATGGCTTGATATGAGCTCACTTGAGCTCAGATTAGGCATAGATTCAACCCACACCATCAAGAAGAAAAGAGAAGAAGATCCAAGGGATGAATTTCAATGGGATTACAATTCCCTTCAAAAAAAGGCAAAGCAATTTTCAATGGGAGCTTGATTTTGAGTCATACTTAGCCGAAGGCTATCACCGGTGCTTCCAACGGTTGAGGTAGCATCGTTTAGTGGAGACGAAACCCTGTTGAAAGTTTCAAGCCTTGAGATGAAGTGGATCTTCCAATTGATAAAGCTCCCCTCTAATGGCTTGCGGCTTTGGTCTAGGTATACCTTCCCATGGCTTGGATGCTTGGGATTTACTTTGGGTGAGCTTGACTTAGTCCCTTGATGATGCTTTAAGAGATTGAGTTTGATTGAGAATTAAGCAAAGTGGAATCTCCCTCATCTCCCCATTTTGGCTTTGAAGAAATGAAGGAAATTGGAATGAGCTTAAGAATGCTTAGGGAAACTTGGAGAAGCTTGCCTTTGATCCTCTGAGCTCAATCGAATACAAGGAAGGTGGTTTGAGAGGAAATGAGGGGGAGTATATCTCCCCCTACTTGGATCGGACGACCAAAGCTTGTTCTTCCATTTTTGATCAATTGCTCTGATTGAATGGGTTGTTTAGGCTATTAGGGATCCCATGTGCTTCATTTTGGCAAGGAGTGGAATGGAGGAGGTGCACATGTGTTAAATGAGTGTGGGAGGTGATCCAAGTGGAGAAATTTGATTGGAGGGGTTGATTTGGCCTTGGGTTGGGTCATGTGCACCACCTCCTTTAGTGTCCAAATGGTCCACTAGGAGGATGCCAAGTGACCATAAAAAGGAATTAGCCAAATTCCAAGTGAATTTGGCCATATGTTACCCTTTAACCCCATGGGTAAAATGGTCATTTGGCTTTGATTTTGATTTAGGAAAATTGGAGATGTTTCAAAAATAGGTTGGGCTAAATTTTAATGAATTTGGAGTTGATTTGATATGATTTGTCTCAAGTTGACCCATTTAGGTCAAAATGGGTCAACTTAGTCAAATTGACAATTGGTCAAATTGGGTCAAACCATGGGTTAGGTCAAGTTCATATGACCATTTGGAGTGGTTTGGTATCATTGGTTTGGTTCAATTTGGTTTAGATTTGGTTTTGGTTCATTTGAGTTCACTTAGGTCAAATGGGTCAAGTTGACCAATTTGACCCATTTGACAATTGGGTTAGGTCATGGGTTGGTTTAGGCTTGGTTGGTCATTTGAAATGTATTGCAAGCTTTGGTTTCAATCAATTTTGGTTTGGTTAAGTTTCAAGTTGATTTGACCTTTTAGTTCAAGTTGGGTTCATGGTCAATTCAGCTAAGTTGGGTCTAGTTGGTCAATTGAGGGTTTGGTCAAGTTCAACAAGTGATTTAGAATGAATTTGACCTATTGGTTGCAATCAATTTGGCTTAGATCAAGATTTGACACATCTTGACTTTTTAGGTCAACATGGGTCAACTTAGGTCAAGTGACCAATTGGGTTAGGTTTGGCTCAAATGATGACTTGATAAAGTTCAATCATTGATCATAAATTGATTTTGATCAATGGTTTCAATCAATTTGGCCTATGGTGAATTTTGGCTAGTTTAGGTTTCATTTGGGTTAGGTGTTGACTTGGTCAAAGGCTAAGTTTGACTTAATTTGACCCAATTTGAGTGATTGATCATCTTATAATGATTATTGCTCACAATGTGAGGCTTACATGAGCTTAGTTCAATCCGATTTGGGTAGGATTAAAATTTGGCTCAAAAAGGTACTTTAGGTCACTTTGGGTCAAGTGAGCCTGTTGGTCATTGACTTGATCAAGGCTTGATTCAAGTTTGGTTGAACTCACATATGAACTTATGATTGAAATATAAATCCAATTGCAAGTGATTTGGAGTCAAATGAGTTTTGATTCATTTGACAATTTGAAGTTCAAAGGATGAACATGGGTTTGATTTGGGTTTGAGTTTTGAATTTAGTTTTGGTTTGATGATTACAATTTATGTTTGAATTTGGTTGGTGATTGAAGGATTGATTACTTTGAAGAGAAAATCTAAAGATTTGGATTAGTTTGAGTTTGATTTAGTTAAGTTCAAGAATTTGACTTGAAAGGGTATAGGTTCGATTTAAGCTAGATTTGGGTTTGAGTTTTGAATTTGGTTTTGCTTATTTGAATTTATATTTCATTTATATTTGTGAATATAAATGAAAATATAAATGGGTTATGAGAAAATCTTTTGAATTTGAACTAATTTGAATTTTATTTGGTTAAGTTAAGAATTTGACTTGAAAGAGTTTAGGTTGGATTTTGATTAGAATTGATCATGTATTTCAATCATTTAGAATTGATTCATGATTTGGATTTTAGATTTGATTTAGAATTTGTGAAAATCAATTGAGTTGGAATTGTTTTAAGATTTGATTGAATTGATTTGAGCTAAGTCCATAAGATGAAATCAAAATGGCTTAGAAAGGTTTTGGGTTTGAAGTTGATTTGAATTTGAAGTTGATTTGAATTTGAAGTTGGTTTGAATTTGATGTTGATTTGAATTTGAAGTTGGTTTTACTTCGATGTTGGTTTGAATTTGAAGTTTGACTTGAAAGAAGAGAGTGAGGATTTGGTCCAAGCTAAAGGGTAGACAAGTTTTTCTAATACCCAGAAAGCATGACCTATTCCTATGGCTAACTCTTCTAAGTCTCTAGAGTTAAGTTAAGTTTTCACCTAATCACTAGATGTCTTAAGACTAAGGAACTCTTAATGTCTAAGATGGAGAAGTTGAGGGCTCACTCCAAAAGTGAGGTCAACAATTAGTTAAGTGCACATACACATGTATAAAAGGTGTAAGCAAGTACATGTCATTGTTAAACTAGGAAAGTAAGCAAGTACTTAAAGCCTCGTGTTTTCGAGATGTCCATGCTATATACTCGCTATCTTAAATACTTTTGAATGCATATACAACTATGAGAATGAAAATTATGCAAAATATAGTATTTCATTTGATTAAATTATTTATACATGTAAATTAAAGTCCTATCAAAATAGGAATGAAATTAAATAAGTACGTGCCATTGTTAAACTAGGAAAGTGAGATAATTAAATGACCTCCTTGGGCTACTTAAAGCCTCATATTCCCCGGATGTCTAGACTATATACTTATTATCAATCAAACACATATAATTTTATACTCGAATGTAGGAAAGAAATCCCGACTTCAAATGCTTAAGCTATAAACACATGCAAATCCTATGTGTATTCATAACTACTATCATTCCAAATGTTATTATCAATTCATAATATTTTAAAAATAATTTTGAATTTATTAGTGATAAAGCCACACAAATAATAAGATTAAACCAACACATGTAATTTTACATTAGTAAATTCCATTTGATTTTGAAAATATGAATGGATGATATCACATGAAATACAATATTTAAAGTGGTTGGAAAAGAATAGCTAAACATTTTCATATGATTCATTCAACTACACTAATTCCTGAGGACAACCACATTAAATAAAACTATTTAAAGAAAACCAAAGCTTTGGGTGGCTGCCAAGGGCAGGAGAGTGGGTTTGACCATCCAAGAATGAGTTTTATTCCATTTGAAAGGCTTTACCCAATGGGTAATGGGTCAAATCAGGTTGGTCTTGGGTTGGGTTTGATTTGGGCTGACCTAAGGATGGGTCATGCCAAGTTTGAATGGGTTTGGCTCAATTGGACCCATGTAGGTTAAATTGGGTTAAGTTGGGTTTAGTTGACCAATTGGTCAAATTGGGTCAAACCAAGGCTTCAATCAAGTTCAAATGATGATTTGGGATATTTTGATTCAATTGATTTGATTTGATTTTGAGTAGATTTGAATTTGACTCATATGGGTTCATATGGGTTAAATGGATAAGTTGACCAATTTGGTCAAATTGACCAAATTGGCTTAGATTAGTGTTGGTTTAGATTCAATAGATCATTTAAAGATGATGGTAGGTTTTGATTTTAATCAATTTAGATTTAGGAATGATTTAGACCAATTTGACCCTTTAGGTCAATTTGGGTTAAATGGGTCAATTGGGTTGACTTGGTCCAATTGGGTTCAAGCAAGGGTTTGATCATGTTCAATAATAAATTTGTAATGGGTTTGAGTTATTAGTTTTAATCTATTTAGATTAGAATTTTATTTGGCCCAATTTGGCCTTTTAGGTCAAATTGGGTCAACTTGGATCAAGAGGCCAATTGGATTTGGTTTGACTCAATTGATGATCAATTCATGTTCAAGGATCTATTTGAAGTTGGTTAGAATCATTTGTTTCAATTGATTGGGTTTAAAATGAAGTTTGGTTCAATTTAGCTTATGTAGGCTAATTGGGTCAACTTGATCAAGTGACCAAATTAACTTGGTTTGACCCAATTGACTACAATTGGACAATCAAGGGTGATCAAAATCACTGTAGGAGGTTTTGGATGATTTGGTTCAATCCAATTTAGGTTGGATTGAGGTTTATTTCAAATGGGTCCTTTAGGTTCACTTTGGGTCAAGCGAACCTAATGGGTGATTGGCTTGATTGATTGATGGCAATTAAATACCGATGATCAACAATCATCATGGTGAAGATTTGAGTGGTTGATCCAATCCAATTTGGGTTTGATTGAGTTTGGTCCAATTTGGTCAAGTTGGTCACTTTGGGTCAAGTGGACTAATTGGGCTAATTAAATTGGATTAGGTTGATTTGGGTTGAATTGATTTGATGATTGACTTAGGATTGATTGTTGGCTTTAATTGCAATTGATTTTGGTTTATTTAGATTTTGGCTCATTTGGACATTTTGGGTTCAAATGGGCTAGCTAGGGTTAATTGAATTGATTTTGGTCAATTGGCTTGATTGATTTGATTGTAGAGTTTGGAGTGATGATTTGAATGATTGGAGTGCTTTTGTGAAAATCAATTGAATTAGGTTTGATTTAGGGAATTTTGGTTAAGTCCATAGGATTGGATTAAGCTAAAATGAGTTTGGGTTATGGGTTTCAATCATTTGGCTTGATGTTTGGATATGAGCTTGGATTCAATTGGATTTTTGATTGGATTAATTTGAGGCTGTATTTGGACTTAGGGGACTTAGGGTTTGGTTTAGGCCATAGGATGGGTAGGTTCCTTTAGTCCTAAGGCAACTCCTCCTAAGCCTTTAGATTTGGGTTACGTGTTCACTTAGTCACTAGAAGTGTTCTATGACTAAGGAAAGTCTTAATCTAGAAGACTCCTAAGTCTAAGATGGGAAGATTGAATCCTCACTCCAAAAGTGAGGTCAATAGTAGTACAAGATGGAAACTATTTGTTCAAAGGAGGAGAGAATGGAACCAAATATAATTTTATACTTGAAACCCATGATGTTCAATTACACTCAGGGTGTGATTGAACAAGGAAATGATTTTGTTAAATAGGCATGACTCAGATAGGTAAGTGTTGAATCTAAATATTTTCATGAAGTAAAGTAGGATCTCTTAGCACCTGAGAAGTAGGGTTAGGACGAGTGGAGCATGAAAGTAAAGTAAGAAAGCTTAGGAAATAAGAGAAATTCTACTATAACAAAATGCCAAAGTACAAGAATCTCACTTTCTCACTTTACGATGTAGTACATAAACTAGTGAGTACAAGGTACAAAAAATTCCCCAAAAAAGCCAAAAATCACCTCTCCTCAAAAACTTCTTTTTATAAGATCAAGGAGTGGTTACATAAAGAATGAACATATCAATTAAGTCAATTACATGAGAAAAAGGGCTCATTAATAAGAGGTGAGTGTTGTATGTTGAGTGACAAGTTTCCCATATTTGTCTCTAGTGTTGATGAGATGAATTGTTTAATGTGTCTAAATGAATAGTCGATCGCATGTTGGAGGGTCTTTTCATATGAGACAAGTCATTGGATATTGACCTCCTATATTTTAAGTAACTTTTCATGTTCACCTAGTTTAGGGTAAGTCTACTTTGTATGAGATAGGTTGTTGGACTCCGACCTCCTAACTAGGATGATCTCTTCTTGTATTTACCTTACATAGAGAGAATCTTTATGGGTGACCAGTCCACTTGTACAAAATTTTCTCATCCTACATGTTACCATGTTGGTCTTTTATCACTCATGAACACTCACTGAATGTGCTCACACATTTTGAATATACATTTAGCTCTCTAATTATTTTGCTCATTGTAAAGTCAACATGCAAAAAGAATAAAAAAATAAAAGTAGAGATTAATTATAAACATTTAAGAAATTTTGAAAAAGAAATTTTTTTTGATATACATCACCTTTGATTTGGCCTCTTCGTTTAAAATCTTTTGTGCACCCTAGTTTATAAATGGAGAGCTTGACCCCTCATGTTCAAATTTTCTTATTGCTTCTTATTATGGTTGATCTTGTGTTCTTCTATAGAGTTCTTTTAGTTAGTAAGGTGAATATTCATCTAGACTCTAAAAATGTCGCAATGATATTAATCATACCAAGCTTTGGTTGGGTCTTCTGAAGAAGAATAAGAAGAAGAAGATTAAATAATCAGTGGAATTCATCACCTATTCCTTTAATTGAGGTGATTGTTCAATGACCACTACTAAATGCATTGTCATTGCTCCAACTAAGAACGGTGGTAGGGACTCATGGGTAGTGGAGGAGAGTGCCACCATCTTGGTCGAACCAAGAAGTTTCTCTCATTCGGTAGAGGGGAGTAGTGTTGAGCAAGTTGGCAAGAACCTTTGAAAAAAAGATAGTGGAAGATTGTCTTGCTTCGATATGATTGGATGCTTTTTTTAGTCTAATATTTTGTGTAACTAATCATGATTTTTTTTTTTTGTTTTCAAGAGTCAGTTGAGGGAGATAATGGACATTTGCTAGCTCTTAAGGATATTTCAATAGAACTAGGTAGTTTGGAGATGATTATTTATCTGACAATGGGAAAGTTGTTTGGAAAAAATCCAAACAAGGAGAAAATTTATTTGATTTGATAGTGGCTTGTTTCTCCATTGATAAAGCATTTGACTTGTTGCCTCATTGGTATCCCTTTATCTACACTTGATGATATTATTTTTTGTCATGTAGGGTTGACTATAGCTCTTCCATGTGAGCTCCCAAAATTTACATTTGACTTCTCGATGAAGAGAGTTTAGATTAATGTCAAAAAAATTTTTAGAAGTAGATTAAATAGTAGATGATACACTACTTAGAGATTTCACCCTCATTTTGTGAGAACTTTATCTAGTTCCATGTTTTCTATTGGCACAAGCACCTATAGTTAATTACCCCTCAATTCTAAGAAAGAGCTTTCGATTATGGCTAGTCGTTAGATCACTATTGTTTATCATATAGTAGCAGTGAGTGGAGATTTAGTGTTTATGAAATTCATCCTCATTAGCTTAAAGTGGATGCGATCAAGATCCCATGGTCCCTTCATCCAAGGTGACCTTATACTTAGTTAGAGGAGATAGTTGACCCAACCTGACAGAATGATCCTCATCAACAGTCATGGGTTGCGTCATCCAAGGTGACCTTGTAGACTTGGGATGATGTTTGTCTAAGGAGACATACTTAAGTTCACTTTAGCTAATAGAGGGATTTTTGCCCTATCAAGTGCACCTTATCATTCACATCTCAAGGGGCAGAGCCATTGGGAAACATACAGACTATAATCATAATCATAATATACTGGTGACATTTGGCGGCAACCACCGAGTCAAAGGACTCTAGTCATAACTACATCATATGTAGAGCCCACTGACCAAACTACGCAGATAGAAGACATGGGCCATCCTTATTGACATGAGATTATTTGAGTTTGAATATAATAATATATTTAATTTGACATTGGCTTTTTTGTGAGCTAGAGTTTTCTTAATTTATCACCTCCTACATAAACATTATATTCTCAACCTAATTTAGAGTTCAATTTGTGAAAACTAAAGCTTCTTTATTTATATTATTGTTAATGATCGCAAGTAAATGCAAGATAAAATATTCTTCATAGTAAACAAACATCTAACTTTCAACCAATTTTTTCAAGTCCAATCCTTGTAAGGAGGAGGGTAAGATTGATTACATTGAGACTTAAAACTTCAATATTTAAGTGAAATAGCTTATTAGTAATGTGTATATGAATCAATTTCCAAGAATTAAGCCTACAAATTTAATGTCTATCTTCAAAATAATCATCACTTTGTAAAGTGGTTTACACGCTTTTTAAAGTAAAGTAGGTTTTGAATCCATTTGATGTCAACCCACATAACATTCTTAGACATTAGCTCTAAGGTTTTAACATAGTTTCAGGGCCCATGTGAGTATTTAGCACAATTTTTATATTTAATTCCTTATCTTTTTGTTTTATTATGGATGTTCTTACTAGGCATTTATAGGAAGATGTACCTTAGTGTAAGCTTTTTTCTAATGACATTCTTCTTATTGATAAGACTAGAGAGGGAGTCTAAGAGAAACTTGAATTATGGTGGTCAACCTTAGAATCTAATGGTTTTCGTTTAAGTAGATCTAAAACTAGATATATGGAGTGTAATTTTAGTTGTAGGAGTTCTAGTGGTAGTGTTGTGACATTGAGTGAGCAAGTCATTAATAAGAGTGAGTGATTCATATATTTAGAAGCGATTGTTCAAAATGATGGTGAAATAGATGGAGATGTTATCGATATAATTCAAGTTGGATGGTTGAAGTGGAGGAATGCATCTGGCCTATTGTGTGAAAGAAAAGTAATGCTTAAATTTAAGAGAAAATTTTATAAGATGGTGGTAATACCTACAATGACTTATGGTGCAGAATGTTGGCCAATAAAAGAGAAGCATAAGACTAAGTTAAGTGTTGTAGAGATGAGGATGCTTAGGTGGATGAGTGGCTTTACTCTTAGAGATAAAATACGAAATGAGTATGCTTGGGAAAAAGTTGGAGTAGCTCTAGTAGCAGATAATTTTAAAGAGAGTCGACTTAGATGGTTTGGCCACGTAAAGCATTGGCCGTCTGATAACCTGGTTAGGAGAGTAGATTCATTAGATTTACCTTACGTTAAGAGAGGTAGAGGTAGACCTAAAAGACTTGGTTACGATGTATAAAAAATGACCATAGTATACTTGAATTAAATGAGAATTTTACACATAATATAACATAATGGAGTAGAAGAATTCATGTAACCGACCCCACATAGTGGGATAAAGGCTTGTTGTTGTTGTTGTTGTAATATTCTATCATCTTGAGGAGCTTACACACTTTTCTAGGCATTTAAAATTTGGCTTTGAAGAACTCTTTATAAAGTATGTAAAGTCACCTAAGAATAATTGTACATTGCTCAAAGTTTAAACTTGAGCTAAACGTACTTTGCAATACATGTATATGATTCATTTTGTTACTTATACACATCTCAATGCAACCTTTAAGCACTAATTTATTCTAAGATATGTGCATAATTCAAAATTTTAAATCATTTGCATGTACTTCAATGTGATAATTATGGATGTGTAATTGCCTTTAAAATTGTATACACTTATGTACCTTTTATTTGGGATCTCTCGACAATAAATAGGAGACACATATTGGTCAAATATTTGTCTAGGCTTAAAGGCATCCAGGTTGGATAGAAAGTGTGCTTCATAATATAAATATGAGCTATCCAACTTTTCTCATCCTCTTGAATGACCATTCAACATATTATTAATTTTCATGAATGGACATTTAATGGGACTTTGATTTTCATAAATTGTGATTGAATGTCATTAAATGTCATGGCCCTTTTCTCCTCTATAAATAAGAGATGGATGGCTCATTCCATCACCCACACTTACTTGAGATTTGGATTCTTTCAACTTTTAATTCAAAGGAATAATTCTGCTTGAGCTTTTTATTCTTCAAGTAAGTGCTTTAATACTTGACATTTTTTTAAATACAATTTTTATCATAACTTACTTAATGTTTTTTTGTTGTCAAATTATGCTCATTTTGAATATTTCAAAATTTAGTGGTCTTTTAAGTTTAGTTCCATGAAGTCAATTTAGTTTAAGATCCGACAGCCTTCCGCATTGTCCCTATGCAGGGGGCTGCATCAAGAGTGCTAAGGCTTTCCCACCACGCTTGTGGGAAGAGTGCATGGTCTTGTGACACCGTGACCGAGGGATTTTCGAACCTTCCAGCTTATGGGAAGCGTGCATAGGCCTTCAAACCTACATAAAATTAAACAACATTTTTGTATATTCACACATTTTTCTTGTACACCTTATGAGCGGATAATAGTTAGAACAATGACAAAACCTTAAGTTAATATGCATATTTGAAATTATTTTTTTTTTGCTCTTTTTGTGTGGATATGTATGTAGATCAAATGGAGAGAGGGAGAGAGATAGTGAGAGAGATATTCTCTTTTGTTTTGAGAGTGGAAGAGAGAGAGAGAGAGAGAGAGAGAGAGAGAGAGATTGAGTTAAATGATGTTTTATTTTGATGGTATAGGTTAACTGATCAAAAGGTAATGAGCCAACATCGATTTGGAAGAAAGATGGCGGTGGCGAGATCGACGGTGGAAGAGGCAGAGGTTGTTAATGAATAGGAGAGAGGGAGATTGTTTGAGTGAGATGTTAGGGCTACTGCTTGAAGGCTAAATAGGCGAGGAGAGAGAGGCCCGTTATGGGATCAGTTGGCTGGTGTCCGACCATGCAGAGAGTGAGAAGGGGGAAATGAGGATGGTATATAGGCACTATTATTTTTGTATTCTTTTATTATTACATTTTTTTTAACATATTCATCACTATTCCAACGTTAATAGTGATAAGAAAATCTCTCTTCTATTAATTATTAACCTGTTCCATTTCTCCCTTCTTTTCTATACATATACATTTTAGTTAATTAAAGTTAAGTACATTATACACACACACACACACACACACACACACAATTTTAATTTTATTAGTAACATGTTGAGATCTTTTATTTTATTTTACTAAATTAAATTGAATTATTTATAACACGTGAATTAATAAATTAATTTGATTTACACATTAGATGTATATATATTATGCATTCAACTTATAGTGAAATTCAAAACATCGAATTTCTACTTTTCTTTTCGTATGTGGAAACAACCTAAAATATATAATATATAATCCCATATATATAGTTACTTTAACCTAATCTAAATTTAGTACTAACAAACATCTTTTCATATACTTTTAAATTAATTTAATCAAAATATTGGTAATGAACTTGCCTTAACATATATGCACAAAACATCTTAATATGACTCATCTTTATGTTGTCTTAAATTAATTTAAAAGGTTAGTTGATGCAGCTTTTATTTCATGTATGTAATAATTAATTTTTTTATTTTATTTATATGATTTATCTCTCAAAATTTTATGAGCCTCACATTTTGAATTATGTATTATCCCATATTCATAGGTAATTTTTGTATTGTATCTCTGCATAATTTTCCTTCATAGTTTGTCGGTTCTCTAGTTATCAAATGAAAAACTCTTCCTTGATAGATCTTGGCACTTTGAATACGTTCGATACTTGATTTTGAGAATGAATATCATCTTGATGGTTTCGGTGGCGATCAAAATGACTTTGGTCTGAATTACTTGATGCTAGTCTAAACTCATCGATTTCAAATTTTTCATCAATTTAATCTCTAAACATTCTCCTCCAATAGATTTTAACATATTAAGCATACTTGAATGATCTATTTTAAGAGTTGATATCATTTGAATAATTTTGATGACCTTCAAATTGTCATTTGCATGAGCAAGCATTTATTAATAATTGTTTCAGCCACAATTGAAACTCTTCTTCTTTTTTTTATATGACTTTGCATTTTTTTTATCGGACCCTCACCATATTCGCCTCGTTCACATGATGGGATAGTTGTATAGTTCAACATTCCAAGATTGACTTGTCAGTTTCAAGCCTACCTTTAATAGTGAATCTTCCTCTTATAGAGATAAATATTGCAACCCCTATCTATCTTAGCCATCGAATCGACTAGCTTCACATTGGATGTTATACAAGAAATGATGGTGAGCTTTCTTCCATCAAATCATAGTGACAATGATGAGTTTAATAAGAATGAGTCCTCTCATCTAAGGGGAGAAGAATTTGAAGGTGAGCCTCTTTATCTTCTCTTTCGCTAAGTTTGTGGCCTTGTAGAGGTGAGTTGCTTTGATTGAATAATGAGTGAGTTTGGTGAGAAAAAATGTAGTTGATTTGCAAATGATGTTGGAGGCTAAGTTATAATGATGATGAGCGCCTAAGGTAAAGTCTCACCGGAGGTTGCCAACCATAGGATCTATGTTGACTTCTCTTTGTTGTTATATTGAGTCAAACGAGTCCTCTCTCTTCATCATGGAGTCAAATTTTTGTTTAATTACTTGTGTGATAAAGGAGCACTCACTGATGAATGACACTCAAGCCCCATTGTAAAATAATTTAAAATATGATGAGTGGTGGCAAGTATATGCACAATTTTTCTATAATAAAAGATTATTTATCTTTAATTAAAATATTTATATTTTCTACTTGCCTTTTCTCTTTTTATGCCGAGTTTTCTTCAACATTTTGTTGATGTGAGTGAATTCTTCACATATTTTTGTCACAAATTGCGCCTCATATGATTTATCCAAAATTTTGTAATGATTTCTTTATTAAATACTTAATGTGATGGACGCATTATTGATGCCTTAAAATCTACAAAGGAGATGATGACTCCTATTGTTAATCATGAGAACCATCTGAGGGCTTACTCTTTGAAAGGGGTGAAGAATAATTTGCACAACATCACATCGTCTAAGTACAATAGCGATGTAGTAGATTCAAATTAAGCTAAATGATCAATGGTATTTTGAGCTATTATAATACTCTAAATGAAAGATTTTGAATTTCTATGGAGGGTGAGCTTCTATAATCTTATTGAAAAAAAAGCATCGGTGGATTAGTGTTTACTTGTTCCTCCCTGGTGTTTTCTTCTTTACTCACCTAATTTAGCTCATCATTAAGGCTAAGTGATCTAGATAGCTCCCTTAATTATCATTGGGCTCAATGAGTCATCAATCTAGAAGATCTTTCATGCTTCTTGATATGAAGAATTTTGTTCTTCATAATCTCCATAGTTGCTTGTACTTTGCAAGTGATTCTTTCTTCCATGTTTTTTAAATTCTATTGAGCTATCTTATGGAGTGGCCTACTTGGCTAAGTCCTTGACTTCTGATTCTTAGCCTCATCCATGTTCACCACACCTAAAAAGATGTTGAATCTAAATCTATTCATGGAGTAAAGTAAAACCCCTTAGGAACTTGAGAAGTAGGGTTAAGATGAGTGAGATAAGAAAGAAAAATAAGAAATTGTAGGAAATAAGAGAAATTTCACTATTGCAAAAGACTAGAGTATAATAATCTCTCCTCTCCCCTCTAGTACAAAAACTAATGGGAGTACAAAGGTACAATAAATTCCTAAAAAAGAGCTAAAGATTCCCTCTTTTTAAAAATCCCCCTTTTCATAGGATCTAGAGGTGGCTATATAAGGAATATATACATCAGTTAAGTTAGTTACATGAGAAAGAGACTTGTTAATGAGAGGTGAGTGCTATATATCAAGTGATGAGTTTCTTAGATGTAGTAACCAATGTTGATGAGATGAGTTATTTGATGTGTATCAAGATGTGTAGTCACCTACATGAGGGTGAGTCTTCATGTGAGGTAGGTCATTGGTTTTTTACCATTTATCTTTTAAGTATCTTCTAATGTTCACCTTGTTTAAGGTGAGTCTACTTTATATCAGGTATGTTGCTTGACTCCAACCTCTTGACTAGGATGATCTCACCTTATATTCACTTTCCATAAGATGAGTCTTTATGGGTGAGTGGTCCATTTATATGAATTTTGCTCCAACAGGTGTTCCCGTGTTGGTCTTTTATCACTTGTGAGAACTTATTGAATGTGCTCGCACAATTTGGGTATACAATAAGAATTTAACTAAATGTGGTATTTGACAAACTCAAATTGATTGGTTCAAAGAATAACCAAGACCATAAAGAAGTAGTGCAATCACAAAAGTATGATTATATTCTATGAACTAAATCATATGTATATGATTTGCCCATGAAAATTTCTCATTAAAATTATCATAATTGAGTGGATAAAAAGGACCATCAGCCAAAAGAAATAAACTAACATAAATAAGGATATTTAGTCAAAGGAACTAACTAAAATTGGAATTCTTGGTAAAAGTACAATACAAATTATAGAATTAACTAAAGAAGAAGGCATAATATGCATGATGTTAATGATGCAAGGTATAAAAAGGTTTGAAATAAAATCAAGATCAAAATACTATGTAGGGTGGTCCTAAATTATGTGTTTCCCGGTTATTTAAGAGATCAACCTATGTACAAAATAGAAATAAGGCTTTCATTTGTGAGGTGAGGCATAAGTCTCAAAATACTAAATATTTAAAAAATGGATAAAATGATAAATATTTTTTAGCGACAACAAACCTTTAACATATTTACTTAGTTCATCTTCAAGAAGATATAAATCATAAAACTTAAAATTAAAGATTTAAATAAAATTGAAAATAAGCACTCACATACAAATAAAATAAATCATGATGATCACAATCTATAACAAAGGCTCCTCATTTTAAATTTGATAATAACTATTGACCTCCAAAGGCAAACACCAATACCATGATCTACACTAGTTGAGGCAAATTGACCATACATAGTACATCTTATTTGAAGAAACAAATCCAAGGTGGTAGTAGATTAGAATACCAAATTCTTGAATAAAAGGGGTACATATATCACACCATTACATGAAAGAGACATTAAGTAGTTGGTGGAAAATAGGTGAAAGAGCCATTAGCATAAACCTAAGGGGCCTCATCACTTTTGAAGTGTTAACCTTGCTAAAGAAATTTAATGCAATTTAGTACCCCAAGAGATATATTTAATGGCACTAAGAACCTTAAGCAGCATATTATGCATTTTAGGGATAGTTTTGTAACATTAGAGGTAGTGGTGCATTGTTATTAAATAATTTATTAGTAGCTTGACTAGGGTAGCATTTGATTGGTTTGTTAAGCTATCTAATTACTTAGTGAAGACCTTTATAGAAGTAGAGTAGTTGTTTATTATGAGATTTATAATGGCTCAATAGTTAGATGATATAATTGTGTCAAATGAATCATTAGTGGGTTTCAAGTAGCCATCCTAATTGTCTCACCAACACTCTTGGTGCCTTTCCCTCCCTCCAAATTTGATCAAGATTAATGTGGATGGGGTTCTCCTCTAGACTTACAATGCAAGATTGGGAGTTAATATTAGAGATGATAGTAGTGGCTTTATAAAGACAATTGAGAAGCAATTTCTTCATTAGGATAGTACCCAAAGAGAGATTAAAACCATCCTACACATGAGAGCTGATTGACCCTTAGATGACTAAGAAGAAGGGTGTTATAATGGAGGGAGTTAATGAAGCCATCATCAACTATTCATGAGAGTCTAGATATTGCCTTCTAGTCTTAATTCAACAAAGTTTTGTTTAATTTTGTACCTAATAATGCAATATATTAGAATATTTTTATTTATCCTTTACTTTTATAGGTGATTTTATTTGGCACAGATTAGATAGTGAAGTAATCCTCACTCTTTTTTTTTCATGGAGGAAGATGATAGATACATAATCCATACAAGACTTTTTATGATTGTACACCTTTTTTGCTTTTTTGATATATTAATACAAAATACAAATTTCATAAAAAACGTAGTCCTAAGTTGACTACATCCTTAAGTGAAGAAATCTCAGTATGAAGACCAAGCCCCAGATCTCTAGAAGTAACATGCTATTGAGATCTTAGTTAAGAACATCTATACACTAGTGGCATTCATCTTAAAATGTACAAAAAAAAATCATTTTAAAAGCTCAGCCACCAGATTTCAAGAAGAGGCCAACTAGTAATCATTTTAGATCAATTATGCAAGCCAAGCTTTAGAAGGTGCTTGAAGAAGAAGCTTGGAGTGGTGTTTAGAGTAGATAAAGAGAAACAACCTATTAGAAAGAAACTTGAGAGACCTAGATTTTAATAACCTCCACTTTCACCTCCACTTTCGTAGTGAAGTCAACCACAATTGTCATTTCAACTAGCAAGTAAATGTCTTCATACCTTCACAGATAAGTTGAACAAGCCTTATTCTTTTAAAAGAGAGGTGATTAGAAAGATTTTCTATAACCCAATGGAAAAATCAAACTTCCAACTACTGAAGCCCAAGAACCTAGAGGAAGTGGGCGTAAGTAATAATCATAACTAATTTTGCTACTACCAACTACTTGGGCAGACCATAGAGAGACTACATTACTATTAAAGATTAAGTAGAGAGGAATTATAAATCTAGAGTCTTAATGATTTCCAAAGAATACATACTAGAACTTGAAATATATTCTATTAAGATAATATCTAGGGAATCATTCAATCCCTTGAAGATCAAAGTAGGTTAGGATATGGCTTTATCTAAAACCACTTAGAAAATTATTTTTAAAAAAAAATTTTCTCTGTAGGTATTGATACAAGATTAGACATCCACTATACTAGGTTTACAAATTTTAAAGGATAAGTCAAAGGAGGATACTAGGTGAAAACCTCTAATAGAAGCTTAGGGTGTAGGAATTACATCTAATAGTATGAGCATCACCTTTGATGGGGTGTCTAGCCACTCATGCACTTACCTTATAAGTCTTCTATTTTGTTCCCAAAATAACCAATAAAATAATAATGAAAAATTATGAATGTCTTATATATTTATGATAAGTATGGCTCAGATGACTTAAATAATCAATCTCTAAATAAAGATAACTTCACACAATCTCATGATTGATCAACGATTTCATCTATGATTGTTCATATTCAAAAAAATCTTGTATCGCCAAAGAACAAGTGGACACCACTATGGTCACTCCATTAAAAAAGATTGTAGAAGTCAATCTTCATAGTAGCAAGGTCCCACCATTTAGGATGGCACCTAAGGATATAAGAAAATAGGTTGATGGCTTTAATAAATAGATGATCCCATTGTAATGGTTCCTTTATAGGATGTGATTCCATATAATCAACCTAAAGTAGACTACAATATATTAGCTCATCTCAAAAATTTGTTAAATAGGCATTATTAGTTCTAGAGATAAGGGAGTTACTAATCAAAGCCATTATTAGTTCTAGAGATGCTTATCCTAGTTGGTGACTACATTTATAACTCAATAAAAAAGCATAATACTTCAAAGAAAATTCTACGAATCACCTTTTAGATGAAGATTTACTCCTAAGAACTACATAACACAACCAACCACTTTATATCTCTATAAATGTTAACAATTTTAAACATTTTAAAGTACTTACTGATCAGAATGCATCAATCAACATAATGAGCCTAAAATTTCACCTACTTTAGAGTTGATGCTAGTAGACTTAGTTAAACTAAGATAATATTAAGAGGATTCAATGAGCAAGGCAAGAAGTCCTTATGTTCAATCATCTTACAATTATAGATTGGAGACTTGAAGATTGAGGCAAAGTTTCATTGTATAACTGAGACACATCTTTTAATATTTTATTGGGAAGAGCATGGCTTCATAAAATAAGATAGTATCCTCTTAACTTCATTTGTGGATTAAAATTTCTATGTAAGTAGCAGAGTATTGCATCAAAGGAGACTTGAAATCATTCTTTAAAGCATCTCATAAGATGTTTAAATAAGAACTAAACAAAAAAGAATAATTTCTAAAAGAAGAAAAAGGTAAAGAAGAAAGAAGAACAAGATAAAGAAAAAGAAAAAAAAGTAAAAAGAAATATTGGAGAAGAAGTCAAGCCAAGAGATTATTATCCAACATCATTTCACCTTTCTATTCCAATGAGTAGGTGGGATGCCCTAACCACGTAGAAGACAAGGAGGGGGAAGACACTGTATATGTAATGGGAGGATGTTCAACATTACTATTAACTACCAGAAACCATCCCACAATTTGTATGGACTTAGAATATCACTTAGAGGATGAGTCATATATTGTCAGTGCACCGATCAATATAAGTAACCCCGAAGGCCAAGATTCAAGTAACACTAGAAGAAAATAATGATAAAGACAAGGCCTCAATAGAGATAAATTATGTTTGAATTAATTTTATTTGTGAAGATCAACTAAAATATATGAACACTTAAATTCTAACCTCATTATATTTAAATATTTTTAATGATTTAGTAGTCAAAGTTGCACTATAATTAAGTGAAGATTGTAAGACACAAAAGTTTTATGGGAATTTTATTTGAAACAACATGCTGATCTTGGGAGTTCTTATTTTGGTAATCAAATATGAATGATGGGTCTTCGATATAAATATATTATCTCAAAAGATTAAAATATAAACATATTATCTCAAAAGATAAATATAATACCATATAATAGATTCAATTACTTAATGAGGACTCTTGAGGTTGATCTTCGATATACCATAGATTTTTCTCCTAAATTATATGGAGAAGTAAAGTAAGATTTATTTTAAAGTAGGGTTTGTAGTTCCCTATAAGGAAAAGCTCCTATAGTTAATTACATCTTAGAAAAAAAATCCCCCTAAGAATCTTCCATTAAAGAAATTGACTTCCATCTCTATGGATTTCAAAGCTTATCTTAAAATGATGGTTAATTTGAAAATTCAAAAGGGAACACTCTAAGGAGGAAGAGATTTTTTCAGCAACTAAAAGAGATTAAGTATGACATGCTTTTAGATATTTGGATTCCTAATAAGCATTTCAACTATCCTACCATTGGGCTTTATTTTTTGAGATTGAATTTATTAGAGTTGTGATTTTGATATTTTGTTAGAAACTAGGACTTAGACTCTAATAATACAAGATTGTAGAAATGCCTAGTGGTTAAAGATTTATTCCAAAATGATGCTTTAGAACCTAAGCCTAAAATTCTTTTAACATAAGTTAGAGGCTCAACTTATTTTAAGTTTTGGAAATTATCAATTTATTTTCTTACCTACGAAAATGAAACTATCCATAACTCTTATGGACTTATTTCCTACTTGGAAGGGTTTGCCTAACACCACCTAAGTGATTAAAAATAATGATTCCAATCTTATGTATGCAATATTTGGGCTATTGTGTTTAGGGAAGAAAGCTAATAACCTAAATTCACTTCCTAACTCTAAGATAATGAATGGTATGCAATGCATCTAGCTAATGCAACACATTCATCATTTTATGTATTTTGACTCATAATTTATTTTAAAGGCCTTGGGGTATGCAATTCATGCTTAATGATGAGATGAAGTTCGAAAATGATTATGGGTTAAATCAAAAAGAGAAGGAAATCTTCCTAGAAGGGTGGTTATCCTCACAGGTCAGATGCCCCATTATGTGCAATGGGTGAAGCGACTAATTCAAGAAGTACAAACAATATGCTTGCATGGTTTACTAAATTTAATTGTTTCTAATTGCTATTAAGCTATGCATAGGGCTTTAATTGAATGAGATTATGAGTTTTTGTTTTATGTTTGAGTTATTTAAATTTTAATGAGGTAGAATAATTTAATTTCTTTTAGAGCCTAATGCGTCCAGGTTTCATCACAAAACAAAATAATCAAAAAGAAATCTATTAAAATATGTTGTTCTATTGCACACCTTAAAATAAATCAAGCCAAATTTAAATGAATAAAATAGGCTGGTACAGCTGTGTATTGCTACACACCCCCAAAAAAGAAAAAGTGGGTAGCCAAGCTATGACCTTATACAGCCCGACCTAGAACTAAAAGTTTAATCCATGAGATCTTCATTAACTTCAGGATCATCGCTTCTTCATGGACCTTCTTAGGTTCCATTAGGGGCCATCAAAGGGTACAATTAGCTTCTATTAATCTAAACCCCATAGATCCTATCCTAATTCTAGGATCAAATTACATTTTAAAATTCTAAAATAAAACCCTAATCCTTGTAAAATAGACATTAAGGAAAACATACAACACCAACAAATTTATATTTTAAACATAACAGTTTAACATCAGTGATTGTCAATCCCACCTATCCTATTAGGGTTATGCTTAGGGACTTAAGCAGTACCTGCAAGTAGATGTCATTTATTTTATATTTATTATAGTGGTCTCTTTAAGCACAACCCCTTGCAAAAATAATGTTAGCCTAAAAAAGATTTCATAACATCTAAACTAGCGAACAAGCAATCATAGCCATCCATTTAAGAATAATACACCACAAAATAAGAAAAGCATCACATAACATCATAAATCATCGACCTAACCTAAATTTAGGGTAAGTGACCAAGTATTCTAGTGGGTAAGTATGGCTACACTAGGCCTTATTTTAGTTTAAGTTTAATTTAAGTTCAAAGTTTGTTCAATTTATCAATAAAGGATCAATTTAAGTGATTTGATTGATTTTGTTTTTATTTCAATTTTAAGTTTATTTTTTGTGTTAAAGTTGAATTTAGATTTTAAAGAATGAAGAATAAAATAAATTCTACTTAGGTTAGAACACATCCTATCCAACATCCTAATTCTAATAGAATAACCTCACCCGAGGGTCAAAATAAGAAGCTACATCTTACTTAACCCTTTTGATTTGTTCAAAGGTTTAGTTAAATTAAATTTAGTTATTATTTGATTTGATTAAAGATTGAGTTTATTAGAGTCATTTAAATTTATGTGGTTTTGATTATTGAAATTGATTATAAATTTGTTGGCTTGTTGTATGGTTTATTTCATTTGTAATAATTCAATTAATATTTAATTCTTTTCTTTGAACTATAATTCCTTTCTTCAAGTTTCACTTTAAGGATTTAATTTCATATGATTTATATTAAATCATTTCAATGTTGCTTAAATTTAATGATTTCATTTTTCATTTAAGTTTGATTTGAATTTAGTTAATCTTGAGGTTCTTATTTTAATTTAATGAAATTATGATTTTATTAAAGTTTTATGATGACTTTTTGATTTGTTTAAATCTTAATTAAGAATTTGATTATTTGTTAAGTTTAATAATTTGGTTTGTATGTTGATCATATTAGTTTGATTTAATTCAATTAATCTTTTGTTATAGTTTAATTGATTAATTTAATTGGTTTAAAATTTAAATTTGATCTCAAATTCAATTGGATTATATTTTATATTATATTTATTATTATTAGTATTATTAGTATTATAATAATTATTATTATTATTATTATCATTATTATTATTATTACTATTATTATTATTATTATTATTATTATTATTATTATTATTATTATTATTATTATTATTCAATTCAATTCATTAAATTATTTTATCAACATTCATTTCATATTCAACATTTTATTAAGTGATTTGAGATTAAATTCATTAAATGTAGTTATAAGATTCATTTTGTTTATCCTAGATAATTGTTATTAATGTTGATTTTGTAATTTGTTATTTAGTTAAATTTTATAAGATTATAGTTTTATTTCAATGTTGTTTGGACACTAATTCTAACTTAAAAAATTTATAGAGATGAAATAATTAGGGTACCAAACTTAAACTAGGCCATAAGTTTCTAAGTTATTTAAATGTTCATGTTATGAATGACTTAAATAATTATTCATTCTTATTTATAATTTAATTATTTATTTAATTTAATTTATTTACTTAGGTTTTGTTTAGAGATTTTATTAAATTCTTTATATTGATTTACACAACTTCCTAATTTACGATTCAATTACATTAAGTTTTATTTCAAATTAATTTGTAGTTACATTTTCATTTCATTAAATTTATTCTACTTTAAGATTCATTTATTTAGTCTCATCCTTTATTAATTAATATTTGATCAATTTTATTACTTTTTTTTAACTTGTGTGATTTATATTGTTTGAACTAAATTCATTATTATTTAATGAATCTTAATTTTGATCATGTTTGATTTAATATTTCCATTCATCTATTTTATTTTTTTTTTACTTTTAAAAGGATATTGTATCTATTTTTGAGATTTTAGTACATGATCAAGTTTTTTTATAATAATAAATTCATTTATATTATGATTATTAGTGATTATTTGAATTTTTTTTCAAATGATGATGATATTTGGGTTTGATACATTTGTCATATTTAAGTGTCTTAATTAAGTTAATGTTTGGTCATTTCAATTGGATTCATCATTTAATTAGAATTGAGTGCATTAAAATATATTTAATCCATATTTGGAAACAAGCTTGGTCAATTTTTAATATCCCTTGATTTTATTAAATAAAGCTTGTATATTATCTTTTCTTTCTTTCATTCAGTCAAGATCAATTGATTGAATATTCTATGATATTGTATTTATTTTAATTGAATCCCATTATAGAAACCTCTTTTGGCTGACCTTAGATCTTGCTAGATTTAATTAATCAAAATTTGAATTATTCTCTATTTTACTTGGCTGATTAATAGTGTCATGATTTGTTAGCTAATAATTCAAATTTTCTTCTTCTCTCTCTCTTGGCCGACCCCCATGGTAATAAACTTCCTAATTGATTTGAAGATCTTGTCATGAGATAAATTAAATCAAATTGAACTTCTTTCCATTTAAATTTTCCTCCTTATACTCTTGCGATCCTTCATCTTGCAAAACTAAATTAATTTAATTGATTCAAATTTAATCACTTATCATATCAATTTTCTCTTCCTTGCCTTGGCTAAACACCTTATCATGCATTTTGAATTTCAAATTGGTTGATTCAAATTAAGCCAACCTTCCAAATTGAAATTCCATCCTATTTTCCCTTGGCCGATTATTCCCTATGCAATTTATTTTTATTTTGATTGGCTTGTGTTTAATTAATTTCAAATAAGTTTGCCTCCTATTTTTCTCTTCTTGGCCAACCCTCATGATGCTTTGTCTTTTATATAATGTTCTTAAGACTAGGTTAATTGCTCTTGGACATTTCTCTTGGTCGAATTCTTGCAAAATTTTTGGAGATACTTTCTTGGTGAATCAAGTGCAAATCTCTTCATCATTCCTCCATCTTCTAACCTACAAGTGATTGCCTTGAAGATTGCAGAAAAAAAATTGAGGATTGGTGGAAATCTTATTTAGAGCTATTCAAGGTTCTTTTAATTTTACTTTTGTTGCTATTCTTGAGTGAGACCTTGATCTCTTTCTTGCCTTAAGATTTCATAGTATTTATTCAATTTATTTTGTGCTTAACTCATCTATTCATACAACTTTTCAAGTTGGGTGAAATTTTTGTTTATGTTTGGTTAAAGTTTTGTGTTTGCAAAATTCTTCTTTCTCTTTACTCTTACATATGCTTAAGTGAGACTTATGTTATGTTAATTGGTTCACAAAGAACACTTGTAAGTTTTCTTTTCTTTAAAATTATCTCATACTTTGCATAAGTAATACTTCTTTTTGAAAGAGATTTTAATTGAGTTCATGTGCTTTAAGATTTCATTTTTCATTTGATCTTTTGGAAAACTCAAAGTCTCTTTTATAATAATTAATTGATTTAGTTTTCAAATTTTTATTGAGTTACATTTCAAATCATCAATCAAATCAATTTGATTCAAGTTATTATATTCACCTCAAATAGTTTAAAGATTCATTTTATATATATATATATATATATATATATATATATATATATATATATATATATATATATATAGAGTTTAATCATTTCTCGATTTAAATATCAATTAAACTCAGCTATCTTTCTTACCTTTGACTTCACTTGGCTTAATGTTATTGTAGCTAGATTGTGAGAGTAAAATACTTTTAAATTGAGAGTTAGATACATTTATATTCCTCTTTCTTATTTTTTTGTTGGGTTATACTTCCTGTTAAAGAAAGTACATTGTTGGGTTATACTTGCCCTTAAAGTATGGTGTTGTACTTTCCTATAAAGGGGAGTATGAGAGATTTGTTATAATCTTAACTTTGATTTATTGAATTCTAGCCTAGGTGATTAGGTATGAATGTAGGCCAATTTTGGGGTTTGACTAAACCACATAAAAATCTCTATGTCTCTCTTTCTTTATTTTTGCACTTAACTTTTCTACTATTGTTGATTGTTGTTTTATTTCTCTAAAGCTTTATCATTAAATATTTAAATTTTCTACAAAAGTTTAGAATCCCCCCTCCCTTTGGGTGCTATAGATGAATAACATGGATTAGATCTAATTTAGTTGTGTATTTAATTATACTGATTTTACTTTATCTTAATTTTATTTTATTTTATTAAGTAAACAATTTTTGAATAATATTCAATGATTATTCAAAACTAGTTTGATTTATAATTAATCTAATTTAAGGTTTAACAATTAAGAAATGTTCAATTTAGTTTGATGTTGATTGAATCTAAGTGGATAATATGGTTGAAATTCAAAACTTAAATTGGTTTAAGTTAGCTAATCGTTGACTTGTTGTTTTATTTGTTTGTTTAAAGTTCAATTTTAAGAATTGATTTAATTAGATTCCTTAATTCTATCATGGTTAATTTGGTTAAATATGATTAGTGATTAATTGAATATTGAGATTGATTTGATTCTCTAATTATAGTTGGACTTTTAGTAATAATTACTTTAGTTTATATTATTTAAATTGTTTTCTCATAATAAGTTTAATTTAGATGTTAATTGATTTAATTAAATTAAGAATTATTTAGATTTAATATGATTAACCTAATTATATAATTAATTTGACTAACTAGTGTGTTAAATTAATTATAGATTAATTAATCATCTAATTAACCATGAGTGATTGACTTAATTGGATTCTTTAATTCAATCAAGATTAATATGATTAATCATCAATTAAGCATTCATGATTTAGTTATAGTTTAATTAATAATTATCTTAAGTTATCTTATCAAAATTAATTTATTCATATTAGGTTTATTTTAGATGTTTGGTTGATTAGTTTAAATTAAAAAAAAATATTTAAGTTCAATATGATTAATTTGATTGTGATTAATTAATGAAAATATTTAATTAGATTAATTATAGATTAATCAATGTTTTAATTAACTAAGATTTTTTTGTTAAAGTGGATAATGAATTTAATTAAATGATCGATTTAAGTTAAGCTATATTTAAGTATTAATTTTGATATAAATTATTTAAATTAATTTAGTTCAATTAAATGATGAGTTAATTTAATTTGGAGTTTCATTATTAACTTAAAGAATTATTAATAAATGATTTAATTAACCCTGGTGCTTTTGATTAAAGTTAATAATGAATTAAATGTTTGACTTAAATTAAGCCTGGTTTAATGATTAGTTTTATTATTAATTATTTAAATTAATTTAGTTTAATTAAAGATAGATTAATTTATTTTAAATTTTCAGTATCAATTACACATTGGTTATAATTGAACCTAATTAAATCTATTAGGGTTAGATTTGATATATTACATTTGAGATGATTTGACTTAATTAGCTTTATATGAAATAAACTTGATTTAATTCAATTAATGTTTCAATTAATGATTGATATTTTAAATTAATTTCGCTAAGTTTAATTTAAAGCTTAACTAATTTGATTAAATTAAGATTAAGTTTATTTGATTTGACTTAGAGTTTGGCTAATAGAGGTTTAAGTATTATTTTATCTATGGTTTAGGTTTGATAAATATTGAAATTTAGCTTTGATGAATTTAATTGATGTATCTTAATGATTCCCTAAATCATAATTAAGTAATTTTTAGGTTTATCAAGCTCTAAAGGATTTAATATTTTTTTAATGCTCTTTGTTATTGATTAAAATGTTTTAAGCTATTTCAATGATTTTCTATGATTTTCCTAATTTTTAATTATTTATTTTCTTAAAATAGACTACTTCAGCTTCATAATTTAATATCTTTTAATCTAACCATCATTTTATCTTCAAAATTTTATGATAAGTGTGTTTTAACCTTAATTTTATTCCCTAAAAATTTATGATCAATTTGATTAATATGTTAAAATTAATTAAGTAAATTTAATTTTCACTAAAATCTAAACTAAGCCCAAAATAATTAATTAAAAAAATGGGGCTTTTGGGTTCATTAGTTTCTCCTTAAAAAGGAAAATCCAAAGAGCCCTCACTTGTAATTTTTCATAAAGTGTTTTAATTGTTATGATTTTTTTAAATTTTTTAAGTGTTTTAAAGCATTTTTTAAATCTAAAATTCTATTTACTTAACCCATTCAACATTGGGTCAGCACTAATTGAGTTCTTTGCACACTTGTCAAGGTGGTATTGGCTATATGAGTTTGACTAGGATTCTAAGTAATGTAGATCTGGACAGTCTGATTTAAAGATCAAATGGTCTAGATTAAATATGAGGTTTCTATAGGGTCCAAATCACCAAAATGTGAGCTAATATTGGCCATCCACCCCATTATATGGAATGGATAGTTGATTGGTCATCTTTTATAGGCCGACAAACAAATGGGAGGGGGAGACATGATTTACCCCATGTCCACCCTAAGCTGTCCGAGTGATGGAAATTTTTAAAGATATTCACCGAAAAACACCGTCTTTCATACTAGGGATGTTCAAAAACAAAAATGCAAAAGAAAACTAAATGAATTTCCTAAGATCAAGCCACTTTCATCCAAAACATCAATTCTAAGGTCTTGCCAAAGGTTTAGGTTGATTACCTCACTCAAGCTTTTGTTTAGTGGATTTTTTGATTTAAATCCCTTCCTTAAACAGAGACAAAGCTTTTGTATGGTTCTCCAATGTTCCCACCTTTTGGGTTGCGATCTCCACCGATGGCCAAAATTTTGCTAGATTCTATGATTTTATGAATAGGTTGCTTGTGTTTAGTAGAGCTCCAGGACATTTCTCATGCCAAAAAGAGGAGAGTTTTAAGATTCTTTTCTCCTCTTTTTAATGGTAGATGAAAATCATTATTAATGGTGATTGCAGGTGTGGTGGTTGGTTGAGATGGGCTTGCAACTATTCCGAGCATGCTTCCATCAATTCTCAAGTCAAGGATGAGGAGATAAGTGATACCAAAGACTCTTTTAGTGGCTATTGCATGTGATGATTAGATTTTCACAATATCTCATTTTACTTTCATGTTCATTTCCCCCCTCTCTCTTTCCAACATGGGTTATCCTCTTGATTTGGCTAACATCCTACTGCCTTTCTTGACTTTGGAGATTATATTATGTAAGAGTTATATGAAGAGGAATGAGGCAGGAAAGGGTGTGGTAGTTTTGATCTCATGTGCACGTGTTTTGACCTTTCTTATTCTCCTATTTTTTAATCATGGTTCCACCTCACTTTAACCCCACCTTATATCTTTAGCACTACTTCACATGATTTTGGGCTGCTGGTTGATTGCCCAAATCAAGCTAAAGTGGGTTATGGTTTGGTTTGAGCTCATTCATGTTGAATTAGAGTTAAGTGTTTTGAGTTTGGTTTATTTGAGTTTAAGTTGGATTGAGTTGTGTTGGGTTCATTTGTTCAATTTGATTTAGATTTAGGTTTAAATTATTGTTGATTGTTCATTCCAATGGTTTATAAATCAATTGATCAATGTCTTATGGAATTTTAATGTGATTTAAGCTAGTTTGACCCATTTGACATAAATGGGTCAAGTTGAATTTCCTAGTTCAAATGGCCATTTAAGATTTAATTTTTTGTTTGATTGTGTCATCAATCATCTATGATGATTATGATCAATTAATTGGAATTGATTTTGATTTTAACCTAACTTAACTCATTTTGATCCAATTGGGTTTAAGTTGGGTTCAATTGAGTCAAATGGACAATTTGGCTCAAATAAAGTGTGTTTGGGTTCTATTCATGTTTTATTAAGTGTTTAAAATGATTTATAGTAATTTATTTCATTTGATTTGGTGCAATTTTTATTTTGACTCATTTTGACCCAAACTAGGCTTAATGGGTTGCTTTGGATTCACTTGGGCTAAGTGATCAAATTAATAAAATTAAATCTAAATAATCATTGAATTATGTTCATTTATGATTTTAAAATGTTTTGAGTTGGTCAATTTGAATTATTTTTGATTTAATTTAGATTTGAGTTCAATAGGGTTCATTTGGGTTAAGTGGCCAAATCAACCCTTTTGAATCTTCATTAAATTTAAATTTGTTTAGTTTTGTATTTAAACATGTTCATTTGATGATTTTGAGCCTTTGGAGTGATTTTAATTTGGCCAAATTTTGATTTGTTGACTTTAACTTAGTGAGGCCACAAAGTCAACTCTAGGTCAAATGACATGGTTGACAAATGTGAACCTAATCTAGATTTATTTATATTTGTGCATTAATTCTATACTTTTTGTTCAATTTAATTTCCATTTGTTTTGATTTTATCTAATTTCTTGGATTTAGGTGATTTTGAGCTTAAATAGGTTAATTAAGTTAATCAACCAAATTATGTCAATCTAAGCTTGTTCAAATTCAGATTTCAATTCAATTGTGTTTGATCTTATTGAATTTGATTAAACTTAAATTTTCTTTGTATTCACCAAATTTGATTAGGTTTGGTCAGGTCTTAGAAAGGTTCACTAGGATAATCTGGACTTTTGCTTTAGGGTATTTGCGTTTGATTTGGTTTTAGGTTTAGTTTTGATATTATCATTTAGTATTTGATTTGATTTATTATTTGATTTTGGTTCGTTCACTTAGTCTTTGGTAGTGTCTTAAGTGCCTAATTAGAATGCTCTTAATTTAAGATTAAAGATCCTAATTTCTAAGATTAGGGATAATGTTAACCTCACCCAAAAATGAGGTCAACAGTTTTACACTGGTTCAATATCTTTAGATTCAAGGCTTAATATAGAAATTGAAGATGTATCATTTTAGTAAATAATAGAATTACCTTTCATTTAGTACTCATAATGTTTCTATAAACTAGCAAAATATGGATTAATATCTCACCCTTGACCAAAGCATAAATCAAAATGTTTTGAGGAGCTTTGGAACAACAAATTTAAAAGGCACAGTTAAGACCATGGTTAGGATTTGATAAAATTGGAAAGGTGGATGATGATTGGTATTGTTTGCTCATCTTTAACAACTTGAAGTTCGATAAGTTCTTTTTAAAAAAAACTTTAACTCACTTGAAAGAATCTCTTTAGAAACTTTGAATGATTCAAATAACCCCCAAGTTAGGACAAACTCATAAAGTTGGAGGAAGAGATAAAATAAACTATAGATGAGCTAAAAGAGATTATATTGGCACTAAAAAAGCATGCCCAACATTTATAAGTTCACTAAAAGTGAGATTGAAGCTAAAAAATTTGTTAAGTTAATTTTGGAGTTTAAGAACTACTTCACTTGTAGTTATGATGAAATGCTTGGAATAGCCTATGATGTAGTGGTCCATAAATTAGAAATTCAACCTAATGTAACCTTAGTGAAATACAAGCGTCCTGACGATTAGATTAAAAATTAAGCAACAAGTCATCAATAAAGTTAAAAAAAAATGATTGATGTTGGCTTTGTTTGTGAAGAAAACTATCATAATTAGTTAGCCAGCATCGTCCAAGTAAAAAAGAATAATAGTTAAATTTACATAAGAATCTAGTTTAGAGATCTAAATATAGTATGTCCCAAGGACAAGTTCTCATTATCGATATTAGATTGATGGTATACATAGAGACATCAAATGTGATCTTACAATCAAATTAAGATGACGCCTTAAGAATGAAGCATATCACATTTCAGACTCTGATTGAAATCTATTGCTACATGGCCATGCCTTTGAGTCTTAAAAATGTTGGAGCCACATATTAGAGGGCCATTATCAAGATCTTTGATGAAATCATTTTCAACCAATTCAAATGCTACGTCGATGACATTGTGGTCAACAACAAGAAAAAGAAAGAATACCTATATAACTTGAGAGTTGTCTTTAAGTAGTTATGCCACTTCAACCTAAAGCTAAACCCTCAATGTGTCTTTGGTGATTTTAGAGATGTTTTTTTTTTTATGGAATGTAGCACAACACCATCAAATTAAAAAAAATCTAGAGAATATTAAAATGGTATTAGAAATGCCACCTCTAGAAATTCAAAATCAACTCAGGTTTTTCCAAAGAATATTTGCATATCTAAGATGATTTGTATCAAATCTCTCTAATTGGTTTTAATCATTTATTGCACTTAAAAGAAGGATGCCAAATATTGATGGGAAAATAAGTGTCAGTATACATTTGAAAGTATAAAATAATATCTTGTGACATCTCTAGTGCTAACTATTCCTATCCCAAGTAAACCACTTATTCTATATATTGATGGCATTAAATGACTCCCACATCACATTAATGGTTCATGTCAATGATGAAGAGAAGGAAAATGCAATCTATTACTTAAGTCATTGTGGTGTACCTATAAAGTTAAAGTATCTCATATTAAGAAGTATTTAGAATTAATATTCGTAGCATAGAAGATAAAGCACACCATGCTCTCTTATTAAGTTAATTTGATTTTAAGTGTAAACCCACTACAATATCTCATAATACATCCAATGCTCTCAAAATGGTTGGCATATTGGTTTATGATTTTATCATATTTTGACAATATCGCTTTTCATGCTGTGAAAAGTCAGGTGGTGGCTAAATTCCTAGAAGGACATCCCCTTAGTGTTGAGTCATTAAATCATAATCTCTTTAATGAGTGAGTCATGAGTCTAAAGGAAGCAAATAACCATAATTGGGAGCTATACTTTGGTGGTACATCATCATCCCACATAAGAGATGAACCATAATCTATCCACCCAAAATGTAGGAATTAACTTGATATTTATGACCCTTGATTGAGCGATGATACAATTCTTGTATCATCTATTAAAGCAATGCACAAATATTGAGGCCAAATATTAAGTTCTAGATGATTGATCTAGAATTGGTCATCTCAATGGGGATTAAAGACATTAAATCTTTAAGGATTCATAATTAGTGGCAAACTAGATCACTAAAATCTACAAAGTCATCTTAGCTTAACTTTCATTACTATATGTTGACCTCACTTTTGGAGTGAGGATTCAATCTCCCCATTATAGATCTAGTAGTCTTCTAGACACTAAGAGTTCCTTAGTCATAAGACACTTCTAGTGATTAAGTGAACACCTAACCTAAGCTTAGAGACTTAGGATGATTAATAGGGTTAGGCTAAACCTTAGGACATAAGGTGACCTATCGATCCCATGGCCTAAATCATAACTCATGCCTACCTCCCTAGCCAAATCCAAATCCAAGATTAATCTTAACCAAGACCCAATCCCAATTATGTCCAAACTCTAATTCAAAATCAAACCAACATAATCTAAATCTAAGCCCATGATTCAATCCTATAGACTTAGCCAAATCACTCCAATCCAAATCTAACTTAATTGATTTTCTCAAAATCACTTCAATCATCATTCCAAGCCACACCAAAATCTACAATCCAATCAATCAAATCAATCAAGCCAAAACCAATTCAATAAACCTAACATAACCCATTTGACCTAAAATATTCAAATGATCCAAAATCTATTTAAACCCAAATCAATTGAAACCAAAGCTATAAATCAATCCCAAATCAATATCCAAATTCAACTCAACTCAATTCATTCCAAAAGAATTCAATTAACCCATTAGGCTCACTTGACCCAAAGTGACCTAAAGGACCTATTTGAACCAAATCTCAATCAACCCAAATTAGATTGAACCAAACCAACCAAAATCTCCTATGATGATTGTTGATCATCTTTGATTGATCAATTTCCATAAAATGTGTCAAAGCAAGTCAATGTGATCATTTAACCAAATGAACCCTCTTAACCTACATAAGCCAAATGAACTAAATTTCATCCCAAGACAAATTAATTGAAACCAATGATTCACATCAACCTAAAATTAACTCTTGAACATGACTTGACCATAAATTGAGCTAAACCAAACCCAATTGACCCTTTTGACCCAAGTTGACCCAATTTGACCTAAAGGGCCAAATTGGGTCAAATCAAAATCCAATCCAAATTGGTTGCAACCAATGACTCAAACCCATTCCAAGTAGATTGTTGAACAATGATCAAAGCTTTAGTTGAACTCAATTTGGCCAATTAAACCCAATTGACCTATTTTGCCTAAATTGACTTAAATTGTCAAATTGGCCTAAATCATTCCTAAATCCAAATTGATTGAAATCAAAGCTTACAATCATCTTCAAATGATCAATTAAACAGATTCCAATGCCTAACCAAAGCCAATTAGGTCAATTTGATAAAATTGGTCAACTTAACTCATTTGACCCATATGAACTCAAATGGGTCAAATCCAAATCCAAGCTAAATTAGACCAAACCAATTGAAGCAAAATATTTCAAATACTCATTTGAACTTAACCTAAATCTTCGTTTGACCTAATTTGGCCAATTGGTCAACTTGACCCAACATAGTCAAATATGACCTACATGAGTCAAATTGAGCCAAACCCATCCAAATCAAGTCCAAACCCATTAAAACTTAGCATGACCCATCATTGGCTCATTTGGGTCAGCCCAAATCAAACAAAACCTAATTTGAACCTGAATTGATCCATTACCCAATGGGTAAAGCCTTCTACATGAGACAAAATCTCATTTTGGATGGTTAAACCCACTCTCCTCTCCTTAGCAGCCACCCTAAGCACTAAATGGACACAAGGACCATTGGCTCACCTAACCTAAAGCTATTTAGGTTAGAAATAATCCAAGTGGAGGTGTGCTAACCCATGAAACCCCATTGGAGCAATTAAAAGCTAAACGGAGCCACCTTAGCCCTTGACAACCACTCCTCCTCCCTTAGCCACTCAAACTGAGTCACTTAGATGATTCTCTACCACCCACGACCACTTACAGTGGCTGGATAGCCACTAGAGGCCAAACCAATCCCATCTATTCGATCCAAGGCTGGAGGGGGTATACCCCCTCAATTCGATCAAAATCGAGCAAGTGAGCACTCAGAGAGCCCTAGTAACTTGAGATGAGCCGCCAGAGCATTCTCCTGAGTTCCCCATGCCTTCCCATCAATGGAGACGATGAAACCGAGCATGCCCAAGGCCTAGCTTCATCCAACTTAACCAAACCATAACTAATTTTTAATTAACTCTTCCCACATATTCACCAAGCTCCAGTGAGGTGAAACAAATCTTCCCTCGATTGATTCAAGCATCGAAGACCCCTTCCATACTAATTTTGGTGAGGATTATGGCAGTGTTTAATCTACAGAGCAACTAGCAAGGAGGCAAGGCACCATCGTTTTAGTAGGGCTTCACCTCTTCAAGGAAAACCTACATCGGTCGGTTCACTATCGGTCTGGAGCTCTGATGGAGTATTTTTCTAGCAAATTGAGATTTCTCAAATTTTTTGGGGTCTTTTTGAAGAAAATTATAATGTCATGTGAAATCCACCATTAGATCCCTAGGATCCCTTGAATGTGGGATCAATTTTGACATCTCACGAGCTTTAATGAGCTCGGATCGAGTAGGGAAAGGCGGACAGTGTCCATCTTCTATCGCTTGGGGGATGATATATCATCCACCGTACATTCTGCATGATTAGAATAGATGACAATGATTATTCGCTAGATAAATTTGATTTATTCTCTTAAGGAATTGCATGATTAATCCCCACCATCTGATCTCAGATCGAACGACGAGGATGAAAGCCCATCTGCCTCTGCCACATCAGCAATGAGTTAGACGGATTTAAATGGCCAATCCCATGGCGCCACATGGAAAGAGCTGCCACATCAGCGGTCCACATGGCACCGATAGGATTAGGCTTAATAAATCATTTTAATCACTAAAACTTTAAAAAATCATAACTAATTATAAAAGTCTAAAAATATAAATAAATACTAAGTTTAAAGGTATAATAGAGAAGGTTTTATTAAAAGTATTTTCCATGTAATTTTAAACAGTAATTATGGCTTAATTATGATTTAAATATTCACTTAATTAGCTTAATTAAGGCCTAAATACTTGGGTAATTGATTTCAAACTTTGTGTGTTGATTCAATGGGATAACCTCTGCCTCCCATGATTTTCTTGGAATTTATTACCTAAGTAATTAGGAAATTGATGTTTCAAACTCTAATTATCCTCCTTAATTAATTATTGGTTAACTAACATTCCAAATAAAGAAAATTAATTAACTTAAGCTCATTAATCACTGATTAATAGTGAATAGATGAGGGAGAGTGATTAGGACCCCTTTCATAATTATTTTCCCAAATTGATTTCATTAAAGAGAATTAATTAATGTGAGACTTAATAAAGATATTAATTAATTAATTAAATGGTTAAATTCAATCAAATTAAAATGCTAATCATATCAAATAATTAATGATGAAATTAAGGGTTCCTCTTTATGTGTTCAATAACATAAAGACCTTTAAGGAAATTATGATTAACCTATAAGTATGGGAAAATCATAAAAGTACTTAATTAAATTCTTTAACTTAATTAATTTAATTATGAGCTAATTACATTAGGTCCTTTAAGAGCATTGTAATCATATTTTCTCACTTGTTCATATCATTTGTGGTTCATGATTAAATGATTAATTAAATTAAAGAAGCATAGGAAAGAGTAATTACATGATTTAATTAATGCTCCAAATTAATTAATTCATAAAATTTATGTAATTATCTTTCTTTAAACCAATTATGATCACCAACATGGGAATGGGACAAAAATAATAAATAATTTATCCTCTTTAAGTTTAATCAAAATCCAAAGTCAAAATTAATAAAAAAGCTTTATCTTTCTTTAAGTAATTTTATTTGATGTGATTGTCCTTTAGAATTAGCTATTCCTTTCTAATCACTTTAAATGTTGTATGTCATGTGGTTTCATGCATTCATCTTTCCAAATTTAAATGAATCAAATATAATTTATTTATGTAAGCTTGCATGTGTTGGCTTAATTTATTATATGTGTGGTTATTATTACTATTAAATTCAAATGTATTTTTTTTCTAAAGTGTATAAATGAATAGTAATATTTGGAGTGATGATAGTTATAAATATATAGGATTTGCATGTGTTATAGCTTAAGAATATGAATGTGAAGTTCTCTTTCCCATTTTCAGATTTACATGCATTTGAATGATAATAAGTATATTATCTAGACATCCCAAGAATACGAGGCCTTTAAGTAGCCCCAAGGAGGTCATTTTATTACCTCACTTCCTTGGCTAACAAAGGCATGTACTTATTTGATTTTCTCCTTATGTATTTTTGTATTAGAATTCAGATAGAGCTTTAATTCACATGCTTAAATTAATTCAATCAAAAGAAATACATCTATTTGCTTGATTTTTATTCTTATAATTATATATACATGTGTATGTATTTAAGATATCAAGTATATAGTTTATACATCCCGGAATATGAGGCTTTAAGTTGCCCTAAGAAGGTCATTTGATTACCTCACTTTCCTAGTTAACAATGACACATACTTTCTTACATCTTTTATACATGTATATGTGTGCTTAATTAAAGGAAGATAATAATCTTTTTCCATAAAAATACATACATCCATAGCCATTCAAATAACTAAAATACATTACATGCAAGTTAGTGCTCTCTTTCTTATGATTCATATATGATTTTATATGTGTTTGAATGATAATAAGTATATAATTTGGACATCCTGAGAATACGAGGCTTTCAGTAGCCCCCAAGGAGGTCATTTGATTACCTCACTTCCTTGGTTAACAATAGGACGTACTTATTTAATTTTATTCTTATGTATTTTTGTATTAGAATTTTGATATAGCTTTAATTCACAAGTATAACTCAATTAAACAAAAATATAAATTCCAAGTGTATGCATTCATCCACCATTTAAGTGTGTCAAAATATATGTTGTATGTATAGCTATGTTAAGGATTAAATCATATGCATATTAGAAAGTGATGAAGGAATGGTTTAACATGTGCTATGTGGTAGTAATCCAACTACATTAATCTTAAGATGCCTTTCACATTATATAAGGTTATTTAGAGTTATCCCAAACTTAAGATTAATAAAAAAATACTTAATAAACCATTTACTAAATAGAACTAATTCATAAAAATGTGCTTTATAAAGTGGCTTAACGTAAGGATGAAGAGGGTCAAGCCTCTTTCTTCTTTTTATCACTTAGATGCTAAGAGTAAATCAAATGAAATAAAAAATAAAACACAAATTAAAATCCACAAATACTCTAGAGGACTTAAAGTGAAATCATCCTTTCATGCTTAGATTAAATAATTATAAACTTAGAAAATTATAACTCATAGACAGTGTATGTGTGATGTTATGTTTTATTTTATGTGTGATGTTTTAGGTTAGATGTTAGGGTGTATAATTCATAGACTGGATGATCGATCATTATTAGCCTAATCATATTTTCTATAGGGGATTGTGCTTAAGGGGCTATTAGAATAAATATAAATGTTTTTCTTAGGTTGCTCATGCCTCTAAACATAATCCATATTAGAGCATGTGGGCTTGATTACCATGTGTAGGGTGTTAAGTCCAAATTATGAAATATAATTGCTTGGGATTGTATGCACATTTAGCTAACCTCTACTTTGTAGTAGTAGTTAGATTTACTTTTCCACAAATTATAATTTTGCAATAGGAATTAAGATTAGTGCTATGGGTTTAGGATGACCTGTGATTAGAAAGCTTAGTCATGGGGTGCCCTGTGATGCCTTGGAGCAAATCAAGTCAAAGAAGAAAGAAGGAAGAAGAAATGAAGAATGAAGACCCCATAGCATGTATTCAATTTAAATTGTAATTATTCTTTTGTAATATGGGTTGTATAACGGTAGAGCTCGGTTACCCAATTTTTCTCTTTGGGTGTAATGGTCTGCCCATCTTTATTCTTTTATGAAATCTATTCATGTTTGAGTGATGATATGTTTAGTTTGGGTATTAGGATTGCATTTTTTTCATAGTTTCTTCATGATTGATGATTGTATGTGTAGCATGGATGTAGGCTCTTAGGATAAAATTAATTTTTCTACCGTAATTAACAACTCATAATTAAAATTTTAAAATAATTTATAACTTCACCATAAAGCTTAAGCTCTAAAATAAGATAATTAAAAGATTTAGCATTTAACTATATATTGTATGTCTCACATCATGCATACCATCTATGTTGCTCTTGAATAGAGAGGGTCTCTATTCTTGTACGATAAGGGAATGCTTGACTTGTGAGAGCATCCCTTGTAGTGAAGAACACCTGCTCTCACTAATTTAGCCAACAACTATATTTTATCAGGCATTTAGGCATAAATATCTTGAAGCCTTTGTCCAAAATATCGTGTCAAAATGAGATAAAAGCTTATACAGTTTTGCATATAGACTAAGTAATTTACTCATGCCATTCATGCTCTAGTCTCTTAGGGAGTGAGTTTAGGACTTTAGTTTCTTTCCAATTAAATAAAAAGCCAAGAAATCTTGCAATTTCATAAGATTGGACTACATATTTTTGAAATATATGAGGTATTAGCTGGTGACTACTCCAGGAAGTTGTAAGTCCAAAAGTTTGATAGGTTTATTCTCTCTTGTGGACTTACCATAGGTTGTGCACTAGCTTGTACTAAAGCCCATCTCCACCTTCGGCTATAAGCATAAATCCTCATTTCTTAAGTTCCATAATCTTGTGTTGATGGACTATAAGCCCTAGCAATTTAATAAAATTATAACTCAAACAAAATAAATCTCTTCACCTTCAAACATATAAAGCCTCACCATAGGATATACTAAAGTGCTCACTAGGCTTCCTAGTATCGTGAGTATTTCCTACTTATTCTCCTTTGGCTTCCAAAAATAAGTCTTTTTAATTGAATAATCCCACTTAATTTTCTAAAATAATCAATTCTTTGATAGTCTCAACCTTGAAATATTTGGAGATAATAATTGCCTATTTTAATCGAGAGTGTTCATGAAAATCTCATTTCTAAGATATAATTAACTATGCAGGCTTGCTTCCATAGGGAACTTAAGAACTTGGCTTAATATAAACTCTACTTTACATTTCCATGTAGAGTAGGGGAAAGGTCTCTAGTATATTCGAAGATCAATCATGCCTTAGGAGTCCTTAATATGCGATTAGGTCCATTTTTAAGTGATGTTTCCATCTTTTGAGATAGTACATCATACATTAATATCGTACCCGATCACTTCAATAAGTACCCCTAAGATCTGCGTGGTGTCCACCCCACATCCAAAAGAAAACCACAATATCATAATACATAATGGAGCTACTCAAGCAAAATCTCATATGTGACTATATATCGGGTTCTTTGAGGAGAGAATTTCATACTAAATGCTTTTGGCAAAGCATACTAAGGAGATGGCCTATCTAGATGATGATTACATTTCAATCAAAATATGGAACCATTAAGTCCTATCTCCTTAATATGAATCTCATTGATAAATCACTCCTTAAAAGAGAAGATTGCCTTAACACACATATAATGAAGAAGATGATTGGAGATTATTCATTAACCATTTGTACAAGGACAAACTTCCTCATGAAAGGCCTCAAGGTCATTAAATAAAAAAGAGAGCATTATCTTATGCTCTTATTAATGACATCTTGTGCTGATGATCCTTTGATCACATGTGATTACTTTCTTTAGACAAACAAAACCATAAAAAATTATGATTGAGGTGCATACAATATTATGTGGTGCTCACCACTCAAGGATGAAGATGAAAGCTAAAATTGAAGGACTAAAATACTAACTACCCTTGATGATTATTGATTGGATAGATGTCACTTACTATATTCATTAATGTCAACTACAAAGAGTGCCTTTATACCATCCAACATGTACTACTCATAAGTACAATCCTATTTTACAAAAAATACTTTATAAGAAAAGTGATATAACTTTTTTTGAAATATTATTAGAATGACAATGACTTATGATTTTCAAATGTATTTTCTAAATTTTATTTAAGTCCAATTTTCAAACTGTCTTTGCAACATTATAGGACATTTGACATTTTATTGTATAAATATCATCTCTAATTTTTATAAGTATTGTATATATGAAAGCATAAAGGTATTTATTTAATTTAGACTTTTCAAAGGAATCGCATGTATTCTTATAAATGAGTTTTTTTAGGACAATTTGACATCCATTTCACAAATTGTTTTACTAGAGTATTCTAGACATGCTTTTGTATTCACTAAATAATTTTCATAATTATAGATTTCAAGAAAATAAATGAGTTTAAATTAAGGGTAATAATAATAATAAAATAATTATAATAATTACATTTATATTCTTTTATTATATTAATTAAAAGTAACACTTTATTATAATATCTCCTCCACTCCACTCGAGGATTCCAAAAACACCATTTTTTCCTCTTTTGCTGTGAAATCTAGAGAGATAAAGGGAGAGAAAAAGAGAGCGAGAGGAGGAGCCGATTTTGTTCATTTGGCCTATTGAGAAAATTGATCGTGTGGAGGTTGGCTACCATTATGTAAATTAGCAGCTAACAAACTCTTATTTGTGTTTTTGAAATTTTTTATGTTTTATATATCGATTGAATAAAATGCTTAGCTTAACTAAAAATTTATAAAATTTTCGTACAACAACAAGCTTTTTTGAGAGGAGGATTCTCTAATCTGATAACAAAGTTTTAAAAAGCCTTGTGTTTATGATATGCATGTATATAATGTTAATAATAATAATAATAATAATAAAATAATAAAATAATAAAATAATAATAATAATAATAATAATAATAATAATAATAATAATAAATAATAATAATAATAAATAATAATAATAATAAATAATAATAATATATAATATAATATAATTTTTATTTCGATAAATTGAACCGAACATCGAACAAATGATTGTTCATGTTTCTCATTTATATATCGATTGAAATTGTACTCATTTCTAACGAATGAAATAACACATTACATAACATAGGTAAACAAATAGCTTTTGACGTAACCATTACCCTACTTAAATTTTTAGAAATTTTGATTTTTTGTCAAATTTTTAGTATTTTATTTGATTGGATTTCATATAAACTAAGATCTACAAAAATTTATAAATTTTTTATTGTATAACTTTTAATATGCTGTAGAATGAACTCTCTTGGATATATAGAGTTAAAAAAAAAGTTTTTTATATTTTTGTCAGTATATTGAGCTTGATAAAAATTGTTATAAAATAATAAAAACTTCAAAATATTATTGTGGATATTGCATATTAATAATTTTATAAATTATGTTGATGTATACACATAAATTTACCCACAAATTCTACTAAATTTTAAATTTGCAAATTTCTTATATAGCATAATGAATTACTTCTATTTATCAAAATTGATTCATTAGTATTGATACATTGAAAATATGGTAAAAATGTTGCTTGACTTATAGGTAAATTATGAGTTTTACGTGTGAAATAAATTAAGAGGAATAAAGGTCTATATATATGATGTATTTGGGAAGTATAAGAGCCCATAATTCAAATGTAATGTTAAACATGAATTATTTACTATAATTTTTGACATACTATTTTGCTGGATATCGATGTGTACCATGATTATTGTGTATGTCTTTTTGTGATTGTGTAGTCCTTTTGATATGAATTGAATGGAAGTTGTTGTCTTCTATTTTATTATTTTTATTGATGATATTAATGGCTCTATGAAAAAAAAGAGAAGAATATAATTCCTTTCAAATTGATCTTAGATAATATATGTTATGCATCCAACATGATGTGACATGAATTAATTTTAGGGTCATATCATTTTGGTTCGTGAAAGTTTAATATGATATTAGAGAAATATATTTGGAGAAATTGATTTGCAATCAGTGTCATAGAAATGATTAGTCATTCAATGATAGAGATTTGGGTAAATTAAGATAACTTTTATTGATATTTATATGGATATAATGATGATTATGTTATTTATAGATATTAGTGTTATAAAATGGATGCTATGAATTCTCAAGAGCAAGATATGACAGATGGGTAGAGTTCTAATCAGAATTTTCCAATATAGAGTATAGTGGGAGCTATGTCTTCTGATTCTATGACTTAATTTATTAGCTTGGTGGCTCAATTTATGGGTGAGGCTCAAAGTACGAGGTTTATTACTAGGGTGGAGCAAGGGGACAAGCATTTACAGATGTTTTTGAGGTTGAAGCCCCCTCGCTTCAAAGGTGTAGTTGAACTTCAAGTAATAGAGGATTGGATATTTTGGTTATAATAGAGCCTTTTACTTTCTAGAAGAATCTTTGAGGGTATGCAGTGCCCAGAGGATCATAAAATGGCAATACCACATATTGTTTTTTTATAAGAAAAATAGATTGTTTAGATTGTAAAGATTGTAAGGTCATTCAAGTGAAAGTTTAGGTACTTAACATAAACTACTTAATTTAGATTTAAAATGAAAGATTGGAAGATGAAAAATAAATTAAAAGACTATCGTAGAATTAGATGGAATTAATGGTTACTAATAAAAATATTTTTAAGAGTAAGCTACAAGATCTTAATACTTGGGATGTTCATGAGAAAGCTAGTGTTATGTGGGAAATAGTAACAAGTGAGATTATGCAAGTTGCAAAAAATATACTTGGAGAATCAAATGAAAACCTTCTTTTAATAAAAATAGTTATTTGAAGAATCAAAATGTGAAAAAAAAGATAAAAAATAAGTAGCTTTGTTATAAAATTTTGGTTTATATGTAAAAATTTGGAGAATTGGAAAAGATATAAAGTATGTTGTAGAGATGCTAAAAAAGTAATATGTGATACAAAGAGTTTAGCTTTCAGTGATTTATATAATAAATTAGATATCAAAGAAGGTAAAAGATGTAGGTATAAGCTAGCCAAGAAAGAGATAGGAGAAGTAAAGATTTAGTTAGAGTGAGGTGCATTAGGAATGAAAATCATTAAATGCTTTTCTTGAATGGTGATATTGAACACAAATGAATGGGATATTTTGATAAACTTTTCAATGAATGTTGTGAGAATACGATTGACTTTATCAACCTTAGTATCCTAAATAAAAAGAGGGATTCTTATTTTTATCATCATATTAGTAAAATTGATGTTGTTGAGGTTTTAAGAAAATGAAGTGTGGAAAGGTAGTAAGACCTGATGATACTCTAATAGAAGTGTGGAAATGCTTAAGAAATCAAGGAATCTCTTGGCTTACTAATCTTTTTAATATTATTATAAAGACTAAAAGATGTCAGATGAGTGGAGAAAAGGTTTATTGATTCCTATTTTTAAGAATAAAGGTGATGCATAAGAGTTTGCAAATTATAGAGGAATTAAGTTATGAGAGAGAGTAATTGATCATAAGTTATGATGTGATGCAAATGTTTCTCAAAATTAGTTTGGTTTACTATGTGATGCAAATGTTTCATGCCAGGTAGGTCTACTATGGATGCTATACATTTGTTGAAAGGTTTGATGGAGAAGTATAGAGAGAGTAAGGAGGATCTACATATGATAGTTATTATTTTAGAGAAAGTATATGATAAAGTTTTAAGAGAAGTTCTTTGGAGAGTTCTTGAAATGAAAGGAGTTAATATTGGTTATATCTAAGTCATTAAGGATATGTGTACTATAGTTGTTACTTATGTTCAAAAATAAAGAAGATTGACAAATTATTTTCCTATTTAAGTTGGATTACATCAAGGATCGGCTTTAAGTCCATATCTTTTTTCTTTAGTTATGAATGTTCTCTCCAGCCATTTATGAGAGGATGTACCTTGGTATATGATTTTTGCTGATGACATTCTTCTTGTTGATAAGACTAGAGAGGGAGTTCAAGAGAAACCTGAATTATGGAGGTCAACTTAGAGTCTAAAGATTTTCATTTAAGTAGATCTAAAACTTAATTTATGAAATATAATATTAGTTGCAGAAGATCTAGTGGTAGGGTTGTGATATTGGGATCAAGCTAGTGGACCGCACATAACCCATAATGGTCCCAAATAAACATAGGCACTACCAAACCAAAACTAAATTGAGCCAAGTAAACTCTAGCATTAAACTTAATCTACTTGAACTAAAACCTAACCTAATTGGTCTCTAATTAGGTTAATTGGGAAACTTAACCTAATGTAACCCATTTGATCCATTTAGACTATTTTGTCCAAACTCAAACCAAATTTAAGTCAACTAAAACTAATTAATCTTAAAGCTCCCAAATCATCAATTACACTCAAATGAAGCCTAATTGACACCCAATTTGGTCAATTAGCTTATGTAGCCCAACTTCAACACAAGTGGGTCTTAATGGGTCAAATCCAAATTAGACCTAAATCAATTGAAATTCATCATCCTTAGAGCCTTAGAAATCATATTAACCATATTTGATGCCCAATTAAACCCAATTTAGTTAATTGGCCCACTTAACTTAAGTTAACCCAATTCAATCTTATTGAACCTAAAGCAAGTTAAGACCAATTTAAACTAAATTGAATCATTTTGAAACATTAGAATCATCACACAAACTTAATTGAACACAATCCATGCTCAATGGAGGTACAATTTGGCTAATTGAGTTATTTGACTCACGTTGACCTAAGTGAACCACATTAAGCCAAATGCAAATTAGACCTAAATTTGACCAAACCAATTATTCAAAAACTTTTTAAATTGATAATTGAACTTAATCTAGTGGTCCCTTAGGGAATTTGGCCAATTGAGCCAATGGACCCAAGTTGACATAATTTGACCTAAATAAGTCATATTAAGCTAAACCCAAGCTAGCCTAATCCAAATGTCATTAACTATGGCTAAAATCATCCTTGGGTCACCAAAGGTTGGCCTAGTGAGCTTGACATGAGTTATTCAGCCCAATGTTAATGAATGGTCCCTTAGTCTACTCCTCCATTCACCTTGGGTCCCTCTAAGCAATCCTTAAAATATGACCCAACTAGCCTAAAGCTAGCTAACATGACCCATTCAACCAAATGAAGACAAAATATATGCAACCAAGCATTTGTTCACTCCTCATAAAGTTTTTGCTTCATGTCCCTGCCCAAGGCTTGGTTGGCCTTTAGATTAGCTCCAAATGATCAATTATAGCCATTTTCTATTCAGTTCATTAAGCCACCACCTCCACATGGCTGTTCTAAGCCAAAATATTAGTTAATAAAAGGAGCCTCACACATTGTGTATTAAGGGAGGTCTAAGCACTCAAAACATTAACCATAATGAGAGGAAAAATCTCATATATTTCTAAGCCCCCAAGTCCACCAGAACCCAAGAAACTTCATCACCAACACCTTGGTTGATCACCTCTTCTCAACTTGAGCTCCAAACCTTCAAGTGAGGAAACTCTCACTCCTCAAGCCATAAAGAGTGTATCCAACCATTTTCCAATCAATTTTGAGCTTAAGAAGTTTGAGATTGATCAACTCTGAAGACAAAGCAACAACATTCAATGGTTTTTGTGATCCACGAGGAGACACACAATGGGATTACACCTAAAGCTTTGTGTCAACTTAACCACGATCTTTGACACTTAGGGTTCATTTATGACAACTTTATGGCTACTTTGCTTTTTTAGAAAGTTAGAATGTAAAGCAAGTCCATTTGGCTATAAGCTTTTTGGCTACTTTTCATAAAATTTGTAATAAAAAAGCTGTTTTGAGAACTAGAGTTGTTAAAGTGTTATGACTATTAGAAAGTTGCTTTTTAAATTTTTCAAAGAAAATATTTGTAACACACATAACAACTTTTTCAAAAAGTTACTTTCTCCACAGTAGCTTTATAACCAGCTTTTAAAAAGTCTACAGCTGCCCTAAACAGATTCTTAGATACTATCGGATGGAGCTTTGATTAAGTATTTTTGGCAAACTTTGGTCTACCCCTATCTCTTCCATGCTTTTGTGAAGTGAACATGCATCTCAATAAGATCTAACCAGTATAACTTCATTTTGATCTATCCCCACCATGCATCATTTTGTGATTCATGGCCAAAGCTACTTGGACCACCATAGTTACAGTTTATAATGACAAAAGAAATAGTTAACAATACGATTAATTATATATGCTAAAGATGTCAATACTCCAATGATGCATCACAATAGAGAGAGAGAGAGAGAGAGAGAGAGAGAGAGAGAGAGAGAGAGAGAGAGAGAGACCATTATGAAACTCTAAATTTTAGTTGATTGTCATGAATAGAATGAAAGAAAAAAATATTTACTAAAAATTAAAACATGTCCTTTTTGTCCTTTCTAACAAGATAGATGAGGTGGCACATGGAAGCATCCATAAGGACTAAATCAATCAATGTTTTTGGTTGGTCAATCCATTTTATTTTACATGTAAGTGGATTAGCAAAGAAAGAAAAAATATTTTTCCAAATGTAGAACATTATCATAAGATTAATCATTTCGACATTTATTGAATGGTCATCCAAGTTGGTGGAGTAGCACAGCTTCTCATCATCATCCGATTGAGATAAATTGGCAAAATATCATAGAGAACCTCAATAATAATGGCAATAGAAAAGATGAAAGAACACCAAAATATGATAAAAATTATTGTTCTAAGAGGCAATAAAAGAGTTTGATCTTGCAAATTTTAAATTTTCCCAAGGCCATTTGTTATCCAAAACTAAAGAAACATTAGAAAATTTGCAAAATTGCAATTGTCCAATTCTCTTGAAATGTAATAAACAATGCAATATTTAGAGAGAAAGAGAACATTTTAAATAAATTTTTACAGTTAATGAAATAAAAAACCTATAATAGTGTATGCCTTAATAATAAAGAAGTGATTCTAATAGTGCAAAGAGTAAGAATGTTGAAAGTAAATGGACATTCAAAAAATAAATGATTGATTGATTTAGTATATTAAAATACAACTTTCTTGAGTTGCATAGTGATGAGAAATTAAAATGTCTATAGTATTCAGACCTCCAATAAAAGCTAAACAAGTTAATGGAAAATATCTAATTACATAATATTTGTGCCAAACAAAAGAATGCCACTCCATTTTGAAATAAAGCCATAATATTCTTTTTAAAAAACGTAAGTGAAGGATTAGGATTACCCTTCTAAAATGACAAATCATAGCAGTTCAAATGAGGTTGAATTGATAACAAATGTGTTAAATCTTGAAGATTATCATGGATTAAGCAATCATAATGAGAATTGGCATGGGGATTGATCCTTTGAGGAATATTATGCTCAAATACCTCCACTAATGATTTACCATTAAGTCATGGATCCCAATATATATTAATTAAGGAGTTGTTTGATATAGAATATGATTTGTAAGCTTTAAGTGTATAACCAATTTTCATGAGATATTTCTAAAAGGAGAGATAGAGGCACAACAAGGCTTCAAAAATAAATCATATTTAAATTTTCAATAGGAAGAAAGTAGGTTTGAAGAGTTAAAAAAACTCTAAATCAAAGTACTACTATAAGATAATAAATCAAAGTAGCAGTGGAGGATACCCAAAGACCTTCCTTTTCCTTAGGTCTACAGGTCTTGTCCCAAGACACAAGATAAATTTTCTTAATAAGAGTGTCTCTATGATTAGCATAACATTTGTTAAAACATTTTAGAAAAGTCTAGGGAATTATAGTAGATCTTATCTAGTAGGCTAAAGAATTCCAAACAACAAACTTGACAAGTTGTAGGTTACTAGAAAAAAGGAGAGATTTAACTTTCCAACCAAAGAGATGCAATTGTTTGGGTAATAAAAGAATAACCAAATATTTGAATTCAACTTTAAAAGTAGAAATATCAATAGAAGCACTAAGAAGAGAAGGATTATGAATTTTATTAAAGAAAAAATAAAGGTATTTTCGTGATTTATTTGAAGGATAAAAGCATTTTTGGAAGTCAACATAATGCCTTTTAAAGCATTAATAATTTGAGAGTTGGTCTTGCCAAATGTGAAAAGATTATTCACATATAGTAAATTACATATATGAGAATTACCCACAACAATATCCACAAAATCACTAGAAGAAGATTTGCTTTTAAAAAGATTAAATAAGGCATCCATGATTATGCATAAAAGATAAGGTGAGAGAGGACAATAATGCATGAGGCTAGTAAATGAATTAAATTAGCCTTCCAAATTACCATTGATACATATAAAATAATAAATATTTGAGATGCAAGAATTAACCGATCAATTAAAAGGGAAGGGAAACCTTTTTGTAGAAATAAAATAAAATAAATAAATACTTTTACAGCATTCTTTTAATAAGAAAGTTCTTGTTAACTAAATCAAAAGCCTTTTTAATGTCAAGCATGGCATAAAATAAATCATAATCTCTCTAAAATTGAAACTCATGTAAAATTTCTCTAGATACAGTTATATTATCAATTGAGACAATTTTTTTTGAGAAAACTAATTTGACATTGAGAATTGATCAAAGACATGAAAGATTTGAGCATACTCGCAAAACAATTAGCAATACTTTTGTATAAAATTATTGACCTCACTTTTAGAGTGATCTCTCAACTTCCGCATCATAGATCTAGGACTCTTATAGACACTAAGAGTTCCTTAGTCATAAGACACTTCTAGTAATTAGGTGAACATTTAACCTAACCCTAGAGACTTAGAAGAGTTAGCCATAGGAATAGTTTGTGCCTTAGGGATTTAGGAGGACTTGCCTACCCTATAGCCTAAACTCATACCTTGCTTCCTTCTTTCAAACCAAACCTCAATTCAAATCCAAATTTCAAAATAAATCAATTATCACATGATTAAAACCCATGATTAAATTCAAACTCCAAATCCCTTCCTAAGCCCTTTGATTTTATCTTATGGACTTAGCCTTAACAAAATTCAAATCAATCCCAATCCAATTTATTTTCTCAATTATCAATTTCAATCTCAGATCAATTTTAAATCATAAATCAATTCCAAACTTCAAATGATTGGAACCCAAATCAATTCAAATTCCCAATATTAGCCCTTTTAGCCAAATTCTTGAACTTGGCTAAATGATACCCAAACCAATTCAAAACTCATGGATTTTTTCCTGATTCAATCATTCCTACACTCACTGAACTAAATATTAACATAAACTATCATTCTCAAACATAATCTGAGCTAACCCAAATAAAACCCTAGTTAACCCTTTTGAATTGAAATTGTTATATGATCCAATACCCATTTGGATCCAAGTAACTTGCAATTAGATTTATATTTCAATCCTAGGCTCATGTGTGAGTTCAACTAAATTTGAATCAAACCATGATCAAGTCAATTAACTCATTTAGATCCACTTGACCCAAAGTTACTTGAAAAACCTTTTTGAGCCAAGTTCTAATATAACCCAAATTGGATTGAACTAAGCCCATCCAAACCTCACAATATGATCAACAATCATCCTAGGTTAATCAATTATTTTAAATTGGGTCAAACCAAGTCAAACCTAGCCTTTGAACAAGTCAACATTTAGCCCAAATGAAATCCAAACTAGCCAAAATCTACCATAAGCCAAATGATTGAAACCATTGATTCAAACTAACTCATTATCAATGATTGAACATGACCAAACCTTCACTTTAGCCAAACCAAGCCTAATTGGCCATTGACCCAAGTTGACCCAAATTAGCCTAAAAAGCCAAAATAAGTCAAATCATGATTTAATCCAAATTGATTGCAACCAATGGCTCAAGTTCATTTTAAATCACTTATTAAACTTGACCAGAGTCATAATTGAGCCCAAGTTGACCAATTAGCCAACTTGACCCAACTTAGCCCAAATTGACCTAAAGGATCAAATTAGCCAAAATCCAAATTGAATCTAAATTAAACCAAACCAAAGCCTACAATTATTTTCAATTATCCAATTGAACTTGACTGAACACCTAGCCCAACCCAATTTAGTCAAATTGGTCATATTGGTCAACCTGATCCATTTGACCTATATGAACCCAAATGAACCATAGTCAAACCCAAAATAAATTGAACCAAACCAATGACACCAATACACTCCAATTGGTCATGTGAACTTGACCTAACCCTTGGTTTGACCCAATTTGACCAATTAGTCAACTTGACCCAACCTAACCTAATTAGACCTAAATATGTTAAATCAAGTCAAATCAAATCAAATAAACTTCAAACCACTTGAAATTTGGGTTAACCCACTTTTGACCCATCCCAAATTTTCCCAAATTAAACCCATAGCCAAATGACAATTTTTTCCTTGGGTTTAGGCATCCCATGAGATAAAACACATGCTCATTGGATCATTATCTCCCCCTAACCACTTGGCACCCAACCATAAGTTTACTTAGGCACCTTGGACCATGGCCGACTTGACCCAATAGTGGTTGGGTCAGCCATGATCCATGGGGAGGTGAAATCACCTCGCCATCCCCAGTGGAGCTTTCCAAACTGCCATAAGACACCCGCTACTCCCTTGGCAAGCCACCTCCACACCCTCACCCAACCAAACTTAGCCACATCATGCACCCTAGGACCTCCATTAGCCTCTAATGTGGCCAATTAATCAAGGAAAAGTCAAACAAGTCGTGGTCATCCTATCCAGGGAATGAGGGGTATACCCCCCTCATTCTTAGTCAAACCTAGATTCACACACTCTATTCAACTCTAGCAGCCAAGGAGAGGAATTCCAGAGTAATTTCCAAGCTTTCCCAATCTCTCAAAATCCCCACTCTGAGTTTTACGCAAAACTGAAATAGGGGAGGTGACCTTGAATTCTCATTTGCTCAAATCTCCACCAAAATGCAATTAACTTTGCACACACCTTCCTTGGAGCCAAACAAGCAAGAACGAATCCTTTCCCATGCTACCCGACGGTCAGAGGATAGAGTTCAATCAAGCCCGATCACCTACATCTAGTAGATTGGTCTTCCAAGCAAACTACACCAAATCAAAGCTCGTGCGGCTCAACAAGCTTTATTTCTACCAAACAAAGCTTCCTCAATCATTAGAACCATCGGTCATAAGCTCCAGTGAGTTATGTCATTAAAACTAATCCTTGAAAGAAAATAACTTGATCTTTTGTGAAATTTCTATTTCACACATTTTCCACCATTGGATTTGATTGTTGTGCTTCTCCGAAGGTGTGTGAACATTTTCATCTTCATCTGAGCTCAGGTGAGCTCAGATAAAGCAACAATCGATGGATGGTAGCCATTGTTCGATGCTGGAGAGGAGATAGATCATGGACCATCCACCCCGCATGATCAGAATGGACGGTCCTGATCAAATCACGCTTAGAGCCATTGATTAATCCCTCAAAACAACATGTTTAATTATGGTCATCCAATTTTAGATTGGACGGTCCATGGAGTTATCACGTACGTCCCCATCTGAGTCAGCACTCAGATGTGACAACTAAAATAGCGAATCCCATCGTGACACATGGAAAGCGTGCCGCGTCAACCGCCACGTGGCTCGATGGGATTAAGGCTTTTATTAGGGCTAATTAATTAGTTTTTAATCCTGAAACTTTCTAAATTCATAACTAATTCTAGAAATCTTCAAAAAAGATAAATTTAGGCTCATTTTAATGATATTTCATAGTAGAATCTAGAAAAATTATTATTAATTAATTTTGTAGTGAATTTGGCTTAATTAAAGTTTAATTGGAAATGTAATTAGTCTAATTACTCCCTAATTAACCATCCAATTATTCCCAAACTTTTGGCGCATGTTTTGGGGGATGATCTCTACCTCTGCTATTTTTCTGGGATTTTATTGGTTGCTTAATTAAGAAAAATCAATGAATTAAACTTTAATCACTTTCTTAATGTAATAAATGATAATTAAGAAAATGAACAGTAAACTAATCAATCAATTAAGCTTATTAACCTCTGTTAATGATGATGAAGTCTAAGGAAATGGATTGGGACTCCCTCTTCTAATCTTTTCTTTAAGTCTTCTTTAATCCCTCTTGAATAAATAATTAATTAACATCCCTTAATTAATTAATCAACAAGATTAATAAAAATCCAAATCATATATGAACCTTAATTAACTAATTGAAGGGATTTAAGCATTGAGACTTAGGCACCCTTCTTGGTCTCTTTCTCTAAGCCCATCTCATTTTGGTTGGTTAGGGTTAATTAAGGTTTAATTAGTTAATTAATGAACTTAATTAATTCAATTGAATCTATTTCTCTGATTTAATCTTGGGTAGCTCTTTTCCAATGACCCAAAGTGAGATGATTATATGGTTAGCTCATATGTGAGAAAACCATAAAAGTTGGATTCCTTAAGCCTATTAACTCAAAATTGCATTAGGCCCCTTTCATTTCTTAGGAGCATCACAAATTTTCTGCTCATGTGGTTGCATATCATATTGGCTCATTATTAGTTAGTTAATTAACATAAGGTGATGTAGGAAAGGGTTAATTAATCTACTTAATTCATACTTAAACCTAATTTAATTATAAAATCAACTTAATTACTTCTTCTTTGAATCAAAATTAACTCACACATGGGGAATGAGATTAGGACAAACCTTGTTCATATTTCCTGAAGAAAATCAAACTCAAAATGAAATGACATTAAAGAAACTTTGTTTTATTTTAAATAGACTTATTTAGTATGATTGTCCTTAGGACTTAATTGGATTTGAATGAAATCACATACTTATGTTGTTTTATTTCTTTCCAATCATGATTACTTTCCATATGTAATCATGCATTCATTTCTTTTAAAATAAATTAAATGAAATGATTTCTTTTATATCAAATTGCATGTTGATTTAAATTAAATAGGTGTGACTATTATCACTACTAAATCAAATGTTATTTTCAAAAGCCTATAAATTATTTATTATAAATGAAGTGATGCTAATTATAAGTATCTATAAGTTTACTTGTGTTGATAATATAAGATATGTAATATGAAGTTCTCTTTCTTTATCTTACATGGATTCATATAGGATTCACAAATATATAGTTCATTTGAAAAGAACACAATATTTGCCTAAATATACTCCTATGCATTTCCATGTTAAGACTTACAAAGAATTTCATATCACATATCACATAACCAAATCAAATATGACTTCTTGCATGATTTCTTATTCTTGTGGTTCTTTTTTAACATTCATATGTATTTGAGAAATGTGGTATATTAGTCTGGACACCCCGGGGCTGCGAGGCTTTAAGTAACCCTAAGTGTGTCTTGTACCTTATGCCCCTCGTGCAGAAAATAATTGTGCCATACTCACTTAAAACTCTTATACATATGCATGTATGATGTGGCCAATGAATAAGAATAATAATCAAACAAATTAAAATACAACTTTTGCATGGGTTTTTCTATCCTTATAGTTGCTTATACATCTACATGTATCTAAGAAAAATGATATATTAGTCTGGACACCTCAGGACTGCGAGGCTTTAAGTAGCCCTAAGTAGGTCCTGTACTTTACGCTCCTAGTGCAGAAAATAATGGCAATGTACTCACTTAAAACTTTTGTACATGTAAATATGTATCTAGCTAATAGATGAAAAAAATTCATCTTTTCTATTAAAAAGGAATGCATTCATAATTCAATCAAAAATAAAATATTTGAATTCCAAATACACTTCTTTGCATTCATCATCTAAGTATGCTAAAATGTATAAATTGATGTTAGTATAGAATTTATTCATTTGCATGATATACATGATGGAAAGAAATGAATAAATATGTGTTATGTGATAGTAATTCATCCTAATTAATCTTAAGATGTCTTTCTTATTGAATAAAGTTATTTAGAATGAACTTAAACTTAGGATTAATTAAAACATATAATAAACCATTCACTAAAGGAAATTAATTAATTAACTTTCTTTAGAAGTGACTTAAGGTAGGGGTGAAAGGGAGGTTTCCTCTCTTTCTTCTCTTTATAACACTTAGATGTCAAGTGTAGGTCATATAAACAAAAGCAAAATATTAAATAAAATCTTCAAATCACTTAAATCACTTAAAGAGAAATCAACCATTTATAAGTTAAATCTCTCACATTTAGCAAATTACAACTCTAAAGTCTAGTTAGGACATATCATACAAGCTTTATTGCACACACATTAGACTAAGTCACCATTTCTAACTTTATGTTATGGCGGTGTATGATTTGATATATGCATATTTTGTGAATTATTATTGTGGATTGAATGCTAGGGTGTATGTACGTAGTTTGGATATTAGGCCGATATTAGCCTAATTATGCTTTCTGTAAGGGGGTTGTGCTTAAGGGGCCAGTAAATAAAAATATAAATGATTTTTTCTATGCAGGTTGCTTAGCCCCTAAGCATAACCCTAGTTAGGATAGGTGGGCTTGGTTAACCATGTGAGGGGTGATAAGTCCAAATTATTCCTATAACTTCTTGGGTTATCTGGTGTGTTTAGCTAACATTTATTTCGTAGGTGTAGCTAGATTTACTTTTTTTTTTCTTTTAATGTAATTCTACATTAGGATTTGGATAAATGTTATAGGGGATTAGGATGATCATGGTCATAAGACCAAATCTTATGTATCATGTGATGCCTTTGGAAAAATCACATTCAAATCAAGTCAAAAGGAAGAAAGAAATGGAGCAAATCAAAAATGAAAAAATAAAAGATGAAGAAATGAAGAATGAAGACCCCCATAACATTCATCATTTGTAATTATTCTTTTGTAATCCTGGTTGTATAAGGGTAGAGCTCGGATACCCACATTTTTTTTGGGTTGTACGGTGGTACCTGATTTCATCAGCCTTTTATTCTTTTACGATAGCTTTATAAAATTATTTGATGATTTGTTTAGCTTATGCATTAGAAAAAGCATGCCTTTTCATAGTTTATTTATGATTGGTGATTATTGTATGACCTGGATGCGATTAGGCTCTTAGGATGAAAATAAATTTTCTATCTCACTAACAAACTCATAACTAAACTTTTAAAATAACTCATAACCTCACCTAAAACTTATGTATTAAATTAAGACAATAAAATATTTAGCAATCCCTTAGCTGGATGTTGTATGTTTAACACCACGCATATCATTTTTTTTCACTCGTGATTAAAGAGGGATTCCATCTATGCTAGATAGAATGAGCTTAACCTTTGAGAGCCTATGATAGAAGAACACCTCTTTCCCTTTTAATTTGACCCATAATCAACTTCTCATGCATTCAGGCATACAAAATTTCATAGCCTATGTCAAAATGAAAAGTCCCAAATTGAATGAAATTTGGTAAAAAATTTCATTAGATTAAGTCATTATTCATACCCCTCATGCTCTAGTCTCTTAAGGAGTAGATTTAAAGACTTAATTTCTTTTCTAAATAATAACAACCTAGCCTTCTTACAAAAGCATAAGACTTTCCTACATGTATTTAAAGCATTAGATGAGTTAGCTGATTGCCACTCCAGGCAGTTATAAGTCCAGCAGTCCGATAGTTTATCCTCTCTTATGGAGGTAAATCGTATACCCATTTATCACCTTAGATTTAGGTCATGCTTTGGCCCTGGCCAAAGTTCTAAAGATTTAGGATTTGAGGTTGCCATTTTCCTTTAGGCTATAGGCATAAATCCTCACCACTTCGGCATCCTAACAATCTTGTGTTGTTAGAGTATAAGTTCTAGCTTTCTAATGAAATGTCAACTTAAATATATAAACTCTCTTCAACTTCAAAAATGTAAAGCCCAACCATAGGATTGATTGGAGTGCTCACTAAGCTTCCTAGTATCATGAGCACTCCCTAGTCATCTCTTTTGGTTTCGATAATAACTCTTCCCTTTTGATCCATCTCACTTGATTTTCTAAAATACAACCAATTTATTGATAGTCCTATCTTTGAATTCTTTGGAGACAACAATCACCTATTTTAATCGAGAGTATTCTTAAGGGATTCATTTTCCTTAAGATATAATTAACTATGAGAGCTTACCCGCATAGGGAACTATAGAACACTATTTTATTAATCCATTTAAAGTAGAGAAAAAATTTCTGATATATTCAAAGACCCATCATGTCTTCGGAGTCCTTATTAGGTGATTAGGTCCATTGTAGGGTAGTGACTTCTATCTTTTGAGATAATGCACTATTCCTCAATATTGTATCTGATCACCTCAATAACCCCCCTCCCAATGAAATGAATCCCAAAAATAAACATCGCAAAAGTATTATATAAGGAGATAAGCCTAAAATCAAAAAATTTACTCACATGAGAACTTTAGAATAAGTGTAATGCCCATAGCTCTGATATTTATAAGAAACTTTTTACAATGAATGAATTGTTGTATAGTAGTGCATACTTGATTGAATAATATCCAAAAATTTGACATAAAATGCAAAGTGAAACCATTAGGTCTATGTTTAGATCCTTTAAGAGCAAAAACCTTATTTGTTTGGTTTCATTAGAAATAGAAGCAATAAGCTTAATGAGGAAACAAGGAGATATAGTATAAAGAGGAATCTTATAATTAGCTACAAAAGAATTAGAAAGATTTTTGAAGCAGATAATGGCTTCCCGAGGAATACCTAAAGGTGTATAAAAAGTTTCCTAAGCACTATATATTTCTTTGATATGATTATAACTGAGTCTAATTTTAATTTTCTTGAAGAGAAAATTCATATCATTTTTACCAGTGAACATTCATTTGGCTTTAGTCCTTTGAATTACCCAAGAGACTATAGTAGAATAAGTATGATTTAACTGAATCAAGTAATAGATTTTTATTTGTTCTTCCTCTAAAAGATACTTCTGCTTTATGAAATTAGAATTTTCTGACTTGGTAATCAAAGGAGAGTAATCTAGCCATTTAAGAAGAAGCATTTAATAATATGAACATGGGTATAACAGAATAAAATAGAATTTTTGCATTTTTTCATTAAAAGAGCAAGCATTTTCAATAAATAAACTCGATAACTTAAACTAAGATATATATATATATATATATATAAGGGGATTTATATACATACCACCACACAATTCTTATGTATTTACATATATAATACCTAAACTTCATTTTTTACATATATAACACCCTAATATTTAATGTCGCATCAAAAATGCCACATTATTCACTTTTTAAAAGTGAAATTAACCTTTTTAAGCATAAAAAATGTTAGATAAGTAAATATCTAACTTTAGATGTTAGATATGTAAATACATAAGAATTGTGTGGTATGTATGTAAATCTCCCATATATATATCATTGGAGTTAGGGTAATAAAAAAAATTTATTGCATCTATTCAGTTATATAATTAGCTCCAAGTTGACTCAGTTTTATAAGCTCATTTATTCAACGAGGCAATCACAAACAAGATCTTGTTTGATGATGTCGGTTCAAAGGTAATTTCATTATGTTCATGATACGTGTCTAAATTGTTTGTGTTATGAATTATATATTTTATAACCTAAATCTTTTTGTGGTGTTTTAACTTGGAGTCATAGGGACACCACACAAATCTTAGGGGGTACTTATTGAAATGATTATGTATGACATTAAGGTATGATGTACTATCTTGAAAGATGGAAATATCACCTTATAATGGACCTAATCATCTAATAAGGTCTACTAAGGTAGATGGGTCTTCATATATATCAAAGATCTTTCCCCTATTTTATATAAAAAAGTAAAGCATAATTTATTTTATGCCTGACTCTTTAGTTCCCTATGGAAGCAAGCTTCCATAGTTAATTACATCTTAAAAAATAGAAATTTTATAAGAATACTCTCAGTTAAAGTAGTCAATAAATATCCCCAAAGATCTCAAAGCTAGACTATCAAACGATTGAGCATTTATGAAAGTCATGTGTGAGAGTTCAAGTAGAAAGACTTATTTATGAATTCCAATGGAGGACAAGTAGGGAGCACCCATGATGCTAGGAAACCTAATGAGTACTCTAGTCTACCTTATAGTGAGGTTTTACATATTTGAAAGAGAGAATTTATTTTGTTTAAGTTAGAACCTTTATTAGAATGCTAGAGATTATAATCCATCAACACAAAATTATGGAAATGCCTAAGAGGTGAGAACTTATACTTGTAGCCCGAAGGAAATAAGTGGCCTTAGATCCTAAATCTAGGATGCTTTAGCACAAGCTAAAGCATGACTTAAGTCTAATCAGAAAATGGGATAAAATGGTTTACCTCCACAAGAGAAGATAGGCCCATCCTGATCCTTCTGGGCTTATAATCGCTTGGAGTGGTTTCCAGCTAACATCTCATATATTTTAAAATCATATAGGCCGATTTTATGTATATACAAGATAGCTAGACTAATATTTAATTAAAAAAGAAACTAAAGTCCTAAACTAACTCCTTAAGAGACTAGACCATGATTGGCATGAAAATATGACTTAGACTAATGCAAAAATTTATAGTATTTTTACACTATTTTGATACATTCATTTTGGACTATGGCTTGGGATAATTATGCCTATATGCATGATGAAATAAGGTTATGGGCTAAATCAGTGGGAGGAGGTGTTCACCACTACAAGAAATGCCTCGAAGGTCAAGCATATCACCTATCGTATAAAAATGGAAACCCTCCCTATTCAGAGTAAAATAGATGATATGCATGATGTTATAATATTCAATATTCAGCTAAGGGGTTGCTAAATCTTTTATTTATCTTAATTATAAATCTAGCCTTTAAGGTGAGGATACAAGTTGAATTAAAATTGAGTTATGAACTATTTAGTGATGATAGAAAATTTAATTTTATCCTAAAGAGCTTACCACATCGAGGCCACGCATCAAATTATCATACTTTAAGAAACCTATGAAAATCATGTCATTTCTATTGCACAAACTAAACATAATAATCAAACATTTGAATTTTCATAAAAGTAGAAAAGGCCGGTGCGGCTAGGTACTGCCTTACACCACGGAAGAGAAAAGAAATTAGATAGCCAAGATTTACTCTTATACAATCTGAATTACGAAAGAATATTATAATTACAATGAAATAGATGTTATGGGAGTCTTTATTCTTTATCTTTCTTTTCTTCCTTTTGGAATGGTTTGCTCCATGCTTCATAAAGCCTCCTAGGTCTTTTCCTTCTAGCCACTGCTCTTCCTAAATCCCATAGCTAATCCTAATTCCTATTATAAAAATTACATATTTATGAAAAATAAAATTTAACTACCCCTAGAAAATAGATGTTAGCTAAACAAACATACAAACCAAGTAATTATATTTCATATATTTGGACTTAGCACCTTACACATGGGTAACCAAGCCCACCTGTCTTATTCTTAGGAGCATAAACAACCTACAAGCAAGAGCATTTATATTTATTTATTATTTCAACAGCCCCTTTAGCACAATTCCTTGCAGAAAATATCATTAGGCTATTAATGACCTAACATCGAGTCTATGCATAAACAACCCTAACATCTAATCTAAAATATTACATCATAAAATAAAACACAACACCACAACATACACTAGCCTAACCTAGAGCTAAAAGTGGTGACTTAGTATTTTAATGTGTGCTAAGGTTTGGTATGGTATGTCTTTAGCTAAGCTTTAGATGTATGATTGTCTAAAATTTGGATATATTTAAGTTAAATATTAAGAGAGGTTTTACTTCAAATTATTGAAAGGATTAGTTAATTTTAATTTGTATTTTCTTTGTTTCATTTGATGCCTATTTAACATCTAATTATTATAAAGAGAGGAAAGAGATTTGACCTCCTTCATCCCTATCCTATGTTGTTTCTTAAAGATATATTATTATGACTTTGGTTTCTTTAGTGAATGACTCATCAAATATTTTTATTAAACCTAAGTTTGGGTTAACCTTAAAGAATTTCATTCAAACATGAAAGACAACTTAAGGTTAATAAAATTTAATCACTATCATATGAATACCATTTCATCATTCCTTTTCATCATCAATAGCATACACATCTCTTTGTTTTTATTACTCATGATATTTGATTTGACATACATTTATACATGCAATTTATTTTTTAATATTTACACACTCGATGAATATTAATGCATGTACTTCGATAGAAAAGATAGATTTCATCCTTTAGTTAGGCATATATATACATGTATTAATGATTTAAGCAAGTATGTGCCATTGTTAAACCAGGGAAGTGAGATTACCTAGGACCTCTTTGAGGCTACTTAAAGCCTCGTGTTCTCGAGATGTCCAGACTTTATACTTGCTTGCTTAAATACATGTAAAAATATACATAAATGTAAGAATGAAAACCATGCAAATATTACATAATTGTAAATTCTTTATTCATGTAGAGTATAGGTCTATCCAAATTCTAGTACACATGAATGAAATTAAGCAAGTATGCGCTGTTGTTAAACTAGGGAAGTGAGATTATCTAAGACCTCATTGGGGTTACTTAAAGCCTCACATTCCTAGGATATTCAAGTTATATACTTATTAATCTTCAATAATATGTAAAGATACACATGAATTTTGAAAATAAAATAATGCTTTTCCATGTTTAAATGTAAATTTTATTGAGTATTCATAGCAAACATTAACTTGGATTCTCATCATTAATTTATAACTTTGAAAATAATTTTAGATTTATTAGTGATAATAGCCACACCATATAATATTTGTCCAACACATACAACATAAATATTACCATATTCTTTTGATTTTGTTTTGAAAACATGAATGTATGACACCAAATGACATGCATATTTATAATAATTGAACAGGAATGACTAAACATTATTACATAATACATCAATCTCGTTAATTCTCAAGGACAATCAAGTCAAATAAACTTCTTTAAAACTAACCAAAGCTTTCATGAAATTTGATTTTTGATGTTCGAATTATCAAAATCTAAAGAGGAGAAATGACATTTAGTGTTTGCCTCATCCCATATTAGTGACTTAATGTGTTTAAGGAAAGTGATTAAGTAAATTTTATGGATTGATTAAGTTTAAGTCATTAAGCAATCAATTTAATTATCCTTTCCTAAGCTTCTTTAATTTGATTAATCACTTAATCATGAGCTTCTAATGATAAAAATTTATAATGCACTTAAGGGAGCTAATGCAATTAGGCTCATTCTTAAGAGTTAATTAGATTAAAGAAAGAAAGAATATAAGTTAAGTACTCTTATGGTTTTCCCACACCAAAGGGTTAACCATAAATTCCTTCATGACTTTATGTTATTAAACACATAAAGGGAAAAAATAACAAATCACATTTAAATTATTTGAAACAACTATTAACTTAATTTAACTTTTTTTATTTGATCATTAATTTTACTAATTAATCCCTAATTATTACACATGTTAATTAACCCTCCTATTAAAATGCATTTAGGAAAGAAATTAAGAAAGAGGTCCTAATTAATTTTCCTCACCATTCCCACTATTTACACTAATTAATTATCATTAATTATTTAATTTTCACTATTTAACAATTTTAATGAATATTAAATTGATTAATTTGGGTAATTAGGATTGAAAATTCCACATTCTTTAAATTATATGGCTAGTAATTTCAAAGAAATTATGGTAAGTAGAAGACTTTCCATAGAACTATTCTACTAAATTTGGAATTAATTAGCTAAGTAATTAAACCTTAATTAAGTTTATTAACCTATGTTTAAAATCCTAATTAAGCACTATTCATTTATCAAACATTAAGGATTTTATTTTTATTAAATTCTCTTATGTTTAACCTTTCCAAAATGGGGTTATTTATATTTTTTTGGATTTTCTATAATTAGTTATGATTTTTGAAGTTCTGGCCATTTAATTATATTTTTAAATCCTAATTAACCACTTAAACCATTAGCGCCACATGGATGCTGACGCGACAGTACTTTCTACATGATGCCACAAGATTGGTTATTTAAAATGTCTGACACGACAGCTGACACAGTGGCAGTGGACACGATTTCATCCCCACCGTCCGATCTCAGATAGGATGGCTAGGATTAGTGCCATGGTTTTAGATGGATAAAATCAAAAAATTTTGAGGATTAAATCACGGTCCTCTATTTTAATCAACAGAATGCATGGTCGATGATCCGTCAACCCCTGAGCACCGAAAGACGGACACCGTCTGCCTTCCGCCACTTAATCTGAGCTCACTGAAGCTTGTTCGATGGAAAAATTGACTCTAAAATGATTAGGGAGAAATTCTAGAGGGATCATATGGAAATCATATGAAATCACATTTCACTTTGTAAAAGACCAACACCTAGGGGAAAAATCTACGGTTGTCAGATTTTTATCTCGGCGGAGATAGAGACTAGCAGTCCATCAACTAAGGTTGCTTCGTCTTGAAGAGACAAAGCCCTATTGAGAAAATCATGAGCTACCTCTTGACTGATTCCTCTGGGGACCAAACATCACCATAAAGCTCACCAGAGTTGGTCTAGGATGCCTTTCGGTGATCAATTCGCTCAAAAAATGATTTATTTCAGCTTGTTAGAGTGTGGTGAAGGTGTGGGAAGAGTTTATTTGGGTCTGGTGGAGTTTTGGTGAGGTTGGATGGATGAGGCTCTCAATTTTCTTTTATGGTCGGTCTCATCGGTGATGTGGTGTGCAATGAGTTTGGCGAAAATGCTCAGATTGTACAAAATGTTCTGAGGAAGGTCTATGTGAAGTTTGGATCGATGGAGAGGAGTGTACTCTCCTCTCCACTTGAACTAAAGGCTGAGATTGGTTCAGCCTTTGGTAGCCGTCTGACTGAGGCAGGTGGACAAAGGTGATAGGGGACTACTGAGGTGGAGGTGCTTGAATGGCCAAGTGAGTGGCATGGAATGACATGAGGTGTACCACCTTCCTTAAGTAGACCAATGGTGTGACATGGGTGAACTCACCCTCTCATGGGCAAAGACTAAACCGAACAACCTTGGGTTAGGTTGAGTTAGTGGTCATATTGTCTAAGGAGGGCCAAAGGTAATTACCAAGGCATGGGAAGTGGGAGAACCCATCAAAATGAGAATTTTATCCCATTTGGGTGGTTTTATTCAAGGGATTTGACCCAAATCGGGTTCACCGTGGGTTGGATCCACTTGGGCAGGCCCATGGTAACCTAAGATGAGTCATGCCATGTTTGGTTGTGTTTGGACTTAGTTTGGTTGGGTTTGGCTCAATTTAACCCATACGAATTAATTTGGGTTCAATTAAGTTGACCAATTGGTCAAATTGATCAAACCAAGGGTTTGGGTGAGTTCAATTGATCATTTAGAATGCATAAGTGTAATTAGTTTGATTTAATTTGAAGTGGATTTGGATTTGGTTCATTTGAGTTCTTTTAGGCCAAATGGGCTAAGTTGACCATTTTGATCAAATTGGCCAAATTAGCTTCAGCATGGGTTAGGTTTAGATTCAATTGATCATTCGAGAATGATTGTAAGTGTTGGTTTGAATTTATTTGGATTAGGGAATGATTTAGTTTAATTTTACCCCTTTTTGGTCAAATTAGGCTTAGTAGGTCAATTGGGTTAGGTTGACCAAATTGGGTCTAATTGAAGGTTGGTTCAATAATCAATTTATGATTAGTTAAAAATTAGTTTTAATCAATTTGGATTAAGATTTGATTTGACTCAATTTGGCCCTTTAGGTCAAATTGGGTCAGTGGAGTTTTAATTTGGAGTCGTGTGGACACTACACAAATCTTAGGAGGTACTTACTGAAGTGATCGAGTACGGTATTAATGTATGATGTAACGTCTCAAAAGATAGGAACATCACCCTACAATGGACCTAATAACATAATATGGACTCCTAAGGCATGATGGGTCTTTGAATATACCAAAGATCTTTTCGCTAATTTACATGGAAAAGTAAAGCAGAGTTTATTTTATGCTGAGATCTTTAATGCCATATGGAGGTAATCCCAATTAGTTAATTACATCATAAGAAATAAGGAATTCTCTAAGAAAACTCTCAGTTAATGTATTCAATCAATTATCTCTAAAGGTTTTAAGGTTAGACTATCAAAGGATTTGGTATTTTGGAAAATCAAACGGGAATGTTCAATTGGGAAACTTATTTTGGAATCCAAAGGAAGATAAGTAAGAAGTGCTCATGATACTAGGAAGCCTAGTGAGCACTCTAATTTATCCTATGGTGAGGCTTTATATGTTTGAAAGTGAATATTTATTTTGTTTGAGTTATAATTTTATTATAATGTTAGGGTTTATAGTTCATTAGCACAAGATTATGGAAATACCTAGGAGGTGAGAATTTATACTCATAGTCCAAAGAAAACAAGCAACCTCTAATCTTGAATCTAGAATGCTTTAGCACAAGCTAAAAGCACTAGCTAAATCTAAATGGAAAGGGGGACATAGTGGTTTACTTTCACAAGAGAGAATAAACATATCCGACTCTTCTAGACATACAACCGCTTGGAGTGGCCGCCAATTAATACCTCTTATGATTTAAACCCATGTAGGCCAGTCTTATGTTTGTGCAAGATGCATGTTATTTAATTTGGAAAGGATACTAGAGTCTTAAACTCACTCCCTATGAGACTAGATCATGTTTATTATAAAATTATGACTTAAGCTAAATGCAACACTTTAAAAATTTTATATCATTTTAACATAATATATTGGACAAAGGCATTGGGATTTATTATGAATAAATGCATGATGAAATTTGGTTATTGGCCAAATCAAAAGAGAGAGATGGTGAATCTCCACCACGAATGGGTGCTTTCATAGATCAAGCATTCCCTAAAGTGCAAGAATGGAGGCCCTCATTTATTCAAGAGTGATATAAGATGATATGCATTACGTTAAACATTCAACATTCAGCTAAGGGGTTACTAAATATTTAAGTTATCTTGATTATATCCTAGGCTTTAAAATGAAGTTAAAAGTTGTTTTAAAATTTAATTATGAGTTATTAATTTGGTAGAAATTTATTTATTTTACTAAGAGCTTATCTCATCCAAGCCACACATTCAATCATCAATCATGAAGAAACCATGGAAATTATGTTATTCTAGTGCACAAGCTAAACACAACAATAATCATTTAATACACTACAATGAAAGAATAAAAGGCCAAAGCTACCGGGTGTTCCCGTACACCCCAAAAAAAGAAAAAAGTGGGTAGCAAGCTCTACCCTTATACAACTCAAATTATAAAAGAATATTATAATTTAGAAATAAATACATGCTATAGGGGTCTTCACTTCTTATTCTTCTATCTTCTTCCTTCTTTTGATTTAATTTGCTCCAAGGACCCCATGACTATGTCTTCTACCCACTGCCCATCTTAAATGTCATAGCATTAATCCTAATTCATTTTGAAAAAAAACATATTTTATTGAAAGTAAATCTAACTACACCTGCAAAATAGATACTAGCTAAACATACATACAAACCTAAATAGATATATTTCAAAATTTGGATTTAGCACATTGCACATGGGTAACCAAGCCCACCTGTCCTAATGTGGATTATGCATAGGGGCATAAGCAACCTGCAATTAGAAGCATTTATATTTATTATTACAATAACCCCTTTAGCACAATCTGTTATAGAAAATAACATTAGGTTAACGAAGGCCTAACATCTAATCTATGCTCCACAATTCTAACATCCAGTCTAACATCATAAAATAAAGTACAATATCATATCATACACCACCCTAACATAAAGCTTGAAGTTGTGACTTAGCATTCTAATGTGTATATTTAGGTTTGGTGTGGTATGTCTTAGCTAGGCTCTTCATTTATGGTTGTCTAAAATTTTGGAATTGTTTAAATTAAACATTATGGGTGGTTTTACTTTAAGTTATTTAAGGGATTCATAGATTTTAATTTGTATTTTATTTTATTTTACTTGATATTCACTTAACATCTAAGTATTGTAAAGAGAAGAAGAAGGCTTAACCTTCTTTATCCTATCCTAAGTTACTTTCTAAAAGCATGTTTTATGACTTGGTTTCTATTAGTGAATGATTTATTAAATAATTTATTAATCCAAAGTTTGGGTTAATCTTAAAAAAATCCTATTCAACATGAAAGGTATATTAATACTAATGCACTTGAATTACCATCACATAGAATATGTTGAACCATTCATTTTCATCACATAATATGCATATGGTTTAAGGCTTAATAGTACCTACACATGCAATATATTTTTGGCACACTTAAGTGATTATGAATGCATATATTTTGATTGAAAATGGGACTTTCATTTCTTAGCTAAGTGCACATACACATGTATAAAAGTTTTAAGCAAGTATGTACCATTATTAAGCAAGAGAAGTGAGGTAATCAAATGACCTCTGTGGGGCCACTTAAAGCCTCGTATTTGCGGGATGTCCAGACTATATACTTGCTATTCTTAAATACATATTAATGTATACATAACCATAGAAATGAAAATCATGCAAAATATTTTATTTTTAGTGAATCACTTACACATGTAGAGAAAGCTCTATCTAAATTCTAATACAAGTACACATAGGAATGAAATTAAATAAGTATGTGCCTTTATTAATCATGAAAGTGAGATAATTAAATGACCTTCGTGGGGCTACTTAAAGTCTTGTATTTTCGGGATGTCCAGACTATATACTTATTATCATTCAAATATAGGTAAACCCATACAAGAATATAGGAAAGAAAGCAACACTTTAACATGCTTAAGCTATAAACACATGCAAATCATATATATATATATATATATTCATAGCTAATATCACTCCAAATGTTATTATCAATTTATAACTTGAAAATAATTTTGAGATTTATTAGTGATAATAACCACACATATAATAAGATTAAGCCAACACATGCAATTTTGCATAAATAAATTTCATTTGATTATTTGATTATGAAAGCATGAATTCATGATGCTATATGACATACAAAATTTATAATGATTGGAAAGGAATGATTAAACATAGCCACATAATTCATTCAACTACATTAATTCCTAAGGACAATCATATTAAATAAAATCATTTAAAAAATTAAAGATTTTATTAATTTTGATCTTGGATTTTAATTGAAATTAAAGAAGAGGAAACATTTGCTATTTTTATCCTATCCCATCTTGGTGATTTAATGTGTTTAAGGAGAAGTAATTAGATGAATTTTATGAATTAATTAAGTTAGATTCATTAAGAAATTAATTTAATTACCCTTTTTTATCTTCTTTAATTTAATTAATCACTTATTCATGACTCTCAAATGATATGCACATGAGAAATTAAAATTGCAATGCTCCTAAAAGACCTAATGCAATAGGCTCATACTTAAGTGTTAATTAGATTAAAGAATCTAATTAAGTACTTTTATGATTTTTCCACACCCATGGGTTAATCACAATTTCATTAAGAGTCTTTATGCTATTAAACACTTAAAGAGGAACCTAGAATTAAATGTTAATTATATAAAGTGATTATCATTTCAATTTGATTAATTTATGTTAATGATTGCTTAATTAATCTTTTAGTTAACCCATGCATTAATTAACTCTCTTTAATGAAATGAATTTGGAAATGTAATTAGGAAAGAGGTCCTAATCACTCTTTCCCATCATCTCACTATTAATCAGTGATTAATGAAGTTTAATTAATCAATTTTTACTGTTTGGGATATTCAATAATTATTAAATCACTTACGAAGGAAATTAAAGTTTGAATTTAAAATTCTCTTAATTACCTAGCCAATAAAGTCCAATAAAATCATGGGAGGCAGAGGTCATCCCATTAAATCTATATGCCAAGTTTAGGATTAATTTTCCAAGTAATTATGGCTTAATTAAACTTATTAAGAAACATTCAAACCATAATTAAACCATGTTCACTATTCAAACTTAATGATATTATTTTTAATAAAATCCCCTCTCAAAACCTTTCCAAAATGGGTTTATTTATAATTTTTCTGAATTTTTTGATAATTATTTATGATTTTATGAAGTTTTAAAATAATTAATCTATAATTAATCTCTAATCCCGTCGGCATCATGCGGGAGCTGACGTGGCTGCGCTTTCCACTTGGCGCCACGAGATTGGCCACTTAAACGATCCGACGTGGAAGTTGAGTTAGCGACATTGAATGTGCCTTTGTTCCTGCCATCCAATCTCAGATTGGACGGTGGGAATTATTCCCATGGTTTTTAAGGGAATTAAGTCAAATTTCTAGCGAATTAAATCACGGTTGTCCATTCCAATCACGCAAAATGGATGATAGATGATCCTTCATCCCCCCAAGGGATGGAAGACGGACACCGTCTGCCCTCCTTCACTCAATCTGAGCTCATTGGAGCTCATGAGGTGTCGGGATCTACTCCAAATCATCCAAGAAGGAGATTTAGAGGGATCCTACGGTAGGATTCACACAAAAACAAAATTTCCTTCATAAAAGGCCAACTCCTATTAAATTTTCTATGGTTTGCTAGAGTTTACATCATTGGCACTTAAGACAGGTGGTCTATCAACCGAGGTAGCTTCATCTTAAAGATACAAAGCCTTGTTAAGAAACTCGTGCCTTGTCTCTTTGACGGTGGCTCTGTGGACCAAATGCCGCTGAAATTCTCGCAAGAGTTGGTCTAGAAATGGTCTCTGGTGCTCGAATGGATCGGGGATCGATTCATTTCACCTCATCAAAGCTTGGGGAATGTGTGAGTGAATTTAATTTAGAATTGGTGGAGTTTAGGTGAGGTTGGACAGAGATGAGCCATTTCATTGGGGTTTGACATCACCGGCGATGGGGAGGCCAATGGGTATCGTGAAAACTTTGGGGAGGATCATTTTGACTCACTCTTACTCTCTAAATGCTCTATTCTATGTTGAAATGAGATGGAGAGGAGTATACTCTCCTCAACCTTTAAATCAGAAAGCTTGGATGGGCTCTGAGTTTGGCAATTGTCCGGTCAGCACAGGAGATCAGAGACGTTAGAGGGGTGGTGAGATGGAGCTCCTTAAGTGGGTGAATGAAGAGAGGTTGGCTGCCATACCTGAGGTGGAGTGTACCAACTCCCCTAAGTGAGCTAGTGGGGGCAAGGGTTAGCTCACCTCCCTTGACCATGGTTGACCTAACTAGCTTTGGGTCAGGTTAGCTAGTGGTCTAAGGGTCCAAAATAAGCTTAGGGAGGCTGCCTTTTTTTTCCATTTAGAGAGCTTTCCCCAATGGGTATTAGGCTAATTCGAGTTTTATTTGGGTTGACTCATGGTCATCCAAGGATGGATCAAGGAAATTTTGATTGAGTTTGAGCTTACTTTGAGTGGGTTTGGCTCAATTTGACCAATGTAGGTCAAATTGGGCTAGGTTGGGTTAGGTTGAACCATGGGTCTAATTGGGTCAAACCATGGGTTGAAACTTGTTCAAATGATAATTTTTCATGTTTAGGTTCAATTATTTTGAATTAATTTAGAGTGGATTTGAGTTTGTCTTATATGGGTTCATATGGGTCAAATAAGCTAAGTTGACTATTATGGTCAAATTGGCCAAATTGGCTTGGGTTAGGTATTAGTTTAGGTACAATTGATGATTTGAAGATGATTGTAGGTGTTGATTTCAATTAATTTGGATTTAGGAATGATTTATACCAATTTGACCCTTTAAGTTAATTTGAGTTAAACATGTCAGTTGGGTTACTTGGTCAAATTGGGTTCAACCAAAGGTTTGATCATGTTCAATAATCAATTTGTGATGGATTTGAGTTGTTCGTCTCAATCAATTTGATTGGATTGAGATTTGATCAATTTAACCTTTTAGGTCAAATTGGGTCAACTTGGGTCAAAGGGTCAATTGGACTTGGTTTGGCTTAATTGATGGTCAAGTCATATTCATGGATCAATTTGAGGTGGGTATAAATCATTGGTTTTATTTAATTGAGTTTGAAATGAAGTTTGGTTCAATTTGGTTTATGTAGGCTAATTGGGTCAACTTGGGTTAAGTGATCAAATGGCTTGGTTTGACCCAATTGATTGTAATTGGACAATCAAGGATGATCAATGATCATTGTAGGAGATTTTGAATGAGTTGGTTCAATTTAATTTTGGTTGGATTAAGATTTGGCTCAAATGGGTCCTTTTGGTTACTTTGGGTCAAGTGAACCAAATGAATCAATTAAGTTAGTTTGGGTTGAATCAAGTTTAATTGAGTTTGATAGTTGATTTAAGATTGATTGATAAGTTTGATTGTAATTGATTTTAGGTTTGATTGATTTTGGCTCATTTGGATATTTTGGGTTCAAATGGGCTAACTTGGGTTGATTGACTTAATTTGGTTTGATTAGCTTGATTGTAAGTTTTTGGAAGAGTTGATGATTTGAATGGTTGGAGTGCTTTTGTGAAAGTTAATTGGGTTAGGTATGATTGAAGAAGTTTTGGGTTAAGTCCATAGGATTAGATTAGGTTATGGGATAATTGTAGGATTGGGTTTAGGTTTGAATCATTTAGCTTGGACCTTGGATATGAAATAAGATTCAATGGGTTTGATTTAATCGATTTGAGGTTTGGTTTTGCATGATTGGATAGGCATAAGTCACTGGTTAGGCCATAGGATAGGTAGGTTCCCTCAGTCCTAAGGTATAGCTTAAACTTAAGTAAACCTCCCTATGTCTCTAAGCATGAGTTTAGTGTCCACTTAGCCACAATAAGTGTTCTATGACTAAGAAGATCTTAATGTCTAAAAGACTCCTAGATCTAAGATAAGATGAGTCAATCCTTACTCCAAAAGTGAGGTCAATAGAGTCAACTTGGGTGAAGAGACCAAATTGGCTTGGTTAGGTTAAATTGGTGGTTGAGCCATCTTTAATACTCAATTTATGGTTGATGGGAGTCATTGATTGCAATTAATTTTCCTTAGAACATGATGTGATCTAATGTGGCTTGGTAGGTCAATTAGGTCAACTTAGGTTACATGGTAAAATTGGTTTGATTTGGCCCAATTGATTGCAATTAGGTAATCAAGGATGATCAATAATCATTGTGGAATGAGTTGGATGAGTTGATTCAATCCAATTTGAATTGGATTGAATTTTGAATCAGATTAGTCATTTTGGTCATATTGGGTCAAGTGATTCAATTTGATTAATTGGGTTGAGTTGGTGTCAATTAGGTGTTGAGAGAGGTTCAATGATGTATCTAAAGTTGATTAATGGCCTTGATTGTAATTGATTTAGGCTTGACTAAGTTTTGGCTCATTTAAACTTCTTAGGTCAAATGGGCTAATTTGGGTTGTTCAAATTCATTTTATTATATTGGTTTGATTATAAGTGTTGGAGGAGTTTGAGATGATCTATTGAATGGTTGGAGTGATTGAGAAAATCAAATTGGATTTATTTTGCTTGAATGGATTTGGATCATCAGGATCATGAGGTTTACTTAGTTAAGGCCTAAGTTAATTTGGCTTGGATTAGAAAAATAAATTAATTGAGTAGGTTTGAGGTTGGTTATGTATCATTCATTTGAGTTTGCGTTTGGATGAGTGAATAGGCATGGATTTTGGTTTAGGCCATAGGATGGGTAGAACTTATTTGTCCTAAGGTGTATCCTGAGCTTAGAGTATGCCTCTTAAGTCTCTAAGCTTTGGTTTAGTGTCCCCTTAGTCACTTGAAGTGTCTTATCACTAAGGAAGATCTAAGTGCCTAGAAGGTTCCTAAGCTTAAGATGAGGAGGGTGAATCCTCACTCCAAAAATGAGGTCAACAAATCCCCAATAGGTGTGGTGTAACTGGCAAGGAACACTGCACATATTGGCATTGACCGAGATGATCAACAACATCTAGGAAGATTACGAACACTAATGATGGCTATTCATACCTAAGTGGAGAGGTAAATGGAATTACAGTCCTAGTATATTTTGATTTATTTCATGCCAAAGGCATGGGAGAGTTAAGTAGATTTAGTTTGATTTGTTTAGAGTTCTGCGGACTGGAGGGGATCCAGGGACGCGCAATTTGATTTGATCATAGATTGATTCATGCCAAGAACATGAGTGAGAATTTGTTAGGAGTTGATGAGATTCAATTGAATTTATGTTTGATCTGACTTAGTTATGTTGATTAATTTGATTTGATTTTGGTGATTCGTGTTGGTTTCATTTTATATGAATTTATTGAATAAGTGTCGACCCTATCAATTTGTAATAAAACATACTAAGGAGGGGCTATGTGAGTCTGGACCTACCTTAGGTTTGCTAACCCAAAAAGGTAGTCAACTGGTCGTATAGTAGAGACTACCCAACGGTATGCCCAAGGGATCACATCCACATATAGCTTCCACCAGGGTGGGGAAAGGGGAACTGTCTAATTTGGTAGTAACCTGGTCATGTCTAGATGAGGTCGCGAAGACATAATCCAAATAGAATGATCACAGGGAAGGTTCCTCTAGGGGTTTTATCCTAATCCCTAAAATATAAAGCCTGTAGGTATCGACGACCGACTAAGGGAGAAAGTGTGTGGACTCACATCTACTTAAGTGGTGTTATCCACCGGGTGGGATGATATCAGCAAACCGAACACCAGCCAACCTAAGGTGCACATTAGTTTGTAACGATCAATCTAGAAAGAAAGCATGAGGACTCACATCTTCCTAAGAGGAACTGATCATTGGGATAGTCTATCGTTAGCAAGACAACTACTTTCTGACCTAGGGTGATTAATAAGGCGGGAGTCACAAAGAAGGGCTAAACCTGAACTTGAAGTAGCTAGGAGGAAGAGGAGCCACTGGGGGTCTTACCCTAATCCTCAGATATATAAACTCAGACCCAGTCAGTATATATTGGCTAATTCAAGAAGAAAGCTTGGGGACTCACATCTTCTTAAGCAAAGCCAGTCATCAAGATAACTTATTGGTCATGCAATAAGACATACCAAATTAATAAGGTGTTTGTTAGTTTGCAGTGGTCAAGCTAGGAAGAAAGCACGAGGTCTCACATCCTCCTAAGTAAAAACAACCACTAGGGAGACACGCTAAAGTACTGAATCAAGCCTGACATAGAGCAGCTACTGAGTGAGGGCCATTGGGGATCTTATCTTGACTCAAAGTAGCCCAAAATGATTAAATTTTTATTTGATTTATTTGTGTTTGTGTGCAGTTTTGTGTTGGTATTATGCTAATAAGGGCTAGGATGTCGCTCTGGTTCTTTTACACCTACCCTAAACACATCGAGTTTGGTAATTAGAAATATTTTGACTTGGAGAAAAGTTTGATTAAAATAATTTTTTTATTGATAAAAAAGCATTTGGGACATTGCTCATGCATAATAAGTCTTTAGATAGAGCCCGTTAATCGGGAGCATTGGGTGTTCTCCTTTATGATTGATGAGTTGATAAGATCCACCTTGGTAAGCCTTTTCTATGGCGAAAGGGTCTTCCCAAGTAGGTTCAAACTTGCCTCCTATCTTGCGATGGGCTAAAATTAGTCTCCTTAGAACTAAGACAAGCTCTCCAACTCAAAAAGCTCTAGGGTGGACCAACTTGTTATGAGCTTGAACCATTTTTGCTTTGTACAACTTGAGGTTCTAAAATGCTTACAAGTGTATCTCCTCCAATCCTTTGAGTTCTTCTAACTATAGCTTGGCATTATGTTTAGTAATGATTTTATTACCCATAGCTATCTATAGCGATGGGTTTTAAAGAATGTGCCTTGTAATCTACACACTTAGGAGAATGGGGAAGATTGTGTTGTAGCCCTATAGATAGTACGGTAAGCCCATAGGGCTTCAACTAACTATTCATGCCACTGTCACTTATTATCATCGAGCATCTTCTTGAGTATTTGGATGAGAGTTTTGTTGAAAGCTTCGCTAAATCATTTGTTCGCTGGTAGTAGATGGTAGAGTACCTCTAATTTATGTTGTATATTTGAGAAAAGTTATTTATTTTGGTGCTCTTGAAAGTGATACCATTATTGGATATGATTCAATGGGGTACTCCAAAACTATACATGATATGATTCCTAAAGAATTGGAGCACATGCTGAGCTTTGACTTCCCTGAGCGGAATCTCCTTCGCCCACTTGGAGAAATAGTTTGTAGCTACTAGAATAAAAGGATGACCCTTGGATGAAAGATGATCGATCGACCCACTATGTCGATGCCCAACACTTGAATGATCACAATGCTAAAGTTGGGTGTAGAATGTTAGGCATTTGGTGCAGAACCACCCCGTGTACTTGGCATTGGTGACAGCGCTTCACTATATCCATGAAAATTATGATCATTGTTGGCCAGTAGTACTCAAGTCTCTTGATTTTAGATTTCAATTTGGGACCAGATTGGTGAGCTCCATGTAGTCTTGAGTGGACCATAATCTCAATCATACAAGCTTCATGTTGTCTCTAAATAGTGTAACCAAATATGATCGAAAGATTGTTGGTATAGGACACCATCCATGAGGGCATAACAGAGTACCCTCTGCCTTACTTGATGGGCTTGAGATTTCTCTTGAGGTAGTTTGCCTTTATTCAAATAATCAATGAAGGGTTTCCTCCAATTCAATTCTTCATTCTTTTTAGCAACTACAACCTCCCCTTCAAGAGAGTATTTATTGATAAGGTCAGTATCAATATGAGGCAGGAATTGCCTATTATGGACCTCTATTAATATAAACTCACATTTGGATATGCCAATTCTTTGGCGAGCTTGGCTAAGCTATGACATTTTCTCCTTGGGAAATCTTATAGATTGTGACCTCTGGGATTTGGGCTAGTAACTCCATGGTATACTTATGATAATGATGGAGTTTAAGCTTCAGGACCTTATAGGACCCTATGATCTGGTTGACAACTAGCTGTGAGTCCCCAAAGATGTTGATATTCTGAATGCTTAGTGAGATGGCCAGCTCCAAATTGGTGATCAGAGCCTCATGTTAGGCTTCATTATTGGTGCAAGGCTCAGATATATGATATAAAAATCTCATCATATCACATAAGGAGGACTATCCCTACCCTGGCTTATCAAGGAGAATGGAATGTGGTTCTACTCCCCTTTGAGAGGAAGCCGCATCATCAAAATACATCTGCCAGTAGTGGATATTTGTATCCCCTAAGTTCATAATTTGTTTATCAGGGAGATCGTCACTGAATGGGGAATCTGCAAGAAGCAGATGTGCCGCTAGGAAGTTCGTGAGTGCTTGTCCTTTCACCGCATGGAGGGGAAAGAATGTAATGTCAATCTGTAATAGAATAATGGACCACCATGCCAACCGTCTAGATAACATTGACCATGTCATGAGATATTGTAGTGGGTTGACTCTAGAAATCAAGTTCACTATGAGAGAGCGTATAATGCCGCAACTTCTAGGCTGCGAAGATTAAAGCAAGGTGATGCTTCTCAGTGGGTGGTTAGTTCGCATCAGTAAGTATAAAACTATGGCTGAGATAGTAAAATGCATTATATTTCTCCTCGTCATTGGCTTGTGCAAACAAAGTGCCAAGGGAATTGTCTAATGCAACAGTGTAGAGTATAAGAGGTTTGCCTTGGATAGGGGAGCTAGGACTGGTGGTCTCATCAAATATTGCTTGATACTTTTAAATGCATGTTGGCATTTATCATCTCACTTGAACTTGACATCCTTCTTGACTAGTTCTGAGAATGGTTGATATCTACCTGATAGGTTGGATATAAAGCATCTTAGATACACCAACCTCCTTGGAATGATTTGAGTTGGGTTAGACTTTTAGGGGGTGGCATTTCCAATATTGCTTTAATCTTCTCTGGGTCGATCCCAATTTTGCGGTGTCAGATAACGAACCCTAGGAACTTCCTTGAAGTTACTCCGAATGACCACTTCATAGGATTTATTTTAAGCTTATATTATTTTAACCATTCAAAAACTACTCTCAAGTCAAAGAGATTATCTTCCTTTTCTTTAATTTGACCATGAGATCATTGACATCGCATCCAACTTAGTGATGAATGAGTTCTTCAAAAATTTGGGTCATGGCCTGCTGGTATGTAGCACCAGTATTTTTGAGGCTGAAAGGCATGATCTTATAACAATAGATTCTGATCAAGGTTCTAAAAATAGTGTTTCTTTTACCTTCGGTGTCATCTTTATTTGGTTATATTCAGATGAACTAACCATGAAAAGACATGAGATGAGGCAATGCCCAATATCATGGAATGAAAGATCCCTATTAAGATCCCCAAAATGCAAATTTGGCCATTTTTCTTCTTAACTAGAAAGCTGCTAGCCAACCAAGTGGGGAATTTTTACTCTCGGATGAAACCAGCATCAATCAATTTCTTGACTTTGGAAATAACCTATTGTTCAATGTCCAATCGCATGCTTCTAGGAGCTTGCTTGATGAGGTTAGTGTTAGGCTATATCACTAGCTTATGAACTGCTACTTTAGGAGCTAATTTGGACATCTCTTCATAACTCCATGCAAAGAAGTCCCTAAACTCAATGAGTAGCCTAACTAAGTCATTAGTTTCAGATTCGTTCAATAAAGAGTTGACAAATATTGGGCATAGATTGTCTTTAGTTCCCAAGTTGATTTCTTTGAGTTCGTTGATGGTTGATTTCATTTCTTCTTCAAATTCTAAGGGTGCATCTTTGACTTGGAGATCATATGGATCATCTGAAGTTTCTAAACATACCTCATTCTATGAGTTGATCTAGTTTGAGTAGAACCTATTAGATTTAGTGATTAATAATGACTAGGCAAGAATGAGCATCACTAGCTACTATACTAAAGCCTAGGTCGGGTCTTGATTGGGAATTCTTACACTTGTTGTCCCATAATCTTTCAAAATACTATGGCTGTGCTTAGACCATGTATGAAATTAAACCTTTATTTGCTAAATTAAGAACACACGGCGAGTACCAATCAAATGGTAGTTCTATTAATTCTTTAAATGATTCATCCTCAAGATCTACATCAACTTCTCAACTTAAGAATGTTGCTCCTGGATAAAACCTTTGGGGTTTAGCATTTTCTCATGTTTTGGGAGTTTTCTTAACTACCAAATCTTCAACTTTTTATGAGGAAAGTGGGTTAGAGCTAAGGCACCCATATGCTGCCTAACAGTTTCACATAAAAGGGATTTAGATACATTCATGCATTGCTTGAGACCCGTCTTCATCATTGTCAAACACTAGTGTCACCTCCAATAGGATCTGCAGATGAGAAGAGCTAGCTGGTGTGCTCACTACATAGGACTCATCCTCTGAACTATATTCTAAGTCTATGTAGATAGCAGGTGTGCTCCTAGATGTTGGAACGAACCTCTTAGTAAGTCATAGGTATGGGGGTCTTCCACCTCTAGGGCTCCCTCTAGACTTGCCTCTTCCTCATCCTAGTGGAGGTCGAGTCATACTCCCCACTTGTTCGAATGGGGTAACGAACTGTAGGTGGAATCTAATCTCAGGCTCTATATCCTCCCTAAGGTCTTCTTCTCGTTCCTTTTTCTTTTATTTTTTTTCTTTTTTCTTTATTTTTTTTTTCTTTCATTTCTTTTTTTTCTTTTTTAATTTTGACTAAGTTCATGAGAGAAGACATTTTATTTCTTAGAGAGAAAATAGGTAGCATTCTCATAAATCTCAACCTCATGTACTACAAATGACTTGAGAGCTCCTTTGACATAATATTCGATCCCATCCCTGATGAACTTCATGCACTAATGTAGGGAGGATGGAACCATGTTATCCTCATGAATTCAATGTTGCCTAACCAAAGCATTGAAAAATATATCAGAGTCTATTATGTGAAACTTGGCTTCTATCTTCCAATCATCTATTTCCAAAGGTAACACTATGGAGCCTAAGGACCTCTTGCCTTGTTCATTGAATTCTTTCAACATCATCTTCTTGGATTGGAGCTTAGAGATGTAGATCCTCAAGTAATCAAGGATTCTTAGACTCATAATGTTTATCGATGCACCTAGATCAACCAATACTTTAGATAGCCTGAATTTACCAACATCCATGGTGATGTAGAGAGGGCGGTTATGCTCTATTATTTCTAATAATAAGTCTTCATCTAAGAATGTGACTCCTATGACTTCCTTTGAAAATCTTGCCTCCTCTCTAACTAAGTTAGTAGCATCCAACTGAGCTAAGCATATTTCAGGGTCAAGCAATGCTTTGACTAGTGACTCCCTAATCTCTTTGGATAAAGTAAAGGCGTCGTATATGCTTAACTTAGCTGGAAACTTTCTAAGATGTGCCAAGATGTTATAATCACTTTAGGCTGGTCCTACACAATCATATCAAAGGGTGGAGCATCTTGTGGAGGGTTATCTACTAATTGGAACCAATGATCTATTTACACTTATCTTGAGGTGCTACCTTAGGAGGTAGAACTTTACCACTATGGAGGTTGACTTTAATGACTTCTTGTGATGAAGAGCTTATGAAAAGTTCTACCTGCTCATCAGGTATACCTACAGCTTTCCTAAAGGATCATCAAAGTCAGATGACTCCAAATTAATCTCAAGTGGTGAACCCTAAAGATTCAAAAAAGGGTAATCTATTTCTGAATCAGAATAAAATTGATCAAAATTATTTATTATTATTATTATTATTGTGACTTGGAGAGTTCTTAATAAAAATAAAATCACTAAGATCTTCGAAAGTAGATAATATGAAAGCAGAATTATTCTTCTTTATTGATTTCTATAACTTTGGAGGTACATAGTAGAAGGTATTAATGGCTTGGTACCCTCATCCACAGATATAATGCTCCTGTTGGTGGTAGCAGAGCTGGTAGAGGTGGTAACTACAGTGGTAGAAGGAAGGATGCTTGACTCGGTGGTGGGAACTATCTCCATGTGATGGCTCGCTCATTGGCTTCGCCTCACGAAGTTATCCTCACAACCGCGCACCTTCTTTAGTGTTATAGGTCTGAGCTGAGTCAAGCACCTGAAGAGAAAGTTTCTTGATTTTAGAAATGATCTTCTTAGATGTACGGGATACAGAGATATCCCAACCTTCTTTTGTCTTTAGATGGATGTCTCTCCAAAGACTACTTTAATAGAACCAAATTCTACTAAGTATTCTTTGGGGATCACTATGGCTCCTGACTTGTAGGTACACTCAAGATAATCCTTGAGTGTAAAGCAATCCTCTAAGACATGGCCTAGCATGCAATGGTAGGAGTAGTAGTTAGGATCATCACTCCTACCCACTTCCTCCAGCTTTCTAAGCTCAGATAGCTAGAAATCAGGCTTTTTAAGAAGGTTCTTAAGAAATTTTCTATCTCTCTCTCTCTCTCTCTTAATGAGTATGGCTTGTTGAGCTTATAGGAAAGAGTAGGTGGAATGTAGCTACCTGGTGGTAGATACTGGTATTGATGTTGTGTAGGCTATTGTGGTGGCCTTTATGGTGGGCGAGGTAGTGGAAGAGGAGGTGGGAGTAGAGGCTGTTGAACTCTAGGCCTCTCAAACTAGGCCCTCAATGGTTGCTTCCCCTTATCCATTGCTACTACTATCCCTGGCTTCTTCTCAAATAATTTCTAGGATTTGGGCTTAGATGACTGGTCTAAGAAGGGCTACTATTTAGCTTTCTCTTGTAGGTTAGTTGCCTTGCTAATTAGTTTCTCAATATCTTTATGGTAAAGCCCTTGGCCATAAAGGTAAGTGTGCCATGAATATTCTTAAGAAAAATTTCAATGGCATGTTGCTCTTGTAGTTATGGTTTTCATTTTATATTAGGTTTCGCCATTTGAAAATATAATCAATAAGGGACTCATTCAGTTTTTGTTTCTCTATAATGAGGTCCCCTATAGTTACTCTCAATTGATCTCATATGAATCTCTTAATGAAGAGTTGCTTTAACTCTGCAAAAGACTTCATAGAATCATTGGGCAGTTAAGCATACTAATTAAAGGTAACTCCATAAAGGCTGCTAATAAACAACTAAAAAAGCAGGTCGTCACTACCACAATCATTGTGATAATAGGCTCTATAGTGTGTTATATGCTTCACAAGTTTTCCACTTCCATCAAATACCTTGAAGGATGATGGCACAAAATCCTTAGGGTATTGAACTACATTGAACTCCTCCAGGTAGGGTCTACCTTTTGGAACCAATGAGCTCCATTGGGCTTGCACCAATGCTTCCTTCACTTGCTATTCTACCATTGCTTGATGCCTTTCTTATGCATGGAGGTACTATCAATTTCCTTCCTATGCAAGCTACCAGTATCCCCATCCATTGGAGTAGAGCTCTTGGGATGATCAAAGATTTGCTCGAACTCAGGTCTGTCGACCTCTATTGGAGTGGGTTGTGAGACAGATGCTTGATTCTACAATGCTAAGACCATTGTCATCAATTCCTCTACTCTCCTTTCCATTCTATCAATCTGATCATCCTTGAGCTTGATTTATTTGATAAGGTGTTAAGTTGAGTCTGATGCCTCACCTTCTTCAACTACAATGCCCTTAGCTTTTTGGCTAGGCTATTCCCTATGCAAGGATCTTCGAGTATCTACCATGTGGACTTTAGCAGTGTCATCCGAAAGGCATCTTCACTAGTGTTGAAGTCTATCATACCCTTCTCTTGGTGAAAATGATCATCTCAAACTATCAGCCTCACCATGACATGATAATCCTCTAATATCTCCTTAAGCTATTGGTCATGCACTCACCCAAATTACTGGGACATATGATGGGTGGTAACTTGCTATTGGATAATGTTATGAAGAGGTGATGCACTATATGTTCTGAATAGGAGGGGTGCTATCTCTGACCGGCTCAATAACCATGAGAGTCAACCCAGTAGCTCCTCCTTCCTTCTCCTTCGGTGCGGTGGTGTAGCGACTATGATGCTCTTGGGCTGCCATTCCTTTTTCTCTACCGTTAGGTTAGGAAGTCAAGTGAGCTTGGCCTCACCTCAACTGGTGGAGTAGATGGAGTGTGGTTCTTGGGATATAATCATATCACCAAGGGGAATGTCTTTCTTCTAGATACTGATTTATGATACTTGGTGGGCACCTTAGATGATGGGACATGGATGTGTGACAGTGGTCATCGAGTGGAGCGTGTGATGGTGGTGACACCGGATGCCTCTCTGCAGAAGGTTTCCTCCTATGGCTAGAACTAGTGAGAACTAACTATCTATATAATCGGCTCTATCAGCTTATCGATCAGGATGTTCAATCAATGTTGAGGCCATCGACTGCATGACAAACCTCCTCCCATCTCTCTTGCCCGCTTGGGTAGCAATCTTGGCCTCCATGCCTTCTCCCTATAGATCTGATCACTCACACTCTTAGGGATCACTCATCTCAAGTCATGAATGGTGGTAGAATCATAGCTTCCATGAACTCTTTCTACTCTCCTGAGCATGGATCTCAGACCAGCATGGGGATTCCTCTTCTCTCTATCTGGTGGCTTATATTCTAAGGGTCATGGGGGTGTTGCTGCTATCATTCTAACATCTTTCTCTCTCACAATTGAGAGAGGGTGAAATTTACTATGATTAAGAAGGGGAGAGGTCTCATGGATGGATCCCTCTTTAGCTACATGGGAGGGCTCCTCAACTTCCTTGGCCATGTGCTCATAGTATTTCTTAATTTCCCTATTCTTGTGGTGTTGAGTCTTGGTCAAGGGTGCATAGTGAGAGCTAGTACTGACCTCAAAAGTGGGGGAAACAATCTCAGATGCTAGGGTGGACTTCCCCTTAAGGACTGGAGCTGCGATAGAGGCAGTACTAGTCCTAGCAGAGACTGCGGTAAGCACAAGTGGTACTCATGGAAGGGGAACCTCTAAGGCTTTTTTCTTCAAAGATGGGAACTCAGTATCTAACTGATGGTCAAACTACAGAAGTGACTTCTTATCGGCCACCTCCTTCTTACTAATGCTAAGGGTAGAGTCATCATAGGTGACTTTAAAATTTTTGAACCCAAGGCCGAACTTGATGATTGGGGCTAAGGTGAGTATGGCCTGATCCATGGCCAGATCCACACTCGAGGTAAGGAAAAAATGAGCTTTCTGGAAGACATGACAAGACTACTTGAGAGAAATGGGAATGGGGCTTTCTTCTTTGTTGTTGGAAAAAGAAGGGCATAAGATTAGACCTTACTTTGGTTGTTGTTATTTTGACTTGACTTTTAAGTTGGAACCCTCATTTAATAAATTTGATTAAATTAAATGGGGCTCACATGTGTTGGAGAGAATTATAATTCTTGAGAGGGGTGTTTTATTTTTCTTGAACTTCACAAGAAAGTGAGTTCAACTAAATTTTGAAGATATTGAATGAACTTTACTCTGCCAATCTAGTGGTAAGAGGTTCTTGATTTAATTCTTTTTAGGTGATTTCTTTGATTATTATTTTTACTTATTAAAGGTTTAATAGGGGTTTCAATACTTACTGGAGTGAGGCCTTAAAACTTAAAGGATGTTGGCCACCCTTGCATAAAGAAGAAATAGGCAAGGTGTCCAATGAAAAGAATGATAGTCTTGAACTCGCATAAAATATAAGTCCACTGTTAATATTTGGGGATAATAATTGACTACTAAAGATGGAGAGAGGAACACTCTCCAGCAGAGTTGTCAGAATAATCTATGGTATTTTAATTTGGAGTCGTAGGGACACCACATAGATCTTAGGGATTGAAGTGATCGGATAAAATATTAAAGTATGATGTACCATCTTGAAAGATGAAAACATCACCCCATAATGGACTTAATTACTTAATAAGGACTACTAAGATAGATGGGTCTTCGTATATACTAGATATATTTTCCATACTTTACATAGAAATGTAAAATAGAGTTTATTTTATGTTAGATTTTTTAGTTCTCTATAAAAGCAAGCTTCCATAGTTAATTACATCTTAAAAAAAATGAGAATTTCTTAAGAATACTCTCGATTTAAGTAGTCAATAAATATTTTCAAAGATTTCAAAGCTAGAATATCAAAGAATTGGACATTTATGAAAGTCACATGGGAGAGTTCAAGTAGAAATACTTATTTACGGATTCTAAAGGAGGATAAATAAAGAGCACCCATGATACTAGAAAACTTAGTGAGTACTCCAGTCTACCTTATTGTGAGGTTTTACATATTTGAAAGAGAGAATTTATTTTGTTTAAGTTGGAACCTTTATTAGAATGCTAGGGCTTATAATCCATCAACATAAGATTGTGAAAATGCTTAAGAGGTTAGGACTTATACTGTAGTCCGAAGGAAATAAGTGGCATCATCCTAAATCTAGGATCTTTAATATAAGCTAAAAGCATGACCTAAGACTAATAAAAAAATGGGACATAATGATTTACCTCCACAAGAGAAGATTGACCCATCTTGACCCTTCTGGCTTACAACCGCTTAGAGTGGCTGATAGCTAACACTCCTATGTTTTAAAACCATATAGGCCAGGCTATGTATATGCAAGATAGCTAGGCTATTATTTAGTTAGGAAAGAAACTAGAGTCCTAAACTCACTCCTTAAGAGACTAGATCATGATTGGAATGAAAACATGACTTAGACTAATGCAAAAATTTATAATATTTTTACACCATTTTGATACATTCATTTTGGACTAAGGCTTGAGACAATTATGCCTATATGCATGATGAAATAAGGTTATGGGCTAAATCGGGAGGAGGTGTTCTACACTACAAGGGATGCCTCAAAGGTCAAGCATATCACCTATCATGCAAGAATGGAGACCCTCCCTATTTAGAGTAAAATAAGGTGATATGCATGATGTTATAATATTCAACATTTAGCTAAGGGTTGCTAAATCTTTTATTTATCTTGATTATAAAGCTAGGCTTTAAGGTGAGGTTACAAGTTCAATTAAAATTTAGTTATGAGTTGTTTAATGATGATGGAAAATTTAATTTTATTCTAAAGAGCTTACCACATCTAGGCCACATATCAAATCATCATACTTTAAGAATCCTATGAAAAGTATGTCATTTCTACTACACAAACTAAACATAATAATCAAACATTTGAATTTTCATAAAAGAAGAAAGGCTGTTGTGGCTGGGTACTACAGTAAACCCCAAAACAGAAAGAAATTGGGTAGCCAGGCTCTACCCTTTTACAACCTGGATTACAAAAGACTATTATAATTATAATGAAATTTATGCTATGGGAGTCTTCATTCTTTGTCTTTCTTTCCTTCTTTTTGGAATGGTTTGCTCCAAGCTTCATAGGGCCTCCCAGGTCTTTGCCCTCAAGCCACTGGTCATCCTAAACCCCATAGCAGTAATCTTAATTCCTATTATAAAAATTACATGTTTGTGAAAAATAAAATCTAACTACCCATGAAAACTAAATATTAGCTAAACAAACATACAAACCAAGCAATTATATTTCATAAATTTGGGGTTAACACCTTACACATGAGTAAACATACCCACCTATCTTGATTGGATTATGCTTATGAGCATAAACAACCTGCAAGCAAGAGCATTTAATTTATTTAATATTTCAACGGCCCTATTAGCACAATCCCCTGCAAAAATATCATTAGGCTATTAACGATTATGGTGAAAAATATTCTTGCCTTCATCTACCCTTTTTAAGAAAGAAGGATAATTGAAAACATAAATATTACATTTTTATTGGGACACCACATAGATTCGCAGATGTTCTTATTAAAGTGATCGGGTATGACATTAAGGAAAGGTGTACTATCTCAAAAGATAGAAGCCATCACCCTACAATGGACCTAATCACTTGAATAAGGACTCCTAAGGACTATGGGTCTTCGGAATGTACCAAAGATTCTTCACTTACTTTACATAGAAAAGTAGAGTAGGGTTTATTTTAAATTGGGTTCATTAAGTTCCATACAGGGGCAAGCCCCCATAGTTAATTACATCATAAGAAATAGAATTCCTTAAGAAGACTCTCGATTAAAGGTAAATGATCATTGTCTTCGAAGACTTCAAAGATAGAACTAATAATCAATTGGTTTATTTTTGGAAGATCAAGTTGGATTGATCAAAATGGAGGGAGTTCTTTTCAGAGATAAAGGAAGATAAGTAGGGATACTTCTGATAATAGGAAGCCTAGTAAGCATCCCAAACTATCCTATGATTGGGCTTTATATTTTTGAAGTTGAATTGATTTATTTGTTTGAGTTGAATTTTCATTTGAAATCTAGGACTTATAATTCCATGATACAAGGTCGTGAAAATGCCTAAGAGTGAGAATTTATGCTTGTAGCCCGCAAAGGGAAGTAGCAGCCTCTGAACCTAAATCTAGGGAGCTTTGGCGAGGGCCAAAGCATGACCTAAATCTAAGGATAAAATGGGTTTTTAGTTTACCTCCATAAGAGAGGACAAACCACCCAACTGTTTGGACTTACAACCACCTGGGGATGGTTGCCAACTAACTCCTCCTATAATTTTAAATACATGTAAGAAAGTCATATGTTTCTGTAAGATAGTAAGGTTGTTGTTTATTTAGAAAGAGAAAAGTCCTTAAACACACTCCCTAAGAGACTAGATAATGTAGGGCATGATTTAATGACCTAAATTTAATGCAAACTTTATTACATTTTATTTTTAATTTTGAACAATTCATTTGACATAGGCTTTTGGATTCATATGCCTAATGCATGAGAAATTAGACCAAAAAAGATAAGATAAGGAGGTGTGTTTCCACCATGGCTCTCAAAGATTAAGCCAAGCTCTCTGGAAAAAGTGGAAGCCCTCCAATCAGGAGTAAAATGATATGCTTTTTATGCATGATTTGAGAAAGAAAATACAACATCCAGCTAAGGGGTTGCTAATTCTTTTATCTTGATTTATAACTTAGGCTTTAAGTGAGGTTATGAGTTATTTATTTTTTAGTTTGAATTGATTAGTTGGATATAAATTTTTTTTATAAGAGCCTAATTGTCATCCAGGCCATACATCAAAGCAATGAAGAAACTAGGAAAATATGATATCTTAATGTGCAAGTTAAACAAACATCAATCAATTTATAATACTAGCACAAAAGAATAATTGGTCAAGTGTGGTCGGGCTCCACCGCACAAACTTGAGAACAAATTGGGTAGCCAAGCTCTACCCTTATACAACCAGGATTACAAATGAATTAATAACAAAACTGAATTCATGTTATGGGGGTCTTCATTCTTCATTCTCTAGCCCAATTTAAGTCAAGTTGGGTTCATGATCAATTGGGCTTGGTTGGGTCTAGTTGGCCAATTGAGGCTTTGGCCAAGTTCAACAAGTGATTTGGAATGAATTTGACCCATTGGTTTCAATCAATTTTGCTTAGATCAAGTTTTGACATATTTTGACTTTTTAAGTCAAGTTGGGTCAACTGGCCAATTGGGCTAGGTTAGGCTCAAATGATGACTTGGTCAAGTTCAAACATTTATCATGAATGAGTTTTGATCAATGGTTTCAATCAATTTGTCCTATGGTGGATTTTGGATTGTTTAGGTTTCATTTTGGCTAAGTGTTGACTTGGTCAACCCTTAGGTTCAACTTGGTTTGACCCAATTTGAGTGATTGGTCATCTCATGATGACTATTGCTCACAATGTGAGGCTTAGGTGGGCTTAGTTCAATCCAATTTAGGTAGGATTAGAATTTGGCTCATAAGGGGTAATTTAGGTTACTTTTGGGTCAAGTAAGCCTAAGTGGCTCAATTGACTTGATCAAGGCTTGAATCAAGTTTGATTGAACTCACATATAGACTTATGATTAAAATATATATATCCATTTGCAAGTGGTTTGGAGTCAATTGTTTTGATTCATTTGACAATTTCAAGTTAAAAAGGTTGAACATGAGTTTGACTTGGGTTTGATTCTTGGATTTAGTTTTGGGTTTGATGATTGAAGTTTATGTTTATATTTGGATTCATGATTGAAGGATTGATTGAATCATGAAAAAAAATGAAGGGTTTGACTTGATTTGAGTTGATTTGACTAAGTTCAAGAATTTGACTTGAAAGGCTTAGGTTGAATTTTGGTTGAATTTGGATTTGATTTTTGAATTTAGTTTTGCTTTGATGATTAAAGTTTATGTTTATATTTGGATTCATGACTGAAGTATTAATTGAATCATGAACAAAAATTAAGGGTTTGTCTTGATTTGGGTTTGATTTGGCTAAGTTCAAGAATTTGACTTAAAAGGCTTAGGCTGAATTTTGGTTGAATTTGGATTTGATTTTTGAATTTAGTTTTGGTTTGATGATTGAAGTTTATGTTTATATTTAGATTCATGATTGAAAAATTGATTGAATCAAAGAAAAATCAAGAGTTTGGCCTGATTTGATTTTGATTTGGCTAAGTTCAACAATTTGACTTGAAAGGCTTAGGTTGAATTTTGGTTGAATTTGGATTTGATTTTTTTTTAATTTAGTTTTGGTTATTTGAATTTATATTTCATTTATATTTATGAGTATGAATGAGACTATAAATGGGTTATGAGAAAATATCTTGAATTTGAAGTGATTTGAATTCGATTTGAGCTAAGTCCATAAGATGGAATCAAAGGGACTTAGGGAAGATTTTTGGACTTGGAATTCAATCATGGGTTTTAATCATTTGGAATTGATTCATGATTTGAGAAAATCCATCAAGTTGGAATTGATTTGAAAAGTTGATTTGATTTGGAGTTTGATTTGAATTTTGAAATTTGACTTGAAGAAAGGAAGTGATGATTTGGTTCAAGCTATAGACAAATTTTCTAACACCTCTAAGGCATGACCTATTCCTATGGCTAACTCTTCTAAGTCACTAGGCTTAGGATAAGTGTTCACCTAATCACTAGAAGTTTCTTAAGACTAAGGAACCTTTTAATATCTAAGAGTAGTCTTATGTCTAAGATGGAGGGGTTGAGAGCTCATTCTAAAAATGAGGTCAACAAAGGGAGCCCAATAAGTGTGGTGTGACTGGCAAGGAACACCGCACGTATTGGTGTTGACCAAAATAATCAACCACACCAAGCGATCACAAGCACTAACAGAAATAATCTACTCATAATCCAAGGTGTGGAAGGAATCAAGAGCTTTGTGCAATGTGACTCTACTCATGTCATAGACATAAGAGAGTGAAGAAGGAATCCACTAGGGATAGAGCATATGAACCTTCCACAAGGGAAATGGGTTCAAGTCATCCACGAGGGCATGAGAGGTTGTGAAATGATTTGTTTGATTGGTTGCTTGATTATTTAGTTATTTTTGTTTTGACTCCACTGGGGATAGAAAAGTGAACTCCCCATTGGGGGAGCAAGTTCAAGTCATCCACTAGGGAGGAGAGGTTGTGAAATCTGTTGAGGGGTTAGAATTCTAAATCCACTAGGGGAACTAGAAAGGTTTACGTCTCACTGAGAAGAAGCAAATCAAATTGATTATTTTTGTTTGATTGTTTAGTTTTGATTTGTTTGATTTGTTTGAGTTGAATCCACTGAGGGAGAAGGGTTGAGTTTGTTTCAGATTTATTTTTTTGATTTTGAGATGGACCCTATTGGTTTACGATGGATGGCACTGAGTAGGAGCCATGGAGGCCTAGGCCTAACTCAAAGGGGTAGTCTACCAAACATATAGTAGGACTAGCCAACCAAAGGGATTTCTGAAAAAGAATGCACTAGGAAAAAGCATCGATACTTACATCCTCCAAAGTAGGGATTAGTTGCTAGTCATCCATTGGCGAGTATAAAATTAAACCTAACCTCGGGTCACTATTTGAGTGAAAAGACGGGGCTTAGATCAACTTAAAATGGACTACACAGTAAGCCATGGAGGCTTGTAACATAAATTTACTACCGAAAGGGTAAAAACTACAATTGGACTATCCAACCAAAGGGATTTTCTTTTTAATTTTAAGAAAGCACAAGGACTAACATCTTCCAAATAGGAACCTGGGGTGATTGAGGCAACAAATCAAACCACCTAGTATTGTGAGTGAATCGGGGACTTAAATCACTCAAAGATAGTCAAGATTAATTTCATTTTAATTATTTTGATGGATTTTGCATCTACACCAGAAGGAGCTTTAGCCTATTATCCCATTTTACTAACAAAAGGAATAGCTTCCTACCAAGGAGAACTATCCAACCAAAGGGATTTTGGTTTGCAATGATCAATGGGGAAGAGAAATGGGACTCACATCTTCTACTAAAGAGACCACTGGGTGATCGATTGCTTTGGACAATAAATCAAACTTGACCTAGGGCAACCTGTCGATTTGCGATAATCATACTAGAAAGAATGTGTTGTAAACTTATATCTTCCAAAGCGGAATGACTATCAGGGTAACCTATTTGTGGTAAATAGATTGAACCCGACCTAAGAGTGACTACGGAGAGAGTGTCAACCTGAGGACTTATCTCAACTCAGGTAATCAGGTAATTCCTATAGGGAGTTATGCTAACACTGCCCTAAAGATAGGATGCTTGCTTGGGAAAAGGGGCCCTTTAGGTGCTTCAATTCCTAATCCACAAGAGAATAATTTTTGTTTGTTTGTTTTAGTTTATTTATCATGGACCCTGATAGTTTGTGAGGGATCATATTAAGTAGGAGCATATATTAGCCTAGATCTATCTCAGATTTACTAAACCAAGGGAGAATCTGTGCATTCGCTGAGCAAATTCTCCAACCACAGGGGTGGCTACTAGGAAAGGGGGACTGTCCAATCCAAAAGTAACCCTGGTAGCATCTAATGGGGTCTCAAAGGACATGATCCAAGTAGAATGCTCATAGGGGATGGGGCAATCAAAGGGCTTGTTCCAAATCCCTAGAGAAGATAATATGAGTGAATCATATATCAAATAGGTATTCAGTGGCCAACTCAAGGAGAATGTTTGGGGACTCATATCTGCTAAGAGTAGTGTATCCTCTAGGGGACTTATCCTAAGCCTCAGATATACTCCACCTAATCAGTATATGATGGTTAGTCCAAAAGAAAGTGTTGGGACTCACATCTTCTTAAATAAAACTAGCATGCAGTAGCTTACTCGATGGGCAGTAAAGCCTACCAAATTGACAAGGTGCTCATTGGTTTGCAATGGTCAAGTCAAGAAGAAAGCGTGAAGACTCACATCTTCTTAAAATAAAGAATCACTGGGGTGACATACTAGCAAGGTAGCATGTAAACCCAACCTAGAGTAGCTAATGAGTGGTGCCACAAGGGGACTTGCTCCCACATCAAAATAGCTTGAGACAAAAAATATTTATATTTATATTTATGCTTGTGTTAAAGGGAATAGGATTCCTCTTGGGCTATCTCACACTTACCCTAAACACGCTTGAGGAATTTGATGAAATGGTGCCACGGTTGGCAACCAGAATTCCCACCAAGAAAGAATGCTTCTTGGGTTCTCTCACACCTAACTTAGTTGTGCTAATTGAAATAGGATGCCTCTTGGGTTTTCTCACCTATTCTAGTAGCACCGAGGAATTGTGTTTGATTATGTTCGTTGTGAAAGAGGGATAGGATGCCTCTCGGGTTCTCTTACACTTATCCTAAACACGTCATGGCGGATTCACAAGACAAGCAAATAACACTTTGAATGAAGGAAGATTTTGATGAATTGGAATCAAATTTTATTCTTTAGTTGATAATTATTTTCAAACATATTTTATAAGTAATATTTTTTCAAATAGAGCCCATTAATTGGAAGCATCGGGTGTTCTCCTTTACAATCAATGAGCTGATAGGATCCTCCTTGGTAGCCTTCTCTATGACATAAGGGCCTTCCTAACTAGGTTCAAACTTGCTTCCCATCTTCGATAGGCAACAATTGGTCTCCTTATGACTAACACAAGTTCTACTAGTTGAAAAGATCTACGGCAGACCAGTTTGTTGTGAGCTTGAATCATTTTGACCTTGTATACAACTCGAGGTTTTGGCATGCCCATGCTCTTCTAATCGCAACTTTGCATTCTGTTCTATAGTGATCTTACTACCCAATGCTATCCTTAGTGATCGGAGTTGAACTTCTAAAGGTAGAATGGCTTTGAACCCATATATTAAGGGGAATGAGGTAGATTGAGTTGGAGTTCTATGTGGTGCAATAGGCCCAAATGGCTTCAACCAATAGCTCAAGCCACTACCGCTTGTTGTCATCGAGTGTCTTCTTTAGTATTTGGATGAGAGTTTTGTTGAATGCTTCTGCTTGGCCATTTTCTAGGGTAATAAATGGTGGAGTATCTCCAATCTATACCGTTTCTTCTAGTGAAGTTGATCTCTATGCTTTTGAATGCAGTACCATTATTGGATATAATTCATTGAGGCACCCCTATATATGATATGGTTCTTGAAAAACTGAACCACATGCTAAGCTGTGACCTCCTTGAGTGGGATTGCTTTTGCCCACTTGGTAAAAGTACAGCTAGAATGAATCGATGACCCTTGGAAAAGGAGGATCAATAGGACCCATAATTTCGATACCCCAACACTCAAATGACCATGAAGCCAATATATGGTGTAGAATGTTGAGTGGTTGATGTAAGACCACACCATATACCTGACACTAATGGCATCTCCTAGCCACGTTCATATAGTCTATAATCATTGAAGGTCAGTAGTATCCTAGTCTCTTGATCTTTGCTTTCATCTTTGGTTCAAATTTATGTGCTCCACATAGACTTGAATGTATCCCAGTCACAATCCGATAGGCTTCCTTTTTATTCATACAATGTAACCACATTTGATCAAAAGATCAATACAAGGTGCCATCAATGAGAGCATAGGAGAGGGCTCTCTGTTTCACCTGATGGGCTTGTGATGTTTCTTGAGATAGTTTGTCTGTGTTTAAGTAATCTATGAACGGTTGCCTCCAATCCAGCTACTCGTCCTTTTTGGCAATGGCAACCTCCCCTTCAATAGAAAGTATCTCGATGAGTTTAACATCAATAAGGAATAGGACTTGTCTATTTTGGATCCTTATTAGAATGGACTCATCTTCTAGACATGTCAATTCTTTGGCAAGTTTGTCCAAAGCATCTGCTACTGCATTCTCTACTTTAGGAACCTTGTAGATGGTGACCTCGGATGACAGTTCATGGTACTCATGGTAAATAAAGCTTGGGCTTGAGAATCTGTAGGACTAGACCAAATGATTGCGAGAATCCTCATAGATATTGATGCTCTTGACATACTTATAATGGCTAACTTCAACCGCAATCAAAGCCTCATACTGACTTCATTATGTGTGGATTGGAGAGATAGTATGAGAATCTCATCACATCGATCCGAGTTAAGAGAACTATTCCTTCTTTTCTAGAAGAGTAGATCGGTTGCTTCCTTATGAAAGGAAGTCACACCATCAAAATACATCTCCCAATGGTGATTATCAACCTCCTAAGTTCATGATTTGTTGGAGATCATCACTAGAGAATCAGAAGTGGGTGTCTGCTAAGAAGCTAGTGCTTATCCTTTTTTGCATGAGGGTAATGTGATACCAATCTATGAGAGAATCATTGACCAATGTGCCAAACATCGATAGCATTGGTCGTGTCATGAGATACTACAGTGGGTTGGTTCTAGAAATCAAGTTCACCTTATGAGAAAGCATATATTATCATAACTATTGAGATGCAAAGATTAAAGCTAGGTAATATTTCTCAATAAGTGGGTAGTTCACTTTAGTAGGGATTAGACGACGAGAAGGTAGAGAGCACTCTCCTTCCTCTCATTGGTTTGGGCCAAAGCATCAAGGAATCATCCAACATGCGTGTAGAGGATGAGTGGCTACCGGATAGGGCGCTAGAATCAACTACCATTACTTGATATTCAAAGTCGCATTACACTTGTTATCCTACTTGAACTTGGCATCTTTTTTGATAAGTGCTAAAAATGGGTTGCATCTTCCCGATAGGTTAGAGATAAAGCATCTTAGATATGTCAATTGACCATGGAAAGATTTGAGTTAAGTTAAACTTTTAGGTGGTGATATTTCTAAGATAGCTTTGATCATTTATGGATCTATCTCTATTTCCCAGTGTCAAACATTAAAACCAAGGAATTTCCCTAAAGCTACACTGAATGCATACTTCATGGGGTTCATTTTGAGGTTGTATTGTCTTAATCGTTCAAAAACTACTATCAAGTCAAAGGGATGGTCTTCCTTTTCTCTGCTTTTGACTACTAGATCATCAACATAGCACTCAACCCGATGATGGATGAGTTCATTGAAGATCTGAGTATTGTAAGCAACACCGCATTTTAAGGAAAGGCATGACCTTATAACAATAGATTCATCGAGGTTCAAAAGCAATGTTTCTTTCATCCTGGGGCCATCTTGATTTGTGATGACACATCCATGAAGGAGAAATTTGCATGAGTTGAGGTGATGTCCACCATTAGTTCTAGTAGAGGAAGAGGAAACTCATCCTTAGGACATGCCTTATTTAAGTCCCTGAAATTAACACATACATGAATTTGGCTATTCTTCTTCTTAACTAGGATGACACTGGAAAACCTGGTAGGGTATTTTTCTTCCCTGATAAAACCAACATCGATTAGTTTCTTGACTTTAAAAATGACCTATTGTTGATTTTAATCATGCATCTAGAGCTTGCTTGATAGGATTAGCTAGATCTATTGCTAGTTTGTGGACTGCTACTGAGATAATCGGCATTTCTTTATAACTCCATGAAAAGTAGTCCTTAAACTCAGCCAATAGTCTAACTAAGTCATTAGTTTCTTCTTCATTCAGCAACAAATTGATGTATGTCGAGCATGGATTTTCTTCTATCCCGAGGTTTATTTCTTTGAGTTTCTCAATTATTGAATGATTCTCCTCTTCAAATTTTGGCGGTGCATCTTTAATTTGGAGATCATCTAGATCATTTGAAGTTTCTAAACACACATCCTCATAAGAGTTAGTGTAGTGTGAAAAGAACCTATCAAACTCCAAATGACTAGTGACAATTAAGCAACAATCATCATCATCGACTGGACCCACTGTATCGAATCCTAGTCTTGATCTTGACTGTGCATCCCTGCCTATGTTGTTCCATAACTTTTTGAAGTATTCTGATCTATGCTTAGACCATGTATAAGGAATTAAACCTTCTTTGCAAGATTAAGAACACAAGGTGAGTACAAATCAAAAGGCAATTCCATTAATTCTTTATATGAATCATCCTCAAGTTCTACATCAACTTTAGGACTTGAGGATGATGATCCCAAAAAGAATCTCTTCAACTTCACATCAATGGAAGACTTAGAGGCTTCCTTAACTACTAAACCTTCAGCTTTTTGAGATGAAAGTGAGGTTAGAGCTAAAGTTCCCAACTGCTGTCTAATAGTTTCACATACATTTGATTTGAATACTTTGCTTTTTCTAGAGGCCTGGTCTTCATCGCTGTCTGGCTTGAGTGTCATCTCCAATGAAACCCGCTGAGAGGGGTTAGATGGTATGCTAATCACATTGGACTCATCCTCTGAGCTAGATTCTAAGTCTATGTGAATAGTAAGGGTACTCATGAACTGGAACATAACCCCTTGATGGCCAACCAGGGTCTTCCACCAGCCGCCTCTATTTTGCCTCGCCTAGTGGAGGTCGAGTCATCCTACCCACATGTCCATATGATGGAATGAATTGTGGGTGGAATGTGATATGCAGCTCCACTTCTTCCTCAATTTCCTTTTCTTGTTCACTTGGACTTTCATTTTTCTTTTCTTTTCTTTTCTTTTCTTTTCTTTCTTTTTCTTTTTTGAATTTTAAGTTCAGAAAAGGTGTTTTGAGGAAGATAGGTTGCATCTCATATATCTCAACCTCCATGATTGAAAATGACTTTTCATCACCCTTGACACAGTATTCAATCCCATCCTTCCTGAACTTGATGCACTGATGGAGGGAGGATGGAATCATCTTATTTTGATGTATCCAAGGCCTACCGAGCAAAGCAGTGAATGAAGTATTTGAATCAATGATATAAAACTTGGCTTCATTCATCCATTCTTCTATCTCCAAAGGTAACACTATGAGACCTAAAGCCCTCTCACCTTGTTCATTGAATCCTCTCAACATCATTTGTTCTCCTCGGAGTGTGGAGATGTCAATCCTCAAATAGGCAAGGGTCTTTAGACTCATAATATTCATTGATACACCTGGATCAACAAGAACTTTGGAGAGTCTGAATCTGCCCATGTCCATTATAATGTAGAGGGGATGATTGTGCTCCATGTCCTCTAGAAGAAGGTCTACATAAGTGACTCCATGGGCTTCTTTGGAATAATGTGCCTCCTCTCCAACAACAGTCAGCTGGGCTAAGCATATTTTAGGATCAAGAAGTGCCTTGATTAATGAATCCCTCATTTCTTTGGATAAGCCAAGGGCATCATATGCTTATGCTTATATCAACTTTCGTGAGAGAGACATTATAATCCACCTATGATCCTCCACAAGCATATCCAAGGGTGGAGCATCCTGTGGAGGGGCTTCTCGATCATCTAAGCCAATGACTTATTTTCCTCTATCATAAAGTGATGTCCTAGGAGGTAGAATATTGTCACCACTATAGAGGTTGACTTTGGTTATCTCTTATGGCAGGTTAGTGGAAAGTTCTACTTGCTCATCAGGCTCTCTTACAGCTTCTCCTATGGGACCCTCAAAATTAGATAATTCCAAATCTATCTCAAGAGGTGAACCCATAGTATTCAGAGAAGAATGATCCAACTCTGAATCAGAAGAGGGAATATCATAGTTGTTATAATTATTTTTTAGACTTGAAGAGTTTTTAGTAAGAATAGAGTTAGGCAACCCATCAGAAGTGACACAAATATAATTCAAACTAGCTTTATTCCTTGATTTCTTGGATTTTGAAGGAGGTACATAGTAGAAGTCATGTAAAGTAAGAGGGGGTGAGAGATTTGATGCCCTCATCTATCGATACAAGATGACTATTAGAGGAAGAGCTAGTTGAAGTAGAGGTCGTTGAAGTAGTAGTAGCTAAAATTATGGAATGGAGGCTAGACTCGGTCGGTGGTTGTGCTACTTGGCTATCCCCAGTTGGCACAAGCTACTGCTGCTGAGCTCCCCCTTTCCTTGAGTTGGCTCTGGTAACTTACAAACCTTCCTTGATGTTGGAGGTTTGAGCTATCTAGCACTGGGAAAGTTTCTTGATTTTGATAATTTTCTTAGAGGGAGATAAGGAGATATCCCAACCTTCTTTGGTTTTGGAAGGATGTGTATCCCCAAGGATTACCCTAATGGAACTAGATGGTTGTTCCACAAGGTATTCCTTGGGATAACTATGCATCCTTGCTATGCTCAAGCTTGAATGTAAGCAATCTCCAAAAATATGACCCAAGATGCAAAAGTTTAGGATCATTGCTTTTGCCCACTTCCTTTGGTCTCTAGGTTTGGGTAGCTAAAATCAAGCTTCTTTAAGAGATTCTTAAAGATCTTCATGATTACCTCTTAAATGAAATAAGGCTTGTTAAGTTTATCCAAAGAGTAGGTGGACCAGCTACCGGCTGGTATGTGTATCAGTGATGATGTATGAGGAGGAGGTGGGAGCCATGGAGGCTATACTGGTAGATGCCTCTGGTGGTAGAGGAGGAAGTGATATGGAGCTGAGGTCTCTTAAATATCTGGCTATTTCCCTTGTCTACCGCTATCACCCCGCTTCTTGTAAGCTTTCTGCGGCTTCAACTTTATAGATTGATAAGGAAAGGAAACTATTATGCTTCTCCTTATAAGCTAGCCACCTTATTGATTAGCTTCTCAAAGGTTTTGATGATGAAACCTTTGAGCATGAAGGCAACCAAGCCATGGATATTCTTAAGCAAAATCTCAATGGAATGCTATTTAGACACCTGTGGTTCGCATTTCATACTCAAATTATGTCATCTAAGAATATAATCAACGAGGGACTCACCATGGTATTGTTGAGCCATAAAGAGATCGCCTATAATCACCCTTTTCTGAGCTCTAGTAAATGTCTTGATGAAGAGTTCCTATAAATCAACAAAAGTCTTCACTGAACTGTTGGGAAGTTCAACATACCAATCAAAGGCTATACCCGCTAAGCTACTAACGAAGAGATGAAAGAGTAAAGCATCACTACACCAGTGTTGCAATAGCCAGCTCTGAAATGGACAATGTGCTACCTCAGGTTCCCCCACCATCGAAGCTCTTGAAAGAAGGTGGCATGAACCCTTAGGATATTGGATAGCATCAAATTCTTGTATGTAGGGTCTACCCTTTGGAACTGATGATCCTCCTCGAGCTTGAGCCAATGCTTCTCTCACCTGCTGCTCAACCATGGTCTTGATATCTTTTCCTATATGGAGGTACTATTCACTACCTTCTATACAAACCGCCCTCGCTTTTTTGGAGGTAAAGTCTTCTTGGATCCAAGACATGCACCAACTCGACTAGTCTATAGTAGGATGAACTATCGGGATTGATTCTATGCCTAAAATTGCTAAAAGTATCAAGCTTCCCCATCCTATCTATTTGTTCATCCTTTTTTATTTTATTTGAAGGAGGTGTTAGTAGTGTCTTCGCCACTCAACACCTTCCAAAGTCTACTGCTCACGGAGGAGGGAACCCCGGGTATCTACCATGTGTACCCCTACTGAATCCTCTAATAGGTCATTTTCATTCGGATCAAAGCTGGCATTTTAATCCTCTAAATTAGACCAGGCATATCCTAAGATTCCCTTCTTCTCCACTAGATACTGAGCTACGATGTCATCTAGGGATCGGTCTAACTAAATAGCACAAAAGATCGACCGAGTAGTGGATCACTCATCAAATAGCACCCAACCTCGCTAAGCAGTTGATCTATGAAAGCTATTCTCACTGCTATCGATCTAGAATGGTACTCGGAGGATCTATGGCCATGGGGGGAAATCCTCCTCCTCTCTACTATGACTATCTCCATACTGGTGGTGGTGATGGATGACTACGATACTGAGGTCACCATTCCTTCCTCACCACGGCGTAAGGTCGAGAGAGCTCCTCGCACAGTAGGCGTGTAGATGGAACGGGATCTCTTGGTCATAGCCGATCACCAATGGGGTCTCTTCTCGATGCCTTCATGGCCTTTGGTGGAATAGATGGAACATGTACCGAGATGTGGAGGGTGAGAGGGTGGAGGCACCACCACTCTCTCTAATAGAGCTCCTCTCCATGATGGGTAGTCCCCCCAATAAAGATGTTGTTAGTGTGATCACACCATAATCGACCGGAAAATCCAGGAGGCCGCTAACGCTTGTACCGCCTCCCGCTAGTGACATGAACCGATGTATGGCCGCCCTCTCCTACTCCCACACTGAGGGGATACTGATCTCAAATCAAATTGAGCCCTGACTGATCATTTGTAGGCTCACTGCTGAAAATTGATCAAGTCGGTGCAACCTCCTCTCACCTAGGTGCCTCAAAATGAACCGCAGAGGTGAAGAAATCCTCCTATCCTCTATCGATCCTGAGAGGGTGAAACTATTTTATGTAATGGGAGGAAACATCCTAGGCAACCTCTACAATAGACTAGCCTCAAACTCCCTAGCATATGTGACCGCTTGATCATGCGTTCTTGTTTCTGTCAGGTAGTCGAGGAACTAGACCAAACCTCAAAGGCAGGAGAAATCCTGATGGGGAGCCTTCCCTGAGAGGAGTGGGTAGCCCCAACTGGGCAACATGGGGAACAACTGGGCACACTAGGCCGCACTATTGCCGCGCTATGGGAACCCACAACCTTCCTCTTGTGAGGGATTTTGACTCATCGACATGTCAACTGATGACGGCCGGCCCGTCACCACTCATGCTAACTATGGAGGGGTGGTCCTCACATGTAATCTGGCCCCACCTCTGGATGAGTGGGGAGGTTGGCTGACCCAAGGCCACATCCCATGAGAAATGTGAACACATACTTGCCATTGCAATGAACTTAATCAATGAAACCGACCAAGTCTTGAAAAGTCTGCAATGTTGAAAATAAACTTGAATCAGATTTCTATTTTATTGATTTTTTTTAAATGTTTGATTTAGTGTTTGAATTCACACTCAACAACTTGAAAGTTATAAGTGAAGCTCAAATGAATTTAGAAGAGATTTTGACTTTTTTTGGAAAGGGATTTTTGAATTTAGAATCCACTTTCAACAATTTTGGGTATGTTGAGAAAGGGTTCAAATATTTTTATAGAAATGCTTCCATAGGTTCATATTTGATTTTGAGTACCCTTTATTTAACAAATTTGGGTATGTTAAAGTAAAGGGTCAATTGATTTTATGTTTTGATTTGATTTTGGAATTTACTCACTTAGCAAATTTAAGTATGCTAGTGAGGTGTTTGAAAACAAATTTCTTCTTCTTTTGCTTGTTTTGTGAATCATGTGAATTTGAAAATGAAATCTTCACTTAGCAAATTTGGGTATGTTAAATGAAGAGTCCAAATGTGTTCGATTTTGTGCTTTTGATTTTGGAAAAGAGGATTTCTACTTAGCAAATTTAGATATGCTAAATAGAAAATCCAAATGTATTTCATGTTTTGATTTTGTTCTTGATTTTGAAAGAGGATTTCTACTAGCAAATTTAGGTATGCTAAATAGAAATCCAAATGTGATTCATGTTTTGATTTTGAAAAGAGGTGAAAATTTAATGCTAAGGAAATAAAATGTTGATTTCTTTGATTTTTGAAAAGAGGATTTCTTAGCAAATTTAGGTATGCTAGGAAATCCAAATGTGATTCATGTTTTCATTTTTATTTTAAAAGAGGATTCTTAGCAAAGTTAGGTATGCTAAGGAAATCCAAATGTGTTTTGATTTTTGATGTTTTGATTTTGAAAAGTGGATCTTCACTTAAAAAATTTAAGTATGCTAAATGAAAGATCCAAATGTGTTTCATGTTTGTGATTTTGATTTTGAAAAGAGGATTTCACTTAGAAAATTTAGGTATGCTAAATAAAATCCAAATGTGTTTATTTTTGATTTTTGATTTTGAAAAGGATCTTCACTAAACAAATTTGAGTATGCAAAAGATCCAAATGTGTTTCATTTTTGATTTTGATTTGAAAAGCTTCATTCAATAAATTGAATGAAGATTCATTTGTGCTAAAATATGATTGTTGATTTTGAAAATGTGATTGTTGATTTATTTTTTGAAAATGAAATATTCAATAAATTGAATGAAGATGTTCATTTGTGCTTTTGAAAATATGATTGTTGATTTTGAAAATGATTATTGATTTTGTTTTTTGAAATGAAATTTCATTCAAAATTGAATATGTTCATTTGTGCTTTTGAAAAATATGATTGTTGATTTTATTTTGAAAATCTTCATCAAAATGACTTGAGTGAAGAAGTTTATTTGTGCTTTTGGAAAAATATGATTGTTGATTACATATAACAATCATGAAGATTGTTTGAATAGGGTGTTTTATAATAATTCTTGTGCAAACATTTTATTATGTGCATTTTGAAAACGTGCTTTTAGAAATTGATATTTTTATAAGGATTTATTTTATTTTATTTTTGGAATGAACCTTACCTTACCATAGAAATGGTAAGAGGAAGCCTTTAGTTATTTTATTAAATTTTTGTTTTCACCTATTGGGGAACCCAATAGGAGTTTTAAGACCTACATAGAATAAGGTCCAAAAACCTAAAGGATGTTGACTAGCTTAGCTCAAGGATGAAATGTGCAAAGTGCCAACAGAAAGAAAGATAGTCTTGGGTTCATATAAAAATACAAACTCATTATCGATACTTGGAGACAATGATCATTTACCAAAGATGGAGAGAGGAACCTTCCCCAACAGAGTCACCAGAAAAATCTGTGGTGAAAAATATTTCTTCATCTATCCCTTTTTGAGAAAGAAGGATAAATGAAAATAGAAATATTACGCCTTTGTTGAGACACCACGTAGATCCGCAGATGTTCTTATTAGGGTGATCGGGTACGATATTGAGAAAAGGTGTACTATCTCAAAAGATAGAAGTCACCACCCTATAATGGACCTAAACACATGAATAAGGACTCCTAAGGACTATGGGTCTTCGGAATGTACCAAAGATTCTTCCCCTACTTTACATGGAAAAGTAAAGCAAGGATTATTTTAAATCGTTGTTCCTACAAGCCCCATAGTTAATTACATCCTAAAGAATAGGATTCCTTAAGAATACTCTCGATTAAAGTAAATGATCATTGTCTCCAAAGACTTCGAAGATAGGACTATCAATCAATTGGTTTATTTTTGGAAGATCAAGTGGGATTGATCAGAAGGGAGAGTTCTTTTCAGAGCCAAAGAAAGGTAAGTAGGAGATGCTTCTGATACTAGGAAGCCTAGTAAGCATCCCAAACTATCCTATGTTGGGCTTTATATTTTAAAGTTGAATTGATTTATTTGTTTGAGTTGAATTTTATTAGAAATATAGGATTTATAATTCCATGATACAAGGTCGTGGAAATGCCTAAGAGGTGAGGATTTATGCTCATAGCACATAAAGGGAAGTAGCAGCCTCTGAACCTAAATCTAGGGAGCTTTGGAGAGGGCCAAAGCATGAGCTAAATATAAGGAGAAAAGGGTATTTGATTTACCTCCACAAGAGAGGACAAACCACCCAGCTATTTGGACTTTGGCTGCCAACTAATTCCCCCTACGGTTTAAATACATGTAGGCAAGTCATATGCTTTTATAAGATAGCTAGGTTGTTATTTATTTAGAAAGAGATTAATTCCTTAAACACACTCCCTAAGAGACTAGCTCATGTAGGGCATGATTTAATAGCCTAAATCTAATGCAAACTTTATTACATTTTATTTTTATTTTTGGACAATTCATTTGACACAGACTTTGGATTCATATGCCTAATGCATGAGAAATTAGAGGATGGGTGGCCAATGGTGAGTCAATGAGGTGGAAGCCCCTCATGTGATGGTGAAACATACAACAAGGGGTTGCTAATTTTTTATCTTGATTTATAACTTAGTTTTAGTGAAAGGAGTTATTTTTATTTGAATTGATTATGGCGAAAATCATCAGCCATACATCAAAGCAAAGAAGAAACTAGGAAAAAATGTTATCTTAATGTGCAAGTTAAACAAACATCAATCAATTTATTAAACTAGGCAAAAGAATAAGTGGCCAAGTGTGGTCAGGCTCTACCATACAAACCAGAATACAAATTGGGTAGCTGAGCTCTAACCTTATACAACCCAGATTACAAATGAATTAATTACAAAAATGAATTCATGTTATGGGGGTCTTCATTCTTCTTTTCTTTATTTGGCTCTTTCTTCATTTGGTTCTTTCTTCCTTTGACTTGGTTGGAATGTGGTTTGCTCCAAGGATTCACATGGTACATAAAACATTGTCTTATAACCAATGTTCATCCTAAACCCCATAATAATCATCCCAAATCATAATTTGCAAAATTACATGAAAAGGGAAAGTAAATCTAACTAAACACCTACAAAATAGAGATTAGCTAAACAAACCAAATAATCCCAAGCATGTATATTGGACTTAGCACCCCACACATGAGTAACCAAGTCCACCTGGCCTATTTTGGATTATGCTTAGGGGTTGAAGCAACATGCACAGTAAAAGCAGTTATATTTTTATTACAATGCCCCTTTAAGCACAATCCCCTATAAAATATAATGATTAGACTAAGATCATCCTATCATTTAGTCATACATACACCCTAACATCCAAACTAAAACATTACATCACAAAATAAAAGCAAACATCAAACCATGCACTGTCCTTACATAGGACTAGAAATGGTGACTTAGGCTAATGTGTGTGTCATTTAAGGTTTGTGTGGTATGTCTAGTTAGGCTTTAAGATTTATAATTTCTAAGTATGAAAATATTTAACTTAGAGGGTGGTTTCATTTAAGTTGTTTAGTTATTTTGGGTTAATTTTATGTGATGATTTTGTTTGGTTTGAGTGAACCAGCTTAATTACTAAGTTGTAAAGAGAGGAAAAAGAAAAGAGAACTTCTTTTTCCTTCCCTACCTTAAGTAATTTCTAAGATAGATTCATTATTGTATCTTGTTTAGTGAATATTTTATTATGTGTTTTAATTAATCCTAGGTTTAGATTTTCCCTAAACAAACCTATTCAAAAAGAAATGCATTTTAAGATTAAGTGAAATACTATCACAAAATACACAACACTTCATTTCTTTTCCAACATGTGTAACCTGCATATAGATGAATCCTAAGCATATTTATCCATGCAAATGGAAGTGTTTAGCACACCTTAATGATGAATGCTAAGAGAGTTACTTAAGAAATTTTGGATGCTTCATGATGCATGATTTTGTTAAGTAGAAAAAAAGAGTGATTATTTTATCCATTTTTATATGCACATTTACAAGTATAAAAGACATTAGTGAGTACATCATTGTTAGCACATGGGTGTAAGGTAAAAGACCTACTTAGAGATACTTAAAGCCTCACAATCCCGGGATTGTCTAGATTAATATACCACTTTTCTTAAATACATGTGCATGTAAAAAAAATACATGGAAAGAGAATTAAGCAAAAAGTTTATGTTTGTTTGACTTTTGGTTTGATTATTTAGTTTATATGTGTGATGTGGAATTTCTTCTTAAGTCATGACATAGAAGTGTATAGGAATGGATTTAAGCAAGTGTTATGTCCTTTTTAAATGGATTACACACTTTGCAAATCTTATACAATTCTATGTTAAGAAAAAGAGGGAGAATCACATAACACATTTTTATACTATTCATATGCAAGCTCATAAGCAATTGTAAATATCATACTTTTCAGTTATAATGTTTAATTTGTAAGTTTTAAAAATAATTTTAGATTTAATAGTGATAATAGCTATTCATATTCTCTCTTTAGCCAAAACATGCAATTTGACATAAAGGGCAACATTTCATTTTTAATTTGATTTTTAAAAGGAATAATTGCATGATTTTCATACAACATACACATTTAGCATGTTAGGAAAGAAATAAAGTGATGAAAGAATGTAAATTCATTCACCCTAATTAATTCCTAAAGGCAATCTCATGAGATAAGATTATTTAAAGTGAATCAAAATTATTTTAATTTTTTGTTTTATTTTGAGTTTGATTTTAATTTGAGAAATGTGAGAAGGTTTACTAGTCCTAACCCATTCCCACATATGTGTATTATTTTAGTTTAATTTTTAGGTGATTAGATTGATTTTATGCTTTGGTTAAGGTGTAGATTAAGTTCATTAATTACACCTTACCTACACACTTTAACATATTTAATCAAATAATTATGAGCCAATGTATGACATAAAATCATAAAGAATTTAAATCAGCAATGTACCTAAGAAAGAAAGGGGCCTAATGCATTTGGCTCAGAATTAATGATTAATTAAGCTAAAGGGTTTAGTTTAAGTACTTTCATAACCCTTCCCACATATGTGGGTTAGATTTTGATTTTCTTAAGCTACTTAGGTTATTGAACACCTAAGCACCTACCCAAGATGAATTAGTTAAGTTCTGGAATGCTTTAAAAATTTTATCAAGTTAAATAGGTAGGTGATTAGTGGATTATCTCTTAATTAAGTTTGGATTAAAGAAGGAAAGGGGTTTAGGGAATGGCCTAGGGAAAATTCCCCAAACCCATTCCATAAACCTCTTCTTCACTTAAGGCTTAATTAACTTAATTAAGGGACTAAACTACTATTCACATGCTTAATTATCTTTAATTACATAAATAGAGTGATTAAGGATTCATTAAATGATTTTCCTAATTAACTCATCAATAAATCCCAAGAAAATTAGGGGAGGCAGAGGTCATCCCACTAAATGCATCTGAGAAATTTGAAATGAATTAATGAAGTAATTACGAAGTTATTAAGATTATTAAGTTTTCACTAAACCCTAATTAAGGAAAATGCACTATTCAAAATCCTTTAGAAATAATTTTAGTGAATTCCTTACTGAATTATCTTCATAATGCATTTTATTTTTTATTTTTTTTCTACATTTAGTTATGAATATTTGAAGATTGAGTGATTAAAACTAATTAAATAGTTAATCTCGTCAGCGTCACATGGATCGCTAACATGGCACGCGCTTTCCACGTGGTGCGACAGGATTCGCTATTTAAGTAGTCACATTCGATGTCGCGTTAGTGGCGACCCTACACGCTTTCTCTCTAGATTGTTTGATCAAGGATCAGATGGTTGAGATCGAGCCCGCGGTTCTTAAAGGATGAATCAGAGGATCCTATGTGGCTTGATCAGGACCATCCATGCAAAATAAATGGATGGACGGTCCATGTTCCATCACTGAGCTCGCCTACGGGAGAGGGAATCTATACACTCCTTAAGGAAAGATCCGAGCTCGATTGAGCTCGGATTGAGCTCAAAATCAACCCACACCATCATCATGCAAGGGGATGAAGATCTAACAATCCATTTCACTTGGGATGAAAATTCTCTTCATAAAGGACCAAACATTTCCTATTCTTGGCTTGGTTTGAAGGAATACCTCATCGAAAGCTATCACCAGTGCTCCCAACCATCGAGGAAGCTTCATCTAGTGGAGACGAAGCCCTGTTGAAGGTTTCAATCTTTGGGATGAAGTGGATCTTCCTATGGACCAAGGAGGGCTTCAATTGCTTGCAGCTGTTGATCTCATTTTTAGAATGAGCTCTCAACCCCTCCATCTTAGGCATAGACTCCTCTTGTACTTTAAGAGATCCTTAGTCTTAAGACACATCTAGTGATTAGGGACACTCAACTTAGCCCTAGAGACTTAGAAGAGTTAGTCATAGGAATAGGTCATGCCATAGGGGTGTTAGAAAAATTTGCCTATCCTATAGCTTGAACCACATTCCTCACTTCCTTCCTTCAAGTCAAACTACAAATCAAATCAACATCAAACCTAAGTCAATTCCAACTTAATTGATTTTCTCCAAACTCAAATAAATTCCAAATGATTGAAATTACAAGTTCAAAATCTTTCCTAAGTTCTTAATCCCCTCTTAATGACTTAGCCTAAATCAAATCTAAATTAATTCAAATTCATGAAATTTTCTCATAACCCATTTATATTCTCATTTATATTCATATATATATAAATGAAATATAAATTCAAATAAATCAAACTAAATCCAAAATACAAATCCAAATTCAAAATATTTCTTAAGTCCTTTGATTCCCTCTTAAGGGCTTAGCCTAAATCAAGTTCAAATCAATTCAAATTTATAAAATTTTCTCATAACCCATTTATATTCTCAGTAATATTCACATATATGAATGAAATATAAATTCAAACAACCAAAACCAACTCCAAAAAATCAAACTCAAATTCAATCAAAATCCAACCTAAGCCTTTCAAGTCAAAATCTTGAACTTAGCCAAAATCAATTTCAAATCAAAATTATTGATTTTCTTCATGATTTAATCAATCCTTCAATCATGAATCCAAATATAAATGTAAACTTCAATCACCATACCAAAACTCAATTCAAAAATCAAACCCAAGTCAAACTCATGTTCACCCCTTGAACTTGAAATTTTTAAATGAATCAAAACCCATTTCACTTCAAACCACTTGTAAATGGATTTATATTTCAATCATGAGTCCATATGTGAGTTCAATCAAACTCAAATCAAGCTTTGACCCATTTGACCACTTAGGCTCACTTGACAAAGTGACCTAAAGTACTTATGAGCAAATTCTAATCCTAACCAAATTGGATTGAACTAAGCCAACCTAAGCCTCTCATCATGATCAACAATCATCATAAGATGATCAACCACTCAAATTGGGTCAAACCAAGTCAAACCTAAGGGTTAACCAAGTCTACACTTAGCCAAAATGAAACCTAAACTAGCCAAAATCCACCATAGTCTAAATTGATTGAAACCATTGATCAAAATTCATTCATGATCAATGTTTGAACTTGACCAAGTCAACATTTGGGCCTAACCTAGCTTTGTCCACTTGACAAGTTGACCCAACTTGACCTAAAGTCAAAATGTGTCAAAACTTGATCTAAGCCAAATTGATTGAAACCAATCGGTCAAGTTCATTCTAAAATGATTGTTGAACTTGACCAAAGCTCAATTATAACTACAACCCAATTTATTAATGAAACCCAATTTTGACCTAAAGGTCAAATTGAGACAAATTTAGATATAAATCAAATTGATTGGAAACAAAGATACAAATCCATTTCATATGACCAATAAAACATAACCCAACCCATGACCTAACCCAAATAGGGTCAATTTGGTCACTTGACCCATTTGACCTAAATGAACTCAATTGAACCAAAACTAAGTATAAACCAAATTGAATCAACTCAAAGCCACCAAAATATTTCAAATGGTCATATGAACTTGACCTAACCCTTAGTTTGACCCAGTTTGACCAATTGGTCAACTTGACCCATTTTGACCTAAATGGGTCAACATGAGCCAAATCACATCAAACCAACTCCAAATTCAATGAAACTTGGAATATTTTCCAAACATGTCAAACATATTTAAATTGAAACCTGCCAAATGACCATTTTACCCTAAGCCAGGGTAAATTTGGCCAAATCCACTTAAATTTGGTCAAATCCTCTTCATGATGACTCACTCTTAGTGGACCAAGTGAACACTAGGAGTTGCACCTAGCCAATGGGTTTGAATCCAACCTAAAAGGTCAACACTTGCATGAAATTGGCCACATGGAATCCTTCATCCACTTGATTTAATCACATGGGAGCTCCACTACTCCATGAGCCAAATCACATCAAACCAACTCCAATTCAATGAAACTTGGCCTAACCTATTTTCCAAACATATCAAACATATTTAAATTGAAACCCAAGCCAAATGACCATTTTACCCTTAAGCCATGGTAAATTTTGGCCAAATCCACTTAGAATTTGGTCAAATCCTCTTCATGATGACTTGGCACTCTCTTAGTGGACCAATTGAACACTAGGGAGTGTGGTGCACCTAGCCCAATGGGTTTGGGTCAGCCCAACCTAACCTAAGGTCAAAATCGACCACTTGCATGAAATTGGCCACATGGAATCCTTCATCCACTTGATTTAATCACATGGGAGCTCCACTACTCCACTCCTTAGGCCAAATGCAAGGACACCTCTAATAACCTAATAAACCCATTGAATAGGGCCAATTGGATCAAAATGCCAAGCTCCTTCACGGTCATCCAATCCTTCAAGGGGGAGATATACTCCCCCTAATTCCATTCAATCTTCACAGTCACATACTTGATTGAACTTAGGGAAGCCAGAGCAAGCATTTAGACCTCTCCGTAAGCTCTCTCAAAGCAACTTGAATGTCTCCATTTTTGATTTCCTTAGATTGAAAATAGGGGAGCTCAAGTGAAAATCCAACTTACTCCACACTTCAAATCAAGCCAATTCCTCCTCTAAGCTCCATCAGAAGATCAAATCAATTCACCCATGCTCTTTTCCAAGCTCCAAAGGGAGGTGCTTGACCAAGATCAAGCTCAAGTGAAGGTGGAGTTGGCCTCAGAAGATCCATTCAATTTTAAAGCCTTAAAACTTCACAAAGCTTCTCCACTGACTAAGCTTCTACAAGGCATCGAAGATCACTGAGGGCCATTAAAATCACCTTAATCTAGAGTATATGGTCCTTATGAAGTAAAGTATTTCTCCATGAGATATTAGTCATTAAATGTGATCCCCTTTACCCTTAGATGGTGTGGGTTGAGTTTCAATCCAATCCGAGCTCGATCGAGCTCGGATCATGCCTTAGAAGATGGACGGATGTCCTCTCCCGCAATGAAATGCAGAGACAGATCATGGGCCACTAATATGTGCATTTTAGATGGATGACCATGATCAAAGACATGTATATCCCACATTTCATCCCTTTAGAACCACGACTTTAACCTTAGGTCCGATCCTTGATCGGACGGATGAGGAGAAAGCGCATAGTGCCGTCACTGATGCGGTGCTATGATGTGATAACTTAAATATCAAATCCCATCATGCCCGCATGCCACATCAGCGGTCCACATGGATTAAACATTTAATTAGGCTATTAAATCACCTAATTAATCATGGAAACTTACTAAATTCATATCTAAGCTTAGAAAAATTAGCAAAATATGAAATAAATTGTATTGGATAGATAATTGAACATAGAATATTCTAAAAATAATTTCAATGGATTTTGAATAGTACTTTTCTCTAGATTTAGGTTTTATTAAGAATGTTATTTTGCTAATTATCCTTTAATTACTCCACTGATTAATCCCAAACTTCTTGTGCATAATTAGTGGGATGACTCCTACCTCTCTAATTTTCTTGGGATTTATTGGTGGTTTAATTTGAGGAATTGCTAGTTCATTTTGTAATCACTCTTTTAATGTAATTACGCTTAATTAAGGGTATAATTAGTGGTATAACCCTTAAGTTTTGTTTAAGTGAATATGAGGTTTAGGGAATAAATTTGGGATACTTTCCTTAAGATATTCCTTAAACCCCCTTTCTTCCTTAATCCAACCTTAATTAGGGGTTAATCCACTAATTACCCCCTTAATTAATTTTATAAAATTATAAAACTTTTTAGAACTTAATTAATATATCTTGGGTAGATGCTTAGATGTTCAAGAGCCTAAGTACAATTAGGAAAATCAAAATTGAACTCACATGTGTTAGAGGTGTTATGAAATTACTTAAAATAAATCCCTTAGCTTAATTAATCCTTAATCATGAGCTAATTGCATTAGGTACCTTACTCTCCTAGCTGCATTGCGGATTTAAATTCCTTGTGTGGTTTTATTTCATATAATTGGCTCATAATTATTTGGTTAACTATGCTATGGTGGTGTAGGTAAGGGGTAATTAACACACTTAATTCATACTTTAACCTAAGAAACATATAGAAATCATCTAATAATCCTAAGAATGAACTAAATCAACAAACATATGTGAGAATGGGTTAGGAGAAACAAACTCACCTCATATTTCTCAAATTAAATCAAACTCAAAACAAAATCAAACCTTCCTTAAAATAACTTTATTTGCTTTAAGCTTTCTTATTTCATAAGATTGTTAGAATTAATTAGGGTGAATGTGTTTACATGCTTTCATAACTTTAGTTCTTTTCCTAACATAGAATTTATGCATTCATGCTTTTCAAAATCAAATTGAAAATGAAATGTTTTCTTTATATCAAATTGCATATTTTGGCTAAAGTAAAAAAATATGAATGGTTATTATCACTATTAAATCCAAAACTATTTTCAAAATCTATAAATCAAACACCCAAAACTAAAAGTGTGCTACTTACAACTATTTATGAGCATGCATGTGGATATAAATATGAAGATGTGCATAGTGTAGTTTTCCTTCTCTTTTCTTTTAGCATAGTTTTGAATATGATTTGGCAAAGTTTATAGTTCATTTGAAAAGAACACAACACTTGCCTAACCCCATTACTATCCATTCCTATGCTATTACCTAAGAAGGACATCCACATTTGTACATATAAATTGCATAAACAAAACAAACAAAAAAATATAAACTTTTTGCATCATTCTTTTTCCATTAATTTCTTTTATACATGTGTTTGTATTTAAGGAAAGTGGTATATTAGTTTGGACAACCCCCGGGGTTGCAAGGATTTAAGTAGCCATTAGTAGGTCTTGTGCCTTACACCCCTAGTGCTAACAATGATGCCGTTCTCACTTATGTCTTTCATATATATACATGTGCATGTGAATAATGGATAAAATAAACCTGTCTTTTCTACTTAATGAAAATCATGCACCATAAAACATTCCAATTTTATTAAGTAACATTTTTTAGCATTCATCATAAAGTATGCAAAACATTTCCATTTATATGTATAGAAATATTTAGGATTCATTCATATGCATGTTGTACATGTTGGGAAAGAAATGAAGTGATGTGTATTTTAATTCACTTTACTTAATCTTAAAATGCCATTTTTTGAATAGGTTTGTTTAGGGAAAAATCTAAACTTAGAATTAATTAAAACGCATAATAAAACTTTCACTAAACAAAATTAAACATGAATCTACTTTAGAAATTACTGAAGGTAAGGAAGGAAAGAGAAGTTCTCTTCTCTTTTCTCTCTCTTTACAACACTTAGTAATTAATTGTAGGTTCATTCAAACTTATGCAAATCACCCAAATCAACTAAACAATTTAAGTGAAACCACCCTCTAAGTTGAACATCTTCACACTTAGGAAATCTAAACCTTAAAGCCATAGCTAAGCATACCACACAAACCTTTCAAAGCATACACACTATATTAAGTCACAACTTCTAGCTTTAGGTTAGGGCTGTGTATGGCTTGATATTTGCTTTTATTTTGAGATGTATTGTTTCTAGATGGGTGAATGTGTGTAGAATGAATGGTAGGATAATTTAGTTTAATCATTATCTTCATGGGATTGTGCTTAAGGGCGTAATAAAAATATAAAAATACTTTTGTGTGTGCTTATACCCTAAACATAATAATAGTCGTGTGGACTTGGTTACCCATGTGTGGGGTGTTAAGTCCAATATGCATGCTTGGGATTTGTATGGTTTATTTAACTAATCTTTATTTTACAGGTGTTAGTTAGATTTACTTTTCCTCTTCATGTAACTTTGCCATTAGGATATTGGAATGAATGTTATGGAGTATTATGATGAACATTGGTCATAAGATCATATCTTATGCACCATATGAAGCCTTTGGAGCAACCAGCTTCCAACCATCCAAAAGAAGGAACCAAAAGAAGAAAGAAGAAAGAAGAAAGAAAAAAAGAAATGAAGAAATAAAGACCCCCATAACATGAATTTCCTTACTTGATTATGAATTAATTCATTTGTAATATGGGTTGTATAAGGGTAAAGCTCGGCTACCCAATTTATTTTTTTGGTGGTTCACAAAATGATCTTTTATTCTTTTGCATTAGCTTTATAAAATGTTTGATGTTTTATTTAGCTTGTGCATTAAGATGGCATTTTTTTCTAGTTTCATTCTTGCTTGATGTATGGCCTGGATGACGATTAGGCTCTAAGAAAAAAATAAATCTTCTACCAAATCAAACAACTCAAAATTAATAGTAAACAACTCACAACCTAATTTAAAGCCTATGTTAAAATCAAGATAAAAGAATTAGCAACCCCTTAGCTGGATGAGTATTTCTTTTATAACATCATGCATAAAAGCATATTATTTCACTCTTGATTGGAGGGCTTCCACCTTTTTCAGAGAACTTGGCTTGACCTTTGATAGTCATGGTGGAAACACACCTCCCCTTCTCACTGATTTTGGCCCATAATCTTATTTCTCATGCATTAGGCATATGAATCCTATAAGCCTGAGTCAAATGATTGTCCAAAAATGAAAGTAAAATTTAATATGTTTTTCATTAAATTTAGGTCATTTTTCATGCTCTTATATGATTTAGTCTCTTAGGGAGTGAGCTTAAGGACTTAGTCTCTTTCTTAAATAAACAACAGCCTAGCTATCTTGCATAAAGCAACTTGCCTACATAAATTTAAAATCATAGGAGGAGTTAGGTGGTGGCCACCCCCAGCCAGTTGTAAGTCCAAGCAGTCTGGTGGTTTGACCTCTCTAGTGGAAGCAAATTAAATACCCATTTTCGCCTTAGATTTAGGTCATGTTGTTGGCCCTCACCAAAGTTCTCTAGATTAAGGTTCTGATATTGCATCTCCCTTTTATGGGTCATAAGCATAAATCATCACCTCTTAGGCATTTCCATAGCCTTGTATTATGGAATTATAACCCCTAAATTTCTAATAATAATCCAACTCAAACAAATAAATCCTTTTCAAATTTCAAAAATGTAAAGCCCAACCATAGGATAGTTTGAGATGCTTGCTAGGTTTCCTAGCATCATGAGCATTTCCTACTTATCTTCCTTTGGCTTCCATAATAACTCTCTCCCTTTGATCAATCACATTTGATCTTCAAAAATAAACTAATTTATTGATAGTCTAACCTTCAAAATCTTGAGGCAAATAATCATTTACTTAATCAGAGTATTCTAAGGAATCCCTTTGGGGATGTAATTAATTATGGGGGCTTGCCTCGATAAGGAACCTAATGAACCCAGTTTAAAATAAACCATGCTTTACTTTTCCATGTAAAGTAGAGGAAGAATCTCTGGTACATTTTGAAGACCCATAGTCCTTAGGAGTCCTTATTGAGGTGATTAGGTCCATTGTAGGGTGGTGACTTCTATCTCTCAAGATAGTATACCTTTCCTCAATATCATACCCGATCACCCTAATAAGAATATCTATGGATCTTCATGGTGTCCAACAAGGTGTATATTTCTATTTTCATTTATCCTCTTCAAAAAAGGATAGATGTAGGCAGAGATATTTTCACCATAATGGCCTTGATCAAAGTCCCCTCTCCCATTCCTTGAGAACTTGGGTGAAGCTTTGGATCAACTCTGTTGAGTCCCTTAAGCGTGCTTACAAGAGAAATTGGCTTGATATTGGGTATTGAGTGAGATGGAAATTCCAATGGAGCTCCCTTATTTTTAGCTTAAGAAAATCGAGAATGGAGAATTCCCAATGGCTCTAGGAGGCTTAGAGAAGATTAAGGATGCTTGCTTTGAGTGTGTTGGCTTTAATTGAATGCAAGTCATTGAAAATGAAATGAAATTAGAGGGAGTATATCTCCCCCTAGATGGATCGGACTGTCTTAAGCTATCCTTCCATTTTTGATCAATTGATCAAATGTAATGGGTTTGTTAGGTTTTTTGAACTTGCACACAGTTTGTTTTTGGGAGAGGGGGGTAGTGTGGAGGTTCTCATGTGCTCAAGAGAGTGGAGGAGGGATTCCCATGTGCTTATGTCTAAGTGGGAGGTCAGTTTGGCCATTGGGTTGGGTTTGGCAAACCCAAACCCATTGGGTCAAGTGCACGACTCTTACTAGTGTCCATGGAGTCCACTAAGAGGGTGTCAAATGGCCATGAAGAGGATTTGACCAAATTCCAAATAAATTTGACCAAGAATTACCCTTTGACCTAGGGGTAGAATGGTCATTTGGCATGGATTTCAAATCGAATTTGTTTGGTATGATTGAAAATGGGTTGGGCCATGTTTCAATGAAGTTGGAATTGATTTGATATGATTTGACTCATGTTGACCCATATAGGTTAAAATGGGTCAACTTGGGTCAAGTTGACTAATTGGTCAAATTGGATCAAACCAAGGGTTGGGTAAAGTTCATATGACCATTTGAAATGTGTTGGCATCATTGGCTTGGTTCAATTTGATTTATATTTAGATTTGGTTCATTTGATTTCATTTAGGTCAAATGGGACAAGTTGACCAATTTCTTTGGGTTTGGTCATGGGTTGGTTTAGGTTTCATTGGTCATATGAAATGTATTGGCATCTTTGTTTCCAATCAATTTTGTTTTAGTTTGATTTTGGCTCAATTTGACCTTTTAGGTCAAGTTAGGTTCATGGTCAATTGGGTTAGTCTAGGCCAAAATTCATTGTTCAACAAGTGATTTAAATGAACTTGACCTATGCTTCAATCAATTTGGCTATCAAGTTTTGACATTTTGACTTTTAGGTCAAGTTGGGTCAACTTGGGTCAAGTGGCCAATTATGCTGGGTTAGGCTCAAATGATGACTTGGTCAAGTTCAAACATTGATCATAAATGAATTTTGATCAATGGTTTCATTCAATTTATCCTGTGGTAGATTTTGGCTAGTTTAAGTTTCATTTTGGCTAAGTGTTGACTTGGTCAACCCTTAGGTTTTACTTTGTTTGACTCAATTTGAGTGATTGATCATCTCATGATGATTGTTGCTCACAATGTGAGGCTTAGGCGGGCTTAGTTCAATCCAATTTAGGTAGGATTAGAATTTGTCCCATAAGGTGTACTTTAAGTCACTTTGAGTCAAGTGAGCCTAAGTGGGTCAATTGACTTAATCAAGGCTTGAATCAAGTTTGATTGAACTCACATATGGACTTATGGTTGAATTTGAATTTGATTTTTAAATTTAGTTTTGGTTTGATGATTGAAGTTTATGTTTATATTTGTATTCATGATTGAAGGATTAATTGAATCATGAAGAAAAAAATAAGGGTTCGGCTTGATTTGGGTTTGATTTGGCTAAGTTCAAGAATTTGACTTGAAAGGCTTAGGTTAAATTTTGGTTGAATTTGGATTTGATTTTTGAATTTATTTTTGGTTTGATGATTGAAGTTTATGTTTATATTTGTATTCATGATTGAAGGATTGATTGAATCATGAAGAAAAAAATCAAGGGTTTGGCTTGATTTGAGTTTAATTTGGCTAAGTTCAAGAATTTGTCTTGAATGGCTTAGGTTGAATTTTGGTTTAATTTGAATTTGATTTTTTTTTGAATTTAGTTTTGGTTATTTGAATTTATATTTGTGAATATAAATGAGAATATAAATAGGTTATTAGAAAATTTCTTGAATTTGAAGTGATTTGAATTCAATTTGAGCTAAGTCCATAAGATGGAATCAAAGGACTTAGGGAAGATTTTTGGACTTGGAATTCAATCATGGGTTTCAATCATTTGGAATTGATTCATGATTTGAGAAAATCCATCAAGTTGGAATTGATTTGAGTAGTTAGTTAGATTTGGAGTTTGATTTGAATTTTGAAAATTGACAAAGAAGTGAGGATTTGGTTCAAGCCATGTAGTAAATATTCTTATACAAGAATGACCTATTCCTATGGTTAACTCTTCTAAGTATCTAGGCTTAGGTTAAGTGTTCACCTAATCACTATAAGTGTCTTAAGACTTAAGAACTCTTTAATATCTAGAAGGAGTCCTATATCCAAGATGGAGGAGTTGAGAGCTCATTCTAAAAATGAGGTCAACAATGACCTAACATAAAGTCACTGCATAAACAACCCTAACATCCAATCTAAAACATTACATCATAAAACAAAACACAACACCACAACATACACTAGCCTAACCTAGAGCTAGAAGTGGTGACTTAGTATTCTAATGTGTGCTAAGGTTTGGTATGGTATGTCTTTAGCTAAGCTTTAGATGTATAATTGTCTGAAGTTTGAATTTGCTTAAGTTAAATATTAGGGGATGTTTCACTTCAAATTATTGAAAGGATTACTTAATTTTAATTTGTATTTTCTTGGTTTCATTTGATGTTAATTTAACATCTAATTATTATAAAGAGAGGAAAGAGGTTTGACCTCCTTCATCCCTATCCTAAGTTGTTTCGTAAAGGTATAGTTATGACTCTAGTTTCTTTAGTGAATGACTAATCAAATATTTTTATTAAATTTAAGTTTGGGTTAATCTTAAAGAATCTCATTCAAATGTGAAAGGCATCTTAAGGTTAATAAAATTGAATCATTATCACTTGAAAAACATTTCATCATTATTTTTCATCATCAATAGCATACACATCTCTTTATTTTTATCACTCATGATATTTGTTTAACATACATTTATACATGCAATATTTTTTTTATATTTGCACACTTGATTTATTTTAATGCATGTACTTTGGTAGAAAAGAGAGATTTCATCCTTTAGTTAGACATATATACACATGTATTAAACATTTAAGCAAGTATGTGACGTTGTTAAACTAGGGAAGTGAGGTTATCTAAGACCTCCTTGGGGATACTTAAAGCCTTGTGTTTCTGAGATGTCAAGACTATATACTTACTAGCTTAAATACATGTAAACATATACATAAATGTAGGAATGAAAACCATGCAAAGATTACATAATTGCAAATTCTTTATTCATGTAGAGTAAAGTTCTATCCAAATTATAGTACATGCATAAACATGAATGAAATTAAGCAAGTACATGCCATCGTTAAACCAAAGAAGTGATATTATCTAAGACCTCCTTGGGGCTGCTTAAAGTGTCATATTCCCGGGATGTCCAGACTATATACTTACTAATCTTCAAATATATGTAAACTTACACATAAATTATGAAAATAAAATAATGTTTTACCATGTTTAGATGTAAATTATATGGAGTATTCATAGCCAACATTAACTTGGATTCTCATCATTAATTTATAACTTTAAAAATAATTTCAGATTTATTGGTGATAATAGCTTTACCATATAATATTTGTCCAAAACATACAACATAAATATAACCATATTCTTTTGATTAAGTTTTTACTGACATGATAGTGCATTCCATGTGGTGCAATGGGATTGGTTATTTAAAACATTCAACGCAGCAGCTGACTCAGTGACGGTGGGCACAATTTCATCTTGACCATCTGATCTCGGATTGGACTACTGAGATTAATCCTGTGATTTTAGATGGATAAAATTAGAAAATCTAGTTGATTAAATTATGATTGTCCCTTCTAATCATGTGAAACGGGTGACCGATGATCTGTTGTCTCTCGAGCACCGGAAGATGGACATCATCCACCTTCTGTCACTCGACCTGAGCTCACCATAGCTCGTTCGACTAGAAATCAACTCCAAAATGATCGAGGAGAAAATTTAGAGGGATCCTATGATGGAAATCACATGAAATCATATTTCACTTTGAAAAAGACCCATACATAGGGGGGAAATCTATGGTTGCTCAATTTTACTTTGTCGAGGTATCGGACTAGGTAGCTTCGTGAGATAAGCCAGAAGATCATGTTGCCTTACATTCATGTGGACCAAACACCATTGTAAAGCTCACCCTAGTTGGTATTGGGTCGCTTTATGGTGATTAAATTGCTTAGAAAATGATTCATTTCGGCTCACCAAACTGTGGTGAAGGTGTGGGAAGAGTTAATTTGGGTTTGATGAAGTTTTTGTGAGGTTGGATGGATGGGACTCTCAATTTCTCTGTCTCCGATGATGGGGTGCACAAGGAGCTCAAGGAGAATGCTCGAACTATGTGAAATGCTCTGAGGAAGGTCTCTATGAAGTTTGAATCGATGGAGAGGAGTATACTCTCCTCCTCACTTAAACCAAGGGTTAAGATTGGTTTATCCTTTAGCAGCTGTCCGACAGGGGTAGGTGGCCGGAGGTGGTAGGGAATTATTGAGGTGGAAGTGCTTGAGTGGCCAAGTGAGTGGCATGTGCTGGCATAGGGTGTACCACCTTCCCTAGGTGGACCAATGTTATGCCATGGGCGAACTCACCCTCTCATGGCCAAAGGTTGAACCCAACAACCTTGAGTTAGGTTGGGTTAGTTGTCCTATTATCCAATAAGGGCCAAAGGTGGCTGCTAAGGCATGAGGAGTGGAAAACCAATCCAAATGGAGATTTTGTCCCATTTGGGTGGCTTAGTTCAAGGGATTTGACCCAAATCGAGTTCACCATGGGTTGGGCCCACTTGGACAGGCCCATGGTGACCCAAGAATGAGTCATGCCAAGTTTGGTTAGGTTTAGACTTAGTTTGGTTGGGTTTGGCTCAATTTGACCCATATGGGTTAATTTGGGTTCAATTACGTTAAGTTGGCCAATTGGTCAAATTGGGTCAAACCAAGAGTTAGGGTGAGTTCAATTGGTCATTTGGAATGCATTGGTGTAATTGATTTGATTCAATTTGAAGTGGATTTGGATTTGGTTCATTTAGGCCAAATGGGCTAAGTTGACCAATTTGGTCAAATTGGCCAAATTGGTTTGGGCATGGGTTAGGTTTAGGTTCAATTGATTATTTAGGAATGATTACAAGTATTGGTTTGAATGGATTAGAAAATGATTTTGTTCAATTTGATCATTTAGGTCAAATTGGGCTAAGTAGGTGTTGACCTCACTTTTGTAGTGGGCTCTTAACCTCCTCTTCTTAGACATAGGACTCTTCTAGACACTAAGAGTTCCTTAGTCATAAGAAACTTCTAGTGATTAGATGAATACTTAACCTAAGCCTAGAGACTTAGAAGAGTTAATCATAGGATTAGGTCATGCCTTAGGACTTAAGGAAATCACCTACCCTATAGCCTAAACCCAATCTAGATACACTTTCTCAAATCAAACCCAAATTCAAATGTCAAATCAAACCTTAAATTTAAATCCAAATTTCAAATCCATATCCCAAATTTGACTCCAAATGATTGAAACCTAAAATCAATTTCAAATCCTAAGATCCTTCCTAAGCTATATGAACCACCTTCATAAGCTTAGCCAAAACCCCATTTAAATCAAATCAAATTCAATTAATTTCTTTATAAATAAATTATTCCTTCATTTATATTCATAAATATAAATGAAATCCATATCCAAATGACCAAAACTACATCCAAAATTAAATCTAAACCCAATCTAAGCCCTTTGAACCAATTTTTTGGACTTGGCCAAATTCCATCCAAATCAAGTCAAAACTAATGGATTGTCTCTCAAATCAATCATTCATTCAATTATCTACCCAAATATAAATGAAACTTATAATCATCAAATTAAATCGAAGCCAACCTAACCTAGCCCTTTTGACTTGAAATTTTTAAATGAGCCAAAATCCCTTAGACTCCAAATTGATTGCTATTGAATTTATATTTCAATCAATGGCTCATATATAAGTTCAACTAAAGTCAAATCAAACCAAAATCAAACCAATTGACCCACTTTGGTCCAAATGATACAAAGTGACCTGAAGGACCCATTTTAGCTAGCTCCCAATCTAACCCAAATTAGATTGAACCAAGCTAACCAAAACCTTCCATCATAATTGTTGATCATCCTAGGATGATCAATTGTAATCAATTGGGTCAAACCAAGTCAACTTAGTCATTTGACCAAGTCAACCCTTAGCCCAAATGAACCAAAATTAGCCAAAACTCATCCTATATCAAATTAATTCAAACCAATAATTTGAATCAACCTAAAATCAATATTTAAATATGACTTGATCACCAATTGAGCCAAACCAAGCCCAATTGGCCATTCGATCCAAGTTGACCCAAATTGGCTTAAAGGAGGACCAAATTGGGTCAAATCATGATCTAACCCAAATTGATTGTAATCAATGCTCAAGTTCATTCCAAATTGATTATTGAACTTGACCAAATCCATAATTGAGTCTAATTTAACCAATTTGTCAACTTGACCTAGCCCAAATTGACCTAAAGGGTCAAATTAGCCAAAATTCAAATTAAATCTAAATCGATTCAAACCAAAGGCTATATTCATCTTTTATTAGCCAATTGAACATGAATCAACTCATAACCCAAGCTAATTTGGTCAATTTTGGTCAAATTGATTAACTTGACCCATTTGACCCATTTGATTCCAAATGAGCCAAAATCAATCTTAAGCCAAATTAAATTAAATTGATCATACCAAAATACCTTAAATTATCATTTGAACCTAACATAAGCCTTAGTTTGATCCAATTTGACTAATTGGTCAACCTAACCCGATACCCAATGTAACCTATATGACCCAAATTGAGCCAAATCCCTTGAAGCCATGACCCATTGGAGGCTGATCAAACCTAGCCCAAACTCATTCGGGATCAGCCCAAAATCAATCCAACCCAATTAAATCTCTCATGGATCCTCCCCCACATAGGATTCCACCCAACCTTATTTAATTATTCCCTTCACATGCATTCAACTCCTCCCCAACACTTGCATTCAATGGAGCTATTCCTATGACAGCAAATGAAGACTTTGGGAGCTAAACCCAAAGTCCTCAATCAAGCCATCATCCATCCTAACCACCCCAAGCCAAATAACAACACTTTGGAGCCAAAAATTCAAAGAAAATGTGGATTTTCGGCCACATTAAAACCAAGAGAGTTAAAAGCAGCAAAACTCATTCTATTCTTCTCATTTTCATCCCTTAGAGCTCCCAAAGCAACCAGCCACCACTTCCCCACTTCTCTTGAGCCAAAAACATCAAAATCAGGTGGATTTCGGTAAGGAAGCGATGGCAATTAAAGAATACATCATTTCGAAGTGAAGGCACGAGTCTAGGCTCACTCCAAGGATTCTTCTTCCACTCAAGAGTGTGCCCGCATCATCACCGTTGTCGGAAGCCATCCCCTGCGAGGTAATTTTGTCAAACTTTAGCCGGCCTTAGGAACATCTATTTGTGTCGATTCTTACATAATTTTAGAATTTTCTTAGAGAAGCCCTACATTTTTCATTATATTTAGTCTTAATATGAATCAAGAGATTTTCCAGCAAAAATCACCATGAAAATGAGCCCAATAGGACAAACTTTGGTTCAAAATAGCAAAAAATTCCGTCGGATGAATAGTGTTACACCACTTTCTTTCGCTGAAAAGTGCCATCCAATCGTAGTTCGTGGATCTGACGCCATATCGACTCGGGATCCATGATCACATAGTTTGGATCTGCGGATCAAGTAGTTTGGATCTGCAAATCACACGGTCTAGATCATGTAGATCGATCCGGTCATCTATCGAGCTCGGATCATTCACGCGTTCTATCCCTTTCACCTCGTTCATTGTGCGGCCTGCCGGCGCCATCGCATGCCATGCATAACAGCGATGCCCAGTCGCATGGTGCCACATGGCACCATGTTGTCCCATCAGCGCCGCGCGTGGCCCTGACTGGGTTAAGTGGAAAAATGTCTATTTTTTATTTTAAAAATTATTTAAATTGCCTAAAACTTCAAAAATTCATAAAAAATGAAATACTTGATGAGAAATTGCAAATAAGGGCTCGTTTGATTCATTTTTCCAAGAGAAATCCAATGAACCAAAATTCACTAATGTTTGTTGAGTATTGTGAGCTTAATGTAAGCTTTAGTGAAAATCAAATTTCATCAATTACTCTAAAAATACATGTCTGATTGAATTGAAATTTTCAAAGATTGAAATAAGAGTTAAAACACATGTATCATAAAAATCTCAAGTGAAAATGACTTTTGGATTGGGAGAAATTAAATTTTGAAGTTCAAATTGTCCATTTTAATAGAACAAACCAAATAAAAATCCATAAAATTATAGAACAATCTTCAAAATAATTTAAATCACCTCAGTTAATATCTAGGATCCTTATGAAAATAATGTGATTTTCTAAAGCCTAATTATCCCTAAACAAACACTTAGGATTAAACTTTAATCAATTAAGAAATTAATTAAAACATAACCTGAAAAATAATTTAAATATCAAATCAAAATTAGAAATGATATAATACCCAAATGATTAGTAATCAAACTTTTTATCAAAAAATATCATATATCACTCAAATAAAATTAAAATTAACTAAACCTAACTGAGTTAATGAAATTCAATTAAATGATTAGATTTTTAAATTAAACTCGTAATTAAATAAATCAATGAAACTATAATATAAAATCAAACTAATTTGGTTAAACCAACACCAAATATTGAATCTTAATTATATGAAACTACTTAACAAATTACAAATTGAACATTAATTAATCATTAAATAAACTAAAAATCAAATTAATTAATAAACCAATTCAACATAATCATTTAATATTAATCAAATTAAACCAAATAAAGTTAAAGTCAACTTAATTAGCATATGATTAAATCACATCCATTTGGAATAAGATAATTAATTAGCCATTAATGCATAAACCTAACAATTAGTCAAATATAAATTCATAATTAAATCATTAAATGAAATTTAATGAACATAATGAATGAAGTGAAACTTAACTATAATTATGAATTATTAAGTATAACTGAAATAAAAATAAACAATTAACTCACTTAATCTAATCAAATACTTAATTAAATAAAATTTAAGTAAAACACTTAATTAAACTTATTAAATCAAACCAGTCATATATGGGTAATTAAGTCATTAATCTTTAATTAAACAAACCTATAATTAATCAAATAATTTAAAATTTTAATTTCACTTAATCAAACTTAATTAATTAAACATTTAGTTAATACAAACTTAATGAATTAATCCATCATCTTAATGAACCAAATTAACTTTATAGATCACATTAAAATTAATTCAAATCAAACTCTCAATTAATCTAATAATTAATTTGATCACACCTCTTAAATAAGCTAATTAAGTTAATTAAAGTAATCATATTAAACTTAAGCTTAAGCAAACATAAATTTGAACATAATTAAAATGCAATTAAATGCCAATCAAATCCTAAATTAAACCTAAATCATTAAGTCATTAATTACATCATCAACCTAAACAAATATGGAACCAAATTAAAAATTAAATAAATTTTTATTTAATTTAAAAATTAACTTAAACACACTTCTTAATTAAACTAGTTATTTAATCATATTGAACCTAAACAAACCTATAGATAAATAAAGCTAATCAAATCAAATTAAATTAAATAAAGAAACACTCTCATCAATTTAATATGTAATCAAATCAAATCTCATTAAACCTATTTAAATAAGATAAAATAATTAACTATCCAATATTGAAATCAAAATATAAACCAAACTTTAATAAACATGACAAATGGATGAGATTAAAAATAAAATTCTAATTACAAAGAATCAAACTCAATTGAAATCAAAATAAAATCTCAATTAATATTATCCAATCAAACTACAAATAAATGAACTATGATTAAATCAAATAAGCATAAAATTAAATCACATAATTATAATCAAAGAAAATAAATAGATATTAATTTAAAAGGATATTGAATTATGAAGATTTAATTAAATTAACACATCTAATATAAAATTAATCTATTAAAACACATGGATTTAAACAAACTTAAACTTCATTAGAAATTAAGGATATTGAGTTATCAAGATTTAATTAAATCAATACATTTAATGCAAAATTAATCAATCAAAATACATGAAGATTAAACAAACTCAAATTCAAAAATCTAAATCAAATCAAATAAATTACACAAATTCAAATGGGCTAATTAAGATACTTAAGGACCTTAGTTGGACTCTTTAGGAGTTAGGATGTAGAACAGGGTGAGTTCCATCTACAAATGGAATTCATTCTACTCTTCATTTTTAAAAACTTAAACATCACTTTAACAAAATAAAAGTGAAATAAAAATAAAAATAAATCATTAAATCATTTTAATTGAAATCACCCAAAGGTAAAATTTAAACAAATTCAAGCTTCAAATTGAAACGTAAACTAAAGAAGCCTAGTAAAGTCTTTATAAAACCTCCTTTTCACACAGTAGAATTCTAGGTCAGACCCATTAGAATTAAATATCGATGTATTGATTGTATGTATGATGTTGTGTTTTATTTCTTGATGTAATATTTTAGGATGTTATGCCTTACATGTTATTAGCCTAATCATATTTTCTACAGGGGGTTATGCTTAAAGGGGTCACTGTAATAAAAATATAAATGCTTTTGTTGTGCAGGTTGCTTAGCCCCTAAGCATAACTCATGTTCGGATAAGTAGGCTTAGTTACCCATGTGTGGGGTGCTAAGTCCAAATTATTCATATAACTGCTTGAATTGTATGCTGTGTTTAGCTAATATTTATTTTGCAGGTATATCTATATTTATTTTTTCTATTTTTTATGTAATTTTACATCAGGAATTAGGATTAGTGTTTTGAGGGATTAGGATGAACAGTGTCCAGAAAGCTTAGTCCCTAGGGTGCCCTGTGATGCCTTTGGAGCAAATCAAATCAAAAGGAAGAGAAGGAAGAAATGAAGAAAAGAAGACCCCCATAGCGTGTATTATTTTTATAATCCGGGTTGTATAAGGGTAGAACTTGGCTACCCATCTTTTTTTCTCTTTTCGGGGTGTACGGTGGAACCCGACCTCACTGATCTTTTATTCTTTTACGGTAGTCTATAAAATTGTTTGATGTTGTGTTTAGATTGCACACTAGAATTATATGATTTTCCTAGTTTCTTCATGTTTGATGATTGAACGTGTGGCCTGGATGCAATAGGGTCTCAAGATAAAATTAATTTTTTTATCTTAAATAATAACTCATAATTAAATTTTTAGAAATAATTCATAACCTCACATAAAAGCCTAGGAATTAAATCAAAATAATAAAATATTTAGCAACTCCTTAGCTGGATGATTGTATGTGTAACATCATGCATTTTATATTCTTCCTCTCTTGTTAAGAGGGGGCTTCCATCTGTGCTAGATAATAAAGCTTAATCTGTGAGAGTCTCTCATGAAAGAACACCCATTTCTCTCTTGATTTGGCCCATAATCAAGTTCTCATGCATTTAGGCATACAAAATCCCATAGCTTGTGTCAAAATAAAGAGTCCAAAAGAATCAAATAAATTTGAAAAAATTTGTATTAGATTAAGTTATGAATTCATACCAATCATGCTCTAGTCTCTTAGGGAGTAATTTTAAGGACTTAGTTTTTTTCCTAAATAAATAATAGTCTAGCCATCTTGCAATACATAATACTTGGCCACATAGATTTAAAGCGTAGGAGGTATTAGTTGGTAGCCACTACAGGAGATTGTAAGTCCAACAGTCGGACAGTCTATCCTCTCTTGTGAAAGTAGACCATTATGTCCACCTTTCGCTTAGATTTAGGACGTGCTTATTGTTTGTACCAAAGCTCCCTAGTTTAGGATCCGAGGTAGCTGTTTCCTTTGGGCTACAAGCATAAATCCTCACATCTTAGGCATTTCCACAATCTTATGTTGTGGGATTATAAATCCTAGTATTCTAATAAAATATCAATTTAAATAATTAACTCTCTTCAATTTCAAAAATATAAAGTCCAACTATAAGATAAATTGGATTGCTCACTAGGATTTTTAGTATCATAAGCATTCCCTACTCATCTTCTTTGGCTTCTAAAATAAGTCTCTCCTTTTGATCTATCCCATTTGATTTTCTAATATAGCCAATCTTTTGATAGTCTTGCCTTGAAATCTTTAGAGATCATGATTATCTACTTTAATCGTGAGTGTTCTTAAGGAATCATGTTTCTTAGGATGTAATAAACTATGGGGCTTTGCCTCCATAGGGAACTTAACGAACCCGGCTTAAAATAAACCCTACTTTACTTTTCCATGTAAAGTAGGAAAGATCTCTGGTATATTTGAAGACCCATAATGCCTTAGAAGTCCTTATTAGATGATTATGTCTATTATAGGATGATGATTTCTATCTTTCGAGATAGTACATCATTCCTTAATGTCATACCGATCACTTCAATAAGTACTCCCAAAGATTTGTGTGGTGTCTCACATCTTAAAAATAAATACCACAGTAGGCCAATTGGATTAGGTTGAATAAATTGGACCCAATTGAAGGTTTGGTCATATTCAATAATCAATTTATGATTTGTTAGAAGCATTGGTTTCAACCAATTTTTCTTAGGATTTGATTTGATTCAATTTTTCTTTTAAGTCAAATTAGGTCAACTTGGGTCAAGAGATCAAATTAGCTTGGTTAGGTTTAATTGGTAGTTGAATCATGTTCACTACTCAATTTGTGGTTGATGGGAGTCATTGCAATTAATTTGGTTTAGAACATGATGTGGTCTAATGTGGCCCTTCAGGTCAATTGGGTCAACTTGGGTTGCATGGTCAAATTGGTTTGATTTGGCCTAATTGATTGCAATTGGGTAATCAAGGATGATCAACAATCATTGTGAAAGGGATTGGATGAGTTGATTTAATCCAACTTGGATTGGATTAAATTTTGAATAAAATTGGTCATTTTGGTCATATTGGATCAAGCGAATCAATTAGATTGATTGGGTTGAGTTGGTGTCAATTAGGTATTGAGAGGTTCAATGATGGATCTAAAGTTGATTAATGGCCTTGATTGCAATTGATTTAGGCTTGATTGGGTTTTGGCTCATTTAAACTTCTTCGGTCAAATGGGTTAACTTGGGTTGATCAAATTCATTTGATTTGATTGGTTTGATTGTAAGTGTTAGAGGAGTTTGAGATGATCTATTGAATGGTTGGAGTGATTAAGAAAATCAAATTGGATTTAGTTTGCTTAAATGGGTTTAGGTTGAATCATAGGATCATGATAGGGTTAACTTAGGTTTAGGCCTAAGTAAATTTGGCTTGGAACTTAGATTAGAAAACAAATTCAAGTGAGGTTAATTGAGTAAGTTTGAGGATGGTTATGTCTCATTCATATGAGTTTGGGTTTGGATGAGTGAATAGGCATGGATTTGGTTTAGGCCATAGGATAGGTAGAACTTATTTTTCCTAAGGTGTATCCTCGGCTTAGGGTATGCCTCTTAAGTCTCTAAGCTTGGGTTTAGTGATCTCTTAATCACTAGAAGTATCTTATCATTAAGGAAGATCCAAGTGCCTAGAAGGTTTCTAAGCCTAAGATGAGGAGGGTGAATCCTCACTTCAAAATTGAGGTCAACACTTTCTTAAGTAAATTTTATATTTGAGTTGATAAGTTAAAAATCAAACACACAAAATTTTTGGCTCCTTTGTGTAACAAGCTATGCCAAGCAACAATTAACTTGTTTGAGCTTGACTCATTGACACCCTTAATCTGAGCATATGAAATGTATAATAAAAAAAAAAAGTTGGAGTTTTGGAGAAACAAACATGAATATGTTTTAATTTTTGTAGTTATTTTGACTAGTTAATAATAAAATCTAAACCCTATGCATTAACAAAACTTAAATCCCTTGAACCTCCATTTGCCTGCAGATTCTGCTCCCCTCACTAAGATAGGAAATGAAAAGAGAATGTCTCTAGATATCCAGATACGAAGTGTATCAGGATTGGTTTAAAAGCTATTGAATTTGTTTTAAGATTACTATTAGATAAAAAGAATTTGTATTACATTAATCTTAAAGTAGATCAAATAACATTGAAATTTAACCTGATATAATTTCTATTAGGATATCTTGATGTAATTTCTACTAGGCATCAAATGCACGTTACTAAAAATTTTAGAAATTTCAAATATTAAGAAATATGTTTTTAATTATTTCTAAAAAATTTAAATATAATAAATAAGTATATAAAATTTTCATTATTCATTTATTATTGATATAAATTTTCATTACCAAAATATATGGAATAACTAAATTTTTTTAATTTATTTTTATTAATCTTTTTCCTATTGCATGCTTTATTGACAGCTTGCATTTAAAATCTCTAAATACAGTATAATATTATCCTGCAGGAATTTACTTGTTTCCAAAAGATTTCTTAGATAAAGGTCTGTTTTTATTCATACATATATATATATATATAGAGAGAGAGAGAGAGAGAGAGAGAGAGAGAGAGAGAGAGAGAGAGTTGTTAATTCAATACACACACTAAAAGGGATCAAAAGCACGTTATTAAAATTTTAAAAATTTAAATGTAATAAGAAATATAACTTTTAACTTTACACTAATAAAAATATGTATTTAATTATTTAAAAAAACTAAATATAATTAGCAAGTATAGAATTTTATTATTCATTTATTATTGATATAAATTAGCGTTACAAATAGATACTAACATTCATACAAGTCAACGTAAATGGAGATTGGCAAAGATATAGACTAATATGATAAGTCCATCATAGACGACAACTCTTCCCACACCTAAGAAGTCCAAAGTATCTTTGAACAGCATTCCAGTTTCCCTCCCCATGTTTTCGGACGTATGATATCAAAAGTGCATCTTTTGTAGTTGTCGATGATCCCTTTTTCAAAGTGACCCTTCCTTCTCCGTCGTCGATGATCTGCAACAGCTACCTTCATCCATAGACGATGACTCAAGCTGTTCCTTCGATTGGTAATAATACTCATTTTCAGTATTCTCTTGTGCATTTTATTTTGAATCAACCGACCATTAAGCTGGCATTTGGTTTGACAAAACTATTCTTGTTCTTGTTCTTCTTTTTTAAGAGCTAAATTTGTAATACGTACTAATTACAATAACTAGAAAAAAACACAGTATTTGATTGAAACCTTGCACCTAAAGCCTTGTAGAAACATTTTAACTCCTAGAAATTGCAACTTATAATACAAAATAAAATAAGAAAACAAAAGTGATCCTAAACAGCCCCCAAGTATTTTCAGAGTTATTTTTTGTTTGCCCTTTTAATGCTAAATGCTCTACTAACAGCTTGCATTTATAATCTCTAAATACGTCAGATTATTATGCGAATTATCATGCATTCTAATTAACTTAAATTTTTTTAATTTAGTTTACGTTATTTCTGATTAACATGATATTAAAGAATTAATAAACTCGAAAACTTATAATTCAGATGTTTAAAAAAAAGCATATTTTTAGTTCATTAAGATCTTAATTTAATATTTTTAATGACCCTCCTACAATAAATTTGTGCTTCAAACTCAAACTTTTCAAAAAAAAAAAAAAGAAAGAAAAAACATATATTTGACATAAGATTTTAAAAAAAGTTGAATCATAAAATATAATAAATATTAAAATTATAGTAATATAATTAAAACGATGAAATAATGATATTTTTAGCAATTCAATTTATAACATTCTAATTCAAGATGCTTAATTATTGAATAATTTAAAAATATTATAAATTAAAATTTTAGAAATGATATTTTAATTATTTTCTATATAATTTTATAATTTAGATATATTTAGTCATCCGATATAAAGAATCAAACTTTGTTCAGTATTAAAATTAGCTTATACATAGCTGTAACAACCATCTACACAACTAGGGTTTAACATATACCAAGCTCTAGGCATGTATACTAGTTCAGAGATGTCTATATATAATACAAAGAAATGTATCTACATAGCATCTGTATACACAGTTTGTAATAAGTGTATGTAATATAAAGTTTCAACATCATCTGCGGGAATGATTTAAACCTAAATCCTAAACCCTAATTTAATCCTGCAACGTATAATATTATAAATGATGACTTCAAATCTTTAAAATCGAAGGCAGAGAAAATACCCTATCACTGCAACGTCAATGGAGGCTTGCGGCAAAACAAATTGCAGATCGACAAAAGAGAGAACACTGATTCTTTTCTGATCAGTAAGAGCTGAAACACGAATGAACCCGAAGGTGACAAGCTATTGAAATGGTCAGAATATTTATTTATTAACCCAAATCATTTTTTTTTTACTGCTCATTTCTTTTAACTTATGGTCCAGGTCAAGTCATCGGATCTAACATTAATTTTTATTGAAATTATCAGTAAGTATGTATCTTAATATTATTAAAGTCTAGATGTAAAATTATATATATGAACTCCGCATATAATAAATTCTTCACGTAAGGGGTTTTTTAGGCTACTTGCAAAGGCAATTCTAGTAAGGTACATCTCCACTTCTTTTACTCGTTCATCAAATTTCTATTTGTTTCTTCTTCTTTTGTTTTTCTTGAAAGCCTCTTCTTTTAGCCCCTTTTCATGAATGCATGATGTCCTCTTTTTCTTCCGAGCCCTATTAATGTACTCTTGTCTTCTCTTCATTTCATAGAGGCACTGCCAATTCTTTAATAAAGCCCTATTAATGTCCTCATGACAACGGAAGCAAGAGATGAAGACCGAGGTTAGCCGTGACCAGAAGAAGATCAAAGGCTGCAACCTGCTAAGCCTTCAACTAAGAAATCAATCCCAGGCTACACAATCCTCTTCTCTGAAGCTGTAGCCAGCTTCGCCAAATTGGCTAAGAGCTTCTTCGTGGATGGTTGGTGCTCGGGAGGAGAACCAGCATTTTCGTGGGATCTTCATCTCTTGTTTCTGTTGTTGTGAGATATATGGACTCCGAGGGAATTAATTGGATGAAAAGGCTGGAGCTTTAACGAAGATTCAGCAATGCCTTGTGAAATGGAGAGAAGAAAAGATTACATTGATCGAGCTAGAAAAAAAAAAAAAAGAAAAAAAGGAAAAAAGAGAGAACATCATGCATTCATGCAAAGGCGTAAAAGAAGAGGTCTTTCAAGGGAAAAAAAAAAGAAACAAAATGAAATTTGTTGAAGGGGTAACAGAAGGGGAAATGTAGCTTAAGCCTAAAAAAACCTCCTTGACTGTCAACAAAACATGAGTGGGCCTTATTTTTGACAGCTTGCATAATTTTTATTTTCCAAAAAAAAAAAAACAAACAAAAAAAAAAAGGAAGAAAGAAAGAGAGAGAAACTTAGGTAGAAGATATGAAGAAATTAGTACACTGGCTTTTTAGATGTAGCTCTATATCTAGACTCCAATAACATTGCATCACGTGACTAATCATAGCATATGTATAAAATATACAATAAGTGCACACAATCCAAATTATATATATTGTATTCTCATAATAGCAGGCAAGCCTAGGTGACCTGAAGAATCTATTTATCAACACAAGTATACTTGCAAAAAGGTTACTCAGTAACCTAGAATAAATATACTCACTAAAAGGTGTGTCCAATAAGAGAATATTAATTTGATCCAATAAGTTGAAGCCTTAAAGATTAATAACCCTGAGAACGAGGCATGAATCAACCTGCCGACAGTAGGAGAATACTCAAAGGAACATAACGACTACTCTTCTCACTCAATCCATGCTCACGTACTCTCACGATAAAGGGTTACTCACCCCCACTATCCGACAAATATGTGCTCGCTCATATGTATACTCGCCATTATCTTGTGGGAATTAACTTGTACTTAATTTAATTTATATGTACTTTCTATGTGTAATCAACCCTTGATATTATAAAAAGGGGAACTGCTCTCTTATGGGGGGACCTTTTTGCTCGCTTTCTCTCTATCCCCTAATCTTTGTACTTTAATCTTAAAGAATAAAGATTACAGTTTCTCTTACATTTCACTACTCATGTCTTTGTATTTGCAATATTTTTGTCCAACCTTATTTCCCAAGTATCGTAGAAGGTTCCTTTCGCATTCATGGACATATTTGGATTCAACATCCTTTTAGATGTGATAACCATTAATGAGGATAAGAATTAAAAGTCAAATACAAAGTGAAGTAGGACCCTCAACACAAGATCATTCAATAGACATGGAGAAGAATATCCAATAATTCACAACACAACAAGATTTTGAGATATAGAAAATAGAAATACTTTCCTTGTGCAGTCGACCATAAGGAAAACACACCATGAAGAACCCAGAGCAAATGAGAACAAAAGGTCCACTAGATCGGTTACTTATTGAGCTCAGAGAGAAAGAAGAAACCCGTCTAGGGCCCCTAGCTCATACACATCCAAGATTTCCAACTTTAATGATGACTTTTATAACACAAGTGAAAAAGAGAATGTGTCGAAAAAGCTGTTACAACCAACAAATGGTTTCTCCGTGAAGATTGCTGAAGCTCTCCCTCCTCACAAGTTCAAGATCCTGCATATTATACAAAGAGGTCGACATCCCACTAATTATATAGTGTATTTCAAGTCAATCACATCATTACTAGACTTAGATGATGCAATGAAGTGCCAAATTTTTTTTACCACTTTCAAAGAGTCGGCCCTCAAGTGGTTCTTGCACCTTCCTTTGGGAGTCATAATATCATTTGTTGATTTCCAAAAAATATTCAGAATGTAATTCACTAGCTCATAAGCCTCTAAAGAGTTTTCAAGCTCTCCTACAAATGAGACGGAAATTTGATGAGTCCCTAATAAAGTTCATTACTCACTTATAGTGAGAGATGCTAAAAGCTAAAGGTCTAGAACCTACAGTCGTCCAAGCAGCACTCAAGGTTTGAAGAACTGACCCTTCAGATACTTCTTGGGGCTTCAACAACCCAAGATATTCACTGAGTTACTAGAGCTAGTGAACAATCATGTCAATGTTGAAGAATACAATGAAGTTGTCCAACCATCGTCATGGGTTGGAACTAAAGACTTGCTGAAGAGGCCTTCAGATTGATTACCTAGGGAAGGGTATCAAAGGCTAAGAAAAGATAAGAGAAGGCAACCAGAAGCACCAGTGTGAGGCTTCATAAACCAAACAACTCATTATCAAGGGGCCGACTATGCACATCCTACTATAGAAACTCCTCTTAGAGTGTCAATGGCCACACTTATTGAGATGATTCAGAATGAAAATTATTCAAATGCTCACTACATGTGAAGACTGATGGTGTGCACGATCGGTCAAAATACTGTGCTTATTATAGTGATCACGACCACGATACTAAGAAATTCTACCATTTGAGGAGCTATATAGATACGCTGATAAACACAGGGAAGCTCTAAGAGTTCATCAGAAGGAAAGATAAAGAAGTCATTGAACCTAACAATAAGCCTATACTTGCACACACTTTTCATATCGTTGGAGTCCTATTATCTTCAAAGGTGATGGAGAGTCCTCCAAAAGTGAGTACAAAAGGTTGTGGCCTTGAGAAGTAAACTTGACTACCATGATGTGAGCACCCTCTATAACTGTCATACTAGTGAGCTATTCAAAAAGAGATAAACCCAGTAGGAGTCCCTACAATAGGTTGTGGTGATAGCCCTGATCGGTAACTTCCAAGTAGAAAACATTTTGATTGACATGGGGAGCTCGGTCAATACAATTTTTAAATCAATCTTTAATAAGTTGGGCTTAACAAATTTAAAACTCTCGCCCATGGGAGGACAATTCTATAGTTTTTCAGAAGAGTGAAGAAAAATTGAAGAAAAGATTACTCTCCATATAATCTAGAGGAAAGGAAACAAAATAGTTCATGGCCATGGCTGACTTCATCGTAGTAGAAGTCCCTAATACTTACAATGATATACTTGACCATCTACTTAACACATTTATAGAGGTGGTGTTGATGTATTGTGTAGAAATTAAATTTCTTGCTATAGGAGAAGAGATTACTGTCAGAGTAAATCTCAACTATTCTCACACGTGCTACTTGAGAGATGTTGGCAAGTCGAGCAAGAAGATGAGGTATTGCAATTGGATATTGCGTGAACAAGAAATTCTGACCATGCAAGGCAATGGGCAAGTATTAAGGGTTAGCTTGACTTTCTATCTCGAGCATAAATAAACCCTCATTTGAACTCTCCTAGACTATTTAGATGTATTCGGTTGGATAACAGTAGAGATGTTGGGCATAGACATCAATATTGCTTGTCATCACTTGAATGTTCATGCAAACACGCAACCAGTCAAGTAGAAAATGAGAAAAATAGCTACTATACATACCAAGCCTATTAAGAATGAGGGTCACCAAGCCACTCGAACCTAATTTCATCAAAGATGTTCAATACCCAGAATGGATGTCCAACATACTGATGGTACAAAATTCAGGTAGCAAATAGAAAATGTGTGTCAACTTCACCAAACTAATTTCAACATGTCCAAAGGATGGGTATCCTCTCCTACGAATAGAAACTTGTGGACTCAGTTAGATTCTTAGTGATGAGTTCCTAAATACATTCTCAGGATGACATCAAATTCAAATGCACTCAACTGATTCTAAACAAATAACTTTTATTACTATTGAAGGGTTATACTGCTACAAAGTTATGCTCTTTGGACTAGAAAATGCAGGGGTGACATATCACAGACTAGTGGACTAAGTATTCAAGGAATATAAGGGAAGAAATATGAAATTCTATGCGGATGACTTGTTGGTCAAAAGTAAGTTGCCTATGTAATGCATCCAAGACATTGAAAGACATTTGCCACACTTAAAAGGTACGATATGCACCAGAACCCTATAAAGTGTTTTTTTTGTGAGGAAATTTCTTGAGTTTCTCATTACCCCTGAAAGCATAAAGGCAAATCCAAATAAAGTTAATGCTATACTTTATATGCCTTCACCTATAAACGTGAAAGAGGTACACAATTTATTAGTTGAATAGCAAGATTGAACCGATTCATCTCAAAAGTAAGGGAGAAATGCTCACCATTTTTCAAGGTTCACAGAAAACTGAAGAAGTTTGAATGGATTGCAAAATGTGAAAAAAGTCTTTAATGATTTGAAGTCTCTACTAACATCACCTCCTTTGTTGTAGAGCTCAAAGAAGGGAAAAGTTTTATGGTTGTACTTAGGAGTGGGAGGAGACTTGATCAGTTCAGCCCTTATCAAAGAAGAAGGTGAAAAATAATGGCTAATCTATTATGTCAACAAATCTTTATGAGGTACCAAGCTAAACAACCCACTTAAGAAGAAGCTCACACTAGTGCTAATCACCTCAGTTAGGCGATTGTGACCTTACTTCCATGCACACTTCATACAAGTTACCACTGATAACCTACTTAAATCTATACTTACTAAGTTTGATCATTTGAAAAGACTACTAAAATTACCCATAAAATTAAGCGAGATCGACATATCATACTCTCCTTAAACCGCAATCAAAGCCCAAGCACTCATGGATTTTTTGTTGACTTCAGTAGCTCATAATATTCTTGTCAGCTTGAAACCCTTATGAAAATTATACATTGATGGTTCTTATGGAAAACTAATTATAAGCATGGGCATAGTTCTGAAAAGTCTAGTAGGAATCACAATAATACAATCAATCAAATTTGACTTCAAAGTGGTGAATAATCAAGCCAAATATGAAGCTTTGCTCGCCTGACTAAGATTCTTAGAGGGCTTGGAGCCACACATGTAGCGACTTATTATGATTCACAACTTATCATGAGATAAATTAATGGGGAATATGAGATCTGAGATGAGTCTTTGTTAAAATAATTTCTTAAACTAAAAGCATAAATTGGATAACTAGAATATTTTGATATCAAGAAAATTACTCAAAGAGCACGTAATCATTCAACTCACCTATCCAAGTACAAAAGATGAAGAGCTATGCAAGTTGATCATGAATACTCGCCAAGCTAGGTCGACCCCATCAAGAATTACTTATAGAATAGTGAAATTAATGAAATGACAAAGAACTTGAGGAGATTCAAAATCAAAGCAACCTAATATTTGTTAATAGGAAGAGAGTTATTTCGAAGGTCAATCTCGCTCAACCTCAGATGTGTGAGAAAGTCTGAACAAAGAAAAGTTATTGAAGAAATATACTCTAGCGAGTATGGTAGCCATTTAGGGGAAAGGACACTCACCAAATAAAATCCTAAAGGGTATTTCTAGCCAACACAGATAAAGGATACAGAAGAGTTCGCAAAAAGATGTATATAATGCCAAAAGTTTGTAGCACTTCAGAGGCATCATAACTTTTGCAACTCATCATTCGTTGCTTGGGGGTTGGGTTTGATAGCTCCTTTACCCATCGTTAGTAAATAGTGAAAGTTCATCTTATTCATGATTTATTACTTTAGTAAGTGGATAAAGACAAAGCCACTTGCAAAAATAACTTCTCAGGTAATAAGAAATTTTATTTGGATTAACATTATCTACAAGTATGGGTTACCATTGACGACCATCACTGATAATGGGGCTCAATTCTCTAAGAAATGCTTAATAGAGTTCTTTGAGTCTCAAGGCATCAAACTGAAATTCAGATTAGTGCATCACACATAGAGTAACATACAAGTGGAGGCTACTAACAAGAAGTCTTCAATTTACTCAAGAAAAAGTTGAAGGTGCCAAGATTAAATGGGTAAACACATTACCCATGGTACATTAGTGCTCAAAAAACTCCCATAATATAACAAGACACTCAACATTCACATTATCACATGGCACATTAGCCATCCTACCGGTCAAGTATGAAGTTCAGAGCCAAAGAGTCTTAATAGAAAGAATGAGAAGTGAAGACTGTAAGTGGAGTAAAGTGAACTCAAAGGTTATGAAAGACACGCTTGACATACAAATAACTCAGAATTAAAGTATTGTTAAGACAAGAGGAGACAAAAGCCTAATGGCCAAATACTACAACCATTATATGAAGAAGTATTTCAAAACGATGACCTAGTGCTAAAAAATGTACATGCTACTGCTCAATAGAATGTTCTAGGTAAACTTGCCCACAATTGGGATGAACCTTTCATAATCAAAGAATAAGTTGGACCCACCACATACCAACTATAATCTCATTCAGGCGGACATATTAAGAACATGGAATGCTAGAGATTTGATGAAGTTTTATCCTTAAGGGAATGTTCCTATAATTTTTATTCGCTTTACTAGTTTCGAGTTTTATGTATCTTCCTATTTTTCAATAATAAAGTTTTACATTTTGCTATTTAAATAAGTTAACTCGCAGAATAATAAAATCTATCAAAGGAGCATACTTAAATGTTAAAAGATAAAACTTGCACTCGAGGAGCTTCATTTTGACTTAGGGTACTCGGTATTCCACCTTAGCCCAAGGAAAGGTCCCACTCGGTGAGCGGTGAAAGCCCAAGTAGGAAACTCGAAAACTTGGCGCACCACTCTTAACTTAAGAAATAATGATGTCGTGTAAAGTTAATTTTTGATGCAAGAACACTCAGGGAGCTACACGATGACTCATGATACTCGGTGCACCATTTTTGGCCCAAGGATAGGTCCCACTCGGTGAGTGATGAAAGCTGGAGTAGGAGATCTGAATATTTTATGCACTACTCTTGGCCCAAAAAATGTAAAGTCAGAAAAGTAATCCTTGAGTTGAACAGACTCTACAAAATCAATAGTGTCTGACCAACATCCAATGAGGTAGGTGACTAAACTTAAAAGATAAACTCTCTTAGTTGACAATTAAAAGAACAACACTCTATACGGTTGGTGACTATAGTATAAGAACGACACCCCATGAGTGTTGACCTCACTTTTGGAGTGAGCTCTCAACCTCCTATTCTTAGACTTAGGACTCTTCTAGATACTAAGAGCTCCTTAGTCATAAGACATTTTTAGTGAGTAGGTGAACACTTAATCTAAGCTTAGAGACTTAGAAAGGTTAATCACATGATTAGGTCATACCTTAGGACTTAAGGAAATCACTTATCCTATAGCCTAAACCTAATCCATATGCACCTTCTCAAATCAAACCCAGATTCAAATCTCAAACTAAACCTCAAATTTAAATTTAAATTCCAATTCTAATTCCAAATTTAACTCCAAATGATTGAAACCCAAAATCAAATTCAAATCCTAAGACCCTTCCTAAGCTATATGAACCACCTTCATAAGCTTAGCCAAAACACCTTTTAAATCAGATCAAATTCAATTGATTTTTTTAAAAATCAATTATTCCTTCATTTATATTCACAAATATAAATGAAATCCATATCTAAATGATCAAAACTAAATCAAACCAAACCAAAACCCATTTTAAGCCAGATGGACCTACCTCCATGTGCTTAACAAAATTAGCCTTCAAATTAATCCAAACTTAATTGATTTTCTTATAAATCAATTGTTCCTTCATTTATATTCATAAATATAAATGAAATCTAAATTCAAATGACCAAAACTAAATCCAAAATCAAATCAAAACTCAATCTAAGCCCTTTAAGCCAATTCTTTGGACTTAGCCAAATTCCATCAAATTCAAGCCAAAATCAATGGATTTTTTTTGAATCAATCATTCCTTCACTTATTTATCCAAATACAAATGAAACTTATAATCATCAAACCAAATTCAAGTCAACCCAAGTCAAGCCCAACTTAGCCCTTTTGACTTGAAACTTTCAATTAAGCCAAATGCTATTAGACTCCAAACTGATTGTAGTTGGATTTATATTTCAATCTTAGGTTCACATATAAGTCCAACCAAACCTAAATCAAGACAAAACCAAATCAATTGACCAACTTATGTCTACTTGACCCAAAGTGACCTAAAGGACCTATTTGAGCCAACTTCCAATCCAACCCAAATTTGATTGAACTAAGCTCACCAAAATTTGATTGAACATGACTTGACGACCAATTGAGCAAAACCAAGCCCAATTGGCCATTTGACTCAAGTTGACCTAAATTATCCTAAAAGATCGGATTGAGTTAAATCATGATCTAACCTAAATTGATTAGAATCAATGACTCGAGTTCATTCTAAATTGATTATTGAACTTGACTAAAGCCATAATTGAACCCAATTTGATCAATTGAGCCCAATTGAGCCATTTAGTCTAAAGGGTCAATTTGGCCTAAATTCAAACTAATTTCAAATTGATTCAAACCAAAGACTACATTCATCTTCAATTAGCCAATTGAATATGAATCAACCCATAACCCAAGCCAATTTGGCCAATTTTGGTCAAATTGGTCAACTTGACCCATTTGACCCATTTGATTCCAAATGAGCCAAAATCAATCCTAAGCCAAATTAAATCAAATTAATCAACCAAAACACTTCAAATCATCATTTGAACCTAACTCAAGCCTTGGTTTAACCCAGTTTGACCAATTGGTCAACCTAACCCAATATGACCAATGTGACCCAAATTGAGCTAAATCCCATGAAACCAAGCCATGAACTGTTAGGAGCTGATCAAACAAACCCACTTGGGATGAGCCCAAAATCAGCCCAAACCTAATTAGAGCCAAACCCAAGGTAATCCCTCTTAGAAATGACATCCTACATGTGATCTTACCCAAAGAGTGCAAAGTTCACTCCTCCCCATCCTTTTGCATTCAATGGAGTTGATCCTATAACTAAAGAAGAAGACTTTGGAGCTAAATACAAAGTCCTCAATCAAGCCTTCACCATCACAACCACCTCCCCATCACCCTTATTAAAAAAATTCTGCCATCCCCTTGAAAGGAAATAAAGAGGCCTCATTCCAATGATTCTTGAGCTCACACATATTCCAGGAGCTTCCCCAAACAAGGATCAACCTTCCCCCACTCAATTTGAGCAAAAAAAAACATCAAACTGAAGCTTTTCTAGTGAGGAGGTGGCGGCCATTGGTGAAGATGACATTCTAAAGGGAGGCAAAGGTTCAAACTTATTCCAAAGCTCCCTCTCACACCCAAGAGCTTGCTCGGATCTTCATTGTAGAAATCATCCCTGGCGAGGTAATTTCATCAAACTTTGGTCGACTTTAAGGAGCTCTATTTGTGACCATTTTTACGTAATTTTAGGAATTTCTCTTAGATTATCCTTGCTTTTTACATAATCCCCATGTGAATTGAGGGTTTTGTGAAATTGCCATGAAAATGAGCCCATTCAGCGAGATTTCATTTAGATTTCACAAAGAATTCCATATTTCCCTTAGTTTTACTGTTCATCCCGCTGCTTGAGGTTCGTGCGCAACAGCTGCCGTCCGATCTCGTGTTCAGGGGATCAGATGGCCCCGATTTTGCCTAAATCCACATGTTTCGCCATTAGATCATGCAGATCAATATAGACCTTCCGATCGCGATCATTGTCGCCGTTTACGTGGCACTACAACCACGCACCACATGGTGTCGCGTGCCATGCAAAACTATGTGGCCAATCATGCAGTCTCGTGTGGCACCTCATTACCACATCAGCGTCGCGCGGTGCTGACTGGTTTAAGTGAGAAAATCACCTATTTTCTGATTTTAAAAATTATTTAAATCACCTGGAACTTCAAAACTTCATAGAAAATAAAATACTTAATAAAATATTGTAAATAAGGGCTCATTGGATTCGTCTTTTCGAGGGAAATCTAACAAACCTAAAATCTCCAAATTTTACTAAATATTTTGTACTTAATTTGAGTTTTAGTAAGCAATTAAATGTAATTAATTAAACAAAAAATACACATGAGATTGATTTTAAATTTTCAGGGATTAAAATTGAAGTTAAAATACACTCACCAAAAAAATTTAAAGTCAATAGGATTTTTAGATTGGAATATATTGCATTCTAAAGTTGAAATAGTGAAAATAAATTAATGGAATTTATAAAAATCATGGAAAAATCACTTAAATCAACTGAAACTTTGAAAAATCATAACTAATCATAGAAAAATCATAAAAATACAAATAAACATTCTTTTTGAAGGTATTTTAGAGGAGAAATTAATAAAAATATTTCAATTAATTTTGAATAGTAATTAAGGTTTAATTTATATTTAATTAAAAACTTAATTAGTTTAATTACTCCCTAATTACTCAAGTAATTAATTTCAGACTTTTTGAGGTTGATTAATGGGATGATCCCTACCTCCCATAATTTTCTTGGATTTATTGCTTGATTAATTAGAGAAATTGATTATATTAGCCTTTATTACTTAATTAATTAGATGATTAATTAGCATGCTAAATAGTAAGGAAATTAAGCTTGCCAATCATTGTATAATAGTGAATGAGCATAGGAAATGAGATTGGGATCTCTTTACTAATCTTTTACTCTAAGTTCATTTCATTTGAATGGAAATTAATTAATTTGGGATTAATGGTTTAATTAATTAAAATGGCTTAATAAAAATTAAAATCAAATTCCATAACTCATCTAATTAAGTTTATTGGGTAGATCTTTAGGTGTTTAATAACCTAAAGCTATTTAAGGAAATTATGGCTAACCTACATGTGAAAGCAATAAGAATAATTAAGTTCTTTAATCTAATTAACCATTGTGAGTCAATTGCATTAGGCCTTTTATTTCTTAGGGTTATGATTTAAATTCCAATTCATGTCATGTTGGTTTCATAATTAATTGGTTAATTATTTTAAGGTAACATAGGTAAGGGGTAATTAATGGACTTAACTCATATTGTATGCTAATTAATCTATAAAATCAACTTCATTTCTTTTCATTGAACCAAATTGATTAACCAATATGGAAATGGATTACAAGCAAATGATTGAGTCTCCTCTTTTCTCTAAATCAAATCAAACATCTAAAAATAACTTAATAAGAAGCTTTGGTTTACTTTAAATGATTGTATTTAGTATGATTGTCCTTAGGAATTAGTTTGATTGAATGAAATATATGTTTTATTTCTTATTATTCCTTTCTAATCATATTAAATGATGTGTGTCATGTGGTTCCATGCATCCATGCTTTCAAAAATCAATTAAATTAAATGAAAATTTCTTTATGTTGAGCTTACATGCGTTGAACTTAATTTATAATATGTGTGACTATTATTACTATTAAATCAAAAATTATTTTCAAAAGCTTATAAATCAATTACAATATATGGACTTATTTTAGTCATAAGTATATGTAAGCTTGCATCTTTTCTAGTTTAAACATATGATGTGGAGTTCTTTTTCTTTAATTCACATATAGATTTCCATAAGTTTGAACATTCATAAGTGTATAGTCTATTTAAAAAGACACAACACTTATTTGAATTCATCCTTATATATATTAGAATTTGATAGAACTTTAACTCATATGTATAAATAAATTCAATTAAGAAAGATACAACTTTTGCATGATTTTATATTATTGTAGTCATTTGTACATTCATGTGTATTTAAGAATAGCAGGTATATCTAGTCTGGACATTCCGGGGACTCACGACTTTAAGTATCCCCAAGGTCATCTTTACCTCACTCCCCTAGTTAACAGTGGCAAAGTACTTAAAACTTTTATACACTTGAGTGTGCTAATGAGTGAAAATCCCATTTTCTACAAAATACGCATATGCATCTTTCATTTAAAGTGTGTTAAAAGAAATATATTGCATGTATTAGTCATACTTAGGATTCAATCATATACATGTGATGGAAAGGAGTGATGTATGTCATGTGTAGTAGTTCATTCAAATTAATATTAAGTTATCTTTCATATTAAATAGAATCATTTAAAGTGAACCTAAACTTAGGTTTAATTTAAAATATGTAATAAGCCACTCACTAAAGAGAAAAATTAGCATGCTTTAGAAAGTAGCTTAAGGTAGGATTGAAAGAGAGTAATTTTTTTTCCTCTCTTTATAACATTTAGTTGCTAAGTGTATGGTATATGAAATAAAAAAATACTAAGTAAAATTCTCAAATTAATTAAACCACTTAAAGTGAAATCAACCTCTTATGACTAAACATCCTTTCACATTTATAAAATTATAACCTTAATGTAGTTAGGACTTACCACACAAGCCTTAACACACACATTAGAATTAAGTCACCACTTTTAGTTCTAAGTTAGGATAGTGTATGTTTGGTGTATATTTATTTTGTGATGTAATATTTTAGACTGAATGTTAGCATATATGATTCATGGACTAGATGGTAGGCCGTGATTAGCCTAATCTTATTTTATGTAGGGGATTATGCTTAAAGGGACTGCTTAAAAATAAAATAAATGCTCTCTTTGAAGGTTGCTTATGCCCCTAAGCATAATCCAAGTTATGACAGGTGGATTTGGCTACCTATGTGCAGGGTGCTAAGTCCAAATTATGATATAACTATTTGGGTTATATGTGTTAGCCAACACTTATTTTATAGGTGTATTTAGATTTACTTTTCTATTTTTAATATAATTTTGCATTAAAAATTAGGATTAGTGCTATGGTGGTTTAGGATGAGCATTGGCTAAAAGGCTTAGTCTTGGGGTGCCATGTGATGCCTTGAAGCCTACCACATCAAAAGGAGCAAAGATATGAAGAAATGAAGGAGACATGAAGAATAAAGACTTGAAGACCCCCCATAGCATTTATTATTTATAATTATAATTATTCTTTTATATACTAGGTTATATAAAGGCAGAGCTCGGAAACCCATTTTCTTTTTTGTGACCAATCAACCGACTACCTTTTATTCTTTTGTGCTAGTGTTATAAAATTGTCTGATGTTGTGTTTAGTTTGCTCAATAGAAATGGCATGCTTTTTTTAGTTTCTTCAATATTAGATGTTTAAATGTGTATAATGGATGTGATTAGGCTCTTAGGAAAAATTAATTTTTTACCCAACTATAACTCATAACTAAAGTAATCTCACCATAAAGCTTAGGCATTAAATAAGATAAGTAAATGATTTAGCAATCCCTTAGTTGAATGGTTGAATGTCTCACAATATGCATGCATATTCTTCCTCTCTTGAACATGAAGGATCTCCATCATTGCATGATAGGGGAATGCTTGACGTGAGAGCATCCCTTATGGTGGAGATCACCTTCTTCTAGCTGATTTAGCCCATGACCTATTTTCAACATGCATTTAGACATAAGAAATCCTATGGCTTTTGTCAAAATGAAGTGTCAAAATCAAATAAAATTTGAAAATATTTACATTTGTAGATTAAGTCATTACTCATACCACTCATGCTCTAGTCTCTTAGGGAGTGGGTTTAATGACTTTAGTCTCTTTATAAATAAACAACAACATAACTATCTTGCACTTTCATAAGACTGGACTATATGATTTTGAATCATAGGAGGTGTTAGGTAGCAGCCACTCCAAGCAGTTATAAGTCTAGAAGTTAGACAGTTTATCACCATTATGTCCATCTCTCGCTTAGATTTAGGTTGTGCTTTAGCTTATGCTAAAGCTTCATAGATTTAGGATTTGAGGTAGCTTTTTCCTTTCAGGTTACAAGCATAAATCCTCACCTCTTAGCCATTTTCACAATCTTGTGTTGTTGGATTATAAGTCATAGCTTTCTAATAAAATTTGAACTCAAACAAATAAATCTCTTCAATTTTAAATATATAAAGCTCAATTATATGGTAGATTGGAATGCTCACTAAGCTTCTAGTATCATGAGCATTTCCTACTTTCTCCCTTTAGATTCCAAAAATTAGTCTTCTCCTTGATCCATCTCATTTGATTTTCTAAAATAGCCAATCCTTTAATAATCTAGCCTTGAAATCTTTGGAGACTTTTATTTCTACTTTAATTAAGAGTATTCTTAAGGAATTCACTTTTTTTAGAATGTAATTAACTATGGAGGCTTGCCTCCACAAGGAACCTAATGAACTCTGCTTAAAATAAACCCTACTTTACTTTTCACATAAAGTAGCGAAAAAATCTCTGGTATATTCGAAGACCCATCATACCTTAGAAGTCTTTAATAGGTGATTAGGTTCATTATAGGGTGTTGATTTCTATCTTTTGAGATAGTGCATCATACCTTAATGTAGTACCCGATCACTTTAATAAGTACTTCCTAAGATCTGCATGGTGTCCCACATCCAAAAATAAACACCATTGATTTTACTGGAGACTCCACTGGAGAAGGTTCCTCTCTCCATCTTTAGTAGATAATTATTATTTCCAAGCATCGATAGTGGACTTATATTTTGTATAAGCCTAAGGACTATCTTTCTTTCTGTTGGCATTTAGCTTATTTCATCTTTAAGCAAAGCTAGCCAACATCCTTTAGGTTTTAGGACCTCACTTAGTGTAGGTCTTAAAATCCCTATTGGGTCCCCCAATAGGTAAAGATAAACTAACTAAATAAAGGAGATGACAAAATACAAATTTTTGAACCTCTTTACCACTAGCTTGGCCAGGTAAGGTTTATGCCACATTTAAGAAAACTAAAACTAAAACTAAAACAAGTAAAGTCTTTTGCAAAATATTCTCAAAAGCACTTTTCCTAAACAAAATCATTTTTAAATTCACTCCACATGAAGTTTTCAAAAACATAAAACTTTTCAAATCTCTTTAAAATAAAAGACAATTAAACCTCATTTAACATACCTAAATTTGTTAAATGAGGGTCCTCTTTCAAAATTCAAAATCAAATTTACAATCATCAAAATCCCTTTCAAAGATTAAAAAAAAGCACATATCTTAAAATAAAATCAAACCAATCTATTTAACAAATGGAGTTCCATTTTAAAATCAAAATCAAAACATACCCAAATTTATTAAGTAGTTCTCCTTTCAAAAGCAATATCACACAAAGTCAAGATATATATTTTGAATCTCATTTGGCATACCCAAATTTGCCAAATGAGAGTTCTATTTTCAAAAGCAACCACACACAGATAATTGAACTCCATTTAGTATACCTAAAATTGCTAAGTGGTGTTCCCCTTTTTCAAAAACCAAAACAAATTGGATTCTACTTAACATACCTACATTTGCTAAGCAAAGTATCTTCCTTCAAAATTATAAAAAAAATTAACACACATTTGAATTCCATTTAACACACCCAAATTTGTCAAATGAGAATTCCCCTTTTTTTTTAAAAAAAAAATCAAAATAAATTGGACTCTACTTAACATACCCACATTTGTAGAGAGTTCTTTTTTCAAATCATAAACAAATTAAACACAATTGAATTCCATTTGACATACCCAAATTTGTCAAATGAGAATTCCCTTTTTATAAAATCAAACATCATCATGAAAATCAAATTGAACTCCATTTAACATACCACATTTGTTAAATGAGAGTTCACCTCTTTCAAAATGAAACAAATACCAAGTCACACTTACTTAACATACCACATTTTAGGTAAGAATCCCACTTTTGAATTAAAATCAAACACATTTTGGACCTTACTCAACATACCACATTTGTTAAGTAAGAGCCCTATCTTCAAATCAAAGCAACAAACACACTTGAGCCCTGCTTAACATAACAAATTTGTTAAGTAAGGGTTTCACTTTTCAAATAAAACAAAACATCAAATATTTTGGATCTTACTTAACATACCACATTTGTTAGGTAAGAATCTCACTTAAAAAATATTAAACACTTGAACCCCTACTTAACATACCAAATTTGTTAAGTAAGGGTCTCAATTTTCAAAATCAAATCAAAATACATCAAACACATTGGGATTCACTTAGCATACCTAAATTTGATAAGTAAAGATCCCATTGTCAAATAAAATACATGACAACAATCATTGTAAACAACAAAAATGCTTTCAGAAAAAAAAAATTATTTTCAAACATGCACTTGAATCTCACTTAGCATACCTAAATTTGCTAAGTGAATATTCCAAACAACAAATCAAAATTTTCGAACAAAGGATGAACAAAAGAACTTCATCTCCAAAATCTCTCCAAGATGGATTGAGCCCCACTCAACATACTCAAATTTGTTGAATGAGGGTTTTAAATCAAAACCAAAATTCAATGGCAAAGTTTCTCATCAAAATTCTAAATCTCTCCAAATCAATGAACCCCACTTAGCATACTCAAACTTGTTGAGTGTGGGTTCAAATTCCAAATTCAAATCAGAAATCAGTGATTGAAGGTAAATATGAAGGTCAAAGTCAATATTTTCACATGCAGATATCAAAGCACCAAGTTCAAGCTCTCAATAGGTTCCTAGTAAGTTTATTTTCTCTTTCCCTCCTAATGACTAGCCTTGGATCGCCAATCTCACCACGAGAGCCACCCACGATTTACTTTGGTCATGGCTGAGGGGTTAGGATTACTGAGGGGCATCCTCATAATTGTAGAGGAGGTGGGCGTAAGCCACTCCGCTTTGATGTTGAGTCTAACCCTGAGTTTTTCTCTCTGAAGAGGAAGGCTGTGGAGGTCCTTGTCGCAGTGCTAGTGCCAGTTCAATATACTTCTATTATTCCTACCACAGCTCTGGTGCGAGCTGTTACCTTCTCCTCGATCCCCTCAAAGGGGAAGGCTATCTTAGCATCTGAGATAGTCTCCCCTACCTTTGAGGTAGGTTCCAGCTCCCGCACTACACCGCTCTCCCGCACCCAATGCAGCAACAAAGGATGGAAGATCAAGCGACACCATGAAAGTGCAGTTAGGGAGGTAGACGCCACATCACATATTATTGAGGAGGGTTCTCCTAGAGAGGTCTCCCCTTTCTTGGGTGGTAGTATATTCCACCCCTTCTCCGGTTCAGATGGAGAGGGGGATGCAAGGAGGATTGCTACATCTCCTTCACCACCAGCTTACTACAAGGCACCAGCTAGGTAGAGGAGGAAACCCTATGCTAGCCTCAGGATAGTTCTTCACCAGGTTAGCAAAGCCTATGGACACTCAGAGTCTGGTGCACTATTTGAGGGTATGTGATCCCCAGCAGTTCCTGATCCATAGAGAGGGCCACCCCAAGGTTGACAAGAGCAGGTGGAGAGATGGAGGAATGGTAGACAGTCGATGTCCTCCACCCTTGTTGATTTCCGATCGAGTGGCGATGATGACAAGATAGTACTTACTCGGCACCATGAACCATGGAGGAGCTCGAGTGGTGTTACACCCATCACACCACTATTCCCCATCCACCATCATCTGTCTAGGTGCCTCCTTCCACTGTTCTTACCAAGGCTTAGAGATCTACATCCAGGGAGAAGAAGTCCCCATTGGTGATTGCCTCTGGATCCCACTCCACCTACTCCACCTAGTGAGGTGAGGTCAAGCTCTCCCATTTGACCTCTCACTTCAGTTATGGAAAAGAAGGAGTGGCAAAAGTCATGGTCACACCACCACCAAGCCACAACACACCACACCAACAAAGAATGACAGTAGGGAGAAGGAGGGACACGTATAGTTCCCATGGCACTCAATCCTCCCAGCGAGGGTGTCTCATCGAAAGATCTACATAGATTCGATGAGCATAGTTCTATAGTGGATGCCAGTCTTTTTCCCATCCGTGTGAGTAGAAGATCGTCACTAGATGACATCTGGGAGGACTACTTTGCTAAGAAGAGATGACTTATGGGTAATGATCATTGAGGAGGTGTTGATCCAAGGATGATCTTCTGGAGGATTCCGCTGAAGTCCACATGGTCGATACTCGAAGCTCCCTCCACCGAGACCATCAGAGCTAGGAAGGTGTTGTGGTTGAAGAAGATGATACCGCCCATTCAACCCAACACCTCCTCCAGTAGGTTAGACAGAAGGATGATCAAATCCACAGGATGGAGAAGAATATTTAGGATTTGTTAGCGATAGCACTTCGTAATCAAGCTCCAACATTCTATATGGAGGCCAGCTTCTACATGTCTTAGAACCCCAAGAAGAGTACCTCTCAGAGATAGTGGTATCATGCATAGAAAGGTCATAGATAGCACCTCCATGCAGGAGAGGGACATCAAACAAATGGTGGAATAGAGTGAGAGAACATAAGCTGGGTACCTCATCCATTCCAAAGGGTGCCCAGAGAATTTGACATAATTCGATCTCAAAGATTTGTGCCACCTTCTTTCAAGATCTTTGATGGCGGGGAACCCTCTAGATATATAGCACTTTAGCAAATAAGGAGGTAGTAATGCATTTCTCTTTCACTTATTCATCAGTAATCTTTCAGGGATTACATTTGATTGGTATGCCAAACTTTCCAACGGTTGGGTAAAGACATTTGCTAAGTTGGAGCAACTTCACATTAAGAGGTTTGGAGTTAGCAAAGATGGTGATCTGTACAACAAAACCCGTGTCCCACATTGATTATATTCTCAGGTGGTAAAACCTGAGTATGAAATGTGAACCACAACTATCTGAACAACATGCCATAGAAATTCTTCTTAAGAATATTCATGGCCTAGTTGCTTTCACACTCAAGGGATTTACTATCAAAACCTTTGAGAAGCTAATCAATAAGATGGCTAGTCTATAAGGAGAAGCCAAATAATTAGCTTTCCAAGACCAATCATCTAAGCCTAAATCGTAGAAAGCTTTTGAAAGAAGCGAGTGGTAGTTGCATTAGTTGACAGGGGGAAGCAACCAATTAGAGTTCAGTTTGAGAGACCTAGAGCTCAGCAATCTCTGCATCCACCACCTCAACCATCATATTGGCCACCACAGCCACCTCAACGGCCATTACCACCACTTCCTCAATAGTATACTCATGGATACTCCTATCCACTACCATGTAGCTATTATCCACCTACTCTTGATAAATTAAACAAGGCATATTCATTCAAGAGGGAGGTAGTAGAAAATCTTTAAGAACCTCTTAAAGAAACCTGATTTTCAACTATTAAAGCTTAAGAGGCCAAAGGAAGTGGGCAAAAGTGATGATTCTAACTTTTGCCCCTACCACTGCATGTTTGGTCATGTCTTAGAAGAATGCATCACCTTCAAGGACTGGCTTGAGCGTAGCTACAAGTCGAGTGCCATAATTATTCCTAAGGATTATTTATTAGAACAACCATTTAGTTATGTTAGGGTAATCCTTGGGGATACATGTGATCCTCCCAAAACAAAAGAACGTTGGGAAATTTCCTTATCCTGAACCTCTAAAAAGATTATTTCTAAGATCAAGAAACTCTTTTTGTAGGTGCCTGAGGTAACTCAAACCTCCAACATCAAGGAAGGTTTGCAAGTTGCCAAAGATAACTCGAGAAAAGTGGAGCTTGCCAAGGATACCAAGAAGCAAACCATTAACCAAGAATAGCATTCCCTCCACTATTACAGCTACTACTTTATCCAGTTCTTCTTCTGATAGAAGTGATGTATCAGCTGACAAGGGCACTAAAACCCTTACCCCGCTTACTTTATTTGATTTTTATTATGTACCTCCACCTAAAAAGAAATCAATGAATAAAGCAGATTCCACTTACATCTTGTCCATTTCTGATGCTCTTGATTTTATTCCTATTGAAAGGTCTCCAAGTCTAGAAAATAATAATATCTCTAATAATTATGATCCTTTCTCTTCTGATTCAGAATCATACTTTTCTTTTCTGAATCAATTAGGTTCACCCGTTGAGATTGACTGAGTCACTAGGTCCCATAGGAGAAGTATACCCGATGAGCAGGTCAAACTTTTCGCCAACCCACCACATGAAGTCACTGAAGTCAATCTACACAGTGGTAAAGTTCTACCTCCTAGGGTAGCACCTCAGGATAAGGGCAAGCAAGTCATTGGTTCCAATGAGCAGATAGCCCCTCTACAGGATGCTCCACTTATGGATATGCTTGTGGAGGACTAGCCTAGAGTTGATTACAACATTCTAACTTACCTTAGAAAGTTACCAGCTAATTTAAGCATATATGACACCCTTGTCTTATCCAAAGAGACGAAGAAATCTTTAATCAAGGCTCTTCTTGATCCAGAGATATGCTTAGCTTAGCAGACCACTATTAGAGAGGAGGCTCACTATTCAGAGGATGTCCCAGGAGTCACTTTTAGCGATGAAGACTTGCTTTTAGGGATGATCAAACACAATCGTCACCTCTACATCAGGATATGGGTAGATTCAAACTATCAAGGGTGTTGGTTGACCCAGTCAGCCAACATCATGAGTCTAAAGACCCTTGCCTACTTGAGGATTGATATTTCCAAACTCAATTCAGAGAGGATGATGTTGAAAGGATTTAATGAGTAAGGTGAGAGGGCTTTAGGCTCCATAGTGTTGCCAATGGAGATTGATGATGAAGGCTGAAGCCAATTTTCACATTATAGATTCAAATACATCTTTCAATGCTTTGCTAGGGAGACCATGGATACATGAGAACAAGATGGTCCCATCCTCTTTATACCAGTGCATCAAGTTCATGAGAGGTGGGATCGAGTACTATGTCAAAGGAGATCTCAAGCCATTTACAGTTCATGAGGTTGACATATATGAGGATGCAGCCTACTACCTTCCTCAAAATAAACAAGTCTATTCTCACAAACTTGGCCAAAGCTCAAAAATAAAAGAAAAAAAAAAGAAAAAGAAGAAAAAGAAAAGGAAAAAGGAAAAAAGAAAAGAAAAAAGAAAATAAGATTGAAAATAAAAGAGAGCAAGAAATAGACTTGGAGGAGGAACTAGAGCCTGAGATTAGATTCTACCCACAGTTCATTGCTTCATTTAAGCATGGGGTAGGATGACCCGACCTCCACCAGGTAGAGGAAGAGGTAGATTTAGAGGCAGCCCTAGGGATGGAAGACCTCTTTATTGGCCACCAATAGGAGATATGTCTCAGCTACTAGGAGTACACCTATTATCCATATAGACTTAGACTCTAGTTCAAAGGATGAGTCTATAACAGCACCGCTTTCTTCAAAAGATTCCTTTCAAGGTGACACTTGAGCTGAACAGTAATGAAGACTAGGCTCCAAAGCAAAATATGAGTGTATCTAAGTCTATATGTGAAAAAGTCAGGCATCAGTTGGAAACCTTATCTCTAACCCCACTTTCCTCATAAAAAGTTGAGGGTTTGGTAGTTAAGGGAGCCCCTAAGTCATCCACATATGTGAAGACATAGACGTTCTTTCTGAGAGCATCATTCTCAAGTCAAAAGTTGATGTAGAACTTGAGGATGATTCATATAAAGATTTAATAGAATTACTTTTTGATTGGTACTCATCTTGTGTTCTAAATTTAGTAAAAAAAGTATTGATTCCACATACATGGTCCAAGCATAGGTTAGATTACTTTGAAAGGTTATGGAACAATAAATGTAAGAATTCTCAATCAAGATTAGAACTAGATTTAGTATAATGGGTCTAGTCGATGATGATGATTATTGTTTAGTCAACACCTATCATTTGGAATCTGATAGGTTCTTTTCAAATCACATTAACTCATATAAGGATGTGTGCTTAAAAACTTCATATGCTCTAAATAATTTTGAAGTCAAAGTTGCACCGCCAGAGTTTGAAGAGGATATCAAGTCAACCATTGACGAGCTCAAAAAAAATAACTTGAGGACTGAAGAAGATCCACGCCCAACATACATTAGTTCTTTGTTGAACCAAACTGAAACCAATGACTTAGTTATGCTATTGACTGAGTTTAAAGACTACTTCTCATAAAGTTATGAAGAGATGCCTGGATTATCTCCTGACATAGTAGTCCACAAACTAGCAATACAACCTAATGCTAACTCTATCAAGTAAGCTCCTAAACACATGCGATTAGACGTTGAACAATAGGTCATTTGAAGTCAATAAATTGATCAATGTTGGTTCATTAGAAGAAAAAATACTCTTACAAGCTGTCATCCCAATTAAGAAAAATAATGGCCAAATTTGCATATGTGTTGACTTTAGGGATTTAAATAAGGCATGTATAAAAGATAAATTTCCACTAATACTAGAATTGATGGTGGACATTGCCTCATCTCATGTAGTCTTCTCCTTCATGGATGGCTCATTAGGATACAAATAAATAAAGATGGCCTCTGAAGATGAAAAAATACCTTTCCTTTAAAAAATGTAAGTCTCTGGGTGCTATGACTCAAATCTTGAACTCATTCATCATCAAGTTGAGTGTATGTTGATGATCTCAAGTAGTCAAAAGTAAAGAAAAGGAACCACCACTTTGACTGAGAGTTTTCAAGGTTAAGATAATTTAACCTCAAAATGAACCCCCTAAGTGTGCATTGAAACTTCAGGAAGTTCCTTGGGTTTGTTGTCGACATAATCAAGATCAACTGAAGATCAAAAGATACTAAAATGCCACCCCCAATATCTAAGAGCGCTTCATATCCAACCTATTAGAAGGGCGAGCCATTTTAGCACTTGTCAAGAAGGACGCCAAGTTCAAGTGGGATGATCAAGATGCCTTTGAAGACATCACTGATAATGCCAATTCTAATAGCCCCTATCCCGGGCAAGATACTCATCCTCTACACTACTGCATTAGACGACTCCCTTAGCGCTTTGCTGGCCCAAGCCAATGATGAAGAGAAAGAGAATGCTCTCTATTATCTCAGCCGTCATTTAATCTCTACTAAAGCAAATTATCCACCCATTGAGAAACATAGCCTAGCTTTACTCTTCGCATCCCAAAAGCTAAAACATTATATGCTTCTCACTAAGTCAACTTGATCTCCAGAGTTAATCCACTGTAGTACCTCATGACATGGTCGATGCTATCCGGACGATTGGCACGATGGTCCATGATTCTCTCATAGTTACACATTACTTTTGTACCCCTCTGTGCAGTGAAAGGTTAAGTATTAGCAGACTTCTTAGCAACACACCCACTCCATGCTGACTCTCTACTTAATGATGAACTCCTCAATGAACAAATTATGAAGTTAGGGGACACTAGCAATCATTGATGGAAATTGTATTTTGATGGTGTGGCTTCTTCTCAAAAAGGAAGAGAACCACAATCTACTCTTCTAGGAAAGGCAGGGCTAAGAATAGTCATTCTAACTCTAGACTATGATGTGATGAGATTCTCATACCATATATCTAATCCTTGCATGAACAACATAGGTGAGTATGAGGCTTTGATTTTCAGTCTAGAGTTAGCATCCAAAATATTAACATCTTTGAGGATTCTCACCTGGTCATCAACCAAATCACTGGGTCTTACAATGTGCTTAAGCCTAAGCTCCATCATTATCACAAGTACACCATGGAGCTATTAGCTCAAATCTCAGAAGTTACCATAGACAAGATCCCTCGAGGAGAGAACGCAATAGCGGATGCACTAACAAAGCTTTCCAAAGAGTTGACATATCCAAAAGATGAATCTATATCAATAAAGATTCAAAATAGACAAGTCATGTCTCTTATTGATACTAAATTTATCAAAAAATACTCTCTTGAAGGGGAGGTTGCTATTGCCCAAAAGGATGAGGAGCTAGATTGGAGGCAACCATTCATAGACTATCTAACTAAAGGCAAACAACCTCAAGAGGAGTCACAAGCCTATCAGATGAAGTAGAGAGCCCTTTCTTACACTCTCATCGATGGAACCTTATACCAGCAGTCCTTCGATCATATGTGGTTATGTTGTTTAAATAAGCATGAAGCCCATAAGATCGTGACCAAGGTACACTTAGGATTATGCGGAGCTCACCAATCCGGTCTGAAGATGAAGGCCAAGATCAAGAGACTAGGGTACTATTGGCCTGCGATGATTACTAACTACATGGACGTAGCCAAGCATTATCACCAATGTTAGGTGCATGAAGTGGACCTACAGCAACCACCCAACATTCTACATCCAACATTGGCCTCTTGGCCATTCGAGTGTTGAGGTACTAACATTGTGGGTCTGATCGATCCTAAAGGTCATCGATTCATCCTTGCCACTACTAATTACTTTTCCAAGTTGGCAAAGGTGATTCCTCTCAGGGAGGTCAAATCTTAACTTGCACTCCAATTTTTTAGGAACCATATCGTATATAAGTTCAGGGTGCCTCGATGAATTATATCTGATAATGGTATTGCATTCAAGAGTACCAAGATCAACAACTTCACTCAGAGACACATCATAGATTGGAGATACTCTACCATATATTACCCGCGAGTGAATGGTCTAGTAAAAGATTTCAGCAAAACTCTCATTCAAATACACAAAAAGACACTCGATAATAATAAGCGACAATGGCATAAGCAGTTAGTTGAAGCTTTGTGGGCTTACCGCATCACTTATAGAGCTCCAACTTAATATACTCTTTTCTTCTTAGTATATGGGTCTGAAGCCATTCTACCATTAAAAGTCCAAGTCCCATCACTAAGGATAGCTGTGGGTAGGAAGATCACGATGGAACAAAATACCAAGTTGCGATTAGAATAGCTTGAAGGTTTGGAGGAGAGACGCTTATAAGCATGCTAGAACCTCGAGTTATATAAAGCCAAAATGATTTAAGCTCATAACAAGTTCGTCTGTCCTAGAGCTTTTCAAGTAGGAGAGCTTGTTTTAGTTCTAAGAAGATCAATTGTTGCCCATCGCATGATGAGAGGTAAGTTTGAACCCACTTAGGAAGGCCCTTTTGTCATAGAAAAGGCCTACCAAGGAGGATCATATCAACTCATCACCCATAAAGGAGAGCGTCCGATGCATCCAATCAACAGGCTTTATCTAAAGAAATATTACCCATAAAATCATGTTTTTTAAAAAGTAATTATCATCAATAAAAGTCTATTTCTGTTCATTAAATATTCTTTCCATTTGAAGCATTTTCATCTATGAATCTGCCACGATGCATTTCAGATAGGTGTAAGAACCCAAGCGACATCCTATCCTTATCAACACAAACACAAACTACACACAATTCTCTAGTGCTATTAGGATATGTGTAAGAGAACCCAAGAGGCAACCTATTTCAACTAGCACAACTAAGTTAGGTGTAAGAGAACTCGAGCAGCATCCTTTCTTGGTGGAATCACATTGCCCATGTGGCACCATTTCATCCATTCTTCGACGTGTTTTAGGATAGGTGTAAGAGAACCCAAGCAGCATCCTATTCCTTCTTTCACAACACAAACACACATGCATATCTTCTGTCTCTGGCTACTTTGATGTGGGATAACACCCCCCGTGGCCCTCACTCATTAGCTGCTCTAGGTCGAAGCAATGACCTACCCCTGGTGGTTATTTAGAGGATGTAAGTTGCTTTTCTTCCTGACTTGATCGCTGCACACCGATGAGCGACTTGTTAGTATGGCAGGCCTTACTGCATGGTTGGTAAGCTACCCTCATGTTGGCTCCATTTAAGAGGATGCAAGTATGCTACACCTTCTTCTTAAACTAGCCATCATGAACTGACTTGGTTGAATATATCTAACAAACACACATGTACATATTTTATCTTGGGCTACTTTGATGTGGGATAACGCCCCCTACGACACTCACTCATTAGGTGCTCTAGATCAGGCTGACGTGTTACTCTATTAATGTGTCACCCCTAGTGGTCCCTTATTTAGGAAGATGTAAGTCTGCTATGCTTTCTTTCTTGATTTGACTGCTGCACATTGATGAGTGCCTTGTTAGCATGGTAGACCTTACTACGTGATTAGTAAACTACCCTCATGTTGGGTTCATTTAAGAGGATGTATGTCTGCTACACCTTCTTCTTAAACTAGCCAATGTGAACTGACTTGGTCAAGTAGAGGAAAGTCCCCCAGCGGCTCCTTTCCTCCAGACTACTACAAGTTTGGGATTAGTCCTTCTTTGTGACTCCCTACTTGGTAGTCGCCCTTAGGTCTGGTTTGATCTATTACACTATCAACAGGTTGCCCTAGCGGTTGATCCCTACTTTGGAAGATGTAAGTCTGCTACACTTTCTTCCCAAGAACTGTTGTTGCACACCGATGGGCAGCTCTAGGTCAGATAGCCCCTGTTGAGCCGATGATAGATTATCCCGACTATCAGTTCTACTTTAGGGAGATATAAGTCTACATGCCTTCTCTCTAGACTGATTGTCACACACGACACCTTAGGTTGGTTGGTGTTCGCTATGCTGACAACGACCCACCCAGTGGATACACCACTCTTAGCAGATGTGAGATTGGTATGCTTTCTCCATGAGTTGGCCATTGAATACCTACAGGCATTATGTTATTCATGGATCAGGATAATGTCCCTAGTGGCACCTCCCTTGTGTGGGTTAATTTGGATTGGGCAGTCCCCCTTTCCTAGTAACCACCCCTGTGATTGGAGATTATGTTCAGTGGATGTGCAGATTCTCCCTTGGTCCAGTAAATCTGAGATAGGTCAAGGCCAACATAGCCCCTTATCAGTGTGGTCCCTCGTGCACCAACAGAGTCCATGATAACAAACAAATAAAATATATTTTTGCTTATGGATTAGGAATTAATGCCCCAGTGACACCTTTCCTAAGTCGGCATCCTATCTTTAGGGCAATGTTTTCAAAACTCCCTATAAGAATTGCCTGACTACCTTTGAGTTGAGATAAGTCCGGCACTCCCCTAGTCACCCCAGTTGGATTCAATCACCAACAAAGTTACCCGATGATCATCTTTCTTTGGAAGATGTAAGTCTGCTATGCATTCTTTCCAGTATGATCGTTGCACACTAATGGATAGCCCTAGGTTTGGTTCAATCTATTGTACATCAATGGGTCACCCCAGCTGCTGGTCCCTACTCTAGAAGATGTAAGTCTACTACACTTTCTTTTTAGTACATCCATTGCACCCCAAAAGTCACCCCTTAGGTCAGATAGTCTTACTCTTTGGCCGGTAGACTATCCATTTGGATCGATAAATCTGAGATAGGCCAAGGCCGACATAACCCCTTCTCAGTGCGGTCCATCGCACACTCGATAGGATCCATCAAATGAAATGATTACTCTCGAGTTGACATAAGTTCCCAACAACATTCACTCAGTAGTTGCCTTAGGTCAGACTTGATTTGTAGCGCTATCAACAGGTCTCCCCAATGGTTTTTCCCACTTTGAAAGATGTAAGTTTGCTACGCTTTCTCCTTAGCACAGCCATTGCACACCGAAAGGAAACCCTTAGGTCAGATAGTCCTACCTTATGACTGGTAGACTACTCCTTTGGAATTGTAAATCTAAGATAGGTCAAGGCTGACATAGCCCCTTCTTAGTGGATCCATCGCACACCAATAGGATCCACAACATAACACACCAAATTAAATTAAATCAAATCAAATTAATTATCAATACTACTCTTAAGTTAAGGTAAGATTCCCAGCGGCACTCACTCAGTAGTCACCTTAGGTCGGGTTTGATTTATTGTGCCATCAACAGATCACCCCAATGACTAATCCTTACATTATAAGATGTAAGTCTACTATGCTTTCTTTCTATTACAATCATTGCATACTGAAAGGCAACCCTTAGGTAGGATAGCCCTTTCCTATGGCAGGTAGACTACCCCTTTGGATTTGTAAATCTAAGACAGGCCAAGGCCTCTATGGCTTCTTCTTAGTGGGTCCATCACACACCAACAGGGTCAATAACAAACCAAATTCAAAACCAACCTTTCTAGTGGAGTCAAATTAAACATATCAAACAAACCAAACTTCACCCCAATGAGGTGCAAAGCAGATTAGTCTTTCTAGTGAGCCCAAATCAAAATTTAAATCTAACAAATTCAACCAGGCTTATATCCCCAGCGGATGTACCCTCAATTCAAAAATTATTCTCCCTAATGGAGCCATAAGAATCCAATCAAACTCTTATCCCCCAACAGATAGACCGAACCTACTTCCCTAGTGGAAGGTTCACATCTCCAATCTCTAATGGATTCAAATCCATATCCCTAGCAGATATGCCTCCACATCAATTAAATTAAAATAAATTAAAAATTAATTTGATCTTGATCCCTAATGGGTTATAGATTCTTATCCCCAATGGATACACACCTAACTTAATCATATTCACAATCAAACTCAAATCCATATCCCCAGCAGATAGCTTGAACTTGTTTCCCTAATGGAAGGTTCATGTACTCAATCCCCCACAGATTCTTTCTTCTGGTCCACTTATGCCTCTGGCATAAAGAGACATTGCACCAAGATCGTGATTCTATCTATCTTTCAAGTTTAGGTATATATCATTTACATTAGTGTTCGTAATCTTCAATGTTGTTGATCATTTTGGTCAACACCAATACATGTGTGCCTGCTTACATTTTATGCTTTTGTTGACCTCATATTTGGAGTGAGCTCTCAACCTCCTCTTCTTAGACTTAAGACTCTTCTAGACACTAAGAGCTCCTTAGTCATAAGACATTTTTAGTGATTAGGTGAACACTTAATCTAAGCTTAGAGACTTAGAAGGATTAATCATAGTGTTAAGCCATGCCTTAGGACTTAAGAAAATCACTTATCCTATAGCCTAAACCCAATCCATATGCACCTTCTCAAATCAAACCCAGATTCAAATCTCAAACCAAACCTCAAATTCAAATTCTAAATATAATTTTAAATTTGACTCCAAATGATTGAAACCTAAAATCAAATTTAAATCCCAAGACCCTTCCTAAGCCATATGAAATGCCTTCATAATCTTAGCCAAAACACCCTCTAAATCAAATCAAATTCAATTGATTTCTTTATAAATTAATTATTTCTTCATTTATATTCACAAATATAAATGAGTTCAATATCCAAATATTCAAAACTATATCAAACCAAACCAAAACTCCTTATAAGCCAAATGGACCTACCTCCTGTGCTTAACCGAATTAGCCTTCAAACCAATCCAAACTCAATCAATTTTCTTATAAATCAATTGTTCCATCATTTATATTCATAAATATAAATGAAATCTAAATTCAAATGCCAAAAACTAAATCCAAAATCAAATCAAAACCTAATATAAGCCCTAGGATTGAACCAAGCTCACTTAAACCTTTCACCATGATTGTTGATCGCTCTAGGATGATCAATTGCAATCAATTGGGTCAAACCAAGTCAACTTGATCACTTGACCAAGTAAACCCTTTAGCCCAATGAACCAAAACTGACCAAAACCAATCCTACATCAAATTAATTAAAACCAATTATTCAAATCAACTCAAAATTAATATTTGAACATGACTTGACCACCAATTGAGTCAAACCAAGCCCAATTGGCCATTTGACCTAAGTTGACCCAAATTTGCCCAAAGGGCCAAATTAGGCCAAATCATGATCTAACCTAAATTAATTACAACCAATGACTTGAGTTCATTCCAAATTGATTATTTAACTTGATCAAAGCTATAATTGAACCCAATTTGATTAATTGAGCCCAATTGAGGCATTTAGCCCAAATTGACCTAAAGGGTCAATTTGACCTAAATTCAAATTAAATCCAAATTAATTTAAACCAATGACTACATTCATCTTTAGTTAGCCAATTAAACATGAATCAACCCATAACCCAAGCCAATTTGGCTAATTTTGGTCAAATTGGTCAACTTGACTCATTTGACCCATTTGATTCCAAATGAGCCAAAATCAATCCTAAGCCAAATTAAATCAAATTGATCAGACCAAAACACTTAAAATCACTATTTAAACCTAACTTAAGCCTTGGTTTGACCCAATTTGACCAATTGGTCAACCTAACCTAACATGACTCAATGTGGCCCATGTAACCCAAATTGAGCCAAATCCCTTGAAAGCAAGCCATGACCTATTGGGAGCTGATCAAACCCGACCCAAACCCACTTGGGATTAGCCTAAAATTAGCCCAAACCCAGTTGGAGCCAAACCCAAGGTAATCTCTCTCGAAAATGACATCCCATATGTGATCTTACCCAAAGAGAGCAAAGTCCACTCCTCCCCATCCTTTTGCATTCAATGGAATTGATCCTATAGCTGAAGAAGAAGACTTTGAAACTAAATCCAAAGTCCTCAATCAAGCCTTCACCATCACAACCATCTCCCCATCACACTTAATGAAAAATTTGTCCATCCCCTTGAAAGGAGAAAAAGAGGCCTCATTCTAATGATTACTGAGCTCACACACATTCCAGGAGCTTCCCCAAACAAGGAGCAACCTTCCCCCACTCGATTTGAGTAAAAACAAATATCAAACTGAAGCTTTTCCAATGAGGAGGTGGCATCCATTGGTGAAGATGACATTTCAAAGGGAGGCAAAGGTTCAAACTTATTCCAAAGCTCCCCCTCACACCCAGGAGCTCACTCAGATCTTTACAACCACCGAAAACCATCCCCGGAGAGGTAATTTCATCAAACTTTAGCCAGCCTTAAGGAGCTCTATTTGTGACTATTTTAATTTTAAGAATTTCTCTTAGATTATCCTTGCTTTTTTCCATTTTACATAATCCCCATGTGAATCGAGGATTTTTTGATGAAAATCACCATAAAAATTAGCCCATTCGGGTGAGATTTCATTTAGATTTCACAAATAATTCATATTTCCCTCAATTTTACTATTCATCCCACCACCGTGGTAGTAGCCATATCCCATCATTCGCATTGAGGGGATTGGATGGCCCTGATTTCCAGATCCATTTTTGCCCATTCGTTGATCGATCCGACCGTCGATCCATGATCGGATCATCGATCGATCCACATGTCACTGTCATTATTCTCGATGTGTGGCACCGCATTGCCACATCAGCGTCGCACGGTGCTGACTAGTTTAAGTGGGAAAATAGCCTACTTTTTATTTTAAAAATAATTTAAATCACCTAGAACTTCAAAAATTCATAGAAAATAAAATAATTAACAAAAAATTATAATAAGGACTTGTTAGATTCATCTTTCCAAGAAGAATTCAACAAACCTAAAATCCCCAAATCTTACGAAATATTTTGCAATTAATTTGAGTTTTAGTAAAACATTAAATTTTATTAATTAAATTAAAAATACAAATCAATGATTTGAAATTTTTGGGATTGAAGTTAAAATACACTCACCATAAAAATTTCAAGTTAAAAGGATATCTAGATTAGAACATCTTGCATTTTAAAGTTCAAATAGTGAAAATAAATTAATGGACTATAAAAATCATGGAAAATCACTTAAATCAACTAAAATTTTGAAAAATCATAACAAATCATAAAAATACAAATAAATATTCTTTTTGAAGGTATTTTAGTGGAGAAATTAATAAAAATATTTCCAATTGATTTTGAATAGTAATTAAAGCTTAATTTAGGTTTAATTAAAAATTTAATTAGTTTATTACTCCCTAATTACTCAAGCAATTAATTTCAAACTTTCTGAGGTTGATTAATGGGATGGCCCCTACCACCATAATTTTTTTGGGATTTATTGCTTGATTATTTAGGCAAATTGATTATCTTAGCCTTAATTATTTCCTTAATTAATTAGATGATTAATTAACATGGTAAATAGTAAGGAAACCATTAATTAACTTTGTCAATCATTGTATAATAGTGAATGAGCATAGGGAATGAGATTGGGATCTCTTTCCTAATCTTTTACTCTAAGTTCATTTCATTTGAATGGAAATTAATTAATTTGGGATTAATGGTTTAATTCATTAATTAAATGGCTTAATTAATCAAATTAAAATTATAATCATTCTAGAACTCATATAATTAAGTTTCTTGGGTAGATCTTTAGGTGTTTAATAACCTAAAGCTATTTAAGAAAATTATGGCTAACTTACATGTGTGGGAAGCCATAAGAGTACTTAATTAAGCTCTTTAATCTAATTAACCACTAATTGTGAGCCAATTACATTAGGCCTTTTATTTCTTAGGGTCATTGCTGATTTAAATTCCAATTCATTTACATATCATGTTGGCTCATAATTATTTGGTTAATTACTTTAACGTAACATAGGTAAGGGAAAATTAATGGACTTAACTCATATTGCAACCTAATTAATCTATAAAATCAACTTAATTTCTTTTCATTAAACCAAATTGATTAACCAACATGGAAATGGGTTAGGTGCCACAAATGATTGAGTCTCCTCTTTTCTCTAAATCAAATCAAACATCCAAAAATAACTTAATAAGAAGCTGTGGTTTACTTTAAATGATTGTATTTGATATGATTGTCCTTAAGAATTAGTTTGATTTAATAAAATATGTATTTTATGTCTTATTATTCCTTTTCAATCATATTAAATGATGTGTGTCATGCAGTTCCATACATTCATTCTTTCAAAAATCAATTAAATCAAATGAACTTTTCTTTATGTTGAGCTTCCATGTGTTGAACTTAATTTACAATATGTGTGGCTATTATCACTATTATATCAAAAATTATTTTCAAAAGCTTATAAATCAATTACAATATTTGGAGTGATTTTAGTCATAAGTATATGTAAGCTTGCATGTGCTCTAGTTTAAACATATAATGTGGAGTTCTCTTTCTTTAATTCACATATAGATTTGCATAAGTTTGAACATTCATAAGTGTATAGTCTATTTAAAAAGACACAATACTTATTTGAATTCATCCTTACACATTTCTATATTAGAATTTAGATAGAACTTTAACTCATATGTATAAATAAATTCAATTAAGAAAGATACAACTTTTGCATGATTTTCCATTATTGTAGTCATTTGTACATTCATGTGTATTTAAGAATAGTGGGTATATCTAGTCTGGACATTCTGGGGATGCACAACTTTAAGTAGCCCCAATGAGGTCTTTACCTCACTCCCCTGGTTAACAATGGTGAAGTACTTGCTTAAAACTTTTATACACTTGAGTTTGCAATTAGCTAATGAGTGAGAATCTTATTTTCTACAAAATACACATATTCATCTTTCATTTAAAGTGCATTAAAAGAAATATATTGCATGTATTAGTCATACTTAGGATTCAATCATATGCATGTTACATGTGATGGAAAAGAATAATATGAAGTATTTCATATGTTAGTAGTTCATTCAAATTAATCTTAAGATATCTTTCATATTGAGTGGAATCATTTAAAGTGAACCTAAACTTAGGTTTAATTTAAAATGTGTAATAAGCCATTCACTAAAAAAGAACAAATTAAATTAGCATGCTTTAGAAAAGAAAGAGTATTCACTTATATAAAAAATAAAAAAAAGAAAATACTAAGTAAAATTCTCAAATCAATTAAACCACTTAAAGTGAAATTAACCTTTTAGGACTAAACATCCTTTCACATTTAGAAAATCATAAACCTTAATGTCTAGTTAGGACTTACCACACAAGCCTTAACACTCACATTAAAATTAAGTCACCAATTTTAGTCATAAGTTATGATGGTGTATGTTTGGTGTATATTTTGATTTATGATGCAATATTTTAGACTAGATGTTAGGGTGCATGCTTCATAGACTAGATGGTAGGCCATGATTAGCCTAATTTTGTTTTCTGTAAGGGATTATGCTTAAAGGGGATGCTTAAAAATAAATATAAATACTCTCTTTACAAGTTGCTTATGCCCTAAGCATAATCCAAGTTAGGGTAGGTGGGTTCGGCTACCCATGTGTAGGGTGCTAAGTCCAAATTATGATATAATTGCTTGGGTTGTATGTGTGTTTAGCTAATACTTATTTTATAGGTGTAGTTAGATTAAATTTTCCTATTTTTAATGTAATTTTGCATTAGGAATTAGGATTAGTGTTATGGGGGTTTAGGATGAGCTTTGGCTAGAAGGCTTAGTCTTGGGGTGCCATGTGATGCCTTGAAGCCTACCATATCAAAAGGAGCAAAGATATGAAGAAATGAAGGAGACATGAAGAATAAAGACTTGAAGACCCCCATAGCATTTATTATTTATAATTGTAATAATTCTTTTATATACTGGGTTGTATAAAGGTAGAGCTCAGCTACCCATTTTTCTTTTCAGGTTGTATGGCGATACCCGACCGCACTAACCTTTTATTCTTTTGCTCTAGTGTTATAAAATTTTTGAAGTTGTGTTTAGTTTACGCAATAAAAATGGCATGATTTTCTTAGTTTCTTCAATGTTTGATGTTTGAATGTGTATCCTAGATGTGATTAGGCTCTTAGAAAAAATAAATTTTTACCCAACTATAACTCATAACTAAAATTTTAAAACTCATAACCTCACCATAAAGCTTAGGCATTAAACAAGATAATTAAAAGATTTAGTAACCCCCTTAGTTGAATGGTTGAATGTCTCACAACATGCATGCATATTCTTCCTCTCTTGAACATGAAGGATCTCCATCCTTACACGATAGGGGAATGCATGACCTATGAGGGCATCCGTTGTGTGGAGAACACCTTCTTCTAGCTAGTTCAGCCCATGACTTATTTTCAACTTGCATTTAGGCATAAGAAATATTATGGCCTTTGTCAAAATGAAGTGTTAAAACCAAATAAAATTTGAAAATATTTTCATTTGTACATTAAGTCATTACTCATACCACTCATGCTCTAGTCTCTTAGGAAGTAGGTTTAAGGACTTTAGTCTCTTTCTAAATAAAAAATAGCCTAACTATCTTGCATTTTCATAAGATCGGACTACATGGTTTTGAATCGTAGGAGGTGTTAGTGGCGACTCAGAAGTTGTAAGTCCGTGAAGTTTATTATCCTCTTATGGAGGTAAATCATTATGTCCATCTCTCACTTAGATTTAGGTCGTGCTTTAGCTTATGCTAAAGATCCTTAGATTTAGGATCCAAGGTGGCTATTTTCTTCAGGCTACAAGCATAAATCTCACCTCTTAGATATTTCCACAATCTTGTGTTGTTGGATTATAAGTTCTAGCTTTCTAATAAAATTTTAACTCAAACAAATAAATCTCTTCAATTTCAAATATATAAAGCCTAATTCTAGGGTAAATTGGAATGCTCACTAGGCTTCCTAGTATCATGAGCATTTCCTACTTTTCTCCCTTTGGATTCTAAAAATAAGCCTTCTCCTTGATCTATCCCATTTAATTTTCTAAAATAGCCAATCCTTTGATAATCTAGCCTTGAAATCTTTGGAGACTTTAATTTCTACTTTAATTTAGAGTATTCCTAAGGAATTCACTTTTTTGAGGATGTAATTAACTATGGAGGTTTTCCTCCATATGGAACTTAACAAACCCTGCTTAAAATAAACCCTACTTTACTTTTTGATATAAAGAAGGTGAAAAATCTCTGGTATATTTGAAGACCCATCATGCCTTAGGAGTCCTTATTAGGTGATTAGGTTCATTATAGGGTGATGAATTCTATCTTTTGAGATAGTACATCATACCTTAATGTAGTATCCGATCACTTCAATAAGTACCCCCCTAAGATCTGCGTGGTGTCCCACATCCAAAAATAAACACCATGATGAGGTAGGAAACTAAACTAAAAAATGACCAATTCTCTTAGTTTATAATGAAAAGACCAACAACCCATGTAGTTGGTGATTATAGTGTAAGACCCAACACCCCATGAGGTCAGCAACTAAATGTAAAAAACACCAACTCTCCTAGTTGGAAACATAAAGACCAACACTCATTGTGGTTAGCAACTATATTGTAAAACTGTCACCCCATGAAGTCAGCGACTAAACTCACCAACTCTTCTAATTCATAACCAAAAGACCAACACTTTGTGCAATTGATAGCTATAATGTAAGGCATCCACCTCGTGAGGTCGGTCACTAAACTCACAAAGGCCAACTCTCCTAGTTGGCAATCAAATGACCAACACTCTATGCGGTTGGCGATTGTAGAATAAGACCAACACCCCAAGAAGTCGGTGACTAAAACTCTAAAATGACCAACTCTCCAAGTTGGTGAAAACATAATAATTAGTAAATCAAGGTTAAGTCTTTTAGATAGTGACTAAAGACATGATGAGATCTCTCATGAAATTGTGCAACCAATAAAAGGGTGTACTTAACTCATTGTGTTAAATGCTACTACCCAAAAGTTCTCTTAATTAAGTAGTGACTTAAAAATATTCCAAGTCATGAGCTAACTTAATCGAGTTATCAATAGTGGTATCATTCCAATAAGTATTTACGAACTTGTTATACTATACTTAACCACCAATTGAGAGTTCTCTCAATTGATCAATGACTTCAAAATAAAGTCATGAGCCAAGTTATTCAAATATCAATAAGCAAATATTACTCCAGTGAATATATAAACTTGCTACACAAACATACAACAAAATACTTCAGTGAACAATGTCGAGACAAGCTGTTCCAGCAATGAAATCATCGATTCTTTTGGCTAAAAATATGATAAGAGATCCATACATTTATCAATCATTGTCGAGTCTATCAAATAAGGGAACAACACAAAATATCAAATTATATCTTCCCTTACCTATCCCAAACTCTGTTTGGGAAGACCTCAACATTAATTCTATTTTGGGTCTTTCATGCACCAAAAATGGAGCTAATTATATTATGTTCATAGTTGATCACCTGTTTAAAATGGCTCATTTTATAGCATGTAAGAAAACCTTTGATGCTAATAATGTAGCCAACTTATTTTTCAAAGAAGTTGTTCGCTATGGGATTCCCCGTAGTCTGACATCTGACTACGACACAAAGTTTGTGAGTTGCTTTTGGAGAGAGTTGTGGCAATGTTTCAGCATAGATCTTCATTTGTGTTCCTTGTACCACCCCAAACTGATGGCCAAATCAAAGTTGTGAATAGGACATTAAGCAATATGTTAAGATGCATTATTGTCAAGCAATCACAACCTTGGGATACCATTCTTAGACAAGTTGAGTTTAGTTGACTTCACGAACCCCATCTCATATGAGATGGATTTGATGATAACAAACATATGTCCAAATGCTACTAATTGATGATGCAAGAAATTTCTCAAACCAGAATTCTTCAATTAATTTTAGAAAGCTAAAGCTGTTGGACCTCAAATTGTCAAAAAATTTCTATGATTTACAATATAATGAAAAATAAGAGCTCAATAAAATAAAATTAATATTTAAAGATGAATTTATTTCATACTTAATTACTTTAATTATCATTTAATTTTTGTATGAGAATAAAACTATTTAGAATAAAATTATTCTTATTATTTTGTATGAGAATAAATTATTTTAGTATTCTATTTTTCATTTTATTTTTTAATAAATTATTTGAATTTTTTTTTTTTAATTTTATTTAAATTAGCCAAATATTGATGTTAACTTGAATTTATCATTTTTTTTGTTTATTTTGGCCTACCCTATGATTAATATTTTCAGTCTAATTGAATTAATTATTCTAAGATAATTCAAATTCAAATTCAATTGAACTTTGATTTTAATCATTTTCCTTTTGTAGAATTCCATTTTTGGAATTACTTTGGCCAACCCCTTTATTACTCTTTTTCATTAAATAAATTTATTCAATCAATTCAAAAAGTTTCTTAAATTATTTTATCATCAATTTATACATGATTGATTGCATTGATTGAAGTTAGATCTATGTTTGAATTACATTGGCCGAAATTCATCATATTCTATTATTGAGTTCTTTTATTAGTTTTCATTTATTTAACTTACCTGAATTCATCTTAATCAAGTTGTCTTAAATTGATATATCTTGATTGAATCCATCATTGGAAATCATCTTTACTGTTTCATACATTAGGTATGTTCAAATTAAATTGATTTTGAAGTTATTTAAATTCCTTCATTCTTGACTATCTCATTAAATGGATTTGAATCAAATCATATTAAATGCATAAATCTCTTTCCTCTCTTGCCTTGACTAACCTCTATTGACCTCACTTTTGGAGTGAGGTTTGACTCATCCTTCCTTAGACTTAGAAGTCTTCTAAGCACTAGGATCTATCTCATCATAGGACACTTCTAGTGATTAGGGGAACATTAAACCCAAGCCTAGAGACTTAAGAAGGCATTCCCCTAGCTTGGGTCATACCCTAAGGTAGATAGGCATGACCTATCCTATGGCCTAAACCATGATCCATGCTTATCCACTTATCTAAAACCAAACCCCAACATAACATAATCAATCTTAATTGGACTTCATTTCATGTCCAAGCTCCAAGCCAAATTAACTTAACCCTTAACATAAACCAATCCCACCATCATCCTATGGATCAAACCCAAAGCCAATTCAATTAAACCAAATCCAATTAAACTTCACAAAAGCACTCCAACTATTTAAATCTCTATTTTAAACCCTTCTAATACCTACAATCAAACCCATTGAGCTAAATCAATCTAATTAACCCAACCCAACCCATTTGACCTAAAGGGTCCAAATGAGTCAAAATTTAATTAAACCCAAATCAATTGTAATCAAAGCCATCAATCAATCCTAAATCAATCATCAAACTCAGCCCAACCTAGTTCAACCCAATCCAACTCAATTGACCTATTTAGTTCACTTGACCAAAGTGACCTAAAGGACCCATTTGACCCAAACTTCAATCCAACCCAAATTGGATTGAACCAACCCATCCAATCTCTTCTACAATGACCATTGATCATCCTTGATTGACCAAATTATAATCAATTGGTAAAACTAAGCTAATTTGATCACTTGACCCAAGTTGACCTAATTAGCCTATATGAACCAAAATGAACCAGATCTCACTCCATTTCAAATCAATTCAAACTAATGATTCCTACCAATAATAAATTGATCCTTGAACATAAATCAACCATCAATTAAACCAAACCAAGCCAACTTGGGCAAAATCAAATTGATTGAAACCAATGACTCAAATCCATCATAAATTGATTATTGAACATGATTATGGTGTTTATTTTTGGATTGATTTGTCATATGTGTGTGGGGGGGGCACCACAGATCTCAGGGTGTACTTATTGAGGTGATCGAGTATGACATCAAAGAATAGTGCACTATCTCGAAAGATAGAAATTACTAGCCTATGATGGATCTAATCACCTAATAAGGACTCTTAAGGCATGATCATCATCTGTAGATTTTTCCTATACTTTACATGGATGAATAAAGTAGGTTTATTTAAACTGGGTTCTAAAGTTTCCTATGGGGGTAAGCCCCCATAGTTAATTACATCCTAAGGAAGGTGAGTTCCTTAGGAACACTCTCGATTAAAGTAGACAATTATTATCTCTAAATATTTTAAAGATATGACTATCAATAAATTTGGTATGTTTAGAAAATCAAGTGGGATAGATCAAAAGGAGAGACTTATTATCGAAGCCAAAGGATATGAGTAGGGGATTCTTATGATACTGGAAAATCTAGTAAGCATCCCAAACTATCCTATGGTTGGGCTTTATATATTTGAAATTGAAGAGAATTATATGTTTATGTTGAAATTTATTAGAAAGCTAGGGCTTATAATCTCACAATACAAGAATGTAGGAATACCTAAGAGGTGAGGATTTATGCTTGTAGCCCATGGGGAAACAACAACTTTAGATCTAAATCTAGGGAGCTTTAGCATGGGCAAAGCACGTCCTAAATCTAAGGCAAAAATGAGTATATTGTTTACCTCCACCATAGAGGGTAAACCACCCGACTGCTAAACTTATAACTACATAGAGTGATAACTAGCTAACTCCTCCTACATTTAATAGCATGTAGTCAAGTCATATGTTGGTTGGTTGTTATTATTTAGAAAGAAACTAAAGTCCTTAAACCCACTCCCTAAAGAGACTAGAGTATGAGTGGTATAAATAATGACTTAGTCTAATACAAATTTTATTAAATTTTACTTAATTTTGGACTCTTTATTTTGACACAAGCCATAGGATTGCATAAAATGCATGATGTAATAGTATTGATGGCTAAATCAGAGAGAAAGATTTTTTCACCATAAGGGAGACCCTCAAAGGTTAAGTCTTCCCATATCATGCAATGATGTAAAACCTCTCTTAGCAAGAATCAAACAAGAAGATATGCATGATGTTAAATATACAACATTCAACTAAGGGGTTGTTAAATCTTTTAATTATGTTGATTTAATACATAAACTTTAAATGAGGTTATGAGTTATTTTAGAAAATTTAGTTATGAGTTGTGATAGGGGTAAAAAGTTTTTTTTTCCCTAAGAATCAAAGAGGATCTAGGCCACACATTAAATCATCATATATGAAAAAACTAGGAAAATACATATCATTTCTATTACACAATTGTAAACAAAGTATCAATCAATTTATAAACTCAACATGAAATAATAACAGGCTTGGTCGCATGACAAACCTGAATAGAAATGTGTAGCCAAGCTTTACCCTTATATGACCTGATATATGAAAGAATAATTACAATTACAAATGAATAAATGTTATGGGGGTCTTCATGTCTTCATATCTTCATATCTTCATGTCTTTGCTCTATTTCTTTATTTGTATTTGCTTGCTTCAAAGGCATCATGAGGCCTCCTAAGACAAAGCCTTCTATCCTCCGCTCATCTTAATCCCCCATTACACTAATCCTAATTCCTAATGCAAGATTACATCAAAAATAGGAAAAGTAAATTTAACTACACCTGCAAAATAAGTGTTAGCTAAATACTTCATACAACCCAAGTAATTATATGAATAATTTGGACTTAGCACCCTGCACATGAGTAACTAAGTCCACCTGTTCTAATGTAGATCATGCTTAGGGGTTAAGAAATCTACAAAAGAGAGCATTTATATTTAATTTAAGCATCCCTTAAGCACAATCTTCTGTAGAAAATATGATTAGGCTAATCATGGCCTATCATCTAGTCTACGAAGCATACACCCTAATATCTAGTCTACAATAATATATCATAAAATAAAGCATACATCAAACCATGCATCGCCCTAACATAAAGCTAGAAGTGGTGAATTAATCTAATGTGTGTGTTAAAGGTTGTGTTGTATGTCTTAACTATGGTTTAGAGTTATCATTCTTTAAGTATGAAGAGATTTAATTATGAAGGGTGGTTACAATTTAAATGGTTTAATTGATTTGTAAATTTTCACTTAATATTTTCTTTTGCTTCACTTGGCTTACCTAACAATTAAGTGTTATAAAGAGATAAAAAGAGAGGATCACTCTCTATCATCCCTACCCTAAGCCACATCTAAAGTAAATTAATTAATAGATTCCTTTTAGTGAATGGCTTATTACATATTTTAATTAATCTTAGATTTAGGTTCACTTTAAATAATCTCATTCAATAAGAAAGGCATCTTATGATTAATTGGAATTAATTACTCACATAACACATGTTTTCTCATTTCTTTCCATCATATATATGGCATGCATATGATTATGTCCTAAGCATACCTATACATGCAATTTATATCTTAGCACACTTAAATGATGAATGTAAGAAAATGTACTTGCAATTGATGTTTCATTTGGTTGAATCATTTTGTCATATTAATTTAAAGCTCTATCTAAATTCCTATACAAAAGTATAAGAAATAAACTCTAAATCATAGGACTAATCAATTGAACAAAAATATGAATGCATGTCTTTTTTAATAGAAAAAAGAGGTTTTCATTCATTAGCTAAATACACATTCAAATGTATAAAAGTTCTAAGTAAGTACTGTGCCATTATTCTGTACCAGGGGAGTGAGGTAGGAACCTTCTTGGGGCTACTTATAGTCGTGCATCCTCATAATATCTAGACTAATATACCTGCTACTCTTAAATACATATAGATGTATAAATAACTATAAGAATAAAAATCATGCAAAAGTATAGTTTAATTGAATTGATTTCTTTGTGTAAATGAATTAAAGCTCTATTTAAATTTCAATGTTAAGATGCATAAGAATGAAAACAAATGAGTACATTGCCATTGTTCTGCATTAGGGGAGTGAGGTAGGAACCTCCTTGGGGCAACTTAAAGCCGTGTGTCCCCGGAATGTCCAGACTAACATACCCATTAACATTCAAACTTATGCAAGTCAACATATGAATGTAAGAAGGAGACTTCACTTCATACACTAAGCTTATATTCACATACATCTCCTATGTATATGTAACTAAAGTCACAGTATATATATTACTATTCATTAATGAGCTTTTGAAAATACATTTGAGATTTAATAGTGATAATAGCCACACATATTTCTAATTAAGTCAACACATGCAAATTGACATAAAGGAAATCATTTTCACTTGATTAATTTGAAAGAAATGAATGCATGAATACAAATATCATACAAAATTTTAATATGACTGGAAAGAAATAAAGAAACACAAGCATGTAATTTCATTCAATCCAACTAAGTCTTGAGGACAATCATATTAAACAAACTCATTTAAAATAAACCAAAGTTTCTTAAAGCCATTTTTTATCTTTATGTTTGATTTGATTTAAGAAATGTGAAAGAGGTTTCCTAATTCTAATCCCATTCCCCATATGTATGAGTTAATTTGATTTAATGAAAGCAATTAAGTTTATTTTATGGCTTAATTAGGTTGAGGTATGAATTAAATCAATTAATTAACCCTTACCTACATCACCTTAAGCTAATTAACTAAAAATGATGAGCCAACATGAGATGCAACCACATGAAAGTAAATTAGTAATGCTCTTAAGAAATGAAAGTAGCCTAATACAAATGGGTCATAATTAATAGTTAATTAAGCTTAAGGGACTCACTTAATTACTTTTATGATTTTCTCATACATGTGAGCTAACCATAATTTTATTAGCCCTCTCTTTAGGTTATTGAACACCCAAAGAGCTACCCAAGAGCTAATAAAGGAAGGTTATGAATGAATGGATTTTAAATTAATTTAATTAAGGCCTTAATTGGTTAATTAAATCCTTTGATTATATCTTTTAATTAAGATGATGAAATTAACTTAGGGAAAGAGATCAAGGAAGAGGCCTCAATCTCAATCCCTAAGTCATTTCAAACAATTGAGCTCTGAAATAATTAGATATCCTTTCTTTTTTTAATTGATTAATTAAGTGGTTAATTAATTAGTTAAGTTTTAAATAATTTGAAACAAATGAAGAGGATTACTAGAATGGTCATAAGGAATAAACCCAGACCATTTCCCTAAGACTTTTCACTGTTAACATATGGCAATAAGCTTAATTAATTAATTAATCCACTGCTCATTTGCTTAATTATCATTAATTAAGGTTGGAGAGTAATTAAGACTTAATCCATTGATTTTCCTAATTGACTATTTAATAAATCCCAAAAAAATAGGGGAGGCAGAAGTCATCCCCCTAAATATCTCTAAAAATATTGAAATTAATTGGATAATTAATCAGAGAGTAATTAGGCTAATTAAATTTTTAATTAAACTTTGATTAAGCAAAAATTACTATTTAAAATTAATTAATAATAATTTTAATGGATTACTCTTAATGAGCCCTCATTTGTATATTTTGGATTTTTCTTGGATTAGTTATGATTTTAGGAGGTTTCAGCCTTAAAAATTAATTAATACAGTCCTAATTAACCCTTAATCCCATCGGCGCCACGTTGTTGACACGGTGCATGCTTTTCACATGGCGATGGGATAGCTATTTAAGTTGTCAAATCAGGAGGCTAACTCAGATTGCGATGAATGCGCTTTCCCGTGGATCGATCAAGATCGGATGGCCATGATCAGATCTCATGGTTAAGGAGGAAAAAGAGGGATTCTATGTGATTTGATCATGGCTGTCCATTCTAATCACGCGGAAATGGATGGCCCATGATCCATCGTCCTATGAGGGATGAATGATAGAGCATGTCCGCCATGGATCGCTCGATCCGAGCTCACCCGTGATCGGATCCACTCCAAACTCAACCCACACCTTTGCACGAAGGATCCACAAGGATCCAACGGCTAGGATGGGATCAAATGCAAGTTCACTTCGAAAAGGACCAACACATTTTTCTTAAATTGATGATTTTGAGGAATTATCTCACCAGAGCTAATGTCCAGCGGTGGGATTGACTGAGGTAGCTTCCTTTGGTAGAAATGAAGCCCTATTAAGCGGCATGAGTCTTGATTTGAGGTAGATTGCTATATGGACCAAGCTCCTCCTATTTGGCATTCAGTCTTGATTGAAGTATGGCTTTCGGTGGCTTGGAAGCTTAGGAAATGGTTTGGTGTTGCTCGACAAGGTGTGGTGATGGTGTGTGTAAGTTTAATTGAAGTTTGATGTAGTGGAGAAGAAGTATGAATCGGTAGCACCCTACCCTATTTTAGTTTCACATGGGAGAGAGGAATTTTGATCGAGGGAGGCTTGGAAGGTTTGAAAATGCTCTAAGTGATTTGTTTCTCACTTAGGGGGTTAGAGAGTGCGAACTGTTACAATTGTCACTTGAATTGAGGGAGTATACCCCGAAATCAAGTGTGATGGATGGATGGGATCCATCCTTGAAATTTTACCATGCCACCATTGAGGTATTGACCCATAATGGAATCTACAGAGAAGCAGATTAATATTTTATTACTAGCGCTGCTTCCATTGTAATAATTACAATCAATTTAATAACGCATCATTAATCGGTAACTTTTCTTAGGAGAAGTTGTCAGTAGCATTGTTGCTATATTAAGAGAGGGGTTCGCTTTAGGGATTATGGTAAAGAGAAGAAGAATGGGGAAACAAAATGTAAGGAGGCCAGAATGGCCTCTCTTATTTCAACTCTCTTGGTTCTTATTTCTTTTAGCTTGCCTCTAGAGACTCAAGCTAACTATCATTACTCTTCTCCACCACCACTTCTATATCATTATAAATCTCCACCACCCCCATCGCCTATTTACAAGTATAAATATCCTCCACCACCTGTTTATCACTCTCCACCACCACCTATTTATCATTATAAATTGCCTCCACCACCTCATATTTACCATTACAAATCTCCACCACCGCCTATCTATCACTCTCCTCCCCCCACCTATTTATCATTACAAATCTCCTCCCTCACCTGTTTATCATTACAAATCTGACGTTAGCTCCACGTGGCACGCTAGGAGTGGAGGAAGCTATGGCAGGGAGCTCAAGGCAAGATATGGGAGGATTGAGTTGGGTTGGTCCTTTGGGTGCTCATATATGAAGGGAGGTGATTTGGTTCACCTACCTTTGGTCTATGGCTGATCCTAGTGGTTCTAAGGTGGGATAGGAAGCTAAGGTGCACCCCATTTGGCACTTGGATGGCTGCCCAAGTGATGGGAGAGTGGATTAGGCTTTTAATGGAAAGAATCTAATGTGGGGAGGCTTGTCCAATGGTTAATCTCCTTGGATTAGGTCCACTTGGATTTGCACTAGTTTGGAAATGATATAGGACTAGTTTGGGTCAAGTTTGGCTAGCTCCTAGGGTCCCATGGGTTGGTTTAGCTTCGTATGGTCAAATGGGTTAAAATGGGTTAAGTTGGGTTGGGTTAACCAATTGGTAAATTAGGTCAAACCAAGGCCTACATTAGGTTCAAATGATGTTTTGAAGAGTTTTGGTTTAAGTGGTTTTGATTAATTTGGCTTAGGTTTGATTTTGGCTCATTTGGATTCAAATAGGTCAAATGGACTAAGTTGACCAATTTGACCAATTTGACCGAATTGGGTTAGGTGTTGGTTCATGTTCAATTGGTTAATTTAAAATGATTGTAGGCTTTAGTTTGGTTTGATTTGGGTTTAATTTGGATTTTGGTTAATTTGACCATTTAGGTCAATTTGGGCTAGGTTGGGTCAAGTTGACCAATTGGTCAAATTGGGCTTAATCATGGCTTTGGTCAAGTTCAATAAATTATTTGGAATGAACTTGAGCCATTGGTTGCTAGCAATTTGGATCAAATTATGATTTGACCCATTTTGGCTTTTTAGGCCAATTTGGGTCAACTTAGGTCAAATGGCCAATTGGACTTCATTTGGCTTAATTGAGAGTTTGGTCATGTTCAATCATTGATTATGAATTTGTTTGAATTAATGGTTTTAATCAATTTGGTATATGGTGGGTTTGGGTTTCATTTGGGCTAAAGGTTGACTTGGTCAAAAGACCAAGTTGACTTGGTTTGACCCAACTCAAGGTAGTTGACCACCCTAGGATGATTATTGATCATGATATGGGGTTTGGATGGGCTTAGTTCAATCCAATTTGGGTTGGATTAGAACTTGGCCCAAAAAGGGTCTTTAGGTCACTTTGGATCAAGTGGACCTAAATGGGTCAGTTGGTTTGGTTTTGGCTTGATTCAAGTTTAGTTGAACTCACATATGAGCCTAGGATTGAAATATAAATCTAATTGCAATTGGTTTGGAGTCAAAAGGATTTTAGTTCGTAAGATAATTTCAAGTCAAAAGGGTTCAACATAGGCTTGAGTTGACTTGAGTTTGGTTTGATAATTATAGCTTGTATTTATATTTGGGTAAGTGATTGAAGGAATGATTGAATCCTGAAGAAATCCATGTATTTTGAGTTGATTTAGCTATCATTTAGCCAAGTTCAAGAGATTGGCAAAAAAGGCTAAAATTGGAATTTGATTTGATTTGGGTTTGATTTTGGCTATTTGGATTTATATTTTATTTCTATTTGTGAATATAAATGAAGATATAAATGATTCATAAGAAAATCACTTGAGTTTGGAGTGATTTGGAAGCAAAATTGACAAAGCTTAAGAATGTAGGTCAAAAGGGCTTCAATAGGGAATTGAATTAGTTTGATTTATTTTTGGTCATTAGATGGTGGGTTCCATTTTTATTTGTGAACATAAATGAAGGAATAATTGATTTATAAAGAAATCAATTGAGTTTGGGTTGAGATTTGATTATGTTTATGGAGGTAAGTCCATATGGCTTAAGAAAGGTCTTGATTTGGTTTGATTTAGTTTGATTTGATTTGAATGGTTTGAATTTATATCTCATCTATATTTGTGAATATAAATAAAGTAATGATTGATTTATAAATAAATCAATCAAGTTTGAATTTTAAAGGGGTTTTGGCTAAGCATATGAAGGTGGTTCATATGGCATAGGAAGGGATTTTGAAATTTGAATTTGATTTTGGGTTCTAGTCATTTGATTTAGGATTTGGATTGGAGTTTGATTTAATATTGAATTGGTATTTGAGAAAATCAATTAAATTGGGGTTTCTTTGAATTTGGTTAAGGCTAAGTCCATAAGATAAAATCAAAGGGCTTAGGATGGGTTTTGGATTGAATTTGATCATGGGTTTCAATCATTTGATTTGGAATTTGATTTGGAAGTTTGGTTTGAAGAAGGAAGAATGGATTGGATTTAAGGCTATAGGGTAGGCAAAATTTTCTAAATCCCTAAGGCATGACCTATTCCTATGGCTAACTCTTCTAAGTCTCTAGGCTTAGGTTAAGTGTTCACCTTATCACTAGAAGTGTCTTAAGACTAAAGAGCTCTTAGTGTCTATAAGAGTCCTAGATCTATGATGAGAAGTTGAGAGATCACTCCAAAAGTGAGGTCAACAATGATCCAACAATTGAACTCAATTTGATCAAACCAACCCAATTGACCTACTTAGCCCAAATTGATCTAAAGGATCAAATTGAGCTAAATCATTCCTAAATCTAAATTAATCTAAATCAACACCTACAATCATTCTCAAATCATCAATGTAACTTAAACCAACCCATCACCCAAGCTAATTTGGTCAATTTTACCAAATTGGTCAACTTAGCCTATTTGACCCATATGAACCCATATGAGTCAAAATCAAATCCACTTCAAATCAAACTAAACTAATTAAACCAAAACATCTCAAATCATCATTTGAACACATTTGAACTCTTGGGTTGACCCAATTTGACTAATTGGTCAACCTAATCCAATTGAACTCATTTTGACCTATATGAGTCAAATTGAGCCAAACCCATTCAAACCAAGTCCAAACCCATCCAAACTTAGCATGACCCATCCTTAGGCCACCATGGGTCAGCCTAAAAAAACCTAACCCATGCTATACCTAAATTAGGTCAAAACCCATTGGGTAAACCCATCCAAATGAGACAAAATCCCCATTTGGATGGTCATACTTGCCCACTAACCCTTGACAGGCACCTTTAGCCCATTTTGGACATATGGACTACTGGCTCACCTAACCCAAAGTTGACTAGATCAGCCATGGTTCAAGAGAGGCTGAGTTAACCTAAGCCTTCCCATTAGAACCCTTGGGGAAGGAAGTACAAACCACTTTAGCCCCTGCCATTTCTCCAGCCATTCAAGACCCTCCACCTTAGCCCATCACTGACATCCCCGATCACCTATGACGTCCAGATGACTACAAAAGATTGAATTGATCTAAACCATTAGATCAATTGGGGAGGAGAGTATTCTCCTTCCCATCCAATTCAAACCACACAGAGAGCTTCAGTGAGTTTTGGCAACCATCCCTAGATCATCCCCAATCCCTCTTGAGGCAAGACCAAAGCCAAATGAAACTGAGCCCTCTATCTATCCAACCCCACTCAAACCTCACTAAACTTCAACTAACTTCTTACACCTTTCCCAAGCTCCGAAGAGTTAGACATCAATTGATCAATTGAACCTGAGACCACTCCTGACCAACTCAGGAGGTGGTGTTTGGTCCACAGAGCTACCGACGGGGATGCAACTCATGAGCTTCTCAGCAGGGCTTCGTCCCTTCAAGATGAAACCTAAGTCATTGGATCACCGATCTTAAGCTCTGGCGAGGTAATTTTCTAGAAAATCATAGAAATCCTCTTAGGAGTTGGTTTTTTGTGATAGAAATTTTGATTTCATGCGACTTCCACCATAAGATCTCCTTAGATCTCTTCTTTAAACATTTTGGAGTCAATTTTGATGCTTCACGAGCTCCGATGAGCTTGAATCAAGTGGCAAAGGGTGACAGTGTTCGTCTTCCGTGCTCGGGGGGCGAAGGATCATCTATCATTTGTTCCATGTGATTAGAATGGAAAATCATGATTTAATCAACTAGAAATCTTGATTTAATACTTTATATATCATGGGATTAATCCTTGCCATCCGATCCGAGATCAGACGGTAAGGACAAAGCCACATCCGTCATCATTGACTCAATTGCCATAGGGGATGATTTAAGTAGCCTATCTCGTGGCGCCACATGGAAAGGGATGCCATGTTAGCTCCCACATGGTGTTGATGGGTTAATAGGTTAATTAGGGATTAAAAATATATTTAATCACCCAAAACTTTGAAAATTCATAACTAATTATAGAAAAATCTTAAAATATGAGTAAAGCCATCTTGGAAAGGAAAAATATAGGAGAATTTAATAAATAAAAATAAAACCCATAGTGTTTGAACAATGATCAATGCCTAATTAGGTATTAAATATTTTTTTAATTACTTAAGCCTTAATTACTTGGTTAATTGATCTCAAATTGAATGTGTTGATTCCTTGGGATGTCCTCTACCTCCCATAATTTTCTTAAGATTTATTGGCTGGGTAATTGAGATTTGAAATTCAAACCTTAATTACCCTCATTAAATGATTTAATAATTATTAAAAATACCAAACAATAAAAATTAATTAAATAAATTTGATTAACCACTATGAATAGTGAAATGATTAAGACATCCTTCTAATTGTCTCCCTAAATCCATTTCATTTAAGAGGGCTAATTGATTAATTAAGACTTAATTAAGCAATTAATGATGAAATGAAATTAAATTAAAATGGTAATTTCTCTAGATAATTTAAATTGAATTTGTGGGTTCCTTTTTATGTGTTTAATAGCATAAAGACCCCTAAGGAAATTATGGTTAACCCATGGGTGTGGAAAATCATATTAGTACTTAATTAGATCCTTCTTTAGTTTAATTAATATTTAATTATGAGCCCCATTATATTAGGTCCCTAAGTGCATTGAAATTTTAATTTCTCATTTGCATATCATTGGATGCACATGATTAAATGCTTAATTAAATTAAAGAGGCCTAAGAAAGGGATAATAAATTATTTACGTAAGGACTTGAACTTAAGCAATCCATAAAAGCTACTTAATTATATTTTCTTAAATAAGTTAAGTCACTAATGTGGGATGAGGGCAAAACAATAAATATTTTTTAATCTTTAAGCTTAATGATTCAAACATAAACATCAAATTCCATAAAAAGCTTTGGTTAATTTTAAATGATTTTATTTAATATGATTGTCCTTGAGAATTAATGTAGTTGAATAGATTATGTGGGAGTGTTTGAATATTCTTTTCAGTCATTATAAATTTTGTATGTCATTTTATATCTTTCATTCATGTTTTCAAATAAAAGAATCAATTGAATTTAATTATGTGTAAGTTGCATATGTTGGATTAATCCTATTATATGTGTGGCTATTATCACTAATAAATTTCAAAACTATTTTCAAAATGATAAATGAAATTTTGAATTGATGTTGGCTATAAATATTCTATATGGTTTACAATTGTTATAGCTTAAACATGTTAAAGTATTGCTTTATTTTCAAGATTCATGTGTATGTTTACATATGTTTGAATGTTAGTAAGTCTATAGTCTAGACATCTTGGGAATACAAAACTTTAAGTAGTTCCATGGAGGTCTTAGATTACCTCACTTCCCTAGTTAATAATGACACGTACATACTTAATTTCATTCTTCTGTGTACATATACTAGAATTTAGATAGAACTTTACTTTACATAAATAAATTTATTACCATACAATCTTTTGCATGATTCTCATTCTCATAGTTGTGTATGCATTCATATGTATTTAAGATAACAAGTATATAGTATGGACATCCCAAGAATACAAGGCTTTAAGATGCCCCACGAGGTCTTATATTACCTCACTTCCCTGGTTAATAAAGGCACGTACTTATTTAATTTTACTCTTATGCATATATATACTATAATTTGGATAGAACTTTACTTTACATGAGTAAATAATTTAATAAAATATAATCTTTTGCATGATTTTTATTTTCATGATTGTGTGTGCATTCATATGTATTTAAGATAGCAAGTATATAGTCTAGACATCTCGAGAATATGAGGCTTTAAGTAGCCCCAAGGAGGTCTTAGACTATCTCACTTCCTGGTTTAAATAATGGCACGTACTTGCTTAAATATTTAATACATGTGTATGTGTATTTAACTAAAGAATAAAAATCTCTCTTTTCTACCAAAAGTATATGCATTCATAATCATCTACGTATGCCAAAATACATTGCATATATAGGTATTCTAAGTTTAAAATCATATGGATATTATTAATGATGAAGAGGAATGGTGCAACATTATCTATGTGATGACAATTCAAGTTCATTAATCTTAAGATGTCTTTCATGTTGAATAGAATTCTTTAAGATTAACTCAAACATAGGGTTAACAAAAATATTTAATAAATCATTCACTAAAAAAACCAAAATTATAACAACATGCTTTAAAAAGTAACTTAGGATAGAGAAGAAAGGGGTTAAGTTTCTTTCTTCTCTTTACAGTACTTAGATGCTAAGAGAATATCAAATGAAATAAAGTAAAATGCAAATTAAAATCCACCAATCCTCTTGATAACTTGAAATGAAACCACCCTTCATGTTTAAACTAAATAATTTCAAACTTAGATAATTATAATTCTAAAGCCTAGCTAAGACACACCACACTAAGCCTAGGCATACACATTAGAATGCTAAGTCACCACTATCTTTAAGTTAGGATGGTGTATCATATGATGTTGTATTTTATTTTGTGATGTAATATTTTAAACTAGTTATTATAATTATTATGTGTAGACTGGATGTTAGGCCGTCGTTAGCCTAATATTATTTTATGTAGGGGATTATGCTAAAGGCATTGTTGAAAATAAAATCAATATAAATGTTATTGCTTACAAGTTGCTTATACCCCCTTTGCATAATCCACATTAGGACAGGTGGGCTTGGCTACCCATGTGCAGGGTGCTAAGTCTAAATTTATGAAAAATAACTAGTTGAGTTTGTATGTATGCTTAGCTAACATCTATCTTGCAGGTGTAGTTAGATTTTACTTTTCGTAAACATATAATTTTGCAATAGGAATTAGGATTAGTGCTATGGGATTTAGGATGAGCAATGGCTAGAAGGAAAAGTCTTGGGAGGCCCTATGAAGCCTTGGAGTGCAATCAAATCTAAAAAAAGAAGAAAATATAAAGAATGAAGACCCCGATAGCATCTATTCAATTTTAATAATAAAATTTTGTTGTAATCTGGGTTGTATAATGGTAGAGCTCGGCTACCCAATTTTTTCTTTTCTTGGGTGTACGGTGTACCCGGTCGCACCGAGCTCTTATTATTTTATGGAATCTATGAATGTTTGATTGTTATGTTTATCTTGTGTAATATATATGGCATGATTTTTATAGGTTTCTTAAGACTAATGATTGAACGTGTAGCCTAGATGTGGTAGGCTCTTTAAGACAAAATTAAATTTTCTACCCTCACTAATAACTCATAACCAAATTTTAAAATAATTCATAACCTCACTCTAAAGCTTAGGCTAAAATCAAAATAATTAGAAGATTTAGCAACTCTTAACTGAATGATGTATGTTCTAACATCATGCATAACATATTACTTCACTCTTGAATAGGGAGGGTCTCCACTCTTGCACGACAGGTGAATGCTTGACATGTGAGGGCATCCCTTATAGTGGATAACACCTACTCCCATTAATTTAGGAAATAATCCAATTTCATCATGCATTTAGGCATAATTATCCTAAGCCTTTGTCCTAAATTTATATGTCAAAATGAGATAAAGAATTTGTAAGCTTTTCATTTAGTCTAAGTCATGATTTCATACTAGTCATGATCTAGTCTCTTAGAGAGTGAGTTAAGGACTCTAGTTTTCCTTCTAACTAAATAACAACCTAGCTATCTTGTAATTATATAAGACCGCCTACATGGTTTTGAATCATAGGAGGTGTTAGGCCACTCTATGTGGTTGTAAGTCCAAAAGAATCAAGATGAGTTTACCCTGTCTTATGGAGGTAAGCCCTTATGTCCCATTTTTTGCTTAGATTTAGGTCATGCTTCTAGCTTGTGCTAAAGCTTCCTAGATTTGGGATCCAAGGTTGCTTGTTTCCTTTAGCCTATGAGTATAAATCCTCACCGCTTAGCCATTTTTATGATCTTGTGTTGATGGATTATAAGCCCTAGCTTTCTAATAAAAATTCCAACTCAAACTAAAATAAACTTTCTCTTTCAAACATATAAAGCCTCACCATAGCGTATATTGGAGTGCTCACTAGGCTTCTTAGTATCATGAGTGCTCCCTACTCATCCTTTTTTAGATTCTAAAAATATGTCTTTCAAATTGAACTTTCCCACTTGATTTCCCAAAAATACCCAATCCTTGGATAATCTAGCTTTAAAATCTTTGGAGATATGATTGACTACTTTAATCGAGAGTAATCTTAACAAATCCAACTTCCTAGAATGTAATTAACTATGAAAGCTTGCTTCCATAGAGAATCAAAAGAACCTGATAAAAAATAAACCCTACTTTACTCTTTCATGTAAAGTAGGGGAAAGTTTATGGTATATATGAAGATCTATCAGCCTTAGGAGTCTTTATTAGGTGATTAGGTCCATTTTAGGTTAATGTTTCTATCTTTCAAGATAGTACATCATACATTAATGTTATACCCGATCACTTCAATAAGTACCCTCTGAGATCTGCATGGTGACCACCCGACTCCAAATTAAAACACCACAAACTCTTAAGTGTTTATTTAGGGTTAATTCATATGGTTATAATGTGCTAAATGTCTTTCCCTCCTAATCTTCCTTGCCTTGGTTGTGAGCCTCCTTGAATCATTTCCAATTTTGGCTTAAGGATTAATATGTTAAAGAGCCCCATCATTCATTCCTTAGCCAAATCTTGGAATTACACCATGTGCCATGAAAATTCAAGTTATTATCAAATAAATTTCCACTTTATTCCTCATACCTTGGCCAAACCCATTGAATTCTTGATATACTCTTGAATTCAAAAAACAAGATGTTGCCAAATCAATTTTTTTATCACTCTCTTGGCCAAATATTTTAGAATAAAATTGTTACTTAGTTGATTGAGATTGTGGGATCATGATCAAATATTATTTTTTACTTAGGTTCCCTCTAATTCTTATTGCTTGCCTGGCCTCCTTTCCTCTCTTTTCTATATAATATAGTTTAGACTTAGGTTAATTCTTCTTAGCTTCTCTCATCTTTGAACCCTAGCTATTTACTTTCTTGGAGATCTTAGTGATCAAAGTGTACTAGTCTTCCAACCCTCTTGGATTTATTTGGCCGAGAGCTTGCAAATTAATTTCAAGTCTTCCAAGATGCTTAAGTCTTCATCTCCTTTCAAGTTCCTCCTTGGTCATGCCCTATAGGAAAGTTTAATGAAAGGTTGATGCTTGAAGTCATCTCTCTATTTACTATCTTCTTAAATCATTAAGTGAAGGTACTTCTCATTTTATTTCAAATTTATGAGATTACAAAGTTTAGTTTTAAATTTTTTATTCATTTTCATATAGTAAAATTCTTGTGAAAATGTTCTTAAGTGTGTTTTCTAATTATGTTTTCATATTAACTTGTTTACTGCATAATATAGTTTGCATATATTTTCATCCAAGTATTTCAATCCTTCTTGTGGTTTCATTCAACATATCATTTCAAGTTATTCTACTTTAATGTTTTCAACTCTTTCAAAGTAATTTTTTTCTTTTGGTTTGGTTGTTTGAACCATTTCTCCTAAAGATTATTCCATTGATTTAAGTATAATTTAAATAGAAAAGAATTTACTCTAAGCTCTCTTTTAATAGTTGCTTTATTATTGTCTTAGTTGGGTTGTGAGTATAAAAGATTTTAAAATTGAGAGTTAGATCTCTTGTATCTTTTCAGTTATTTTCTCTTTTACTTTGTTGGGGTTGTACTTCCCCGTGTAGGAAAGTATGGTGTTATGTTATACTTGCACTTATAGGAAAGTATGATGTTCGGTTGTACTTGTCTGTAGAAGAGTATGGTATTAGGTTATGCTTACAAGTGAAGGAGAGCACAGGATATTTATTGTAATCTAAACTTTGATTTAGTGAATTCCTAGCTTGGATTGCAAGGCATGGATGTAGGCTAGTTTTTAGATTTTGCCGAGCAAAAGTCTTTGTGTTTTCTGCTTTATTTTCTTCCTACACCTTTACTTTACTTTTGTTATCTGTATTTGAGGAATCTCTGATGGGAAAGCTATGTTTTCCAACTTTATTTGGTAGCCTGTGATGACAGCTTGAAAGTCATGGTTTGAATTTTATAAAATAAAAAATAATAATTTGTATACCTATCATAGGTTTTTTTGCACTTCACCACTATTTTTTTTCATACAACTGCTTGTCCTTAAGAGACCCTAAAAGGCCATTTTCTAATAAAATATGGATAATGAAATGAAATAAGCTCATAAATATAACTTAATGGTCTTTAAATAAATGCCAAATTTGACAAAGATTATAAAATTTGTCACTAGCTGCTGGAAAATGAATGAGCTACTTCTTCTGCACTGCACTGCTATCACAAGCAAATGCACATATCTAAAGAAAAATATTGATTATTATAATATTATATCTCCAATAAATAAGCAATGGCATAATGCACATGCAAAAGTATAGCAAACTACCTAAAAGATTGATTTTATTATAATTATTACATCCAAATAATGAGATTGATAAATTTAAATAATTTCTAAATTTATATTTAATCTAATATAAATTAATTTTCTAACAAATGGTCAAAACTTCACTACAATACAACTAAAATGGAGACTGACCTTAGAGTTTGATTTACTCAAAGCATCACAGGGCCTCCCAGGTCTTTGCCTTATAGCCACTACCCCATAGCATTAATCTTAATTCCTATTACAAAACTAAATATTTATGAAAAAATAAAATCTAACTACACACACAAAATAGATGTTAGCTAAACATACATACAAACCAAGTAATTATGTTCTATAAATTTGAATTTAGCACCATGCACATGAGTAACCAAGTCCACTTATCCTAACATGGATTATGCAAAGGGGAATAAGCAACCTGTAAGAAAAAGCATTTATATTTATTTATTATTTCAGCAGCCCCTTTAGCATAATCCACTATAAAAATATCATTAGGCTAATAACATCACAACATCCACTCTATACATAAATAATCCTAACATCCAGTTCAAAATATTACATCACAAAATAAAACATGACATCACAATATGCTCCATCCTAACATAGGGCTAGACATGTGACTTAGTATTCTAATGTGTGTGCTAAGATTTGGTGTGGTATGTCTTACTAGACTTTAGGTATATGATTGTCTGAAGTTTTAGAGTGTTCAAGCTATACATCACTCAAGTTAGTAAAAAGATTAGTGGATTTTAATTTATATTTTCTTTTGTTTCATTTAGTATTTATTAAGCATCTAATTGTTATCAAGAGAAGAAAGAGGCTTAATCCTCTTCATCCCTACCCTAAGTTATTCTCTTAAGACATGTTGATTTTTGGTTTCTTTTAGTGAATGACTTATTAAACATTTTATTAATCCTAGGTTTGGGTTAATCCTAAAGAATCCTATTCAACATGAAAGGCATCTTAAGGTTAATGAGATTGAATTACTATCACATGGATAATGTTACATCATTCCATCATTGATATCACGCGTATTATATTGAATTTAATATACCTACACACGTAATGTATACACACTTGAATGATTGTTAATGCATGTATTTTTGGTAGAAAATAGATTTTAATCCTTAGTTAAGCATATATATGTATGTATCAAAAATTAAGCAAATACGTGATGTTGTTAAACTATGGAAGTGAGGTAATTTAAGACCCCCTTAGGGGTCTAGTATTCCTGAGATATCCTGACTATATACTTGCTTACTTCAATACACATAAACATATACATAAACATAAGAATAAAAATCATACAAAAGATTGTATATTAGCAAATTATTTACTCATGTAAGGTAAAGTTGTATCCAAGTTCTAACACATGTATGCATATGAATGAAATTAAGTAAGCACGTGCCATTGTTAAACCAGGAAGTGAGGTAATCTAAGACCTCCTTGGGGCTACTTAAAGCTTTGTATTCCAGGGATGTCCAAACCATATACTTACTAACATTCAAACACATGTAAAATTACACATGAATCATGAAAATAGAACAATCCTTTAACATGTTTTAACTATAAGTGAATGTAAATTATATAGAATATTCATAGCCAACATCAATTTAAATCATCATCATTATTTTATAATTTTAAAAATAATTTGAGATTTTTTAGTGATAATAGTCACACATATAATAAGATTAATTCAACACGTGTAGATTTGATTCTTTTATTTGAAAAACATGAATACTTGATACCAAATGGCATACAAATTTATAATGATTGAAAATGAATAACTAAACATTACCACATAATACATTCAATCACATTAATTCCCAAGGACAATCAAGTCAAATAAAATTCTTTAAAATTAACCAAAGTTATTATGAAGTTTAAATTTTGTATTTGAATTATTGAAACTTAAAGAGGAGAAATGATATTTTTTGTTTTCCCCATCCCATGTTCATAACTTATTATGTTTGAAGAGAAATAATTAAGTAAATTTTTGGATTTATTAAATTCAAGCTATTAAGCAATTAATTTAATTACCCTTCCCTAAGCCTCTTTAATTTAATTAACCACTTAATCATGAGCCTCCAATGATTTTCTTATGAGAAATTAAAATTTTCAATGCACTTAAGGGACCTAATGTAATTAGGCTCATGCTTAAGAGTTAATTAGATTAAGAAAGAATCTAAACTAAGTACTCTTATGGTCTTACCACACTCATGAGTTAACCATAAATTATGTAAGACTCTTTATGTTGTTAAACACATAAAGGGAACCCACAAATTCAATTTGAATCATCTAAAATAATTATCATTTCAATTTGTATTGATTTTATCATTAATTTACTTAATTAGCCTCTAATTAATCAAAAGCATTAATTAACCCTCTTATGGAAATGTATTTAGTAAAATAACTAGGAAGGAGACCCTAATTATTTTCCTTCATCATTCCCATTGTTTATAGTGATTAACCATTGTCAATCATTTAATTTTTACTATTTAGAATTTTTAAATGATAAAATTGATTAAGGAGGAAAATTAAGATTGAAATTTCAAATTCCCGAAATTACATAGCCAATAAATTCCAAGAAAATTATGAGAGGCAGGGGACATCCCATAGGATCAACCAATCATATTTGAGATCAATTGGCTAGGTAATTAAGCCTTAATTAGAATAATTAACCTAAACTTCAAACCCTAATTAAGCACTATTCATTAATCTAACATTGTGGATTTTATTTTTATTATATTCTCCTCTATTTACCCTTCCTGAAATGGGTTTACTCATAATTTTTTGATTTTTTAGATAATTAGTTATGAATTTTTGAAGTTCTAGTTATTTAATTGCATTTTAATCCCCTAATTAACCCTTTAAATCATCGGCGTCACGTGGAAGCTGATCAGAGCTTTCCATGTGGCGCCATGAGATAGGTTATTTAAAATGTCCGACGCGATAGCTGACTGAGCGGTGGTGAACGCAATTTCATCCCCATTGTCCAATCTTATATTGGACGATGAAGATTAATCCCATTATTTCTAATGGATTAAATCAAAAAATCTAATAGATTAAATCACAGTCGTATGGTCTAATCACGTGGAATAAATGGCTAATGATCCTTTGTCCCCCGAGCACCCAAGACAGACACCGTCCACCCTCTACTACATGATTCGAGCTCTTCGGAGCTCATAGGATGATGTGATCAACTCCAAAACATGCGAAATAGAAGATCTAAGAAGATCCTACAATGGAAATCACATGGAATCATAAATTTCTTCATAAAGACCAACACCTAGGGAAAATCTACAATTTATTGGAGTTTTTTCTTGTTGGAGCTAGAAACTGGCGGGCTATCAACTGAGATAGCTTCATCTTGAAGAGATGAAGACTTGTTGAGAAGAAATTGAGCTGCCTCCCCATTGATTTCTCTGTGGACCAAGTGCCACCGTGAACTCATCAAGTTGGTCTTGGAGTGCTTTTGATCAAATCAATCGAGGATCGATTTGTTTTAACTGTGAGAGGAAAATGTGGGAAGAGTTAATTTGAGTTTGGTAGAGTTTAGGTGTGGTTGGACAAACAGGGATCTTGGTTTTGAACAATGGTTGGTCTCACCCCAATGAAGAGCACTAGAGATGCGGGGAAAGGTCTAGGACTGTTCGGAATACCCTGAGGAAGCTTTTTGAGAAGTTTGGAATGGATGGGGAGAAGTATATTCTCCTCCCCAAGTGAACCAAGGGTTGAGATTAGCTCAGCCTTTGGTAGTCGCCCGACCGGGGTAAGTGGCCGAAGATGGCAGTGGACTGCTGAGGTGGAGGTGCTTGAGAGGCTGAGGCAGGCATGGGCTAACAGGGGGTGTACCTCCTCCTCCAAGTGAACAATTGTGTGTAATGGGTGAACTTACCCTTTCATGACTCAAGGTTGAACCCAATAGCCTTGGGTCAGGTTGGGTCAGTGGTCCTAGTGTCCAAAAAAGGTTAAAGGTGGTATGGCTTAGAAAGTTGGTGAACCCATCCAAATTGGCATTTTATCTCATTTGGGTGGGTTGGGTCCACTCAAGCTGGCCCATGGTGACCCAAAGATGAGTCATGTCGAGTTTAGTTGGGTTTATACTTGGTTTGGAAGATTGGCTCAATTTGATCTATATGGGTCAAATGGGGTTTAATTGGGTTAGGTTGACCAATTGGTCAAATTGAGTCAAACCAAGGATTTGGGCATGTTCAAATGAACATTTGGAATGTATTGGTTCAATTAGTTTGGTTCAATTTGAAGTGGATTTGATTTTGGCTCATATGGGTTCATTTGGGTCAAATGCGTTAAGTTGACCAATTTGGTGAAATTGGCCAAATTAGCTGGGGTAGAAGGATAGTTTAGGTTCAATTGATCATTTGAGAATGATTGTAGGTGTTGGTTTAAATTAATTTGGATGTGGGAATGATTTAGTTCAATTTGATCATTTAGATCAAATTGGGCTAAGTGGGTCAATTGGGTTGGTTTGACCAAATTAGGTTCAATTGAAAGTTGGATCATATTCAACAATCAATTTGTGATTGATTAGAGGCATTGGTTTCAATCAATTAAATTTAGGATTTGATTTGGCCCAATTTGGCCCTTCAGGTCAAATTGGGTCAACTTAGGTCAAGAGACTAAGTTAGCTTAGTTAGATCAATTGGTGGTTGAGCCATGTTCAACAATCAATTTATGATTGATGGTAGCTATTGATTTCAATTATTTGAGGTTGGAATGTGATTTGGTTCATTTTGGTCTATATAGGTTAATTGGGTCAACTTGGATCAAGTGATTAAAATTAGTTTGATTTGACCCAATTGATTCCAATTGGACTATCAAGAATGATCAACAATCATCATAGAGAAGATTGTATGAGTTGATTCAATCTAATTTGGGTTGGAATGAAGTTTGAATCAATTTGGTCATTTTGCCACTTTGGGTCAAGTGGTCCAATTGGGTTAATTGAGTTGAATTGGATTGAATTGAGTGTTAAGAAGAGTTCAATGATATAATTAGGATTGATTGATGGCTTTGATTGTAATTGATATGGATTTGATTGGACTTTCGCTCATTTGGACCTTTTGGGTCAAATGGGCTAACTGGTTTGATTCATTTGATTAAATTGGTTTGATTGGAAGTGATGGAGGGGTTTGGAATAGGGTATTGAATGGTTGGAGTGCTTTTATGAAAATTAATTGGATTTGGTTAACTTGAATGGGTTTAGGCTTGGATCCAAGGATCATGATGGAATTAACTTAGGTTAGGGGCTAAGTTAATTTGGCTTGGAGCTTGGATAAAAACAAATCGAATTGGAGGTTGGTTGTCTTGGCTTGAGGTTGGTTTTGGATGGGTGGCCAAGCATGGGTGTTGGTTTAGGCCATAGGATAGGTAAGACCTATTTGTCTTAGGGTATAACCTAAGCTTATGGTATGCCTTCCTAAGACTCTAAGCTTGGGTTTAGTGTTCCCTTAATCAATAGAAGTGTCCTATGACTAGGGAAATCCAAGTGCCTAGAAAGTTCCTAAGTTTAAGACGAGAAGGATGAGTCCTCACTCCAAAAGTGAGATCAACAAGAGTTTTAATATACTTTGAAACATTGTTGTGACATTAACCTCATTTCTTTTTTTATTTGCTTAGTTATTTTAATTAAGATAAAAATTAATAATTTTCTTATTTTTCATTCTACATAATAAATCATGATAAAAAAGACATGAAAAACAATAAAATGAAGAAGAAACAACTTGAAAATAATAGTACCAATTCTCTCTCTCTCTCCCTCTCAAAAGATTTGTTAGAGGAACTTTTGCTTATATTTCTTTCAAAATCTCCAACTCCTGTAAAAGACATTGAACATTTTCAGCAGATTTAAGTATAATTACTTCGTACTTGTTATTATGCATACTAATTAACTTAAGTTTACTTAACTTTATTATTTACATTTATTCTATAGTATTATAACACAATAAAATAGAAATTTGTTTTAAATGTAAAAGAGCAATGATTTTCAAATAAGTTCATCAAGAAGGGTTGGAAAATGCATGATAGTTGAAGACATATGCATGCAATGGAAAGATAAGCAACAATATTTTCAATTTCTCCAAACTTGTGCCATCAATGAAAATGTTAATGCTATCTAATTTCTAGTAGCGAGTAAAATGAAATGTTTCTAATTAATATAATAATTTTAAAATTATATATAAGTTTTTTTTGACATTGAATTAATTTCTTGAACTAAGATATTCAGATATGCCTACATGCATGTAAAATAAAAATAGTGATGGGCTAAATCAAAATAGAAGGCAGACTTTCCCAAGAAGTTAACTATCCTCACTAGACAAATGCCCTTTATGTGTAATAGGTAAAATAACTTCTTCAAGAAAGTAGTATTAATAAGCATCAAGGTTCACAAAGACTAAGTTTCTAATTGTCTTTAGTATTTATACCTAAGATTTTAATTAGGTGAGGTTAATATTGCATTTATTTTAGTTTAAGTTAATTAAGTTTTAGTTGGATAGAAAAATTAATTTTCTAAGAACCTAATGAATATCCAAGTTTCAACAAATAATAAACAATAAACATAGCTCATCACAAAAAGAAACTTAGAAAAAGCATGCAGTTTTAGTGTGCATTCTAAAATAAATATCACATTAAGTAATGGATTAATAAGATAAAAGGCCATGCAATCGAGTTTCACTATACACCATGGAAGAAAAATGAAAATAGGTAGTCAAGCTCCACGTTTATACATCTTAACCTAAAACTATGTAAATAATAGCCTATGGGGTCTTCTTATCTTCATCTTCATGATGTAAATGCCACAATCTTCATAGGGCCTCTTAGGTCAATGCCTTCTAATAAGTACTCATCATAAATACCATAACTCTAACCTAGTTCTAGTTATAAATTACATTCAAAATTCAAAAAAAAATCCTAGCTAACCTGTAAAATAAATGTTAACTAAAACAAGCATATACAAAAGTAGGTGTCAAGTCTATCTATCCTAATAGGATATGCTTATTGCGGTGATAAATAACACCTACAAGAAAATAATGTTAATTCTTACTTTATTATAGTGGCCCCCTTGCATTGTGCACAGCCCCTGCAGAAAATAATATTAATTTAATGATTTAATCAAGGTCCTTCATTCCAAACAAATGGAATAAATGATTCTAATTATATCTCAAACTCTCACCATGGATATAGGTTATTTATCAAAATCTCCCTTACCCAATGAATGAATTTCAAAAATGATGGTATTTCTTGCTAAACATAATCAAAAAGTAAAGTGTTAAGGATCTAAAGGTTGGATCTTAATGACTCTCACATTCATTTTATTAAACATGAGATTCCTAAGTCTCTTTCTAAGTTTCAAATTGTTACCTCACCAAAGCCGGTCAATGGAACTGATGCTCTAAAAAGTTTTGTTGGGCCATGATGATGCTCTCATAAGTAAGTAAATAGTCACCTCCTTAGTTAGAACTAACAATCTAAATGAATTCCAACAAGTAAAGTCTCCAAGTTCTTTAGCAAGTCTCAATATCTCCATTTGCCCATCATCAACTCTTAGGCCATGTCCATGGCTGAACTATCTTTATAAAGATGAATGTTTATGATGATATCCACTCGATCTCTCTTGCAAAGAGAAGCATGCAACCAATGATATCAATGCTTTGTATTCCTTCAATCTTCTTGATCTATTTATAAATGATCCAACTTAGAAATAAGCAATGACCAGGAGCTTGTTGGATGAAAGGTAAAGAACTAAGCCATTGTGGAATGATCCCTGTAAAATTGCTTTCCTAGGGTTGAAGCACTATGAGCTCTAGTAGATCATTGATGTAGCCGGGATGGTTCCATATAGGTTGATGCAAAAGAGATTCAGCCGACTATCAACATTGTGCCCTCACTAGTGAAGACTTTGTTCAAATTTTACATCAACATGAGGCTTCAAAGCCAACCAAGATCTAATGAGAGATCTCTAGCGAGAACATTCACAAAAAAATATTGTATCAAGATTCTTGAGGTTACTAATCAATTCTTTTATGGAGCCTGGTTTATAAATCAACTTAAGATGTATTGTACACTTAGCCTTACCTTTGCCCTCGAAGCTCGACGGTGAGCTCACTAGGGGTTGTTTGGGGCAAAGTGCTCCCTACTTATGGGCTTGAGGGCAGTGCACCTGAGAAAGCATTTTCTGGTGCATAGCACCTAGGATACAAATGTAACACCTCAATGTTAGGTTTTATTAGACTTGACTTCAAAGATAGAGTAGGCTATGCCTGGGAGCTAGGATCTTTAGATTTACACTGGAAAGATAGATAAGTTAGCACTTCAATGTTGTAGGAGGTATTGTTGTGGTGCTAGGATCCATGTACTAAGTGCAAGAAAGATATATGCTACGGCCACAATGCTACAAGAGAGGTGCCATAGCACTTGAACCCTTGTAGAAAAGGTCTAGAGAACAACGGTGTCAGGATTGCAGCTTCACGGCACTATAAGTCAAGATATCCATCTTAAAATAGTTGTTTCTTAGTTTTTGTATGCTTTTTGATGTTCTCTTGTGAGAGGAACGAGATAAGAAGTGCTTTAGAGTGACTGAAGTATGGACAGGCTAAAGATAAGCATAAGCTGCACTATTCTTCACTACTTTGATATTTATAGTGAATTACATATCAATGTTAAATTATTTTTGCTTATATATATAAAGCATCTTAAAATTTTCATGATTTTATCCATATTCTCAAACATGTATGCATTTGTATATTAATTAACAAGTATATAGTCTATACATCTTGATAGCACAAGACTTTAAGTAGTCTTATGGGTCTCTGATTACCTCACTTCTCTAATTCAATAATGACATGTATTTATATAAATTCAATATACTAATATATATATATATATATATATATATATATTATATTTAATTCATTTTCTTTATAAAATTCATGCATCATATCTCAAATATTAATTATTAATTAAAATACATTAATTCATTCACTCATTAAGCATAGAATAATCTAATGATATATATATATATATATATATATATATATATATATATATATATATATATATATATATATATATATATATAGAGAGAGAGAGAGAGAGAGAGAATAATCTAATATCATACATATATGCAAGGTAAAAAAAATGTCATTAAATTAGACATGATTTGATTTTATTATTCTTAAGATTTTTATTATATTTAGATAAAATCTTTTCAGTCAAATCCAAACATATAACTTTATTAAAATAATTCATAACATGCCATTAAGATGATAAAAAAATCATAAAATTTATTTCTTAGTTTCAACCAAAGGTTAAGGATTAAGATGGATCGCATTCCTCCTTAATCTCTTTAAAATTCTAAATCAAAAGTGAAATACAAATAAAATCAAAAGTCTATATTTAAAACTCATCTCAAACCATTAATCATATGAAGTATAATCATCTTTAATAAAGAACTTAAACATTCATTATTAGATAATTTTAAATATAATAACCTAATCATGACATACCACACTAAGCCATAGCACACACATTAGCATACTAAGACACTGATCCTATTCTTAAGTTAGGCTAGTATTTGTTGTGGTGATGTGATGTTTTATTTTGTGATGTAATATTATAGATTGGATAGTAGGATTGTTTGTGCGTAGTATGTATGTTAGGGCGATATTAGACTAATAATATTTTATCAATAAAGGATTGTACTTAAGGGACCATAGTAATAATAAAGATTATAAATATCTTTACTAGTAGATGTTGCTTCACTCCCTAAGCATAATCCATTAGGATAGGTGAGCTTAATGACTCGAGGTAGGGGCTAAGCTCCAATGTACAAGATATAACTGCTTGATTTGTATGTGTGTAAATCTAACCTCTATTTTATAGTTGTAGTTAGATTTTTATTTTCATAAAATATAATTTTTGTAATATGCTTAGAATTAAGACTATGAGGTTTAGTATGAGTAGTAGATAGAAGGCTTAGACCTAAGAGGCCTTATGATGCTTGGAGTCAATCCATGAAGTGAAGATGAAGATGAAGATTAAAGACCCCCATAGCTTTAATTTTGTTATAAATTAATTGTAATATGGGTTGTATAAGGGTAGGGCTCGGCTATCCATCTTTTTACTTTTTCAAGTTATACGGAGATACTCGACTGCACCGGCCTCTTATTCTTTTAGTCAAAGATGCTTACCTAATTTGTCTACATTGATTGTGTAATAGAAATTACATGTTTTTATAGGTTTCTTAAAGCTTGATTGTTTGTTATGTATCTTTGATATGGTAGGGTCTTTAGGAAACTAAATTTTCTACTCAAATAACTTTAACTAAATTTTAATAATTCATAACCTCATCTTAAAGCATAGGAATTTAATCAAGGAAATAAAAGATTTACTAACCCCTTAGCTATATGTTGTATGTTATAACACCATGCATACATCTTATTTTCTTCCTATTAAAGGGGTCTCCATTCTTGCATGATAAGGGATAAAGATTGACATATGAAGATAATTCTCTTGTAGTGGAGAACACCTCTTTTCTCAAATTTTGCCCATGACTCTATTTCATTATGCGTGTAGGCATAAGACCTTCCCAAGCTTGAGTCCAAAATGAGAAATAAAAATAAAATAAAAATCTATAAAATTTTGTAGCATTAGTCTAAGACATGATTTTCATATTAGTCATAACTTAGTCTCTTAAAGAGTGAGTTTAGTGTAATAAATTCATTCTTAATAAATAACAGCCCAACCATGTTGCATTTACTAAAATTATCCACATAATTTTGAATCATAGGAGGTGTTAGCTGGCTACTCTAGGCATTGTAAGTGTGAAAGAGTCAGGATCAGTTCACTCTCTCTAGTGGAAGTGAAAAAATATATCCTACTCCCCTGAGTAGAATCAGGTCAAGTTCTTAGCTTATGCTAATGCACTTTAGATATAGATTTAGAGGCTACTTGTTTCTCATTTGCTACAAGTCTAAGTCCTTACCTCATAGGCATTTTCACAATCTTGTGTTGTTGGAATATAAGTCCTAGATTTCTAATAAAATGTCAACTTAAACAATCATAATTCTTTAACTCAAAAATATAAAGCCTAATGATAGGATAGTTGGAATGTTTATTGGGCTTCCCAATATTTAAAGGCATTTCCAACTTATTTCTAATTAGATTCTATTAAGAACTCTTCCTAATTGAGTCCTCCCACTTGATTCCAAAAATAACCAAATATTTGATATGAAGCTTTGAAATCTAAAGAGATATCAGCTAATTAATTTAATCAAGAGTATTCTTAGAAGATTTATATCTCTAAATGTAATTAAATATGAGGGCTTATCTCTATAGAGAACTTAAGAACCTAGCTTAAGATAAACCCTACTTTATTTCATCCATGTGAAATAGTGAAAATTTATGTTATACATTGATCCATCAACCTTAGGAGTCCTTATTAGGTGATTGAGTATATTGTATTACAATATCTCTACCTCTCAAGATAATATATCATTCTTTAATGTCATACTCAATCATTTCAATAAGTACCCTCTAAGATCTACATAGTGTCCCCCATCACATAGTATCAATAAAAGCTTTTCTCATCTTCCTCTCACCACCTATTTATGGGGTCTTCACCACCTTCCTCTTTTTTATTTCCATTCATTTAACCCCCAAGTAATGCTACTTATTTCATGTGTAGCACTTATTTTACTAGCAACACATATAGCTTGTGTATGCATTCATTCTAATATTATAATTTTACATTTACACACACACACACACACACACACACACATGTATATATATATATATATATATATATATATATATATATATATATATATATATATATATATATATATATATATATATATATATATATATATATATATATATATATATATATTACCAATATCAAATTACACCTTTATGGAGCATCATATGATTGTGGGCCCCCTTAAGAGCAAAGTTATAATTTTATAAATAAATGCTTTTTCTTGTAAAAATTAAATAATATATAATTAATTTCAAAAAATATAAAAAATTCAGAAAACATCCTAGGTTATAAAAGACTCAATATAATTTATCTAAAGTTCTTAGACATTATTAATAAATTTATAAAATAAAAATAGTCAATTTTTTATTTCTAAATTAGTTTGATGGGTTAAAGTATGTTATAGAATTATGATAATTTTTAACATCATAGTTTAATGGCAAAAATATTATCTAAAATTTCAAATTTTATGAAATTTTAATTATTATAATTTTTAAACAATAGGATTTTATCTTGGAAAAGTCATTACTCACACCATAATCAAAATGTCTAAAACTTTTTATGGATTGTTCATGGTATTATTTAAGATCTCCTTATAAAATGTGGGTTTTTTCCTAATTCATTTGAAATTTTAAATGATTTAAATATAGAAATTTTAAACTTTAAAATTTATAAATTTGATGAATATTCAATTGATGGCATTTTTCCTAAATTCCTTGTGTTGAATTATATTTTTGATGAAAAGTTCAACTTAATTTGATAATTACTTTATTCAAAGCTAAATAAATTAAAAAAGAAAATCCTAAAAATATGCATGGTTTAGATAGACACACATTTTGGCTTGATCTCAGCCATAGGATTTTATTTATAACAAAGTGACATCTTGAACATCTCATTAGGCTCACTTAGGTGACACAAGTTGGACAACATGAGCCTAACTCATGGAAAATTTGCCATGTACAAGCCATTTTAGGGAAATTTTTCCACTAAGAAACCTAAAGGATTAAAAAGAGTTAAATGTATGGCTCAGAGAACCTTGTCATGGTCTATGTTGCAAAGAAAACTAAGTTGTATATATTGGGAGGTGAAGGATTAAAACCAATAGTTTAGTAGTGGATGAATCTTGAATTTCTTGATTTAGGAAGCTTCAATAGTTAAAATACCCACAAACCCTCTCTAAAATTGGCACAAAACATATTAGTTGTTGGGTCAACTAAGCTCTGACCACCTTTCAGCTAACATTTGCGACTGAGCTCACCTGAGGTGTTGGGATGGCTAAGAAAATGCATAAAATACTTTTCTAAGCTCATATAAGGTGAAAATAATCTCTACCATCCAAGTGGAGGCTTATTTTATTTAAGCCCAGTCAAGCTGAGCTTATCCATGGCTAACCATGATTAAACTTAAAGTCAGTCAGGTTTACTACTAGATGAAACCATGGGAAATCATATAAGCATTTGGGAAGCAAATCTTAAGGTTTAGAGTAGGCATATATTGGCTCCATTTTATTAGTACACCACTAACTTCCCTTAAATGTGAATTAATTTGAGTTAAGCTAACTAAAGGCTTAAGGATTAAGGGAGAAAAATGATTAGAGCTAAGGATAATCCTCTAATTTTCGATTTTTAAAAAATCTTAATATTTTAGTGATATGGACTCACTTTACACTAATTGGCCCATATAATATACCTTATCTCAATAGGTCAAGTTGACCCATTTAAAGTGGTCAAGCCCTACTAGGTTGAATGAGGTAAATGTTCTTTTTTAAGAGTTTTAATTGATTAATACATTTGATGGATCTAATTTTATCATGAATATGGGTATTCCCATAACAATAAAAAGGATCATGTTGGCCCATTTGGTCAAATTGACTATCTTTGGAGAAGTCAAGTTAATTCAAGTTTAGCTAAGTATTTGATAGTGATATCCTTGGTTATAATAACTTTTAAGAATTTGTTTGTATATCATGATTTGCTTAGTTTGATAAACCACCAAATGAAGACATGGGCTTTAAGTTATTATTATTTCACTTGGCCAACTAGTTTGGGCCAAGAAGCAGTTGAACTAAATGATGCTTGGACTATGTTTAGGATATTAAGGAGAACACATAAGTCTAATTTACATAATCAATTGAAATATTAAGGCCAATTTGGCCATATTAGCCTAAGTGGGCCCACATGAGTTATTTGAACTAACTTGTATTCAATTGGCTAATTAATGGACTTAATATTTTTAATAGAGCATTTTATAATAAAAACACATTCATTAATCAATTTAGGATGATCATAGTGAGGTCCATAAAATTTGACTTCGACTTAGGCTTAAGATTTGCTCGAATTAGACTATATTTGACTTGCCTAGTCTTTTGAACTAATCATGCTCAATGTGTTATATGGTCATTTTACTCATAACCATACTAGAGACTTCCTAAGGTTGAATATCTAAGGTGATTGACTTATTTGACTAAGTGAGATAGTCACCTAATTTGAGGCTTAACATTAAAGTACCTTTTGACTCAGTTATGTGTTAAATAATCTAGATTGATTTTGAGGAAGTTCAAATCAATCATCATAGTCTCATGATCAATTATATAAATAATTAGATTAATGAGGTAGATTGATTTGCTTAAATTCAATTCTTAGATTCTTTAAGGAATGATTAAACTCAACTAATGAAGAGGTCTACCATAATGCTAGCTAAAGTCAAACATATATATAAGAAAGATTTACAAGTGACCCTCTACTGAGTTCCTCCTAAGGGTTTAATTTTGACAACCTAATGGGTTAGGTTAATGATTTTAGTGTTTAAGAAGGATATAAAATTAGACCCTACTAACACTTGTAATTCCAATGCAACATTTATGATATATTAGTAAATTATGTCATAAATGTTGAAAAGATATGGTTTTTTTTTAATAGCTGAGCTCGACCAATATGTTCATATCTAAGAATCTTTTAGTTGCAAAATGTTAAGAAGTATATTTATACTTGGACTTCTCTAGTAGATTCATATCCAAGAATCTCGAACTAATACTAAGTGTCTCTATGGTCAATGGCCAAGTGACCAATGCTCGATTCCCAACTTATAGGGGCTCAAGATTTTATCCTATATGTTGGATGATCCCTAAAATATGGCCCTATGTGTTGAACTAAAAAAACATATTGATTACCATGTTGAATATAATGATTGATTACTTTACTTCACTTTCCTTTTCTATGTTAGTGGCAAATGTGGTAGAAAGAAGTAGCTTAAAATAATAACTTATTCTGAAGAATGGAAAAGGCTAGGCTTGAACTTTTTATTACAACTAGGGGTGTCAAAAATTGACCCGACTCGATAACTCGACACGAACCCGACTCGAAAAATTCGGGTTTGGGTTGACCCGAAAAATTTTCGGGTCGGGTTCGGGTTGAAGAAATTGACCTGGTCGGTTTTGACCTCCAACCGAAATTGACCGAAAATTGACCCGAAATGACCCGATTGACCCGAACTTGACCCGAATCGACCGAAATTGACCCAAAATCGGCCTGAAATTGACCCGAAATCGGGTTCGGGTCATTTCGGGTCAATCGTTAATCGAATTGGGTTGAAGTTTTGACCGTTTTCAAAGCAGTGGGTTGGGTCCAATTTTGAATTGTGATTTGGGTGGGACCCAAACCGTGACAATTGACACCTAATTACAACCTTTCAAAACACATAGAGATTATTACATAACTAACATAATTTATTAGAGCTCATAGAAAGTCTCCTTTAGAGGTTAAGTTAGCTTTTTTCCAAGTTTTACATCAAATAAACTTTCAAACTAAGAAGGACCCTATCCATAAATAGTATAAGGTGAACTTTGTCATTATGATATATTACTAAGTAGACCTATGGGCAAGTGTACAAGGATTTTTTTAATTTAATATGAAGAATAAATAGGTAATATCATTACTTTAATATTCCAATGGTGTCCATTCATGCTAAAGTTGCAAGATTGATATTGACAACTTTTGTGATTAGAGTAATCATGCCTATAAACTTTCAAGATTGGTTTCTAAATACTGAAGTGATTGACTCATTGTTGACCTCACTTTTGAGTGAGATTGACAATCATCTCCATAGAACTAGGATTTGATCTTGACACTAAGGTTCTTCTACAACTAAGACACATCTAGTGACTTGTTGAACACCAATATTAAGCTTACAAGACTCATAAGATTCAATCCTAAGGTTAGACCCTGGCTTAGGTTAGCCAAGACCTACCTACCCTAAACCCAAATCAACTCATATACCCAATCCAATCCTTCAAACCAAAGCTAATTAATTACAAATTAAACCAAAATAAGACTAAATGATTTTCAAACCTAACTTAACCCATTAGGGTTAAATTTGGCCAATTGGTTAAGTTGACCCATTATGACTCATTTGTGCTTAAAAGGGCTAAATCCAAAATTAATCAAATTCATTTGAAATTGAAGTCACCTAAATTCTCCTAAAACATAGTTAAAGTTGATTAAAGATTAATTGTGATCCAATTGAATCAAGTGAACCAATTTAGCCCTAGACCCAAGTTAACCAAATTTAACCCTATAGGGTCAAAATCCAATCCAACTTGATTTAATACAAATAGAATTAATCCAAGCCTCATGATCATCCCAACCACTTGATTGAACATTACAATTGATTCTAATCAATCCAATTTGACCAATTGATTCACCTAACCCAACTTGACCCAATTTAGCCTAAAAAAACTTAAATTAGACTAAATCTCAATTTAATTTAAAACTGATTCAATCAAAACATCAATCACATCTAAATTAATTATTGAACTCATTCTAAGCTTAATTGATTCCAATTGGACCAATCAAGCCAATTAACCCATTTGACCCAATTTGATCTGAAAGCCCAAATTGAGTCAAATCTTAATTCAATTCAAATCAGATCAAATCAATCCAACCAATCACTTCCAAAATTATTATTAATCAAAACCAATCACCCAATTGCAAACAATTGAACCAAATTGAGCCAATTTGGCCCTTTAACTAAATTGGAGCTAAAAGGATTAAATTGAGCCAAAACTTGATCCAAGCCAAATTGGATTGAACCAATGCTTACAATCATTCATAAATTGATTATTAAATGCTTTTCAATCATTGATTGAAATCAATTTAATCAACCAAACCTAATTAACTTATTTAGTCTAATTTGACTTAAAGGGTCAAATTGAACTAAAATTTATTTTAAACTAAAGCAATTAAAATTTAAGCTTTCAATCACCCTCAAATGATCAATCAAACATTACTTAACCTCCCATCCAACCTAATTTAGCCAATTTAAATAAATTGGTCAATTTAGCCCATTTGACCCATATGAACTCATATGAGCCAAATTGATCTATCTGAAGTCAAATCAAATCAATTGCATCAATGAGTTCCAAATTATCATTTGAAAACCTATTAGCCCTCTTAACCCAATTTAGTGAATTATTCAACCTAGTCCAATTGAACCCAGATTGACCTATATAGGTCCATTTGAGCCAAATCCAACCAACCCACTTTCCAAACTTAATCAAATTTTTCATGGCTCATCCTTAAGTCCTTCTTGATCAGTCAAAGTGGACCCAAGGTAAAACTAGAAGAACAAGCAGGCGAACTTGACATTGTTGTTCCGGTTTATTTTTTTTTTTGTTCGAGAATTGGCTGTTGAAATAGCTCGTTTATAGTATGTTAGGTTTTCGAAAAAAATATTAGGTGTTCATTTTAGGCTCGTGTTTCGAAATTAGCTCGATTTTATATTTTAATAATTTTTATTTTTTATTTTCAATTTAAAATAATTATTAAAATCTTATCTGATGAAAAGCGAAATACTATTATTGAAAACTAAAAAATATACAATTATACAAAATACTTATATACAATCAAAATTATTATTTTTGCACTAAAAAAAACTTTGTTACACAAAAAAATTAAAATTAGAGATTCAAAAATCAAAATTATATACAATCAAAATTTATTTTATTAAATTAAATGATTTTCAATCAAAGATTCAAAAATCATTTTTTACATAAAACTGATCACAACTTCAAATACTAATTTATAGGCTAACAAAATTTACAAGATTATATATGCATATACAAATTTACAAATTCACAACTTACATAATTTACAAATTCTGATTCTGACTTTAAAAATAAATTCCTAAAATTTTACATGATCATACTAACTTACAATTTCAAAAAATAAAATTAAGAAAATAATGAAATTATAATTTTCAAATATAAATTTCTAATCAAATCAATTGCTTGACTTTAATGTTCAAACTTTATAGTCTTGAAACTTTCATATAAGTCCAACCAATCTTGAATCTTTCATGTCACTTCATGTAAACAAAACTAGAAAAATTATAAAATAAATATTATGAGTGGGCTAAACTAAAATAAATAATCATTGATCATTATAGCTTAATGGTTATATATGAATATTACATTCAAAAAGATGATAAAATGAAAGATTAATATTAATAAGACTAGGATCTGTAAAAAAAATGAAAATAAATGTAGCATTTATTCCAAATGACAAAATGAAATCACAAAAAAATGATAATAAAATCACAAAAAAATAAAAATAAGTGTAACATCTGTTCCAAAGAATCCAAACTATTAAGCTAAATATCATTGATTAAATGATAGACATTCAAAAAATTGACAAAATGTAATCACAAAAAATTAAATTAAATGTTTGGAAAATACATCTGACCAAATATCAAGCTAAGTTGCATCTCATACATCTATTTATAGTTTTTTCATAGCTTTAATGTGTAATATCACAAGTGATCTTACACATTAATAGTGTTGCATTCCAAATTGACCAAGTGTAGCATCAAAAGATCTTATCAGCCCAATAAGGATCACGAAAAGAACAAAACCGACAAGTGTGTAATGCACAAAGCAAAACCAGTGAATAAAGAACCAAACTAGCCAAGAAAAGAGAACCGGCAAACAAAGAAGGCCAAAATGATCCACCAACCAGATACTAAAACCAAGATTCAAGGATAATTAAAGTCTTTCAAACCAAATTAAAAAATAGCCATAAGGCAACCACTAGAGAGACCATCATAAGTAACCAACAAAGGAAGCATCCCCATAACAAGGAAAAGTAGAAAACCAACCAAGCACCACACAACATAAGTCCAAAAGAACACAACCATAAAAGGCAATAGTAGTAGCGGGACCACAGAAAACCAAACTTCCCAGAAAAAAAGTAACGACGAAAGCATAATAATAACATAAAACCTATTATAAATAATGCGCCCAATAGAGGCTAATACTAGGAGAATAACCAAACATAAAACCAAGGTAAACGAATAATCCAAAAACAACAAGGAAGAGTCGCCAAAAAAGTAGAAACTCTCCAAAATAAGGCCCAAAAATGCAACCAATAGTAGTTCCACTAGGCCACCCATCCAACCATGAAAAACTAGAAAAAAGTATTTCAAGTTTAAGAGGAGGCAAACAAAGAACCAAACTAAGACAAAGAACCACTGACCAAATAGTAACTCGAGAAACAAAGAACCAGAAACCAAACCAAAAGAAAGAACCACCAAAACAAAGAACCCGAAGCCAGCAACTTCGACTGACAAAGAATCAAACCTACCAAAACCAGCCAGTAAACAAAGATTTAAACCTCATCAAACTCATAGCTTGCTATACTTCAATTCCCATTATTATATCAATTCCATAGCTTGCTATACTTCAATTCATGTTTGAAACAAAACTTTAATTTAAGTGTAGAACATACTGCAAGATTTAAACCTCATCAAAATCAAAATCTAACATCTGATCAAAGTTTGATGAAAGGACACATGTATTGCTTGTCATGATCCATCTTGAAGAGCTTGAAACTATTCTCTGAATATTGATTATATATCTCCCAAATAACATCCTCAATCTTTATCTTGGACTACCTCAAAACTAGAGTATATTTAGAAAATATAAAAGTAATGAATTTCATTTTGAGGCATGGATCAAACTGACCCTGACCATGAGTAGATTGCATTCTCCCAATATTTATCAAAGTTAATTTTTTTCAGTGGCCATTTGCTTGACAAATTGATCGAGGAATTGCACTCTTCAATTTAGCATGCATGAGTAGGAAGAAACAAATTGGTAGTTGGATAAGAAGAAAACGAAACCATTTTGTCACATTATGGAAAATAGAAAGAAACCTTCTAATCGCTCATACATTTATCTCGAGGTAACCACTTGTAGTTAGAATCTCGATCGACATAATGAATGAACACATTGCGGTAAATAAAAAAGACTCAAGCATTAAGGAAGTGGAGTTCCACCTTGTAGGAACATCAATACATAATCCCTTTGAAGTAAAGTTTTAACAAACTTATGTAAATGAAGGGGACTTTTGAGGTATTTTTCTTGTCTCCTTATTTTTGATTATTTGTTGCACCTCTTTCAAACCATCTTGAACGGTATATTCAAGATGTGAGCCATCTAACATGAAAAAATGACCACGAAAATGTAACTTCCTCTTGGCGAAAATTAATTTTAAAGCATTTGCGAATCATTATTACTAGCATTATCAGGTGTGATAGTAAATATCTTATCACAAATTCTAATCTAGCAAACAATCACATATAGCATCACAAATAAAAGTACCCGTGTGGAGGATCAAGCTCAATAAAGGCATGATTCTCTTATGCTACCAAGAATCATTAATAAAGTGAATTATTAAGCACATGTAGCCTATTTGATTTGATGTCCAACAATCAGTCAAAGAAACTCTATGAATGCTCTTAAGAAAAGTTTTCAATCTCTCTTTTTTAAACTTTCATGCAATCAATTGTGTTTCTAGATACCCTCTAATTGGGATTCAATACCTTCAAAAGAATATTAAACCACATATGCTCAACCATCTAAATGGATACTCATGCACAATAATCATCTTTGCAATTATCTCCCTAATCTGAAGATGATTATAATTTTTGGGGTCATGGAATAATAGAATCTCAATTTCAGAATTGACATCAAAAGGCATAAAATTTAATTTTTTTTGCCTTTTGCGCAATTCAACTTATTCTTGGCCTTGATTTTTCACATCTTAAAGTTGTAAGTTGACGGTTTTGATTTATGAAATTTCTGCGATAATATATGCATTGTAAAGAGGGTGTACTCTCCCCATCTGAAAGTGGTTTCTATAAAATACTCCCGAAGATACTCTCTTCCTACCTCTCTTAGGGTTAACATCGACTAGTAGTCTCAAGTGTATGCTCCTGATTCAACTTGTTGTGAAGTACTTGGTATATCATTACCTAAACTAAATCATCATGATCGGTGAGAATGATCCATATTAGACATGATTGTACACTAAATAAAAAAGAAAATATGAGTTAGGACCACATACACATACACTCTCCAATCTCCATACTAACTCCATATTCAATGTTATGTTACTCTTCTCATTTAATCGCTCAAAAAAATTGCAACTCAAGATATACATAATTAATCTAATCTACTATCGCACCAAATCATTTCAATAAATAGTATCCATGCCAATGAGACAACAAAATAATGGGTAGGAAATAAATTGTATCCATGCCAATGAGATAACAAAATAATGGTCGAACCAAAAAAATAGTATCCATGCCATGGCTGAAAAATCAAGCACACATATATTTCCAAAATAAAGAGACAGAATAATGGCGAGCAGGGACAATTAGAATGAGAAGAGTAAAAAAATATGAAAAATCTAGGAGCACGATATATAGTTCCCAAATAGACTATAGAATAATGGCGACGGGACAAATTAGAATGAGAGTAAAAGAAAATGAAATCAAACAAAGATAGCAATATATAGCTCCCAAATAACGAGCAGGAGAATAATGGCGGACGGGACAAAGCGAGTAAGCACTTCAAGCATTTTAATAACCTACAAGAATAACACACAACAAACATGCATAAGATGTAGAATATCATACATGGCATAATAAGCACTTCAAGCATTTCAATACGAGGTCAGACAACAACATATAGCATAGATATCAAGTGACTCAAGTCTACAAATGAAAAATCAGAGTCACAAATTGTAAAAGCTTAAGAGCATTTCTCCTTTTAACATGAAACTGAAGTAGAAGCTTGATAAAAGAAAATAAGATAATGATAGACATACAAAGTCGGAGTCCCAAGTAGAAGCTTGATAAAAACAAGAAAATAATGGGTACCAAACCTTGAAAACCGAGATCGCATCCAGGAGGTTGGTTTTGCTTCTGAGATATTACCATTGCAACTCATAAGACTCACAACTCATTAAGACTCTTGCTAGGAAGAGTAGAAATTGACAGCTCTTGGATGAGAGAGAGTCAAGGGACTTAGGATTAGAGTTAGAAAGTCGAGGAAGCGGAGAATTAGAGCAGAGAGTCGAGAGGCGAGAGCTGTTAGGGTTGCGGTCGAAATGCGGAACGAGTCGAGAGATATTATTCATATATCGTTCGATTGTTTTAAATCCCAGCCGTTAACATAAATTCATATGGCTGGGATTAAATTGTATCATGACCTCCTTCTACAAGGTAACAGTAAGTCCATAAGTATATCGTTTTGTTTTAAATCCCAGTCGTTATCATATATTTATATGGTAGGATTAAATTGCTCCATTTAAGGCCTATTCTGAGGGTAACATGCTTGATGCTACAGAGTTTTGTTCTGCTGCTAAACATAATTAAAAAAATTTCTATAATTATAATTATTAATATATTTTAGCTTATTTGATTTAAAATTTTATTAACTAATTTAATTATTAAATTAAATATAATTTTTAAAAATATTTAATGACATAAATTATATTTTAAATAAAATTTAATATAAATTATTCATTTATTTCAAGCTAAATCGAGCCGAACATGATCGAACAAAGGATTGTTCGTGTTCGGCTCATTTATAAATCAAGCTTGAAATATTTATTAGATGTTGACTCATTTAGTTAGCGAGCAAACATAGCTAAATATTTGAACACGTTAGTGAACAGCTTTTTTGTGACAATGTTAAGCTGACAAGTGAACTCCATCCATATTGATAAAACCCCAAAATAGCAAGGTCCAATCCCTCCCTTTATCTTGGATAGACACCTTAGCATGCCATGAGCTTACCCAAGCTTATTAGACCTAACCCAAAGCTATTGGACTCAACCATTGACCAAGGAGAGGTTACCTTCACCTTGCCCAAATCTTAGTTAAGCCACCAAGCCTTGTCTCTCTCATCACTGGCCACCAAACTCCTCCAACCACTAGGAGACATTCATCTCATCAGTCCTATGCCATTTCTAACCACCCCGTTGCCCATCTAACTACCATGACCTGAACTAACTTTTTTGATTGGTTCATTTAGGGTGGAGGGTATACACCTCCTCTTTTATTCAAATTAAGCACACACAATCCTCACAAGCACAGCTTTAGTCCCTAGATTCCTAGAGCTTCTCGAGCATCCCATCATTAGCAAGACCAACACCACCTCAAACTTGAGCACCCTTCACATCCAATCTCACCTAAACTCTAAAAAAATTTAATTAATTCATCCTACACCTTCCCCTAGCTCCAGCGAATCAAAATCAATCAAGAGTCACTCGATTATAGCATTGGAAGACGTCCCTAGACCAAGTTCGATGAGGTTCATGGTGATGTTTGGTCCACAGAGTGATTAGCAAGGAGATAGCTCACAACTTCTTCTATAGGGCTTCATCTCTACTATACAATGCTACATCAATTATTTGGCCTCCAGTCTTTAGCTCAAGCAAGATAAATTCCAACGAACCATTGAAAATTAAAAGATTGTTAGTATTTTATGAAGTCATTTTGCATTTGACATTAATCCAATTGTATGATCCTTTTAGATTCATTCCCTAATCATTTTTGAAATCAATTTCTATTAAACTAGCTCCAATGTGCTTGGATCGAATGATGAATGATGAACGATGTTCATCTCTCACCGGAGGTTGATTCATGATTAGAATGGATGACTGTGATTAATCATATTAAAAATTTTAATTTAATCCAATTTAATCTATGGGATTAATCTTGACCATTTGATCCATGATCGAATGATCAAGAAAAATTACAACAACCATCACAGTCAATTTGCCATGCATGATGTTTTAACATTGCCATGTACATGTAACGTGACATTTACTATGTAAATCGATTAATTAGGTTTAAAATCCAATTAAATAGTGTACTTTAAAAAATCATAATTAATTATATAAATATATAAAATAAATAAATGCATCCTTAATGGAAAGCTTAAACAAAGGAGAATCTAGGAAAAATAAAAGCCTCAAATTTTATTAAGTGTATATTGACTAATTAAGTTTTGAAGTTTTACTTAATTAGTAAAATTAAACCCTAATTAGTTGGCTAATTTGCTTGAAATTTTGGGTGATTCTCTCATGGGATGACTTCTAGCTCCCATAATTATTTCAAGTCAATTGGTTGGGTAATTTGGGAAATCTATTTTTTCAAACCCTAAATGGCCATTTCATGCATTTAAAAAACTTATATAATTAGAAAAATTATGAAAATAATTATGTGAGCATAAATGCATTTTATAACAATATTGGTGATGAGAGAAATTAATTAGGGTCACTAATCTTAATTATTTCTCAAAATCACTATTAAGAAGTTTTATTAATTAATTAAATCATTAATTACCCTTGAATTTAGAAAATTCATAATAATTAGATTAATTTTTAAAAATTGTGACCAACCCCTCTTTGTGCTCAGCAAATCAAAAAAATTTTCTTTTAAATCAAAATCTCTAATTGGTTTGGGGCATTCGCAGTGTAATTGATGATTTTAAGTTATCTCCATTACTTATGTTAACCCCTTAGCATAAGCCCAATTACGTTAAAAGTTTTAAAACATGCCTATTTTATGTTTATTGATGTTCAATAATTTTCTCAAAATTGTTGGGTTTATATTTAAGACATGATTGAATTTTGATCTCTTTTGGGCTTAATTGATTAAAGTAATTATTTAATCTTAATTAATCCATAAAACTCATTTAATTCATGTTTGAACAATTTAATGAACAGGGATTGGTTGAGGGTTAATTTTCAATATTTTGTCTCCTCGTTAGGCTTAAATAATTCAAATTCTAAAAATGAATACTTAATGAATTCGATTAGGCTCAAGTGTGATCATCTCCATATGAATGACCTTATGAGTTAATGGCTTCAAATAGGTTATTTAGTGATGTTTAATTGCTTTACTTCAATCATTCTATAAATTTATATTTCATATGTTTCATGCACTCATATTTCAAAATAAAGAAAGATTTCTTTTAAATACATACTTTAGATTAATAGTATGGCTATTATCATTAGTAAGTTTTAAATTATTTTTCTTTAATAAACCTAAAATATTTATTAATATGAATCTAAATTAATCTAATTAACTAAAACATCAATTTAATCCTGTATGTATGATCTACATACTTTAAAGGTATATAATCTGGACATCCCGAGAATGATTTTAAGTAGTCCCAAGGAGGTTTTTTATTATCTCACTTCCCTATTCTAATAATGACATGTACCCTAAAGTTTGTAATGAAATACATAGTAAGGTTAAACTACTTTTTTATAACTACATTCAAGCATTTTGAAATCATTATAATTCATACTTATATATATATATATATATATATATATATATATATATATATATATATATATATATATATATATATATATATATATATATATAATAAATTATATAGTATGGACATCGTGGGAGCATGAGACTTTAAGTAATCTCAAAGGAGCTGTGATTACCTCACTTCCTTGATCCAACAATGACATGTACTTATAAAGATTTAGAATACTAGTGTATGTGTAAATCTATAAGGGATTATTAAATCACCTTTTCCATAAAATTCATGCTTGCATCACACACACACACACACACACACACACATATATATATATATATATATATATAAAATATTAAATAAAATATTAACAAGTGAAATATACATTAATTTATTCATGCATCAATGTGTAAAATATTTAAATGATGCATATATTTACACTTACTTGAATTTAATCATTTTTATTAAGTATACCACTCCATTAAATTAATATTAAGAGATGGTGAAGCAAAGCTAAAGAAATATTGCTAAATTAATTATGGTTTGATTCCATTAGATAAAAATACTTAAGTCAAACCAAATGTGTGATTTAATAGGAAAATTTATAACACTTTAGTAAGGTGATTTAAAAATCATAAAATTCATCTTTAGATTCAACTTAAGGTTAGGTTTTAAGTGGATTCTACTCCTTCTATTTAGAATTCTAAATTCAAATAAAACCAAGAGAAATAAATTGAAATTTAAAATTCACTTTAAGAAATCATTAATCACTTGAACTGTAACCTTTCTTAATGGTAAATTTAAATACTCACCTTTACAATAATTTAAACATAGAAGCCTATACTTGTCATACCACACTAAGCCCTAGCACACACTTAGAATGTTAAGTAATTGATCTTAGACTTAGGTTAGGATAGTTCTTTGTTGTAAATTGATGTTTTGTTTTGTGATGTAATGCTTTATAGTAGATGTTATGATGTATGTGCATAGTCTAAATGTTAAGGTGACACTAAACTAATATTATTTTCTGAAAGGATTGTGCTTAACAAATCACTATAATTATTATTATTATAAATACTTTTGCTCATAAGTGCTGCTTAAGACCCAGCATAATCTATTATGGAAAATGAGCTTGGTGACCCAAGGCAAGGTGTTAAGCCCTAATGTATGAAATATAACTGCTTGGTGTGTATGTATGTTCATCTAACCTCTATTCTGATAATTAATTTAATATATATATATATATATATATATTATAATAAGATTAAGATTAGAACTATAAGGATTGAGATGAGCAGTGGCTAGAAAATTGAGACCTTGGAGGCCCTGTGATGCCTAGAATATCCAATCCATGAAGTGAAGATGAAGATAAAGATTGAAGACCCCCATAGCTTTATTTTTATTATAAATATAAATATAATCTAGGTTGTATAAGAATAGAGCTTGGCTACTCATCTTTTCTCTTTCGTGGTGATATGATACCCATCGGCCTCTTATTCTTTTAATCAATGATATTTATTTTGCTTGTTTACATTATTTGCACAATACAAATGGCATGCTTTTCATAGATTTCTTAAAGTTTGATTATTTGATGAGGTCTAGATGCGATAGACTCTTCAGGAACTTAAGTTTTCTAACTTAATTAATAAACTTTAATTAAATTTTAAACAATTCATAACCTCACTCTAAAGTCTAAGAATTTAATCAAAAAATAAAAGATTCAGTAACCCCTTGGCTATATGATTGTATGTTATAATATCATGTATGCATATTATTTTTCTTCCTTGTAAAAATAAGAGATCTCTACCTTGCACGATAAGGGGTAAGGCTTAACCAATGATAGATATTCCCTTGTAATAGAGAACACTCATTCTCTTTGATTTAGCCCACAACATAATTTAATCATGCATGTAGGCATAAATCTTTCCAAGCCTTGAGTCAAAATTAGTATAAAAATCTATAAATTTTATTGCAATAGTTCAAAATAAGATTTTTATATCAATCATGACCTAGTCTCTTAAGGAGTGAGTTTATAACTCTGAATCCATTCCTAATAAATAACAGCCTAGCCATCTTATATTTACATAAGACCAACCCATATGATTTTGAATCATATGAGGTGTTAGCTAGCAACAACCCTATGTGATTTTAAGTTCACAAGACTCAAGATTAATTCACTCTCCCTAGTGAAAATTAATCAATACATCCCTCTTTTCTCAAGTAGAATCAAGTCAAGATCTTAGCTTACACTAGAGCACTTTAGCTGAAGGTTCAAAGGCTACTTGTTGCTCATTTACTATGAGTGTAAGTCCTTACCTCTTAGGTAGATCCACAATCATGTGTTATTGGAATCTATGTTCTAGCCTTCTAATAAAAATGTACACTCAAACAAATGTAATTTTATTCCTCAAAAATATAAAGCTTTACTATAAGATAGACTGAAGTTCTCACTAGACTTCATAGTATCATGAACACTTTCAACTTATCCTCCTTTGAAATCCATTAAGAACTCTCTTCATTCAAACTTTTCCATTTGATTTTTCAATAATCACTAATCCTTTGACATTAAAATTTTGAAGTCTTTGGAGACATTAGTTGAATACTTTAATCGATAGTATTTTTAGGAGATCCCCATTTTCTAAGATATAATTAACTATGAGAGCTTGCTTGCATAGGGAACTTAAGAACCCGGCATAAAATAAATACTGCTTTAATTCATTCATATAAAGTAGGGGAAAATCTTTAGTATTGATAGACCTTCTACCTTATGAGTCCTTATTGTATAGTTGAGTCTATTATAAGATAATATTTTTATCTCACAGGTAGTACATCATTTCTTTAATGTCACTCTCAATAATTTTAATAAGTATCCCCTAAGATCTGTGGTATCCATACAAACCCAAAATAAAAACACCACTCATCATTAACTAAACAACCTTTTTGCCTTGGTTTCTACTTTTGTCTCTTTTGATGGAGGTGTTAGAACCTTTCACCTAAACTTTCTTAATCTTGTACATTTGCCAAAAGTAAGGATGAAATCCTAATTTGACGATGACTCTAATAACATGAACTAGTTAGTAATAACATATTTGAAACCTAAAATTAACTATTAAACACCAATACAAATATATAGTTATATTAGGGATATTCATTATTGTCTCAAAGTAGTTTCAATTTTTACAAAAGTAGGCCCAAAGAGTGATATCTCAAGAATATATGATTGATAGACCATGAGTTTTGATTGATCTAGCAAAACAAGTTAAATGGGCATGAAGTGCACATAAAATTGATATCTTATTATTTAAGACTATCTTTAGAATGTCCAATGATTTAACATTTCTAGATTACTCTAATTGAACTAGTAGTAAGGCAAGTTAAAGGGGACTATGAGGTCAGAGATGAGTCATTACAAAAATACTTACTTAAAGTGAAAGCAAAAATTGGGCAGCTAGAGTACATCTAGATTGAGCAAATAACCAGGGAACAAAACCAACTCACTAACCTATTATCCAAGTCAAATGATCTCGGAGAGCACTCAGCCATACAACTTACCCAACCAAGAACAAAAAAGAAAAACTAATGTAAGTGGAGTATGAATACTCATTAAGTTGGATTGATCTTATTAAAATATATTTGCAGACTAGGGAGATCAAAGAGGCTACTAAAGACTCAAAGAGATTTAAAATAAAGGCCACCCAATATTTGATAATTGGAGATAAGTCAATTTGAAGATCAACAACTTTGCTCAACCTTAGATCTTTTGGAGAGGTCAAACAAAAAAGGGTTCTTGAGGAAATGCACTCTAATGAATATGGTAACCATTTGAGAAGAAGTGCACTTGCCCATACAATATTATGATATCGATACTTCTGGCCCATGCTTAGAAAAGATGCATAGGCATTTACAAAAAAGTGCAAGTAGTGCCAAAAGTTTGCCCCATTTTAGTAACCACCACAACCTCTCAAGCCTTTAGCCCTTCAACATTTGACCCTTACCAATAACCAACAAACAAAGAAGATTTATTCTTGAAATGATCAATTACTTCAATAAATGGATTGAAATAAAATAACTCACAAAGATAACCACTCAGATAGTTAGAAATTTAATTTGAACTAACATCATTTGTAGGTACAAGTTACATCATTTGTAAGTACAAGTTGTCCATGTCAATTATCACAAATAATAGGCCACAGTTCTCCAATAGAAGACTAAGGGATTTTTCTAAGTCTCAAGAGATATAGCTAAATTTTACTTTGGTGCATCACCTGCAAAGCAATAGTTAGGTAGAAGCACTAAATAAGAAGATCCTCAACTTACTAAAAAAGAAGGTAGAAGGTGTCAAGGCCAAATGAGTTAATGCAATACTTGTCATGCTCTAGGCTCTAAAAATCAATCTTGCCAAGGCAACAAGGGACAACCCATTTGCACTATCACATAGGATAGATGTCTTGCTAGTTGAATATGAGTTGTACAGCCAAAGTGTCTTAGCAACAAAAGGACTAGGAGAAAATACTAGGGAATGAGAGAAGGTGAACTCTTAAATCATGGAAGACACACATGACATGTTCAAAGAATTAAGGATTGAAGCATCGCTAAGGCGAGAAGAAATAAAGAGGTGAATGGTCAGATACTATAACCGCCATATAAAAAAGAAGCACTTCAAAGATGGAAACTTAGTATTGAAGAAAGTGGATGCTATAACTAGACATACATCTTGGAAAAACTCATCCACACATGAGACAATCCTTATATCATAAAAAATAGTGTCAAGAATGCTTGACGAATGCAATGTAAGATACTGGTGTAATGACTTAGGAAACTTGTCACTCTATTTTTTGCCCAAAATAAAGGTTTCATCCGGCAGAGCTCTATAGGAATCTGAGTACTTGGTGTGCTATTCTTAGCATGATAATATTAAAGTTGAGTGGACAACTCTCAAGTTGAAATTATTAACACTCATTCAAATGAAATGATAAGACCAATACCCGAGAGGTTACTATTAACAAAATGATGAATACTTTGTGCAGTTATCAACTCAAGTGACACTTAAGAGGTCGATGATCACTAAATAAAAAAGTCAACACTTCATGTTGTTGGCAACTCAAGTGTAAGACCGATATGATGACTATTAACTAAAATACTAACACTTCATGCTATTGGCAACTTTAGTGTAAGATAAACACCCTGACACATCGGTGGCTATTAAATAAAAGACCAACCCTCTATGTTGTTGACAACTAAAGTATAAAACCGGTAATCCAAAAGATTGACGACTACTGAAAAAAGACCAACCCACCATGTCTATCAATTAAGAATCATCAATAAGAAGTGCATCCCATAATCAGCATTCATATTCTCCTAAGTACCATACAAGGTGCCCACACTACTATAAGTATAACACAAGTATTGTGATTAAGTTCTCGTCCATATCAAATCATCATAAAGTGGCAACTTTCATAATTATTTCACTTACAAGAATGTCAACTCTTGAAAAAAATAGAATGAGTTCATTTCATTTAAAAAAATGGTAAAAAATAATATGAATGCGAGAATGAGATATATGATTACTTCTACCTAACTTGCAAGAAAAAAAAGGAATATAGAAAGAAAGACAAAAAATAGCTTGTGTTGTCCCCATCGGAATCCAAAATAGCGAGTACATTGGAGAAATCCAAAAACTTTGTCCAACTGACCTATTTTACCAGGTTAGCTATTATAAAGTTGGTGTCTGCCTTGAATTTCTAATATAATAGATTCATGTACTCATCAAATTCAAAGAAGCATGCAAACTTAGCCTCTTTTTCTTGAAATTTCTTAATGCGATGTGAGAGCTATTCCTCTAATTTATTTTTTGCCTCAGTAAGGAAAGCTAGCTCCAAGATAGCCCTACTCTTTTTCTCCTTTTGCTACCTTACCTCCTCTTCAAGTTCAGTGAATTTAGCTTCAAAGGATTTAAGCTCATCCCTTAAGGCCACTAGTTATGTCTTTCATCACAGACAAATTCTTCTTCTTATGGAAGAACTTCTTGGCAAATCTCCCAAGTCGATTGTCACATAATCGCTTGAACAGTCATTACTATCAAGGGTAGTCGATTGTTAGGAGTGTCCTCAAGAAGCGAGTCAAGCACTTTAGAGAAGATGTTTTACTCATACTTGAAGGACTTATTGGTTAACTTGGATAAATCTAGAGTAAAATTATTGATATCATACTCTTCATCATCCAACCTTTCAAACTCGCTCTTCTTCCTTTGACGACCGTGAGGAGTGCAACTCACGACCCTCTTTCTAAACTTTTTTGGAGCAGCACTCTATGGTGAAAATTTTTATCTTCATCTATCTTTAAAAAAATAAATTAAAACAAAAATATGCTTGTTGGACACCACGTAGATCCGCAAATGTTCTTATTAGGGTGATCATGACATTGAGGAATGATGTACTATCTCGAGAGACATAAGTCTACAATGGACCTATTCATCTAAGGACTCTAAGATAGGTCTTCAAATGTACCGAGATTCTTCCCCACTTTAAATGAAAAGTAAAATAGGGTTTATTTTAAAATTAAGTTCCCTGAAAGCTCCTAGTTAATTACATATTAAGGAATGAAATTCCTTAAGAATACTCTTGATTTAGGTAAATAATTGTTGACTCCAAAGATTTCAAAGATAGGACTATCAATCAATTAGTTATTTTTGAAAGATCAAATGGGATTTATCAAAAGGAGGGAGTTATTATCGAAACCAAAGGGAGATAAGTATGGGATGCTCACGATGCCAGGAAACGTAGCAAGCATCCCAAACTATCCTACGGTTGAGCTTTATATTTTTGAATTTGAGAGAAATTATATGTTTGAGTTGAATTTTTCTTTTTTTGAAATCGCGGACTTACAATTCCATGATATAAGATAATAGAAATGCCTAAGAGGTGATGATTTATGTTTATAGCCCGCAAAGAGAAATAGCAATCTCAGATCCTAAATCTAGGAAGCTTTGGTGAGGGCCAAAGCATGACCTAAATCTAAGGCAAAAATGGGCATATGGTTTACCACCACAAGAGAGGATAAACCACCCGACTGTTGGACTTACAACTACTTGGGAGTGGCTGTCAACTAACTCCTCCTACAATTTTAAATACATATAGACAAGTCATATGCTTTTGCAAGATAGATAGGCTAATGTTTATTTAGATAGAAGACTAGTCCTTAAGCCCTAAGAGACTAGATCATGCAGTGCATGAATAATGACTTAAATCTAATGCCAAATTTTTGTTAAGTTTATTTTTATTTTTTGGACAATTAGTTTGACACAGGCTATGGGATTCATATGCCTAATGCATGAGAAATTGGTTATGAGCCAAAATCAGCAAGAAGGAGGTGTGTTTCGACCATGGCTCTCAAAGGTTAAGCCATATTCTCTGGCAAAGGTGGAATCCCTCCATAAGCAAGACTAAAGCAAGATGATTTTTATGCATGATGTGAAACATACAACATCTAGCTAAGGGGTTGCTAAATCTTTTATCTTAATTTATATCCTAAGCTTTAGGTGAGGTTATGAGTTTTTAATTTTAATTTTGAGTTGATTAATTGGATAGAAATATTTTTAATGCACAAGCTAAATAAATATAAATAATGTTCACCCTTATTTTTTTCTAAGAGCCTAATCGCATCCAGGCCATTCATCAATCAATAAAGAACCTAGGAAAATCATGCCATTTTAATGCACAAGCTAAACAAACATAAATAATTTTATAAAGCTAGCGTAAAAGAATAAAAGGCCTTTGTGGTCGGGCTCCACTGCACAAACTCAAAAAGAAATGTGGGTAGCCAAGCTCTACCATTATACAACCTGGATTACAAATGAATAATTATAATTTAGAATAAATTTATGATTGAGGATCTTCATTCTTCATTTCTTCATGTTTTGATTTGCTTCTTTCCTTTCTTCCTTTTGGCTTGGTTGGAATGTGATTGCTCCAAAGGCTTCACATGGTATATAAGAGATAGTTTTATGACCAATGTTCACCTCCACTTCCCCATAATATTCATTCTAAATCCTAATTATAAAAATTACATGAAAATAGGAAAATTAAATCTAACTACAACCTGCGAAATAGAGATTAATTAAACACGCCACACATCCCAAGCAGTTATATGTATAAAATGGACTTAGCACCCCACACAAGGGTAAAGTCCACATAATTTGGATCATGCTTAGGGTATAAGCAACTGCGAAAATATTTATATTTTTATTACAGTGCCCCTTAAGCACAATCCCTTGTAGAAGATAATGATTAGACTAAGCTCTTCTTATCATCCAGTCTACACACATGCACCATAACATCCAGTCTATCATATTATATCATAAAATAAAATCAGGCATCAAACCATGCACCGTCCTAACATAGAGCTAGAAATGGTGACTTAGCCTAATGTGTGTGACATTTAAGGCTTGTGTGGGATGTCTTAGCTAGGCATTAAGGTTAGAATTGTCTAAGTGTGAAAGGGTTTAACTTAGAGGGTGGTTTCATTTTAAGTGATTTAGTTGATTTGTCAATTTTTATTTGATGATTAGATTTGGTTTGAATGATCCTACATTTAATTACTAAGTGTTGTAAAGAGAAGAAAGGAGAAGAGAACTTCTCTTTCATCCCTACCTTAAGTAATTTCTAATATAGATTCATTGGTGATTTTTTTAGTGAATGTTTTATTATGTGTTTTAATTAATCCTAAATTTAGATTTGCTCTAAATAAACCTATTCAATAAGAAAGGCATCTTAGGACTAATTAAGGTGAATTACTATCACATAACCCACAATAACTTATTTCTTTCCAACATGTATACCATGCAAATGAATGATCCTAAGCATACCTATACATGTAATGCAAAATCTTAACACACCTTGCTGATGAATGCTAAGAGATGTTGTTTAAGATAATTTGGATGTTTCATCAATGCATGATTTTATTAAGTAGAAAAGAGGGATTATTTTATCCATTAATCAAATGCACATTTACATGTATGAAAGACATAAGTGAGTATGGCGTTATTATTTTCTATACCAAGGGTGTAAGGTACAAGACCTACTTGAGGCTACTTAAAGTCTCGTAACTGCAGGATGTCCAGACTAATATACCACTTTTCTTAAATACATGTGCATGTACAAAAAGAAATGCAATGAATGGAGAATCATGCAAAGAACTTTTATTTGATTTGGTTATGTAATTTACATGTGTAGATGTGAAGATCCTTCTTAAGTCATAACATGGAAATGCATAGAATAGATTTAAGCAAGTGTTATGTTCTTTTCAAATGAACTATACTTTGCAAATTCTATCCAAATCCATGTTAAGAAAGAAGGAAAACACAAATACACATCATACTTATAATCACATACAAGCTCATAAGTATTTATAAGTAGCATGCCTTCATTTATAATCTTTGATTTATAAATTTTAAAATTAATTTTTTTTTAATAATGATAATAGCCACTCATATTCTTACTTTAGCCAAAGCATGCAATTTGACACAAAGGAAATATTTCATTTAATTAGATTTTTCAAAAGGCATGAATGCAAGATTTCATGTGGCATACAACATTTAGCTTGCTTGAAAAGAAATAAAGTGATGTAAGCATATGACTTCATTCACCCTAATTAATTCCTAAAGATAATCTTATGAAATAAGATTATTTAAAGTGAAGCAAAATTCTTTAAAAAGATTTTTATTTTACTTTTAGATTTGAATTTGAATTAGGAAAGTGAGAATAGTTTGCTGGTCCTAACCCATTTCTCCCAGGTGTGAATTGATTTTGTTTAATTTTTACAATAATTAAATTGATTTTATTTTTATTTTAGGTTAAGGTGTGAATTAAATCCATTAATCACCCCTTACCTATACCACTTTAAGATAATTAACCTAACAATTATGAGCCAACATATGATATGCAATCACATTGAATTTAAATAAGCAATGCACCTAAAAAAGAAAGGGGCCTAATACAATTGGCTCATAATTATTGATTAATTAAGCTAAAGGGTTTAATTAAGTACTTTCATAACCTTCCTACACATGTGAGTTGGGTATGATTTCCTTAAATTTACCTTAGGCTTTTGAACACCTAAGAATCTACCCAGTAAGGGAATTATTAAATTCAGATTGGTTTTCAAAGTTTGATTAAGCTAATTAGGTAATTAGTGCATGAATCCTTAATTATATTTGGAATAATGAAAAAAGAGGGTTTAGGGAATAACATAGGGAAAATACTCAAAACTCATTCCATAAACTTTCTCTTCACTTAAATAATGTTTAATTATCTCAATTAAGTGATTAAATAACTGTTTACATGCTTAATTGCTCTTAATTTCATTAAGGGATAATTAGGGATTCATTAAATGATTTCCCTAATTACCTCATTAATAAATTCAAAAAAAATTGGGGGAGGTAGAAGTCATCCCCTTAACACGTCTGAGAAATTTAGATTTAATTAATCAAGTAATCAGAGAGTAATTAGGGTTATTAGATTTTTATTTAAACCCTAATTAGGGAAAATATATTATTCAAAATCAATTAAAAATAATTTTATTGGATTCCCCTATAAATTATCTTTAGAATGAACTTAAGTTTGTATTTTTTTTTGAATTATTCTACATTTAATTATGAATTTATGAAGTTTTTATAATTAAAGGGTAATTAAATAGCTCTAATTAATTAACTAATCTCGTTGATGCCATGTGGGTTGCTGACGTGGCGTGCACTTTTCACTTGGAGTGATAGGATCGATTATTTAAGTTGTTAAATTAGATGTCGCGTCGGTGTAGCTTCGCGCTTTCCGCCTTATCAAGGATCAGACGTGATTAAATCCGTGGTTATAAAGGATTAAATATATATATATATATATATATATATATATATATACATGGATTAATCAGGCCGTCCATCCAAAACACGTGGGATGGATGTTCATTCCCCCTCTGGCGGAGATGGAGACCATGGCTTGATCCAAGCTCACTTGAGCTCAGATAAGGCTAGGATTCAACCCACACCATTTAGAAGCATAGAGAAGAAGATCCAACGATGGAATTTTAATGGGATTATAATTCCCTTTACAAAGGACCAAGCATTTTTCAATGGGAGCTCGATTTTGAGACATACTTTGCTGGAGGCTATCACCGATGCTTCCAACGGAGGAGGTAGATTCGTCTAGTGGAGTGAAGCTCTGTTGAAGGTTTCAAGCTTTGAGATGAATTGGATTACTCAATTGTTCTCTCTCAAGCTTTTTGTCTGGTCTCCCCTCGTGGCTTGGATGCTTGGGAAATGCTTTGGGTGAGCTCAACTTGCCTCCTTGATGGTGCTTGCAAAGTGAATTGAACTTTTATTGAGAATTAAGTAGGTTTGAGATTTCCCTCACCTCCCCAATTTCAGCTTTGAAGAAATCTGAGAAGGGAAAATTCAAATGAGCTTGGATATCCTTGGAGAAGCTTGCCTTTGATCCTTTGAGCTTAATCGAATGCAAGAGAGATGGTTTGAGTGGAAATAAGGGGGAGTATATCTCCCCTTACTTGGATCGGACTGCCAAGGCTTGCCTTTCCATTTTGATCAAATTAAGAAGATTGAGTGGATTATTTTGGTTGTTAGGAGTGCCATGTGCTTCAGTCTTGGCAGAGGAGTGAAAGTGTGGAGGTGCACATGTGTTAAATGAGTGTGGGAGGTGATCCATGTGGAGAATTTTGAGTGGAGTGGTCAATTTGGCCTTGGGTTGGGTCATGGTTGACCCAAACCCATTAGGTCAGGTGCACCACCCTTCTTGGTGTCCAAATGAACCATTAGGAGGATGTCAAGTGGCCATGAAAAGAAATTGATCAAATTCCAAGTGGATTTGGCCATAGGTTACCCTTTGACCTAGGGGTAAAATGGTCATTTGGCCTTGATTTTGATTTGGACATATTTAGAATAATTGAAAAATGGGTTGTGCTAATTTTCAATGAATTTGGAGTTCATTTTTATATGACTTGGCTCAAGTTGAGCCATTTAGGTCAAAATGGGTCAACTTTGACTAATTGGTCAAATTGGGTCAAACTTTGGGTTAGGTCAAGTTCAGATGATCATTTGTAGCCTATGAGTATCATTGGTTTGGTTCAATTTGATTTATATTTAGTTTTTGTTCATTTGAGTTCACTTAGGTCAAGGCAAGTTAACTTATTTGACCTAATTGGGTTAGGTCATGGGTTATTTTAGACTTGGTTGATCATTTGAAATGCATTGCAAGCTTTGGTTTTAATCAATTTTGGTTATGTTTGATTTCAAGTTTATTTGACCTTTTAGGCTAAGTTGGGTTCATGGTCAATTGGGCTAGGTTGGGTGTAGTTGGCCAATTGAAGCTTTGGTCAAGTTCAACAAGTGATTTAGAATGAATTTGACTCATTAGTTGCAATCAATTTGGCTTAGATCAAGATTTAACACAATTTGACTTTTTAGGTCAACTTGGGTCAACTTGGGTCAACTTGGGTCAAGTGGCCAATCGAGCTAGGTTTGGCTCAAATGATGGATTGATCATGTTCAATCATTGACAATGGATTGGTTTAGATTAATGGTTTCAATCAATTTAGTTTATGGTGGATTTTAGCTAGTTTGGGTTTCATTTGGGTTAAGTGTTGACTTTGTCAAAGGCTAGGTCTAACTTGGTTTGATCTAATTTGAGTGGTTGATCATCCTAGGATAATTGTTGCTCACAATGTGAGGCTTAGATGGGCTTAGTTCAACCCAATTTGGGTTGGATTAGAATTTGGCTCAAAAGGGTACTTTAGGTCACTTTGGGTCAAGTGAGCCTAAATGGGTCAATTGGCTTGATCCAAGCTTGATTCAATTTGGTTGAACTCACATATGGACTTATGATTGAAATATAAATCCATTTGCAAGTGATTTGGAGTCAAATGGGTTTTGATTCATTTGACAATTTTAAGTCAAAAGGGTGAATATGGGTTTGACTTGGGTTAGTTTGATTTTAGTTTGATGATTTAAGTTTATGTTTATATTTGGGTTTATGATTGAAGGATTGAATGTTTGAAGAGAGAATTTAAAGGCTTGGATTGGTTTGAGAATGATTTGGTTAAGCTCAAGAATTTAGTTTGAAAGGGTATAGGTTGGATTTATGTTAGATTTGAGCTTGAGTTTTGAATTTAGTTTTGGTCATTTGAATTTATATTTCATTTATATTTGTGAATATAAATGAGTTATGAGAATATTTTGAATTTGGAGTGATTTGGATTTGGTTTGATTGAGTTTTAAGGATTTGTCTTGAAAGAGTTTAAGTTGGATTTTGGTTGGATTTGGACTTGAGTTTTGAATTTAGTTTTTGTTATTTGAATTTATATTTCATTTATATATGTGAATATAAATGAAGATATAAATGGGTTGTGAGAAAATCTTGTGAGTTTGAATTGATTTGGATTTGATTTGAGCTAAGTCCATAAGATGAAATCAAAAGGGCTTAGGAAAGATTTTGGATTTGATTTAAGATTTAAGAAAATCAATTAAGCTGAAATTGATTTTGATTTGAGTTCAAAGTTGATTTGAATTTGAAGTTGATTTGAAAGAAGGAAGTAAGAATTTGGTTCAAGCTATAGGGTAGGCAAGTTTTCCTAATACCCTTTAAGGAATAACCCATTCATATGGCTAACTCTTCTAAGTCTCTAGGGTTAGGTTAAGTGTTCACATAATCACTAGAAGTTTCTTAAGACTAAGGAACTCTTAATGTCTAGAGGAGACCTATGTTTAAGATGGAGAAGTTGAGAGCTCACTCTAAATGTGAGGTCAACACACTCGATCTAGCCTCATTTGTGAGCTCAGTAGAAGTTGACTCACCGCCACCTTTCTCACCATTGCCCTCCTCAAGGAATCAGATTTCTAGGGGATATAGTGGACTCAAAAGCCTCATCTCCCGTAAATAAGTAAGTAAATGATAAAAATGGATGAGTCAAAGAACAACATAAAAGCTATAAAAAGGGTAAAGTACATACTACTGAGGTGACTATTGACTTGACTAAGATGAAGATAATAATGGATGTTTAGAGTCTTATCCATCACTACCTTTAGTGCTTTCTTCACCTAGGCACTCTCCTTAGGAGAAGTTGCCTTGCTTGTAGGAAAGGGAGGAGAACTATTGGTATTGGCCATAGTGATGAACTCTTAACAAACAAGAGCTTTGAGTGCCACTCCCTAACATTATTTGGTAGGCCATGAATCTTCTACATTACTATCAAGAACTGAATGATCCCATCTTAGTGACCCTCCACCAAGAAGATGTGATGGAAAATGTCCAAAAATCATAACACACCCTCCTCTTGCAAAAACAAAACTACTTGTCACCTAGTTCAGCAGAACTTGAGTGGGTAAAACTCAAAAAAAGTTTAAAACTGTAAACCACTCGTTGAGAAGAAGAAATCAAAAACCACATTAAAAGTGGTCTAAGGGCTTGCATAACTCATCAAAATTAGTTGAGTTAAACCACTCATCCAAGCTGGCCACTCAAATCAAGAAATCTAGGTCACTTTGATAGTAGCCATGGAAGACATAGTTCATCATTGATGGCTCGAGGTCAGGAACCTCTTTGGGTTTGGATTCCATAAATACAATCACTACCTTCCTTAGAGTTGTCATTACCATAATCAGAAGGTCACTTACCTTAAGGTTGAGAATAAATATAGTATATTTATAATATTGAATGGTCACTCCCTCAAAGATAAGAAATGAGGGCTATAAAGATCAACCATTCATAATAAAAATGAATTTATAGACTTAGTAAGACTGGTAGCATGGACATCACATCAAATATTAAATGGGAAAATCATTACTAAATTTTATGGAAATCTTAAAGCAGTGTAAATCACAATAGAAATAATTAAAGACTCGCACTCACATTTTCAATATAAAAAAAACTTGATACGAAAAAGGAAACTATGAGAGAATTATTTTTTTAAATATCATTACATTGAATACAAAAGAAATTGCAATGCTCTCTCTATACCTTCTATACATTACTTTCTAAATTCCTTCACAATGGGATTCGAGTAACACTCTTTATCGAGTCCACCATTATCACAAGTCAAACATGAAGTTGGCACCAAAGATGAGAAGAAAAGAACCCTTTAAGTTGATCGAGCATCAAAGAAAGGTCAACTTGGCCTTCATGATCTCCAAGCTTCTCTAGTACCTTACCTCCAAAGTTTGCCTCCACCGTGACTCTACCTCTAACATCAATCAGAGTTCACTTAACTACTACTTCAATAAGTTCCAATCCTCTTTCAAAAAATAGATCCTCCTCTATAGAGTGGAGAGCTCATATAGATCAACAAGCATCTATGATTCCCTCTCAATATCATCCCCCTCTGAAAGAGAGGAATTATTCTTCTCAAACTCGACACTATCTTGACGAGTGGAGGGAGGGAAACTTGTCAACATCTCTTGGATGTCAGTTGAAGTGAAACTAGTTATGTGTATTATTTACCATTCCCAAATGAAGCAAGCCCTCTCCCAAGGTGAGACTTGGCTCCGTTGAGTCAATGCACGATAAGGCTGAATATGCCCCTAAAAGACAAGACATGAATTTGTGAAATACATACGATGGGATTCTTTGAGGAGGAGATTAGCTAAGGCAAGATTCTAAGAAAAGAAAGCCATAAATCAAGTAAACAGACTTCCTCATCACTTGAACAATGACCTGGCAGTTCTCCCATGGTACGGTGAATCATTTTTTGGGGCTACCTGGTGTATCTAGAGAGATGACCTGAGGAGCTGACGAACGCTTATCATCACCTTTGATTGATGCCTGTACACACATCATGCTAAGTTATAATAATAAGAAATTATTAGAAACAAAATCAATAAAAGCTTTAGAACCAAACAAGAATGAATCATACTTTATCAAGACACTTCTCCACCATCATTTTCATAGAGGTGGTTCTCATCAGCCTCATTACCATGACCTTTCTATACCGAACAAGAGGGAAGTCATCTTACTCTTTTTGAACACTCAACACTATCTTGATAAGCTAAATAGAAGTGGTTCCATCATGACATGATGTCACACTTTCCACCATGACAAGGCGAGTACTCGTCTCCACCCACAAACTATCAACATCACTCTTGGCTAGAGCAACAAAAGTTTCTCATGTGAGGGTACCTAGGTTACTCATCTAGACCAAAAAAATGGCTATGACTTTTGTTGGCTTCTTAGTCTTCTTTATCTTTTTTTGAAGACTCGCCCAAAATTCAGAGGAATTGATGTCATCGTAAGATCTTTTACCATCCATGGCAAGTGGATATATCCCTCTCTCCTAAGTGAAGACTTAGAGGTGAGAAGAAATATCAATCCAATGTTAAGCACTGTATATAATAAAGTATTTTGAAGAGAAATAATGGTTCCTTTTATAGCCCGAAAGTCAGAGATAAGCCAAAAAAGAAATCAAGCCAAAGGTGATGTGATAGTTAATGGTCAAATTTTTTAAAAAAATTTATTAAATATTTAAAGCTAATTATCATTTACATTCTTCTATCCATTTTTTGAGTCATCTCTACAAAGGAGAAGAATAATTTGGAAGCTAAATGTATACACGAATGTGCAAGCAGATCAAACTAGCTTCCATAGCAAGCCATCATTAAAATGGGACCAAATCCATGAAAGTAAAGTGCTCAATAATGAAGACTCGCTACATATATGGTGAGTGAAGGATGAAAGTCCAAGAATGAAGCATGGATGACAATTACATTGGTAATGACTCATCGTGGTAGTTGAGTGACCAAAGAAGGCTGACCAGCCTAAATAACCAAAGTTTAGTGACCCAACCTTATCATGGGAACTCGCACACATCTAAATAAGTAGCATGCTAGTCATTTCAATAGCCATGGGAGCCTACCACTCATAGCTAAACATTCACCTTGTGTAGAGGCAAGTTTTTTTTTATACTCGACTTATCTTATATAAACTTACTATATGTAACAACCCTCCCCTAATATTATAAAAATGACTCCTTTCAAAGGGGGTCTTTTTTCCTCCTCTTTTTCCTCTCTCTCATTCCTAGGGGTTTAGAGAGCTTTTATTGGTTTGTATTAATATCATAGCACAATAATAAAACTTGGGATATTTCTTTATACTTTTTTTTATTTTCTCTTATTTTATTTTTCATAATCTTGTTTTTTAAGTACATACGAAGATTCTGCCTCACTCCATAACCAATTTTGGATTCAATAGCATGGTTAAACTTGCAAGTTAGTTTTCTTAACCTTTTGTAGTATTATATGTATGTCGATCAAAGTAAGACGAGGTTGTATTCTAATCTTGTAAATGTGTTTGTCCACATTAACAAAATATAATGATGTATGTTGATCATTCATATAAGGAGCTTATATAAAGCAAATTAATACCCTACCGGTCAGGTTGTACACCATTAGAGATTTAGAACAATCATCCTTTAGGTTTTTGATGAAATAATCCAGTCTTAAGACCAACTAAAAAGGTGAAGTAATAAACCATATAAGGACATTACAATAACTTTTTTGATGTGTTTTGATGACCCATAACTAGTTTTAAGACCCAATGAAAAATAAAATCACATGCCATCAAAGATGTTACAATAACTTCATTTAATTTAAATAAGTGTGGACATGGATGACTTTTTGTGACCCATACTCAATCCTAAGACCCAACCAACAATTTGAAGTTATAAACCATAAAGGGACATTACAATAATTTCATTATGTTTGAGTAGTTTTGGATGAAGATTGATGAGTTTTTATGACCCATACTCAATCCTAAGTCCCAACCAAAAATATGCAATTATAAACCATAGATGGACATTACAATAACTTCATTATATTTGAGTAGTTTTGGTGATCGTGACTTACTCTTGAGTCCCAACCAAGAGAATTAGATAAGTTATACATTGCTAGAGATTTTATAACAACCTTATCTAATTTGATTTTAAATTAATTCTCAACTTCATGATGAAGAAGAGAAATGATGGTTAGATGATGGACCTTAAAAAGATAACCATGTTAAGAGGGACTCCTATTTAAAGGGAATTAGTGAGGAAGCCTCTTTGAGTCTTATCCACTTTTATATATTTATAGAATGGATTAAAATATATTATTCAAAGATTCTTGAGTGAATGTGTATAAGAATCTTATGTTTTGTTTTTCTTATTGAAGAGACCACAGCAAGAAAAATTTTATTGAAGAACACTTTTAGATATTATTTCATATTAAATGAAGTTGAACACCATTGAAGGCTTTAGATCAACATGTTAAGAAAATGAGTGTCTCTCGAGTGTCATAGATCAACTTTTTTCTTCCTTTCATTCTATTTAGAAAAGGAATAAGTTAATAGAAAGAGCCGTCTCAATCTCATTTCATTAAAATTTTCAAAACATGTAACTTGCGGTTGTTAGTAACATAATGAAAATTGTTAAAGTGATTGAGCCATGCATTTGTAAAGGTGGTTGCATGTAGCTTAAAAATATAACCATCATTACAACTTGTTTGGAGGAACCAAATATTCATCTGTGAGGTTATAGAATGCTCTTTTATTTGGATATGATAATTAGCTTGAATTCATTATTGCTATAGTAGAATTTATTATAATATTTTATTTTCAAAGCATGTAGCTTGAGTGTGAATCATTATGAATATATCTATTTTCTAGCATGATATGAAGAGCATAAGCACAAATAGTAGCAAAGTAAGTAAAGAAAGTGGCAATGGTTTGTATATTACTTAATGTATAAAAAGAACAACATACAATTATCTACCCTCTTATCTTTATCACTAGATGTAGGAGCTGCTTAGAAAGAATATGAAGCTATAGTAGATTCAATTGAGTCTGTCCTCTTACTAGGGTCTCTAATAGATTTAAGTGCACTATTGCAAACTTTCCATAGGAGTGATCATAATAAATCTAGTAAACAACATGCTTAATGACAAAGTATAACTCATTAATTAGATGTGGCTCTGAAACTAGACCTTGAACCTTCATTTGTATGAGTATACATATAACCTTATTCATCACCTTAGATGTCATAGCATCCTCTAATTGTAACAAATATTCTAGTATTATGTATGATAATGAGTATTCATCTGGGAGTTGGGGATAATGGGACAAATAATCAATGAAACTAGATGATGAGCGTCCTCCCAATATGTATCTATATCATATGGTATATGTATGAAAGGCGGGATATCAACTTTTTCAAGAGAAGGGGATATTGTGCTTAAATCAACACCCATGAAAATATTGGTTCACTATATAACTAGTTTATTATATAAGAAAACTAACTAAGTGTATCATGAATGGGATCACGTAACTATATTAATGGTAAATAATCAAGATTTGTTCTACTCATTTTTTTCTAAAAAATGCCAAGAAATAAAAAATATTTCCATATAAAAAATATGATTAACAAAAAAATGGCATAAATGATTCTCCAATCCTTTATTAGAGTTTTTGAAAAGATGGATAAAATGTATAAAATTAATAATATTATTTATTTAGGAAACAAACATTAATAGGTTAAGGCTAAGGAATGGGGTGTGGTAATGTTGTATGATGTGGACAAAGAGCGGCGGGTGCTCACTGACTCATCTAAGCTAGCCATTCTACGAGGGGAAGTCACTCTCTTAAAGGAGGCCTTAGACTCATTCAAGCAGGAGATAAGTGAAGTACAGTCATAAGAGTCTCAACAAAGGTAATCCATGGAGGTGGAGTATCAACAAAATTTTGCAACTATGTGGACTGAGCAAACTCTGCTTCAGAGCTCAATCAAATCACAAGGGACTTCTCTCCTACTTTTTGGCATGAACGTTTTATTGGATTACATATGTAAGAAGGGAGGACTTGTCAATAATTGGCAGATTAAACTACTGAAAAAAAAATAATTTATAAGAGTTGTAGCAAGTTTGTTATATTTCTACCTTTTTGTGTAATATGAAAGGTTGTTTTTTTTTCTTTATTCACTACTTTTTCTTCATTGAGCCTACTTTATGATGCAGGTTGGCATCATTAATTAGTTTTCTTGTAATTTGTGTTGCATGGGATATCCACTAGATCGAGTAATCTTTTGTCCATTTAATGCTTGATGTGACGTCCACATTATCATGCCTTACTATGTCTATAAATTCATTCTTTTCCAGAGTGGTTGAGTCTTTATTACTCTTTTGAAAGCAAGAAAGTAGGCTTCTTGTAGTTATCATTTTCAAAGTTGCCTTATCTTAGAAAAATCTATCTCAAAACCATAGTGACATAAAATAAATCTCAAAAACTTTCTTGATAAAACTCCAAAACCATAATTAAGATATTCATTTTTAATCAATATTTTGGATACTTTGAAAAACAATAGAAGATCGACCACATGTTTTTTATTATTCTTACTTTTTATAACAATATCATCTATATAGTATTCTATTCATGGTGTAATAACTCAACAAAAATTTGAGTCGTTACACTTTAATAGGTAACATTGATATTTTTTAGCCCAAATGATATACTTTATAACAATAAATGCCTATTGGGGATCTAAAGGCTATATGGTGTTCATCCTCAAGGATCATCATGATTTGATTATTTCTAATAGGTCATCCATGAAAACGAGCATTGAATTAATTGTAGGTACGTTAATCATTATTTTAGGAATCGATAAAAAAAAATCATTTATAAGATAACCTTTATTTAAATCTCTATAATCGATGTAAACTTGAATCTACATATTCTTTTTTTGAACTAGAATGATACTAGCTATCTATGCAAGGTATTATTCCTCTTGGATGAACCCAATTTCAATTAGCTTCTTTATTTTCTAAAAAAAAAAATAGATTTTTTTATATTAGTTGGCATTCATCTAGATACTTGCTTTATTAGGGAACATTAGAATCAATTGATAAATTATATGACACTGTCTCAAGAGATAGACTCATCATCTTAGAATAATTTCAAGCGAAACAATCTCCATAATTCCTTAAATTTGAATAATCTATGATGGCATACTTGATAATGATTTGCTAATAAATGAAGAATGAAGGTTATTATTTATACCCAAATTGACTTAGACCAACTTGTCAATAGATGAAGGGGTACCTTCCTCCAATTTAGGAGGTACATTGTTATCATTTATTGCTTGCACATCATTATCATATTTTATGAAAGTAAAAGAACTCATCTTGTAATAATTTTGTAATAAGCTTTTTTATAAAATCCTAAGACTTGTCTTGCCTTATTGGAAAGCATCCTCTATAGTTTATAGCACATTTTAGCCATTTCGTAATCAAGCATGAAGAAAAATATAAAAACAAAAACAAAAATATCTTCTACTCTTACTGGTACAACATAGAATGACATTGGAGTTTCTTTACATCCCTCAATGGAGCATGTAAGTTATCTTTATAGAAGATATTTCAAATTAGAGTGATGTTTAATACTTATTTTAATAGTTGCCATGCACTAAGATGCTAGTGTTTGAAATATGATTTTGTTAAAATTAATAAATCTTTCATCATCTGAATCCAAATTTTCTCTTGAAAGGGCAAGTCACTCTATAATATAGCAAACTTCTTTATCTGAATTTTCAGAAGAACCATCATGAAATATAAATTTACTTGATGGGAGCGTAAGAAAGCTATTTCCCTCCAGTTTATAGAATGTTAGTCTTTTAATCTTACCCCTAAGAAATTTGTCTTCCCATTATTTTGATTACATGAGGATAAAAAGTAGGGGAACTTTTTTATAATCGAGGTTTACTAAAAATGTCATTGAATGAATTATCTTTTTTTGGAGAAAATTACTCAAAATCATTATAAACACTAATCTCATTTACAAAAATAGATTGCAAATCACCTTGAATGGAGAAATCTTCTCCCCCAGGAGTGTATTTAATGCGTTGATGTAGGGTAGATAGTACAATTTCATACTCATTGAGCCAAGGTCATCTAGGTAATACTCGAAATAATATGTTTGAATCTTTTACATAAAACTTTGTCTTTATTTATATCACTAAACTATAATGGCAAAGTAATGGAGTCCAAATTTTTCTGCCCATTTTCGTTAAATTATGTAACATCAAACTATCTAAACATAGCTTCTTCAAAATGTAATGACAATAACTCGAGACTTTATATTGTCACAACATTGATTGAGGACTTAAGGTTTGTCCAAATTATATTGTGGTCAATAGGTTTTAGTAATAAATCCTCATCAATAAATGTAATGATGCAGAGATCTTCTAAAGGTTAGTTTTTCATTATCAAAATGGGCTTGAAAAATCTTAAGCCTGATCAATGCATTAATTAAATTTTGATGCATCTCAAATGATAGCATTTATGTGTCATAAATGCTTAACAATGTAAAAATATATATTATTTAGATGGCCCAAGACATTTTAATCTACTTTACTTTGTTGATTAGGGGCTATTTGGTTGGCTGAAAAAGGAATGTAGTATAAAAAGAATACATTGTAAAAGGAATTCAATATAAAATGATTACTTTATAGTTATTTGGTTGAGAGTTTTACAAATTCATGACTTTGCTTTTTTTGTTTGGTTGAAAAAAATATATTGTAAAGTATTTTAAAAGTTTTGACACCCAAATGTGTGTGACGGGGTGTGCGACAGCACAATTTTGCATTTATTTGGAATTGAATTCGCCGTCAGGGAATTCCAAATACACTAAAAATGGCATTTGTAATATATTTGGAATACATTACATTGAAAATTTACTTTACTTCAAACCAAACACAAAAAAAGTTAAAATCTCTGCATTTACTTTACATTGCATTCCAAATGCAGGCAACCAAACAGCCCCTTAGACACTATGTGATCTTCTTCTTCTTCTTTTGTTATATTCTCATCAAGATCAATAGTGAGTGTACTTTAAACCTTGTCTTTAGCTACATTCTTAAGAGCTTGAATTATTTTACCACTTCTTAATTAGATTTCCTAGAATTCTTTTATGCATTTTTCTACTTCATAAAAATCTTTTAAATCTTTCTCAAAAAGACTTGATGCGAACTCTTCCTCATAAAGTCATCAACATCAAGTCTCAACTCATAAACTCGTTCAGCCAAGATTAAAATAAGTTCCTCTATTATTTTTTTCATTAGAGGAATGAATCATGATGATGGATAACAAAATAAAATAATCATAAATTTATTCTTTCAATTTTTTTTAAATCACAAACTATAATATTCTATAGAAGAAGCATTCTTCTCTAGATATTTATCAAGGATTTTGATCTTTAATATCTTATATTGATGTTCAAATCAATCCTTAAATGTGATTTAGTTTAATGGTATGCCTGAGAGACTTGTGATATAGGCAATTTGATGGGCCATTGGTTTTTCTTACTTTTTCAAGCATCTTTGATTCTAAGAGTTTCATTTTCGATTGCAATAATATTTTAAAATGTTTCTCTACAACATTCTTCTGGAAAAAATTGTCTTATCAAGTCTTTCATAGACAGTCATTTGAAACCTCCTCGAAAGTGGAGACATAGTTTAATACGAACCTAATTCCTTGAGTTGGTCCGTCGGCAGCGAGTTTTGTTCACTGAGTTGACTCGGTTCGTATTGGAACCCTGTTCGATAATGGGGAAGAGTTATCGGTGCTTTCGATCCGTTGGATTCGTGTCTTTACTGCCGTTGGATCTCACTTAGATTGAGTGCTTCTTGAATTGATCCTTGAGCAGGCCGGATTAAGCGGTTTCGATCGCCCTTGGATTTGATCTTTGATCAGCGGTTCTTAGTTCTTCTAAGGGCGTTAGTGGATTACAGATGTTGCTTCCTGAGCGGTTTGATCTGGAAATTTGATCTGAACCTTTGCTTGTGGTTTGTGTGGCTGCTTCTTGGCCATGGGATTAATCGTTTGAGAGAATCTAACCTTATACTTTGCTTTGTTTTGTTTTGTTTTGACTGTTCGAGCCGTCAAGATGCTCCAGAGAGGAATTAGAGTGCGGTTGGGATCGAGAGGCGAGGTTTCTCCGATGGAAGGCGGTGGTTTCCGGCAAGGAAAACCTAGAAGAAGATCGCAGGATGAAGAGACGAAGGAGGAGAATGAAGGAGATATGTTCTTTCTAAGATTTCTTGACTATTCCCTCTATTTGGCTTTTGATCTCTATTTGTACTTTTTCTCACTCTCCCTATGGTTAGATCTGTTGAGTTTACTAAGTGGATCCACTCTCTTAACTACAGATTGTTATTACATTATCTTGATGTAGCCCTTGCTTGATGACTTGTTTCTTGATCTACGGCTCATTTGTTGTAGTATGTTTATTAAGTCGCTTTTGTTGAAGTATCTTGATTATGCTTCACGAGGGCCTTACGTAATGCTTCTTGTGAGTTTCTCGATAATGCTATCCTTTACGTGATCTGTCCGTGCTACTTGGCTGTGGAAAATTGTTAATATTGGCTCTATAATATGAATGTTGTCTTTACTGTGGCTGTATTCTGTAATTAATATGTTCAGTTGAATGTAATAATCTCTGTTGTTATTGTAACAGTCCCTCCTTTAAATGTTCTAAGTCTTCTGTTATTATAATGTTTGTTAATTTGGCTAAAAAACTGTGTCTGAAGGAGTCCTTCATGTTAAGCTGTGAAGTCCTTTGTAATTAGGCCATTTTCTTTCTCTTTTCTTCGATATTACCGGGAATAAAGATTCATATCATTAATCCCCTCCTCACTTGCCCTCAAGGTCACCAGTCATTTTGCCCTTTTACGATTCACATTCATATCTTAAGATCCTCACTTATAGCAATCCTTTCCTGAACTTCTCGTATTACCTTTGTAATGTGTGTATTGTTATTTGTCTTCTTTGGGAATTCTTTGTAGCCATTTATTTGATATTGGGAAGCTTGTAGTGCCTCGATCTTTGCTTATAATTTTGGCATTTCTTTATTTATATCGATGGGCTTTATAGAATTGGCTATATCGAATTATACTTAATTTGGTCAATGGTGAATTATTCAACTATTTACTATTCTATAATTAGACAATTATATGTCCTCTCTTAACTGGATTGAATGGTTGATACATGAAGCTTGTTGTTAATATTTTTCTTGTACCCATTGGTTGTGTGATTATCATGTTGCGTTGATGTTCTTTGGTCATCATTGGCTATTAATCTAAACTTGGACTTGAGATATGCCCTATGGTACTTCTCACAATTGATGAAGCTTTTTCTTTTTCTATTTGAGTTCTTTGTTAAATTCGAATGGATATTTCTTTATTTAGTTTGTGTTGAGTGGCATTTGTGGGAGGTCGTAGGTAGTTGGAGCACTCGATATTCTTTGTTTACTTGAGTGTCTTTCTTCTATTTCTATGCATTGTTTCAATCGACAATCTTCCATTAGCTTGGCTAATTGAAATGCTGAGGAAGAAGGTTGTAGGGCTCTTACTTCCCTTTTAATTTTACGTCTAAGCCCGATTCAAAGCGACTTTGTAGCAATTCATGTGGAATGTCTGAAATTTGGTTAGCTAGGTCTTCAAATTCATTATAAAAATGTTGCAATGTGGTTTGCTATTGAAGCTTAGCTAGTTCTCCTCTTAAATCTCTGTAGAGGGAAGGGCCAAATCTTTGCATAATTTGTTCTTTGAGCGTGGCCAAGAATACAATTGTTTATTTACTTGCATCCATCGATACCATCTCAGTCCATCCATGTATATTGAGGATATTAAAATTTGATCCTCGAGGAGTTATATATCTTGAAAGCTTACTCGCTTTAAAGAGCCATCCCTAGGTCTTCTCCATTAAATCAGGCATATCTATTTTAAGAGGTATTAACATGGGTGTGTTTGTATGTGGTGCATTTGGAGAATAGGATTACGAAGGGAATGCATCACATACATAAATTTGAGGTTGTTTTCCAATCATTTTTATGGCGGTCAATCTTTTGATATTTCGGTCAATACCATAGCGAGATCATTTGCTCTTCTGTTTTATTTAATCTGGTAACACATTCTTCAAGTGTTTTGGATGTGTGTCTTATGCCTTCTGCCATTGTTTGAGTTGTGGTAATCAACAAGAGCACCAATATCTGAACTAATTCCTTGAGTTGGTACGTCGGCAGCTTGGGTTACATTCCTTTGTGAGTTGACTCGATTCGAGTATTGGAACGAACGATAATGGGGAAGAGTTATCGGGTGCTACGATCCTGGAGCGTCTTTTACTCGAGTTGGATCTAATCACTTGGATTGAGTGTTTCTTGAATTGATCCTTGACCGTCATTAAAGCGGTTTCGATCGCCCTTGGATTTGATCTTTGATCAGCGGTTCTTTCTAAGGCGTTAGTGGATTACAAATGTTGCTTCCTGAGCAGTTTGATCTGGAAATTTGATCTGAACCTTTGCTTATGGTTTGCGTGGCTGCTTCTTGGCCGTGGGATTAATCGTTTGAGAGAATCTAACCTTATACTTTGCTTTGTTTTGTTTTGTTTATTTTATGTCGAGATGCTCGAGAATTAGGGGCTGGGGGGGGCGGAGGAAGCGAGGTTTCTCAGATGGAAGCGTGGTTTCTGGCGAGGAAAACCTAGAAGAAGATAGCAGGATGAAGAGACGAAGGAGGAGAATGAAGGAGATAAGTTCTTTCTGAGATTTCTTGATTATTCCCTCTGTTTGGCTTTTGATCTCTATTTATACTTTTTCTCACTCTCCCTATGGTTAGATCTGTTGAGTTTACTAAGTGGATCCACGGTTCTTTAACTGCTTTCTGTTGAGGTTGTTATTATGTTATGCTGATGTGGCCACTGCTTGCTTGATGACTTGTTTCTTGATCTCTGGCTCTGTTGTTGTAGTATGTTTATTAAGTCAGGCTTTTGTTGAAGTATCTTGATTATGCTTCCTGAGGGCCTTACATGCTGTACTTGTGCGGTTTCTCGATAATGCTATCCTTTCTGGTCTATCGTTACGTACTTGTCTTGCTGTGGAAAATTATTATTGGCTCGTAATATGAATGTTGTCTTATTGTGCGTATTACGTAATTAATATGTTCAGTTGAATGTAATAATCTCTGTTGTTACTGTAACAGTCCCTCCTTTAAATGTTCTAAGTCTTCTGTTATTATAATGTTTGTTAATTTGGCTAAAAAACTGTGTCTGAAGGAGTCCTTCATGTTAAGCTGTGAAGTCCTTTAGCCAATTAGGCCGTTTTCTTTCTCTTTTGCTTCTGATATTACCAGGGGAATAAAGATTCATATCATAGTTAATTTGGTTAGATCAATCACATTCACTTCTCTTCTTCAAACACCTAAAGAAGTGATTGTGATTGTCTCTCCACCTTTCCTAGGAATGTGAGTAGTTTTATTCTTAAAAAAATTTTAAGGAGCTATCATCCTTTAACAACAAAGAAGATGCTTCACCATAGAGGCTAGATACTTTGGTAAGTAATTTTTTGAATGTACAAGTAGAAGCTAATATTAAGAGTAATGTTATTGGTCATGTAATATTGTTAAATAAGAATCAAACCTCATGATTTTATTATATCTGCAATTTATAATTATTTTAAATCATTAAGTATTAATGAATTTTTTATTTAATTGGAATTATAAATAGTTATAGACTACCATGGCACTTAAATTATTTTATTTTTAGTCATTAAGTATTAATATTTTTTTTTATTTGATTATGGTTTTCTTTTAAAATTAATCCCAAAAGTTTTCATTTTTTTTCCAAATGCTCATGATGACCTCTAGAATCACTCATAAAATTCTGAAATTAATTTAAATTAAATTAAACATTTTATATTATATTTAATTAATTTAAATAATCTAATTATAATAATTTTAATATTAATTAATTAGTTCTTATTTGATTTTCACTCTCATCCTATTTTATATTTTTGTGAAAATATATTTAAAATTTTTAAAGTTTATTTTGAATTATGTATAAAATTTTAAAGCTTTTTTAAATTAATTACATTAATTTTAATGATATTTACATATTTTACTTATTTATTTCATCCTTTATTGCATTTAATTAAGATCAGAGGACTATAGCATATTTCTTTGAATCTTCGATGCTTAATGCACAGTTTAACACATTATTGATGAATTTTATCTAAATTTTGTAATTTTAAAATTTAATCTTTATATGTGTTTTTCTTTAATTTAGCACAAATTTTACTTACTATTAATATACTTATTTAAATTTTGTAAGAAAATTTTCACACGCAAAAGATGTCTTAAGAAATTATCTATAAATTTTTGAAATAAAATTTCTTCTAAATTTATTTATTTAAAGTTTTGATTATTTTTATTTATTCTTTGATTATACAACATAACTCTAAAATTCATATTTTCTTATATTCTTCTCCATTTTTTATTATACAGAGGGTTCAATCATATTTTTTAATTTGAAATTTGATTTACTATGAATTTTTAAACTTTCAAACCATTTTATATAATTTTTTATAATTTCCTAACAATCCTATGTGGCATGCTCACTGGACCACGCTTTATGCATGACATGATCTAATTGAGCCAACTAAATCTGCATGTGAAGTTCTAAAGAAAGGCTTAATCCTAGCCTCTGATCACTGATCAGATGGCTAGGAACACGTCCACAATTCTGAAAGAGTTCTTGAAAGGAAAATATGGTTTAACTGAATCTAAGGTCACCCATTCAAGATGTAGTTAGAGGTTAGAAAATTCAATTATATTAACTAATTATCCATTAAGAGTCTTGGTTTGGCCATTGGATGCTATTAGCATGATCAAATTAACAACATCAGATGATTATCTAACTTATAACCTACTCCTTAAAGCACTTAAATTTAATTGAAATTTAATGTAATTTTATTGAGTTTCATTAGGTTAAATGGGTTATTAAATTCAAAGTACATTGAATTGAATTTGTATTCAATTTAGATAATTAGATGAGATCATGAAAAAATTAACCAAATATGAAACTTTGACTTTAATTAAGTTTATTTCAATATGTATCATTTGTTGTCGAATTTAATAAATCATAGCGAGCCAATAATCCATTTGCATTTATTTAAATTTAATTGAATTTAAATTAGAATTAAGCCTTTATTTATTCCCATGAAAAGGGTTATAATTGTGTTCAATGGACACTGGACTTAGTTTTATCGATGGACTTAGTGATTTGTAATGGAACAATGAAGCTTTTAGATGCAAGTACAACTTACTTGTTCTAAATGAATGATTTTTATCGAGTCATTAATTATTTAGCTCTTACTTGCTTTGGTATGGTCAAATCATATTGAATCAAAGTTTATGTTTTATTTTAAACTTTGTTATGATTGGGATCTTGATAAAGAGAGAATTTTTTAATCCAATTACTCTTATCATGATTTGAAAAACATTATGATTTCAATGTCAAACTAATTGATTTCATTGTTTGAATTTTAAGCTTTAAGTCAATTGAATTACTCATTATTCTTAAGAAGTCATGATTAAACTAAGAAAATGATTAAAATTTTGTATTTAATTCCAAATTTAACTTAGTTAAAAAAACCAAATTGAACTTTCTAAAGAAATTTTCATTGAAATTGAGTTGTGATGATCTCATTCTAAAAGTCAGGTCAACACTAGAGCTGTTAATTTTGGTTGAAAATCAAAGATTGCTCGAAAATCAAATCAATTTTTGAATCAAATTCAGATTGAATCAAGTAATTAAGCTAAGCTATGAGACAAATGTTTAGATTGATTTTTTTAAGCTGATTTCAAGCTAACCATAGCTTGATTTGATTAGGTTTGAAATTAGCTCGAATAACCCAATAGTTTGCCACCTATCGCACTTCTCACTTCTATAATTAATTTGGGACATTCAATCTGACCTGGACGGGGTTAATCCCATGACTCAAATGTTTATAAATATTTTTGTTGGCTAAGTTCCTCTTGGTCTCTTCTCTTGCCCTAACTCTCATCTCTAAATGAATTTTGTTCTCGCACAACCACGCCTCACTAGTCGCCTCACCTCTAGCTTTCTCCCACATTCCTTAGGGTTTCGAGTAGTTAAATACCCTGATCTTTGTTCTTTTATATCTTTGATCACAAATTTGACTCTTCTTCTGTCCTCTGAGTCTCAAATCATGAATCTCGATAAGAATTTTATGTTTTTTCTTCTTTGTTGAATATTCACCTTACCTCTCTCCTTGATGTAAGAATTTTTATCATATTAAGGATGAGGGTTTATTAGATTGTTTCATCGTTGCATGGTATCATCGTCTTTGGTCAACTGATGCTTGTCACACTTTTTGGGTTGTTGTTTTCCTTTTTTTTGGTTTGTCTCATATGCATTTTGTGTTGTTGTTCAACTGGTGTTTGTCATGCTTGCTAGTTATTGCTTATGGCGCTTGCATTGTTTGACAGGTTTGATGGTCATGGATTGCTCATTTGATCTAAAAGAATAAGATTTAATATTGCATACATGTTGGCCTATGTTATTATTTTGTATAGTTCTAGCATACTTAGTTGATCTAAAAAAATTATGGATATTACATTCATGTTAGTCTATGCTATTATTTTTTTTCATGGTGTTGATGGTTTGCTCAATTGCTCTAAAAAAAAATGCATGTTAGTCTATACTATTATTTTTTAATGGTTTTGTCATGCTCACTTGATCTAAAAAATACTGAATAGTATATTCATATTGATATGTGTTATTGGTAGATTAAATATAACTTATATATTTAATTTTGAGCTAGCTTGATAAAATGAGTTAGCTCAAATTGATTTCTAGCTTTAAAAATCTAAAAAATTTCAATTTGAGCTGGCTCAATTAAATTGAATTAAGCTGGCTTGAAATTGAGTCAATCGAGCAACAATCTGATTTTGAGCTACTCAAAATTGGCTCATTAATAGCCTTAGTCAACACACCTTAAAAATCTTATTCTTTTCATGGGTCTTTAACCCTTTTTGAGAGGAATCAAAAATATATCATTATAGTTGCACACTATTATTTCTCCATTAGTAAAAAGAGTTCTCACATGAAAATGTTAAAATCACACTCAAATTACCATGTTAATTTTACTTCATGGGATCTAAAATGGGGAATTAAAGTGAAATTAGAAAGTGTGAACCCTCATTTTTCTCATTCAATTAGGATCATCTATATAAAACAATCAAGTTTTATTCCAATACATAGGATCAGCTACATGAATCTTTTTAATCATAATAAAATACCTACCAAACTTAACATAATTTAAATCTAACACATCTATTCTCCTAATTGAGTCATTGGATGTCCGACATTTTATGCGCCAAACTATCACGGCCACTCCAATCTTATTTGCCATTGGAGCTACTCCTACCATTTTACATATATATTTGTTTCTCATTTTGTATCTTAGTGAAAAGTCATTCATCCACTTGAGCATCTTCATCTCTGCAATACTTAATTTTATGCTTCTCTTTTACTAGCCAACATTCTTCGTCATAAAGCATTGTAGGTCTCACCACCATCTTATACAATCTTTTCTTGAGTCTAAGTTGTACTTTTCTATCACACAATAGGCCTAATGCATTCTTCCACTTCAAACATCCAACTTGAGTTATACTAATAATATCCACATCTATATCACCATCACTTTGAACAGGTAGACCTCTATAATTTAAGGTTTTTTTTTTTTTGAAATTCCTCTCTAGTCATAACAACAAGATGAATACCATTAGCAAAAAGTAGATGCCAAGGTACATCTTGTAAATGTCTAGTAAGAACATCCAAAATTAAAGCAAAACGATATGGACATTAAGCCTATCTTTGGTGTAATCCAACTGAAATAGAAAAATACTTGGTCAATCCTCTTTATGTTTGGACACAAATAATAGCTCTATTATACTTATCCTCAATGATTTGAATATAAACAATATTAACTTCTTTCTTATCTAGAACTCTCTAAAGCACTTCTCTCAGGACTTCATCATATATATTTTTTAATCAACAAGTATCATATGTAGATCCTCTCTCTCTATATTTCTTGATCAAATCTCTTGACAAATATATAACATACATAGTAGATCTACTCGATATAAATCCACACTAATTTTGAAAACTTTTGTATCACATCATAACCTTTGTGTAGTTACTTTCTCTCATAATTTTAATGTATGTCACATTAACTTAATTCCTCTATAATTTGCACACTCTTGTGCAACATCTTTATTCTTAAAAAAAATCAACAAACTCTTTCTTCACTTATCTAACATCTTTTAATCTTTACAATAATATTGAAAAGATTTGCAAGCTAAAAAATTTATTGATCTCTAAAGTATTTTCACATTTCCATTGGAATACCATCAAGTCATACTATTTTTCATATTTTGTTTTCTTAAAACCTCTTCAACTTCAGTTTTATAAATACGATGATAAAAAATTTTAAAAAAAATCTATTTTTATTTAGAGTACTAAGATTGCTAAAGTCAATCATATTCTCACAACCTTCAATAAAATGTTTATTAAAAATATCTCATTCACCAATGTTAAATATCCTCTTCTAAGAAGAGTATTTTATAATCTTCATCCTAAATGCATGTCACATGAACTAAAATTTTTACTTCTCCTATCTCTTTTCTTGGCTAACCTATACATACATCTTTTGCCCTTTTTAGTGTTTAATCTATTATATAAATTACTAAATATTAGATTCTTTGCATCACACATTGCTTTTTTAGAATCTCTAGAGTCATTGTTTATCTTTCTCAAATCTTAGAGCTTTTACATCTAAAAAATTTTATAATAAAATTTTCTTTTATATCTTTTCTTGCATATTTTGATTTTACTATAAATTATTTTTATTAATAGGAGTTTTTGTTTTTTATTCTCTAAGCACATTTTGCAACTTGCTATAATTAAATAAAGCCAAACACATTTTAGTAATATGATCATCTATATGCCATAATTAAATCTAAATTTTATGAGTTAGTCAAATCTGAATTGATGGCTCTCTTAGAAAACCAATGCGATTTCCAAGATTACTCTACTTCAAAAAAAAAATAAAAAAATAACTCATGGTTCCTCAACTAATCAACTTAAAACATGATAGTTCAATCAACACCAACATTTCTACCTCGATCCTATATTCTTAATCGTCTAAAATTTATGTGTGCTCTTTTTTTAATATTTTATATTATGTAATATTTTATCTATATCAAGAATTACTTTTCTTAGAAGCCTATGCTTTTCATTCTCTAATTTCATTGCCACTATTCTCTCCTAAAGATCATTTTCTCTCATTCATTAAATCCAATTAAAATAAGAGTGTCATATATTTTTAGTTAGAGGGATTTAATTGTATAACACTTAAAGCATAGTTATTTACATATTTAACGCTATAAAATTAAATATTACTCCAAAGCGACCCCAAAACCAAACTATGATGCTGCTTCTCGTTGTCTCCCCACTCTGCAACTCCTTTTCACTTGAATTTGATATCAGTGCCTCCACCATCTCAATGGCGTTTGATCTAGGTTCTAAGTTTGTTAGCTTGAGGCTATCGCCATTAGTCTCGCTATATGGTGGTTTTCTGATGACAATAATGACAAAAGAGAATTAGTTGCTTTTCATAAAGCTAATGTTTGGATTATCTGTCTTGCTTTGGTTGAAGGATCGATTGTTGATTTAATAGCATCAAAGATTGTGGTTCCAACAAAAGAAATGTTATGAAGCTTCTTAAAATGCATTAGTAGTCATATTACCTTACAATGATCAATAAGCTTATATTTATCTAATATAATAGTTAGTAATTTAAATAAATCAAAAAATTTAAATTTGAAGTGTCATATTCTACAAAATAATTTACTTGGGTCACTATTAATAATATGTTGACAGTCATATGAAAGAACAAAATCATGTGATTTATTCGCTAACCAACCCTTTGTATTTCTGTTGAATGGCAATGTAAGGTGAACAATGGCTTTCTAAAACCATTGAGTTTGACATAGCAAGAATACTAAATTTAAAACAAAAATCAATCTGAGCTATAACTTGTGTTAGATACTAAAGAAAAAACTTACATTTTTTTTTTCAAGTTGATCAATCAAACTAAGATTAGCCAAAGGGAAGAGGCCCATTAAGAATTTCACACCAATAATCCTTCTGACAACATAATCTATCGTCAACAAAGTGCTTGACATAGATTGCAACCTTATCTCTGATTAATTTATCATGTTTACAATCAACCAATTTGATGACATGCTCAAATAACAGATCATGTATTTACTTCAAAATTCAAAATTACTGAGGTTGAAAAATCATGTTAGTCAGTTATTGACTAGAGCAAATGCCAACCTTATTAACATCGAATGATGCAAGAACAAGAATATGATGGCAACTCTATGTGTGAGATCTATGTGAAGTCATTAGGGGAGTAGTTGTGAGTTTCTATTGAACTAAATTGATAAGCAGGTTTTCAACATATAACCTTGCAGATGAGTATTAGTGATTTGCATTAAATAATTGATCACACATCACTTAAAAAAAACCAATCTATAGGAGTGTAAGCTAAAGTCACATAATCTAACATATGCTAGTGAAAGAAAAAAAATTATACCTTCATCTTAAACTTACAAGAGCCCATATATAGAGCAAGCTCCCAAAATTGCATGAAACATGGAATTTAAGTGCAAAAAAAAAAAAATCAACTATTAAACAATTCATAATCCTCCTTTCAAAAAGAGAAAACCCTTTAATGAGACTAGAAGCTTTACTAATATAATAAAAGGGACCGACCTTTATCTATGTTTTAAAAGTTCATAAATAGAACTTGAAAGAAATCACAATGGTGATCTAGAGATGAGGAGTGTCTTCATCAGCAATAGAGCGACTTGCAAAGGCTTCAAGTTGGGTGAGCCATTGGGCTCAAAAGGTGAGATGTCAAGGATGTGAAAGTGAGTAGGGGAAGACGATGGATAATGGAGGATAAATGATTCTAGAATGACACTATTGACAACTGTGTGGTCGAATGAGAACTGCAGGATAAATTGTTGGGGGATTTACATCACGTATTTGTCATCCAGCTTTAATTTTTTCTTAAATACACTTAAATCTTTATTATTATATCAAAAATACTCTTTACTTTTCTTTAAGTGAAATGCACCTTTTATACGTAGAAAAGTGTTATTTTTTATAAATATTAAAGTTTGGGTGTGAAATATATAATCGTAAAATTAGTGATATATGTAAATTTTCCTAAGTTCTTAGAAATGGAAGTCAAAGGAAGTTGTTTAGTGAAGGCAAAGAGGATGCTTAGAGTGTAGAGTATTAGATAGATAATTTAAAATTTTTTAAGCGCTATTTATGTATGTAAATCCTCTTTTGAAAACATATTTATTGATATAACTAATTAAAAAATCATATGGGATTAATTGTTTTTGTTTTTAGGGGGTATTTGATAGTGCACCACCCTTCTTCATTCTTCTAAGGCTTGTCCCGGACCCTTTTCTGTGCCAATGACATCTGCCCCCTCGAAGCTCTACGCAGGTGAGCTCATCTAATCTCGCGCTGCAGATCCCTCTCTTTCATTCTATGTGATCCCTTTCTTCCATTCCCGCTTCCGCAGACGATGTCAGCCTCGTCGTTGTCCTTCTCGACGTCAATCCTTTCTTTTGGGCCGCCGGCGCGGGTAGCGGAAACCACCCCGCCGCAATCCTCCCATTCGCGAAATTCCTTGATCATGTGAGCTCCATCCAACCCTCTTTGACTTTTTCTTTCTTCATGAAGGATTAGAAGCAGATAGTGAACTAACCCTAGCGATTGCCGACTGTTCGTTTCAGGTGATTCCGTTTTTGCACTCTCTTCTCCTGATGAATCAACTCAACCAGGTAGTTCTTGTCGCCACTGGCATCAATTCGTGTGGCTACATCTACGATTCTGGAAACAGCGGCGCCGAGGGAAGCGACAAAGGTCTCGTCGGAGGTCTCATCGGAGATAGTACGGAGGTTGGAGGAATTCGTCTACAAAGACAGAAAGAATTGGAAAGGCAATGAGAAGGCGATGGGCAGTAGCGTTTCTTCCCTGCTCTCCGGGTCGCTTTCTCTCGCTCTTTGTTGTATCCTTAATTATTGCGTTTTGAGAAGTGAGCTTTTTCCCTTAGTTCTATGTCTTCAGGGTCAAATCTTCTTTGACATGGAGAAGATATACAGAAGGTTTTTAGGTCTGGTGCAATTCATCCCCATCCCAGAGTGTGTACCTGTATTCCCTTCCCTACTTTTATTTAGCGCTTACTAAATAGTTTTCATTGGTCAATTCATCTTCTCAAGCAAAAGTTCCAGCCAAATTAATTGCCAATTACCCACCTTCAAATAGAAGTTGTATGTGTATGCCCTTCAAAATCTACAAATTTACACATGCATAACAGACAATAGACACCAAATAGTTAGTCTATCATTGGGCATAACATAGAAGTTTTTAGAATTTTCTCATTTATGGGAGCGATTATGAAATTGCATCAATCGGTGAAATCCAGCTGAACCTTCACCTCTTATATCATTTGTTGAGGAATGAATCACTTAAGACAAATTAGGCTCTATGAATGGTTAGCAATATGTATTTTTTGATGTAAAGTTGCTAATAGCCTTGTTGAAAATGGCGTTTGAGGCGCCAACCTTGAGTCGGGTCTGTCCATTAAGTTCCTTGAGGCTTAAGATTTTTTGGTCTGAGCAAGGTATATGACTTTTTCATTTGAGATATACATATCGAAGCAGTGAATATTCCAATTCACTTTGAAAAAAAACAAGTTAAAGTTATATATGAATGGTTTGAAGATAGTGGGTTTAAGCTTTTAATTTTTTTAACTAATTTTATTATTTTATATAATTTTTTTTTAATTACTTATTTTATTTTATTTTATTGTAAGTTCTTTAACTTTCCTTTGACCATTTTTTCTTTTTAGTGTATTTTATTTTCATTTTCTTTTAATTTTTTTATTTTTAACTAATTTTTATATTATTTTGATTGGTTTATTTTTTTTAGGGTTTAAGCTTTTAATTTTTTTTTAACTTTTTTTGGTAGGTTGCAGTATATTTATGAATTATCTTTAATTTTATGATTATTTTTTATTTTAAGATTTATATCTCAATCTATCTTGAGGCTTCGATGAGGCAAAACGCCTTGTTCTAGATTTTGTCTTTTTAAATTTTAACAATAGGTGAGGTTTAATCACCAGTATATTGACCCTTGCACATATCTTTAACTTTGTTGGAGGACAATTCCTTGTTCTTTTATGTGCTTTAACATTATAATGCTACAAATCTCATAAAAAGTTTGAAATGATATTGCAATAGTATGGTTAGCAATTAACATATTAGAGAATTAAAAGGTGTCACTTTGCTTTGAAGAAGTTTGACTCCCTGTATGGAATTTTAGTTTTTTTATGTAAATGTTCATACAAAATCTAAAGTCTAACTGCAATGATATTAGATATTTCATATAAACAACATTCTAATTGAGTTTGTTTTGGTGTATTTTATTTGCATATTATCTATTATGTATAAGTAATACATCTTTTGAAATTGGTAAATAGTTAGAATAATGAAAGAAATGTTTAAAAGATATGAGGGCTATTGGTAGAATTAAGATAAAGTATATGATATTTAATTTTAGCAGGGGTGAATAATTATTAAATAGCAATGGTGAAGGATAAAATGATACCATGTCCTTAATTTAACATATAGAAGGAGATATAAACGAGAATATTATTTTTAGAGTTAAGAGTTAGAATGGAGAAGGGTTTGCAATGAGAGAATAATATGCAATTTTAAACGTAAATTTACAAATTACAATTATACTATCTTGCAATATGGATATGAAGTCAATGGTAATTTTGACATGAAAAAAAAAACAAGATTTTATGATGGAATTGTGGAAAAATTAGAAAATAGATTGTGAAGTGATTATATTGGAGAGATGGGTGACACCTATTAATATATGGCACTAAAAAATTTTAGGTGGTTTGGATGTGCACAAAAGTGGTAGAAGTTGAGCTAATAAGACTGATAGATAAACTTAATTTGGAATGATTAGTAAGGAAATGTGATAGAACCAAAAGCAACATTGATAGAGGCTATCAAAAACAGTTTGCTCAAAAGAGAGTTAGCAACTTATGCAATCCTTGATGGGTAATAAATGATGAATGGGGTGATGAAGTTGATCTTAAATAGTTAGCACAAGACTAATGATGATGATGATGATGGTCATGTTAAAGTGGGACCAAATTTGTTGAATGGTGAAGCTCTACAATCCCGTTGTTCATATCCTAGTAACAACCTGTTCCCAAAATCAGTTTATGTTAGATCAGATTAAAGTAGAAATATAAATACTGTCAGTTCTCATTATGTCATGCATGAAAACTTTTGATACTATTGTTTGTAGACGCATTTAATTGTGGGAGATTTTTTACCATGAGTCTTTCATTGAGTATATGAGCAAGCGGCTATCTTAGGAGGAATTTTTTAGCTGGAATTGCAATATCGAACTTTCTTATTCAGGCTGTTACAGTTCACATGTTTGATTAGGCTGTATGTAGATCTCATGTACAATTAAATTAACTTTTCTTGTAATGCCAGGAACAAAACATTTGAATTTTACTATGTTAAATGTGTGTTCATTCCTTGATGATATAGGACTTGGTTCTTGATGAATAAGGATAAAATCTATTGTTCTTATCAGACTAGTATGCACAACTTCTTGCAGCCTTTTAGCATAGCCTCATTATTTTTTTGCGTGAAATTACAATCAAGGACTCATGTTATATTCCCCATTTTATTAATTCCTCACCTGAGGTGTACCAACCTTCTTCTTGAGGCTTTCATTTCATCTCTAGCTTGTCTATTTACTTGATAGAAATGCTTATACTGAGGAACTGAAACTGTGGTAAAATATTAAGTAAATTGAACAATATCTAAGCTTAGTTTGACAAATTAAAAATTTTGAATTTTCAATTATATACGCTCCTAAAAAATCTGTAGTACAATTTATTTATTTTTGTTTCTAATTATGCTTCTTTTATTGTGCTGTCTTTTATCGTGCTGCCATTTGGATAGACTTCACAGTTTTGGAATTATTTTGGTGTATATGATTGATTAAATTTCTTGCTATTGTAGAATGGAGTTCCATGTTAATTGCTGAGCATAAATACTCTGAGCATCTATTTTTATACATGCTGCATGCTACATATCTCAATATCACAAGCCGCACATTGGTTTTGGTATTTTTTCCATGCGTGATTTTCATTATTTTAATTTATGAATGATATATTATCTTCTCGGAGCTAGATTTTTTGTTTTCTAAACTATCTGATTAAATAATTATTTTATTGGTATCCCATTGCACCATAAAGATGAACTATTTGTGTTGAACGTTCTAAGTTGAGCCTTTCTGAGTTAACTTCATGTTGCTTTGACCAATGTAAGACATCATTATTTTTCAATTTTATTGTCTTGACAGATACATCAAGTCCATCTTATGTACCCATTTAACTGTCGAGTTCACTTAATTTGAATTTCGTTATAGTTGATTCATTTATTATAGGCAATCATTCTAACATCATGTGACAGATTCTGTGCTTGCAGGCATCTCCAGATGGACCGGAGCAGTATGCTTCTAGCATTTTTTTTAAGGGGATTTACATACATATCACACAATTCTTATTTATTTACATATCTAATACCTAAACTTTAATTTTTTACATATATATATATATATATATAAACACCCTAATCTTTAATATCACATCAAAATTATCATCATTACTGACTTTTTAAAAGTGAAATATACTTTTTAAAGTATGGGAAAGTGTTTGATAAGTAAACATTTAACTTTAGGTGTTAGGTATGTAAATGCATAAGAATTGATTGGCATGCATGTAAACCTCCCCTTTTTTTTTAATGCTATCTGTATAATTTCTTTTATGTGACTCAATCATTTAGAGATGAATTTGCAGATATGTTGCAGTCATGAATGCAATATTCTCAGCACAACGTTCAATGGTATCAAGTATATATGTTTTTATGTGCATTCCTGTTATAGCATGATTTAGCATTTAATGTCCGCTAAAGTGAGGATATTTTTTGTTTTACAAATTTTATGATATAATTCTTTTCATTTTAGATTGGCTTTTTTTATGGAACTTCTTTGGTGGTTTAAGCAAAGCATAACTGCCACTTATTTTGATATTTTAATCGTACTTATTTTGGTAGTTTTATACCTGCTGAAGCAAGGGAGTTTTTGTTCCATAAATGTTATGATATTGTTCCGATGGTTTCAGGCAGTTTTTTTTTTATAACTTTGGTTTTTTCTGCAAAGCGTAACTCTATCGCATAATCGCCATTCTGCTAATCATGCATCTACAACAGCATATAATGTTAATCTTGTTGTGTTGAAAAATCTTTATGATATCCTTTGTTCCTTCGCAAATCAGATACGGTTATGTATATCATATGCTGAAGTTAAGCACAAGGGTTATGCGATAACTGACGTTGGTATATATATTCACAAATAATTTGGAAGCAATATTCTGAAAATAATGTATGCCATTCTCTTCATCAAATTCTAGCAAGTTATGACTTGAAACTTACTGACTCATCTACATCAAACTCTATCTCATTTATTTAGAGATCGTTTGGGATCACTTTTATATTTTATTTTATTTATGTTTTGATTTAAAATAAAATCTCATTAGTGGTGATAATTATTTTCAAAAATATTCAAAATATTTAAAACTTATTTTGAGTATTTTTAAAAATAATATTTTTTATTTTCAAAAGTAAAAAAATAAAAGTAATTAAATAAATATATTTATAAAAATAATATAAAAATAAAAACAAAAATACAAAATATTTTTTTTTCCCAAAAGGCCTTTATTGTTTTATTTATGTTACATTTTGTTTCCTCTTTGTAAGGTGCTTTTAAAAGTTTGGAGTGTAGTGCACTCACTTCTACAGCAATATCTGATATGTCATCATAGTTACCTGTGAAATACTATTTGATTCTTTTTATTTGGTAATAAAGTAAATGACTTATTTAGTGGTTTCTTTTATAATATAGCTATATTTTATGAAAAATCTCAAATCTATTTTGGAAGATTTACATACATACCACCCAATTCTTATGCATTTATATATCTAACACTTAAATTTGATATTTATTGATGATAATATTTTTGATGTGCTATTGATGATTCGTGAGTGAGGAATTACATATATAAAAATTGAAGTTAGATGTTAGATATTTAAATATATAAGAATTATGTGGAATATATGTAAATCCTCCATGTTTTTTTTTTTTTTTCGTAGTTTCACTTATATTTTTCCATCTCATTCTCTCCTTTAGTCGCTTGAAAATCTCATAAAAAAAAGATGCTTATGTGTGGAGAAATCATCTTATGAATATTTAAATGTTGGAAGCAAGTGACAGCTCTTTTGTCTCTCTCTCTTTCCTCTCCTCTCTTCTCTCTCTCTCTCTCTCTCTCTTGGTGGATTCTATTCTCTCTATCCCCTTTTCCCCTAATCTGCATCATTTGATATCATAATCAAGTTTTATGAAAAAATTGTCTTTATTGTATCTATCTAAAACAAGATATTACTTGCATTATCAGTCGTTGTCTGTGTTGTCAATGTGGCAAGGTGAACAAATAATCCACTAAACTATGCACGCCCCTACTCCATCTCTAATTATTTTTGGTGAGATATTAGTATGGATTTTATTTTTGGTTTATTGAGGACATGCCATGAATATGACTCTTTTTTGTGGTTGATTAATTTTTTTGGTTGATCATCTTTTTCAATGCACAAAGATTGAGTCTTCACACATAGCTCATTTTTTTTTCTTCTTGCATTATTTACATCCATCATGTTTTTCGACAAATTTTATGCTGGCTATCAACTACTTAATGCAACCCTCCAATTTTCTCTTCGGGGCTTGAGACACAACAACAGTAGTTTTATTAAAAATCAAATACATTGATTGTAATTTTAGTTGTAGAAGATCTAGTGGTGGGGTTGTGATAATGGGTAATCAAGTTATTAACAAGAGTGAATGTTTAAGATATCTCAGGTTTATTGTTCGAAGTGATGGTGAAATATATGGGAATGCTATTAGAAGAATTCAAGTTGAATGGTTAAAGTGGATGAATGCATTGAACCAATTGTGTGATAGAAAAGTACTGCTTAGAATTAATGGAAGATTTTATAAAATGGTGAGACCTACAATACTTTATGGTCCAAAATGTTGACCAGTAAAAGGGAAGCATAAAAATAAGTTGTGTTGTAGAGATGAGGATGCTCAGATGGATGAGTGGCTTTATACTCAGAGGCAAAATACGAAACGAATTTATATGTGAAAAGGTTGGAGGAGCTCTATCAATAAATAAGATTAGAGAGAGTCGTCTTAAATGATTTGGTCATATAAAATATCGATCATCTCGATTATCCAGTTAGGAAAGTTGATGTATTAGAATTGATCTATGTTATGAAAGGTAGAGGTATATCTAAAAAAAAATTGTTAGAAAATATGAAAAATAAATTTATTTTATTAGAATTAAATAAAAATTTGACACGTAATAGGACATAATGGAGAGGAAGGATTTATGTAGCTGACTCCATGTAGTAGGATAAAGGTTTGTTGTTGTTGTATTGTTTGTGTCCATCAACTTTTTATTTCCATAGTTTCAGATCATAACATGATTTTTTGATCATTTGTACGGCACATTCTGAAAAAAAAAATTTGTATTACCTTAAATTTTTTTGTTTGATTTCCTTCCAAAACAAATTGTCAAATAGAAGCGGTAAACTGTAGTTTAGTGTTTTTTTTTTAAAATGCTGTATTGTCGGTGAACATTTATGGAAGTGAGAATTATTACAGAATTTGTTTATAATAGTGCTCCACATAGAACTGCCATTAAGTTCTTTGAAATTGTTTATGGTAAGTTTCACATCCCCAATGATGTCATATTTTTACCTAATAGTCATGCTATTTTTTTGTTTGCCACTTAAGTTTGTAGAGCATATACATAAGCTGAATGTTGATATCAAAAATCACATTACTTCATAAAAATGAAAAGTTAGCTGTAATGCTTTTCATAATTTATGTGAATTTTATAAAGTAGATTATGGTTTTATTCATATTTTGCAAATTCTGTTAGCAAACTCTATACTTGATCTTCAGGACCTTTTAAAACTCTAAAGAAAATATAAGATCTAATGCTTATTTAGTTAATTGCCTCCAGAGTATCATAATAGTTATGTTATCAATATTGAAGATTTATTACCCTTTAGAGGAAATTTTGAGCATCCCGTGCTTATTTGTATTGTTGCAAGTGGAGTTTCTCTTAAACCGGTAGTTGCTATTCTTTGTGCTGCCCCTTCTCTTATAGGTACTGTTGAGCAAATCTTCTATAATGACAACACCACTGGTCACCATTTTCTTGTTCGATTGCATGGACTTCCATCTCGTCATGATTTATGGATGTCAATTGATGAGTTGCATCTTGTTTCCCTTCTTTTGTTAAAGGAGTACCTGCCAAGTACTCTCGTGACCAGTGTTCTTAATTCCGGGGAGATGATGCAATGCACCATCAATAGAATGCATCATTTCATCGATATTTGGCACATCGTCAAAGTCTTTTGTAAAATTCTACTTGATTTGTTTTATTTTGTAATAAAGATTGTGCTTTATTTAGTTGATTCTTTCATATTATAGTTTTATAAATTATCCCAAAGTTATTCTCTTGATTTTTTTATTATTTTTCTCTTTTTTTTTTTGGTTGTTCAAAAACCTCGTATAAAGGATGCTTATATATGTTGAAATCATCTCATGAACATTGAAATATGATAAGTTTTAACTCTCACTTTCTCCCTCCCTCTCTCTTTCCCGGTAGATTCTGATTCTGCTCTCTCTCTTCCCTCTCGTTCGCATCAAAAGCCTGCATGATACCCTGCAATATTATAGGTTTTTAAGAACTGACCAGCAAGGTTACCAAGGGGTAAATGAGCCTCGGTTTTTATTTATTTTTTATTCCGTATCTTTCTGCAGCAAGTTAGTCATAAGCTCAAACATTTTATCTTCTGAAACTTGGACTTTAAGCTTGAAAAAAATTTGTTAGTTTTGCTCTTTGTATTTTTCATATGATTATAGCTATGATTATCATTCATCGAATTTTTTATTTCTTTCCGTCATAATGGCCTGCAATCATTTTTTATAAAATGTTGTAGCCTGCATGCGTCCTTTCCGGTAGTTTCATGTATTTTAGTACTGAAATAAATAATCTCACAGGTGCTGATTGATTCGTGCGTGGTCGGAGTGCAGCATTCTGCATTCCTTCAGCAAGTAAAGTTGTCCAAACTGTTGATGTTCCTTCAATTTACCCTTTTTTTTTTTGTTTTCCCCTGTTTTCTGTACATTTTAAAGCGGATTATGTTTGCAGGCTTCATATATTACTGGTGGAATTTATCTGAAGCCTCCACAATTAGATGGTCTATTTCAATATCTTGCTGTATGTTCCTAATTTTCATTTGTGTTAACAATTATCAAAAATAAATTATAGATTGCTCAAAAAATAAAGCACGATTAAACGCAGCTGGTCAGTGAATTTTGTTAATTGGAGCTTCGTTTTGAGTTCAAAGGCTTTTTCCTTTGACATGTTACGTTGTAGTCTCTGTTGCATTAGGTGTCAGTGCATGACAGTCAAAAAATGTACAATGAATCTTATACGTAAGGATAAGGTATCAATAGCACTATGGCTTCGCTTAGAGTAACCTGAAGGATTCATTTGAGTGGAAGTTAGTAGTTGAGTTCTCTCTCTTAACATCAATTATTATTCCACATATATAAATTTATATAAAATTTTCATTTCATTCAAAATTTTGTTTAGGAATTGATCACTTGCACTTGATGATATGTCCTTTCGTGGCAAGTGAAAGTACAACTGTAAGCTGCATTATGTTTATTGGGGGTTCCTTTAGGACTTGTTTGGGATCAAATTTGTTTTGTGTTTTTTGTTTTTATTTTTTATATTATTTTCAAAAAAAGTATGTTTGTTTAGTGTGCATTTCTAAGTGTTTTTATTTTTTATTTTTAAAAATAAATAACATTATTTTTAACAACACTCAAAATAATTTTAAAATATTTTGAGTGTTTTTAAAAATAGTTATCACCATCAAATATATTTTATTTTGAAAATAAACAAAATAAAAATATAAAATATAAAATAAAAAACAAAATTTATTCCAAACAGCCCGTTAGAGTTCATATCGAATGCACTTTTCTTGGAATTGTTATGTTACATTTGATTCTTGACACACTATCTGTTTTGTTATGTATGGTTTAATATAGGTTTTATTGGATATCTCTGCATCTTCTCTTTTGATTTCATTTTTCTAATGATGGATGATTGCATGCAGGCAGTATTTTCAACTGATTTGCAATCACGCAATTTCTTGCAACTTCCAAAACCTGCGGGGGTGGATTTTCGTGCCTCGTATGTGTACCTATGCTTTATAATTATCTGATTTTCCTTTGTTAAGCCCTTATTTACTTCTCATATGATGTCTTCTTATTAAATTAATTCTATACCCTGGACGTGTTGTGCGATGACCTGACTAGATTGTGGTGATAAGAAGGAAGAGATTTGATAGGACGTACTGTAAAAGATAGTTAAGAATAAGGTCAAATATAACCTGTATATAGAGCACTATAATTTAACTGAATTTGGGTAAGAGTATCCAGTGTCTAACTAGCTTAAAATTAAGATTTATTACATGAAATTTAGGGATTCTGAATGGCAAGATGAAAATCAATTGACATCATGATTAAAAGATGAATTAATTTTTATTTATTAACGGTTGGAATTGCTCCAGTGGTAGATAAGATTAGAGAGAGTCATCTTAGATGATTTGGCCACATAAATCATTCGCTGTTTGATGACCCAGTTAGGAGAGTAGATATATTAAATTTGTCTCATGTTAAGAAATGTAGAGGTAGACCTAAAAAAATTAGTTAAATTGTATAAAAATTAATCTTAGTTTATTAGAATTAAATGAGAATTTGACATATAATAGGATATAATGGAGAAGAATGATTCATGTAGCTCTCCCCACATAGTGGGATAAAGATTTGTTATTCTTGTTGTAAAGAAATGAATGGAAAGAGATAAAATCGAAACCATTATATAACGTATATGTTATCAATAGGAATATGGAAAGAATAGTAGTTTTTTTAAATATGAAAAATAAAATTATTGAGATAATAGAGATAGTGGTAGAGGGCATTGAGATTTTAAATGTTGTTAGTGTTTATGGTTCTCAAGTTGTATTACAAGATAATTTTTAAATAATTTTGGAAACAAAATGATGAACTATGATATCTCATACTTAAGGAAGAGAGGATAATTAGTGGGATGAATTGGATATATATATATAAGTTTAGCAAGATGGGCTATAAGACGATGCTTGCTAAGTGGAATGAAGAGGTTGCATTTGATTTTACAATAGCATATGGTTTTTATAATAGTAAATGCAAACTATAAAAAATAAGATCACTTAGTTACTTCTAAAATTGGAGGCACTTAGTCAAGGTAAACTTCCTTTTTTTAAGTTAGAAGGAAAGATAAACTATTTTGGAAGATTGTGTATCAACATATATAAAGAGAACCAACTAATTGGATAAGGCTGATAATGGCTCAATACAAACCGTTTCGATAGATGTTACTTTGATAGATGTTACTTCGATAGATGTTGCGACTCTAATCAAGCACCTACTATCTTATTCTTCCTGTCTAGAGAGAGCGCAATAAATGGAGATGGGCGAGTAGGCATTTGATTGATTGATCGAAGAGAGAGAGCTGAACGGAACTAAGGGCTTGTTGGAGGTGGAGTTGAGTGTACAAGTGCTTAGCTGTGTACGTGGGAATTGATCTAAGCAGATGCAGTGATGTGCTGATGAAAGTGCTTATCGTGCGCACATGAAAAACAGGCCATGCCAAGCCGCATGCCGTGTGTATGTGCACACGAGCAGGAGTGGCTAGAGTTGGGCTGAACCATTGACGAAAAGAAAGGAGAAAGGTTAGATTTTGTTGTTATTAATATATATTTATGCATAAATAATGACGATATAATAAATAATAATGATATAATAGTTTAATAATATATGTATATATATATATATATATATGTATGTATGTATGTATGTGTGTATGTATGTATATCAAATGATTAGATGAGATTAAAGAAACTTTAATTAAAAAAAAGATTAAAAAGAGAGAGAGAGAATGAGTAATGATATATAATATTAAAATACTAAGTAGTTTAAATTTAAGGGCATGAACATACCACATAATTCTTATATATTTACATTTTAATACCTAAAGTTTAGTATTTACATGCAAAACACTTAAATTTTGACATCACATAAAAATATCACTATTATTATCTTTTTAAAAGTGTATATACCTTTCATGCATAGGTAAAGTGTTAGAAAAGTATATATTAAAGTTTAGGTATTAGATATTTAAATATATATATATATATATAACATTTATGTGGCATGTATGTAAATCCTCTTTAAATTTGTATTAATGAGAAGAAATTATATATTGATGATAATGCTATTAATAAATATGTATAGCTGATATATTAAAGAGATTTAAAATAATTATAAATGATAATAAATAATTTATATAGAAGAGAAAATATTATAATAAAAAAATTTATAATAAATATTTATTATTTTCAAGTATTTATAGAAAAAAAGAAAGAGTTGGAATTAATTTTAATTTATGGTTTAATTAATTAAGAAATTAAATTAAAATTAAAATAAGAGTGAAATAATTTTAAATAATTGTTATAATTTTAATAAGTAGAATTTTATTTTAAAAAATAATTTAGTATATATTGAGAAATTAAATTTAAATTTAAGAGAGCTATAATTTTAAGAGAGAATTTAAAAATAATTAAATTAAATCTCTTATGTATAAAACATTTTTAGGCATTTTAAGCAGGGCCCAAGGATGAAGCGGCAAGCAAGTTTTTAAAAATAAATTGTGATTGAATAATTTAAACTTGAAATGACAAATAGATAGTTTAATATTTTTTTTATATTTGAAAAGATGTTTTATTGACATAGTGACACACTAGAAGTGACGATCAGAGGATAAGAACCAAACTATTTTTCTAATTTAAGTGGGTAATTATATTTTTTGCTTTATAACAATTTTTTTTCTTCTAGATCAAAATGCATTAATTACAATATGACTTATATGTTGATGTTCAAATAATATTGTAAGTAATTTTATGCTTTCGTATATGCATTGAGCAAAGTTTTTATTTGACACAAAAGTGCTATTGAAAAAAAGATTTTTCTTAATTTATAAAATATTAATATTGAGATGATTGTGGTTCTTTTTATTTATGATTGAATCGTAAATGATCTTTCTAATAACAAACAAAAGATAATATTAAAATAAATGATGAATGACATGAAAATAAATGTTATAGAGTGATTGCATGTATATTTTGATTGATGGAGTTCACCTCCTTAGAGTATTTGTTGGTGACTCGATATATCTAGACATATAAATAGAAATAAAAAAGGTTATATACTCTTCAGGGTTAGGTTGAAAGATGTTAACTTCGGAATTGGTTTGGAAAAGATTATGAGATGATATGCCTTTTAGTTATATATTTAGATAGTGATTTTTATGATGGGTGTATTATAAAATAATCTTAAGATATCTAAATAAAAAGGTAAACAATTCTTGATTTCACTCTTTTATGAATGCATTTTATTATATTATTTAATGAATAAAGATGATATGGATAGAACTTGACATGCATATTATTTCTTAATTTCTGAGTTACTCTAATATATTGATATAATTATTCAGTAAGTTGTTTAACTCACTTTTTAGTTGATGATTAATTTTTAGGAAAATATCCAATATTGTAGATGGATGAAAGATGAGAGTGCATGTATGGTAAAAGGTTTACTTTGTAGTTAAGTATTGTAATATTAAAGATATGTGTTTGATGTAGTACAATATGAAATACTTAATATATTTTTAAAATGTTAGTGTAACTAGCTTTTTGTTATTAATAGTGATGCGAAAATACTTTAATTATTTGTCCAACCATCTATCTCACTTTTGTACTTCAAGCTCTCGTGTCAAATTTTAATAAGATTAGTATTAGAGCTATAGATCAATTAGAATAATAAATAAGCATCTTATGAAGAGAGTCAATAGATTGATTATAATTAAAAAAGAAGTGGTCAGAGTTCTAGAAAAGAAAGGAGTTAATATTACTTATATTCAAGTCATTAAGGATATGTTTATTGTAGTTGTTCTTTGTTTTCAAACACAAGCAATTTTCTTATTTTTATTGGATTATATTAAGGATTGGCTTTAATTATGGACATTTATAGAAGGATGGGCCTAGGCATATGCTTTTTGCTGATGATATTCTTCTTGTTGATAAGATTAGAGAGGGAGTTAAAAAAAATTTGAATTATGGAGGTCAACCTTAGAGACTAAAGGCTTTTGGTTGAGTAGCTCTAAAACCGAATAAATTGAGTGTAATTTTAGTAGTAGTAGATCCTGTGGCGTGATTATGACAATGGGTGGTCTAGTTATTAAAAAGAATGAATGTTTTAGATATCTCGGGTTTATTATTTAAAGTGATGGTGAAATAGATAGTGATGTTATTAGTAGAATTGAAGTTGGATTGTTGAAGTGAAGGAATGCATCGGTCCTATTGTGTACTAAAAAGTACTACTTAAATTTAAGGAAAAATTTTATAAGATGGTGGTGAGATCTGCAATGTTTTATGGTGCAGAATGTTGGCTAGTAAAAGATAGTGTTGCAGAGATGAAGATGCTCCCATGGATGTGTGGCTTTACTCTTAAGGCAAAATGCAAAATAAATATAAACTTGAAAAGTTTGGAGTAGCTCCAAGGGCAAATAAGATTTGAGAGAGTTGCCTTAGATAGTTTGATCGGATAAAATGTCCGCCATTTGATGACCTAGTTAGGCGAATAGATGTATTAGATTTAGCCTATTTTGAGAAAGATAGAGGTAGACTTAAAAAAATTTAGTTATGAAGTTGAAAAAATGATTTATTTTACTAGAATTAAATGAGAATATGACACTTAATAAAAACACTATAAAGAAAAAGGATTCATGTAGCCAACCCCATGTAGTGGGATAAAAGTTTCTTGTTATTGTTGTTGTAGTTCATTTAATTAATATAATATAATACTACTAGATGTCTTGAGAATTTTATAAATTTTTTGAAAAACATGTCTTGAACACTAAAAGCTACGTGCAGCTAGTGCACACCCATTCTTACTAACATAGCAGTCTCAATAATATTTTGCCCACATGTTAAAAGCATGCTTTTTTCCTCATTTTTACCTCCTCTTTCATCACTAATCTCTGAATGTACGGTTTATCTCAACATTTTATGATTTTATAAAAGAATTTTAAATTAAACTAGACATAATATCCTATATTAAGGTTGACTCAACTATATAATTCTAATCTCTCTTAAATCTTACTGACATATCTTGAAAAAAATAATTACTCTTCCATCATCTTATCCTAAAGTAATTATTTTTTTTTCTTTTATACTCCTAAAATATATATTTAAAATCTATTCTACATTACAAAAGTATTTTTTTTAAATCAATTTCTCCTAAAACTCTCCAAAATCTTCTCTAAAAAACTTTTCCTCGACACATAGGAACTGTAGTTGAACTATTGATAGCTGAATAATGGAGGTCACGTTGTAATGTTTCCACAACCTCAATCAAATCTATTGTAACTGCGATGCGTTTTGGAATTATAAATTTGATGCCTTAATTTTACGCACATTGATTACAGCTAAATGCTTCTATATTTTCTTGCTTTCTAAGCTTCTGAGTTTTGTAATCCTTTTAGATGCTTTTGTCACAAGAAGACCATTGACATGGGATATGTTTGCTCGGTTTGCTTGTCCATATTCTGCCAACATCACAAAAAATGCTCAACCTGTGGGTTAGTTCCCTTAACTTTTACAAAATATTTCAATTTGAAGCATTTCCATTTCTCATAATAAGCTAAAAAAAGCTTCTTTCTATTATATACTTCGGTCCAGCTTTCGGTCTCAGTCTTGCTTTTTTTTTTTGGAACTCAGAGATTGCATAAATGAGAAAATTTTCAGCAAAAAATGGCATATACCCAGATGTATGTATGTAGTTTTATTTTCTATTAACGGGTTCCATATTCGGAGCTCCTGAAATTAAACATTTTACAAGATTGAACTGGCATATACCCACCGACTAAGCAGATTTTTAACTGAGGGCCTGCTTTGAAGCTTAGACATGAAGCATTCTCTTCAGCTTTTTCAACTTTTACATATCACACAATTCTTTATATTTACATATTTAACACCTAAATTTTAATATTTACATATACAATATTTAAATCTTTAATATCACATCAAAAATATAGCTAACGGTATAACATTTACTATTTAAAAGTGAAATACATCTTTACATGCATAACAAAGTTGTTATATATAGAAATATGAAATTTTAGGTTTTAGATATGTAAGTGTATGTATGCAAATGTTCCTTTAAATAATTAGTGTTTTATTCCAGTCATTGAACCAAACACTCTTAATGTTATTTCTGCTATTCAAACAGAAGCAGTCACCAGAAATTAATATCAAAACTTATATGCTGAACTCTTTGATAAAGTGGGATTTTTCTTTAACATCAAGTCTAAGATTTTTATTTATTTTATTAGTATGAAAGGAAAGAAAGCTACAGACAGCTTTTCCTGCTCACATACATAGCACACAATTCTTATATATTTACTAATATAACACCTAATTATATAAATAACACTTAAGTCTTTAATGTTTCATCAAAAATAGCATTATCATTAAATTCTAAAAAGTAAAACACACTTTTTCATGCATATAAGAAAAGTATTATATTTGTAAATATTAAACTTTAAGCGATAGATATGTAAAGGCATGACAATTATGTGCTATGTAAATTTCTCAAAATCTTTATGGCCTTGGTATATAATGTACCTTCCAACATTCTGAAATCAATGAAATATATATATATATATGGGCTCATTATTCTGGTTTTGTAATATGCCAGTCTTGTCGTGTTCAGGTCTGAATTCAATCAGGTTCCTGTAGCGCCTGATTCAGCATCAGATACAACGAGGAAAGCTTAAAAATAAAGATCAAAAGCCCTAATTCATGGCCTCCAAGAACATTTCTGTGAATGTTTGGTGGAGTCTTATTAAACTAATGCAGGTCTGTAAAATTCTCCATTTTGTTCTCTGCTGCATGGACATGATATGCTTAATTCCTGGAGAAGAAATTTTGGAACTAATTATAAGGAAATATTTTAATCTGTAGTGCTTCATTAGAGAGCAGTGGTTCATGATTTCCTCTTGTCTCTGTTCTAAATTATGAGACTTTGTGTTGATTTGATAGTTATGTTCTTAGAGAAGTTGCCTTGGAATTATTATTATTATTCGGGTTTTATTGTAATATCTGGTTATTTGCCACAATCTGAGGTTTCATTTGTTTTTTTTTAATTGAATATGAGCTGCATTTAAATTTTAAATTTTATGTAAGTTCTTTCAAGCAATAATTTTTTTAATAAATTTTAAAAAATTATCAATCTTGAATAATGGCCAGCTGTCGAGATCCAAATATGGTAATCATAGAATGCACAAAATATTAATGATCTTAACTGATAAAATTAAACAACTTAATGGGTACTTTTAAGCAAATTGATGTGTATGAATATGATCCATTACAGTTACTGCACATCCTTGTTTCAAAAGGTCATGGTGACCTTTAAGAGGACTTAACTGATAAGTTTGCATCATTATATTATCTCTATACATCACTAGTCAATTTTTTAAATTTTTTTTTATTTTTACTTTGACCTGCCAATTCGAAATTGATCCGTGAACCTAAAATTGACTTGATTTTTACGCATGAATCTGAATTTGATTTGATTTTGACTTATATATATATATATCATTCATGAAATTCGTGGATCAGTTTTAACCATTTAATAAATGAGTTGAGTTTGAGTCGATGAATCACCTGACCAAATTGACACTCTAATTAGATCTTATTTATAAATGTTGTTTAATTTTGTTTATTGATTTTTTTTATCTAATTTAAGTAATAATTGAACTTTAATTAAGTCTAATTATTTAACATAATTGAAGTTATATGGTTTTATTAAAATTGATATAATTCATTAGATATCATTTAATTTATTTGATGAAGTTTAAATATTAGTGAAAAATATTTAAAGATTATTCTGTATTTTAATGTTATCTATGTTATAATCTTTAAATATTTTTCAAATTGAACATCGAAAATAAGGCATTAATTAAAAATTTCTCCTATAATTTGTGAGCATATTATGCTTCCCATCCCAACCTCTTCTCTCTCCTACTATGGAAGGATTTTGAAGTTCTAAGGCGTGTTAGCCGATCAGCAGTAGCGGAAAGAATTGCGCCTTAAGAGGAACCTTGATGATTAACTGTTCATGTTTAAGTGGAGAAAAACGAGCCGGCAATCTAGAATTCATCGACGGCCTTGCCCCACCGGCGATTCTTATGGCGGAGACACCTACGACTAAAGTTTAGTTGGGGCTAATGCGAGCAGTGAACTTTTAACAGAGAAGTTTTTGCGCGCTCGGATGGTTGAACGATGATGCAGAGGCGATGCGTCTGAAGGAAAAGAATGAAGAGGCCGTGGGGATCAACATAGAGTTGTTGGGGATCAGCACAACATTGTTGTTTGCGTCGACAAGGGAAGAGTGTGCGGTGAGTGTGCATATATAATGTAAGAGTCTTAGATTTTTTGATATTTGACACGATGTAAAGTAAAATTTTAAAGTGATGTAATGTATTTAGAATTCACTAGATAGTTATATTTTAGTGTATTTAAAAATCGCTTAAATTTGAGCAAAATTCAAATAAAACGCTGCCGCAGCCACACGGCCGCCCGTCAGCGTCACCGGGCTCCACCGGAATGTAGGCCTACCGCCTACCACCACCACTACTGCCCAAAACTTTCAAAATACTTTACATTATATTTTTTTTACCAAAGAGAAAAACAAACTCATGAATTTGTAAAATTTTCAACCAAACAACATAAAGTAATCCAAATATATTGTATTCTTTTAACACTGCATTCTTTTTTCAGGCAACCAAAGAGTCCCAAAGAGTAAGCGCAATAAAAAAATTCAGCACAAATATATATGGATTTGTTATACAGAAAGCAACAAGTAATTTTTCCAATCATCCCATATACATTAAAGCATTAATGTTTTTATTTAATAAATGTGCCAAGTGATTACAAGGCAAGTAAAAAAATAATTTGTAAGAGATAACACACAAGAATATCTAGGTTGTTCCGCCAACTCTTGGGGCCTAGATCCACATTTAGCCAACACTTACATTCTGATTCTGATTATTTTAGTTTGCCTCACAAACTCACCCTTTAATAGTGAAGAAGTCTTAAACTCTTATACCTTCCTACACCCCTTAAGTATAACTACAATGCATACTTTCCTGCATAGACAGGTCACAAATTAATTCTTTTACATCAAGAGGGAACAACCCCAATTTAGATCCACATGCACTAATAAAAAAAAAAAATCTAAGTTATGGAATTTAAGATTTCGACTTCTCTTACTAAGAGGCTGTTTGGTTGCAGGATTTGAGCAAGATTTAAGCTGGATTTAACTTAAAACCAAACAAACAGTATTTTTGGACAAGTTAAATCCACTGCATTTTGCAGTCCGCTAAAGTCGCTTTAGCATGGTTAAATCCAGATAAACTAAATCCTGCTGGTAAGCAGATTTACGGGATTCAAACAAGCTGAAAGTGAGAGGAAAGACGAGGGTTACCTTCACGACCTTTCCTCAACAATTTCGTGTAGGAGTGGAGCGAAAAGAGAAGAAAGATGGGAGCTTCGGAGGTTATCTTCTTCTTTTGAACTGCAAATGCTGCCGTAGGGCTTCAGGTATAGGAGACGGTGAGAAAAAGTGAGAAAGTTGAAGCCGTGAAGGTAACGCGGGGGTGAAGCCGTTGAGCCATGACTTTGGAACTTTTTTGGGGTGAAGTAGATGGGGTTTGGGGGTTGTGAAGCGGAGAAGGAAAGCGTTGACGAGTGGAGGAGGAGGAGGAGGAGGACGACGACGAGGAAGAAGAAGTGGGAATTGTAGAGAAACAGGAAGAGTTGGGTTTAGATGTGGAGAAGAAGAAGAAGAGTGATAACTTGAGTTGTTTGCCTGTAGACGGGGCATCGAAAAATGCCCTCTCTTTCGCGACTGCTATAGATGTCCCGTTAGCGATGCCTCGGGCTATTGAGTTATAGCCATAGCTCAAACTTGCTGCTTTGCTAATTATAATATTGATTAATAGTTAATTTATTTGAAAAAAAAATTCAATTTTAATTAAATTTATTTTAAATTACTATTATTTAATTTAATTAATTATTTATAAATAATTAAAATATTATTATAAGTTAATTATAATTTTTTTTGCTGAAGATATTTTTTTACGTCCAATAATTTTGTATTTAATTTGGTTAAACAAGATTTTTTTTCATTAGGATATATAAATATTTTAATTACATCAATTATTTCTAATAAGGCCAAATAAATAATATTCAATTATTTTTTATTTTGATTTTTTGTTAAAGAAATATAACAAAAAATAATCTTCAGATACTCATTATTTAAATATTACTTAATCTAATTAACTTAAATCTTGAAATAATTAATCAACAGTATCATAAAATTTAATTGAATTTAGCTATCACCATACCAAATAATTTCTAGATTTAACTTTTCATATAGTTTATTAAGTCATACTTGAATTAAATCCTCTTTGGCTAAATGAAAGAACAAATAAAATTGCACTTGGTGACCTCACAATGCTTTAATCATCATTTAACAATGATGAAAAATTTACAATGATTTAACAAATATAATAATTTAAATTACTCAATTTTATTTTATTATAAAAGAAAAATTAATTTGAATCATAAGAAATCTAATTTTGTACTAAATTAAAACAAACTTCTTTTGAAATAATTTGGAGAAAGCAACAAAAAAAAGCAATATAAAAACTATTATTAAATGTTTTAGAAAAGATATATATATATATATATATATATATATATATATATTATTCCAAAAATGATAATATAATCAAAATTTTAAAATCAAATGAAGCTATATATTAGGATGACAAGAAAAAATCATTAAAAAATTAATTTTAAAAATAATTAATATTTAATATCTCAATATAATATTATCATAAAAAATATGAACTAATATATAATTTTGGTACTCAAAATAATATTTTTGATCTAACACAAGTAAAATCAATGGTTGAAAAAAAGAGTATATAAAAAGTTATATATTCCATCAAAAAATATAATGTGAATTAAACTCTATTTCATTTGAATATAAATCTTTGAAAACTTGACTAAATTAAAATCTAATTTTTACAAAAAATTTTGTACTCAAAATTTAAATATATTTGAATATTAAAATTATTTTTTAAAGAATTTTAGTAAATGAAATTATTTGTGAGCATATTTAATTAAAGCTTGTAATTTATTATTTATGAACCACATTAACATTAGTAATCTTACTTAACCTTGGAACATATATATGGAGCTTTGATGCACTTGCTAAGAACTTTCTTAGCTAATTTTAGGGCCACTTGAATGCCTATGTATGTACCATTAAACCTTAATAGATTGAGCCAAATACTTAACTTCAATAATTTCTAATACACTAATAAATATACTATATTAAACTTAACTTTTTAATAGATGAAAAAGTTGAAAAATAATTTTTAAATTATTAACTATAGAAGATGAAAAGTTAGCAATAATAAGAAGGATAAGAAAGTACCTGAATCATTACTTTATGGATTATAAAGGGACCCCCTTTCTCTTGAAATTTTATAGTTTGTACTTTTATGAATACCCATGTGATTGGATGAACAAAATATTTTATTGATTTTCATGCTTTATTAATAATATTATAGATAAGACTTTATGTTCTTCTCTTTATTATGTAATTGATGATTCTTTTAATAAAATAATATTTTTTATTTTGTTTTTTCATCTTCCATTAATTTAGAGTGTGTTTAGGGCAGTGGCGGTAGTGGTGACAATGCGGTGCAAGAATGTACTACAGTGCCATTTGGGAACTGTGTTCTAGCTTCAGTTTGGAGAATATATAGTTAAAAAATTATGTTTTCCAACCTAATCTAGTAGAGTGCAGTCACCATCAAAAAATTATGATATGACTTCTTTTAAATAAAAAAAATTGTAAAGTCTAATGTAACTTTTAGATAGTAGCTTCTTGTGCAACAACTCCACTATTTTTTCACACCACTGTAGCTGCCTCAAATAGACTCTTAGTAAAAAGCAGATGATTCCAAATTTTTGATTGATTGTGGGATGAATTTAGTGACTGTTCTCTTTATTAAACTTTTTGGAGAGATTGTCCTTCCTTGCATCTATTTTTATAATATTTATTATTTTTTAAAATTTCATTCCTTAGTTCATTACAATTCCTTTGGTGAAACTTAAATTTGTTTTGGCCCTTGGTGGGATTCCACTCTCTTGAATCCTTTGGTGAAACTTAAATTTGCTCACTTTTTGGATAATATTGAAGAATATAGAGGTTTGGGAATGTTTATCATAGATTACGTAAAAGTATTGCATACTAAAGAAATTATGATTATAGAGTAATAGTTTTACATCTTAGTTTTAAACAAAAAAATCTCACACATGTATGCAAAAGAAAAAAAAATACATGAGAGATACGTTTTTATATGAAAAATCTATAAAGAAAAAAAATCAAGAAGTATAGTCTATATGAAATGATCCACAACAGTTAATTGGAGAAGTTGGTGTTATAAAATAAAAATGTTTATTTGATCTAATGGTGAATAATGGAGAATGGCAGAAGAAGATTATGACAGTCAATATATGATAATCAGATGATATCTATCGGTAATCGAGTTATAATGAGGATCAAATAGTTGGATGATAACGAATGAAAGATGACATTTTAATGATGGCTATCAAAATACGACAAATGATGAGAGTGGTCATGGGTTAGAAAATCACAGAGAAAGTTCCTTAGCTTTGTAAATCTCCAATACACATACGTATTTAAAAGTGAACAAGAAAACTCCAAAAATTTTACGGAAAACCTCAAAAGAGGGAAAATCAGCCTAGCCGCAAGAAGATCTTCCACTATGTATTTATTTCAGAGTACAAATTTTTCGATAATGGGATTACAAAATTGTACATGAGAAGGGCTGATAATGAGAATCCCATAATCAGATAACAGTAGCCATATAGTCACGTTCAAGTTATTACATTTGCTAGTGGTAGCAGATGATGATGAACTGGGATCAAATGACGACGAAGGTCCCGCGATGGTGATCGAGATTGAGACAATTACAAGCGATCGCCGGATGGCGCTGGTGGTTGACAACGCCGAGTGGAGACACGATTGTGTTGAGGATTTTCAAGCTTTAGAGCTCTCTCCTCTCTTGGCCCCTCATATGAGGAATGAGGGGTATTTTGATCGGACGCCTTTGTAAATACGAAAAAATCCAATCACCACTTCATCTTACCTCGTAATATTCCTTTGATCATTTGATGTATTTTAAGTATTTGAGTGCTCAAATGAAGTTGGAATTATGAGATCTTGGCTAGATTGCCTGCCAAGACGCCGATTTGATTATAAACACTATATGCTTAAGAGCTATTTATGGATTTAATTGATATCCCAAAGTTTCTAAGGATATTTTAAGTCTGATCTCGACTAGTTTCAACCGAGATCAACTTGCTGACATCAAGATTCGCTTTCGAATTAGTAGAATTTTCGTGTCATATCAGTTCTATTTTGGATGACATTATCTCAATCATCCAAAAATATTTATGTAATATACTTGCAAGATTTTAGGGTTATGGACCCATCTGGGCACTTAGTGCTGGCGTCTGAGCGCTCTCGGCAGCGAAGCGTGCTGGCTAATGGCGTTGTGGGCTCGCAGTATGTGAGGCGAGCGAATTCTGGTATGAGCTGAAGGCGCGCTGATCAGCGCCGGGAAGGTAGCGATGAGCGAAACAAGCTCCATGGTACGGCATGGCATTGGCTGGCCCATGCAACATGCGGCATGCATGCATCGCGTGTTTTGGCTGCCAGATGAAGGTATTCTCGTTTTATTTTCCACGGTTTTGTAGTTTTGCCATTTTCTTAGATTTTTGACCTTTGCTCTATAAAACCCCAGGGCGAGAAGGCACACTTCTCATGTTAGTGCTTCTTCTTCTTGAGTGAAGGTCGTTCGGAGGCGATCAAAACCCGTAGTTCATACGATAAGGCTCTAGTTTTCTTTTGAAAGAGGTGTCAACTGACCTCGTCGGACTGACCAGGTTCGAAGGCGATCAAGACCCGTTGTTCATACGCGTGGCTCCATTTTCTCGAAAGAGGTGTCAAGCGACCTCGTCGGGTCGACGAGTTGTGATCAAGACCAGTAGTTCATAAGGCTCCGCGTTTTCCCAAAGAGGTGTCAACTAACCTCGTTGGACCGACCAGGTTTGAAGGCGATCAAGACCCGTAATTCATATGACAAGGCTCCAGTTTTCCCTCGAAAGAGATGTCAACTGATCTCGTCGGACCGACCGGGTTTGGAGGCGATCAAGACCCGTAATGAGAAATTGGATTTCTTAAAACTTCAATGGATGGTTCAATGGATGATAATTATCAAGATGGCGGTGAAGCGATAATTAGGAGCTGCCATTTGAACGACTCAGAAAATTTGACAGGTAATTTCAGAGCATCATTGGGGAGGAATAGTTTCTCTTTTTCTCTTTTCTTTTTTTCTTTTTTTTTCGATCTCACATATATGATTATCTTTTTCGTCATTAGGCAAAAATTTTATCAAGTTGTCAGTGGAAGAGAGTATGCCCAAGTATTGGGTGAGTGAGCTTTATAAAATTCTCGATTTTTTGTCATTTCTCCCACTCTTTACTTATTCATTATATATTTTCACAGGGTGATGGCCGAAAGAAAACCCATAGCATGGCAGCTACAGATGATATACCATCCCTTGTCACAGTAGATAGTTTAATAGTGTTCCGTAGGAAATTTCATTTCCCAATGAGGTGGTGGCTATTGTTGCCAAAAGGTCTAATCGAGCTCGTTCACCTCCGTCGGGATACTTCACTGTTTATGAGATGATTCTTCATGCTAGACTGTGATTCCCTTTGGCTCTCGAGCTGATTGAGATCTTCAAAACATGTGGTGTAGCTTTATCACAATTTTCATTTCGGGCTTTAATGGTCATCGTCGGTTTGGTTGTCTTCTTCAGAGAGCGTGGTGTTACTTTGAACATCAAATACTTGCGTCGAATGTGTAGATTTACATGTGATGCTCAGGGATGTGTTTCTTATCGGGCTATAAAGAATTGGATATAATTTTTAGCATGGGATTCGTCTAAAAATTGGTCTAATGGATTCTTTTTTATGAAAAATGAGTGGGGCCTCTCTGAGATATGGGGAAGATTGAATGACCTTCCAGATCCATTACTGATGGCGGAGAATGAGATCTTGGCAACTCTTGATATTCCTAATGTAGGAAGCTTGCAACATGAGTTACGTCACAATGACAATATATAGTTGAAGATAGGATGTTCAAGGTTGGCCTTTCCATCCAGGCAGGAAGATCTCATGTTCTTCCACTGAAGAGGTCAAGTAAAGGTGATAAAAGATCTCCTCATACTCATAGGATTCTCTCAAGAAGCCCGTTACGGAATCACTGTGGTAGCGATGTTTCATCTTTATAGAAAAAGAAGACATGTCTTTGAAGTGACTCGTCGATATCTGAAGAAGATGTTAGCCCCGGTTGGCCTCGAGAATTTAGGCTTTCAACTCATGATGGGGAGTTCATTTTCAAACGCATTCTTGAAGAGGTGTTAAATCACATATACCTTTGGGCGTCAACGGTAGATGAATTGATGCTTGTCCTCTCCTTCTTCTTCTTTTCTTATTTTCCTTTGTGTAATATTTGTGATAGTTTTTTTTTAATAGATAACTCAAACATTAGGGCAGATGGCTCATTTAGGTGTCTCTTTAGATGAGTGAAATACTGAATTTGTGAAGATAAAATATCTCCAAGGCGAGTATGAGCGAAAGATGAGTGTTAAGGCCAAAGAAGTGGCGACTTTGGAGGATTAGCTGACCGGGTGCAGAACTGAGCTAGCGAACATGTCGACTTCTCTTTCTCTTCAGTGTTAGAGGTGGAGCGCACTCGTGATGAGCTGATTGAGGTGAGGATAGAGACTCATCAGAAAGAGAAAAGACTCAAGGCACTTGCAGCGGAGAAGAGAGCTCTCAAAATGGAGAAGAAAGCATTACAAGATCGTCTTTCTGAGAAGAAGCATATAATGTCAGAAGCGGAAGCAAATGAAATCTCCTTGAAGGCAGTGGAAGACTTTAAGAGCTCCTTATCGGCATGAAGACCATGTCAGAAGCTCGTAATCATATTCTGATGTTGAAGTGAAGGACTTGGAGCATCAATGTTTAGAGAAGGGCTTCATCAGAGGGTTCCTAAAAGAATCCAGTGCATCACAAGGCTGGAGCTAGGATCTATCTCCAAGTATCAAGACTCTTTCGATTCAAGAGATGGAGATGAGGAGAGTGAATCCAAGGAGCCATCTCCCAGTGGTGAGGAGGAGGCGTTGATATCAACGATATGATGTAGTGTCACTTGAGGATGCATTTTTTATCTATGTATTGTTATTATTGTATATATAATTTTGATTCTCTTATATGTCATCATGTTAATGTGAAATTTTTTTTATGTGATATACTCTTGTTTTGTTTTTACCCATCCGGGATGATTGGTCAAAATATTATTCAACGATCTAACTACGGATGGTTGAAGGAAGTCCAACGACCTTTTGATCTATCTGGTATTAGTTAAATATTTGACATTTTACCTATATGGAAGAGCGTGGATGTCCACCAAGGACCTTTTGACTATATGTACAAAGTGTTACTTGACTTATATGGAAGAGGCGTGGATGTCCACAGGACCTTTTGATCTATCCTAGGTGTTAGCCAAAGTGTTACTTGACTTCTTACCTATGGAAGAGGTGGGATGTCACCAAGGACCTTTTGACCTATCCTAGGTATTAGCGTTACTTCTTACTATGAAGAGGTCCGATCAAGTCCCGATTGATTATATGATTGAGATACAACGTGAGTTGCACATTTTCAAGTGGGAGGATTAAATGAAGGAGATTGTTAGAGAAACAAGCTTGTAAGAAAAAACTATAAATTCATTACTCAATGATACAATCATAAGATGATTTTAACAGATATGAGTTTCAGAGGAAATGACAACAACAACAATAACAAGTTTTTATCCCACTAAGTGGGGTCGGCTACATCAAGAGGAAAAGACAAACGAGACAAAATAAAAGTTACAATAATTATGCAATAGGAATTACTGATAATATTTTAGGAGATTCTCAGTATTTCAAGTTCAAGATAAAGTTTTTCCCTGTGAATCCTTGAGCTTGAATGTTCCTGGCTTTACCATAGCTATAACCACATATAGGCCATCCCAAAGAGGTGAGAGTTCATTGTTGAGGGCCTTTGCAAACTTGAGACTTCAGACCAAGTCATCGGCAGGATATGGGATGAGGTTTTACTCTTTGAAGTGAGCTACCCTTTAATGATAGAAGTAGGGCCATGTCATGAGTTTGAGTAAGTCAGTGTTGTGGAGTTTTTCCATTACCATCATGATCGAATAATTGAACTGAACTTGGAACTTGATATCTCGGTATAATAGCTTCTTGCGAAACACAAGTTATGGTGTCTCACGGTGGTTAGTGAGTCGGTAAGCCCAAAGAACATTAGAAAGCTCATCAACCCATTGCCCCATTCTCAAGGTGTTTTAGTCCTTTGAGTATAGTCTTATTGGTAGCTTCTTTATGCTTAGTTTGAGGATGTGCTACGTAGTATGCGGCTTGAATATGAAGATCTTTGCAAAAAGACGTAAAGATTTTTCCAGTAAATTGGGTTCCATTATCAGTGATGATCTTTGCAGGAAGACCGAATCGACATACTATATTTTTCCAAATAAATTATTTAGCATTTGCCTCCATGATTTTAGCGAGTGGTTTGACTTCCACTCATTTAGTGAAGTAGTCGACGGCTAAAATGATGAACTTTCGTTGTCTTGATGCTAGCATTGGAAAAGGTCCCATGATATCGATTCCCCATAGAGCAAAGGGTCACGAGCTTTGAATGGATGAGAGCTCTGCTATGAGGAAGGTTACTGGCCAGCACATTTTTTGTGAACTCAAGGCATCTTGTTTCATGTAGGCCAATAGAACCCTTGCCTTATAATTTTAAGGGGCTAACATCTTTCCTCCCTGTTCTCCACATATCCCTAGTGAACCTCTCTTAATAATGTCCTCGATGGTAAGCATTTGAGGTATGACCAGGAAAAAGTATAGTTCACCTCAGATAATAAGTAAAGTTTGAAGCTTGTCTTGAGGAGATTTCAAGTTGGGTCTTTGAAGGGTTCCTCTTGTAGAAAAGACAGGATGGGGTCCATCCCGAATGTTCATTTATCTCATTAATTGGATTACCCATGACCCTTGGATACTTGGAAAATATATTTCTTCAACATGTCTTCTCTTAAATAGATCTCCGAGGCGATGTAGCAAGCTTAGCGAAGGCGTCATTTCAGTATTCTTTTCTCTCTTGAATGATTTGATGTGTCTTGAAATGGGTAAGAAGAGATTACCAAGTGGAGGTATTGTGCGGTGAGATTATGAGTATTAAAGTTTCTCTCAACTTGGGAGGCGTGAGAGTTAGTGGATCACTAAGTCTTGAGCTTCATCAATGGCGAGTCTTAACCTATGAAGCCTCATATTCACCATATTATTAGTTGAGAAATTTTAGGAAGTCCATACTCTAAGTTATTTTGTTGGGGAAAATAAGTAAGATTCCGCAATACCGGTATTTCACGAGCTCCATCAACATGAGGGTCCATTGAGGAGACGAAAGGCATGTAGATAGCTCCTTTAGTTGGGCAATACATTCCTATAAAGTCTGAGTACTTGAGACTTTATAGCGGTAGTAGAAAATTTATATCAAACTCTCCCAATTCTGAGACCATTTAATTAACCTCCGGATGCTTACGGTTTTGTAGGATGGCCCTTAATGGTAAATGAGTGTAAACGTCGATAGTATGAGCTTGGAAGTATGGCAATTTTTTCGAAAACTAAAGCTGAGCCACCTTATCGCAAGTGGATAATGACTTTCTATATTAGAGAGAATTTTGTTGACATAGTAAATTGGTTGTTGTATCCCATTTTCTTCTGCACTAAAACTGAGCTTATCATGTGGGAAGAGACTGCGAGATATAAGTATAACATCTCTCCTTGAATAGGCTTGGATAGTAGGGGTGGAGATCTTTGCTTAGTCTCAGTTGCTCAAAAGCGGTGACATTCATCAGTCCACTAAAAATTATTATTTTTAGTTCCCTTTAATATTTTAAAGAATGACAAGTATTTATCCCCAAAACAGGCTAGGAAGCGGGATAACGCAATAATTCATCCATTCAAACGTTGAACTTCCTTAATATTCTTCGGAGGAGTCATATCTTTGAGAGCTTTGATTTTCTCGGGGTTGGCCTCTATCCCAGTGGGTTACCATAAATCAATAAATTTTCCCGATGTAAGCACACTTTTGGGTTAAGTCGCATGTTATAACATCGAAGAAGGTTAAAGCATATTTCTAAGTCGAAATATGTTGTGATTCTTCAAGCTTTTCACTAACATGTCATATATACCTCCATTGTGCGGCCTAATAGGTCTTTAAAACCTTATTCATAAGCGTTGATAGTAGCGTTTTTTAACAAATGCATAACTTGATAACGGTATAAACCTTTATATATTTGAAATGTTGTAGCTTCTTCATCCGTTGGGTCATATTTGATTGTAAGAGTAAGCATAAAAATTGAGCATTTGATGTCAGGTAGCATGATCAATTCGAGGAAGAAAAATTATCTTTCGCAAGCTTTGTTGAGGTCAGTGTAATCAATACATATTCTCCATGTTCCATTTGTTTTCTTAACCATGATAATATTTGCTAGCCATGTAGGATTATGTACCTCTCGTATGAATCTCACTTCTAGAAGCTTGTTAACTTATTGCTCAATAGCGAAGCGTCAGTGCAAAACTTCTTCTGGATGATTGGTTTGAATGTGGATCAATCTTGAGGGAGTGCATGATCACATTGGGGTGAACCCCCGGCATGTCCGTCGGACTCCAAGTGAAGATGTCTTGATTTAAAGAAGTCTATATATTTTTCCCTTTGTTAGATGCGAGCGAGATCCAACTTACCTTTGTTGTAATGGTTGGTCATCGATAATGCAACATAGAGTAAGTCTCGACGAAGCTTTCGGTACTCTTCATCTTAAAATTAAAATCTTGATGTTGAAGGTCACGAAGGCGTGGTTGAGCTTAAGATAGCATGATTGCTCTGATTTCCATAGACCACCCCAACTCCAACGGGTTGAGATGAGATACTGAAGTGACTGCACTGAAAATTGATTAAAGGGGCCTTCCAAAGATAGCGTTATATGCTGAATCTGACTTGACCATCATGAATTGGATTAAATGAGTCACTTGTCGAGGAAATTCACCAAGGACAACAGGAAGGGTGATTATCAAACTCGTATAATGGTCCTGTAACGAGTTGGAGCTTTTCTCTAACCAGGCCCATGCTAAGAAATGTGAAGTAAACAGAACTCCCATTGTCAATCAAAATTCTCTTAATATTATAGCATGGGTCACCGATCCCTGCGCTGATGATAAGTGGATCTTGATGAGAACATGGACTCCTTCTAAGTCCGAGTCATTAAAAGTGATGGAATGATCAATGCGAGACTTCTTTAACTCGCTCTTTGAGGTGATAATGAGAACTTGATTAGATAGTATTGGTCCTCTGCGATTGTTTCAATTTCCCAATTGTTTGATGATTATTTTGTTATTTATGATGATTGTCTGGTTGCCCCAACTTGGAGGTATGTTTGTTTGATTGATTCTTCACAAATCGGCGTAGATATCCTTGTTGAATGAGCCTCGATTTCTTCTTTGAGTTGTTTTGCTCGGTGTATGTCCATGACTTGATGGAAGTGACAATATTGCTCACGATTTTTTTGGTGGTTTGATTGGATGCTGATATTTTCTTCATCTCGAATAGCCATCGAGGTTGACACGACGTGTTCATTCGTATATTCCCTTGTGGTTCACGTCGTTGATATGGGGGCGTGGAGGAGATCGCGGTTGCTGTTGCTTCTTTTGATGGGCGGTCGGTCGCATTCCAGGCTCTTTATGTTTTAGATTGTTCAAATTATTTGCGATGGGCATTAATAGCCTCATCGACAGAGATTTGTGCTTCCACACGATGAACTAAGTTGGTATATGAGCGGACCGTATCTTACATTAGTGACGAGTAAAAAGGCCCCAGACGGAGTCCTCCAAGGAAAACTCCTCTTAATGGTTCAGGGTATACTCCAGGTATTTAGCGAGCTTCTAAGGAGAACCTCACGAAGTATTCCAGTGATTCACCCTCATTGATGAATTGGAGAGGAATCTTTAATGATCCTCTGTTTGCAATAAACTATTCCACAAAATCTTGGCGAGTTGTCAAAATGGATGGATCCCCTTGGAAGGGAGTAGAATCAAGTGCGAGCTTGCCCGCGAGGTAACGGGAAAGACACGACAAAGCGGTGTGTTAAGCTCGTTGGATATGCATGATAGTCCTAATGGTCGATGTGTTCATGTGGGTGGTCGCCCCATCATAGGAATCAATGCTGAAGCTTGAAACCCACGGAATAAAATGTTGAAGAATAGATTCATAAAGGTGAGGATTCCTTAGCAGCGGTGAAGATGATTTTGTCTTGAAGGTGAAATTCATCTTGCATTAAGCGTCATAATTACGCATATAACATGATAAGTGGTCAACGGGCGAGAATGTGTCAAACCACGCAATAATTGGTGGATTAGCAGTCGGTTGAGCTGCACGTGATGGATGAGTAGAGCTAGCAGTGTCAAGGAGATCATCACGATCTCTACGTGGAGGAACTTCAGTGTCAAGGAGATTAGCATTTTGACCTCCCACGACTAACGATCGATCTTGGGGGAGATGTGTTTGCCGCGGTAGTGGTTGTTGTGTTCCTCACAAAGTCAGATCATCTCATTTTGAGACTCTTCCATTCGGCGGACACGATCTTCCAAAGAGATTCTATCACGCCTTCACCAGTCCGCCTATCGAGGGGGGAGGCAAGCTTGGCATCCTTGGGATTGGTTTGAGTGGAGGAGTTGGGCGGGTGGCTCGTTATTCAGTGTTGCTTTATTGGCCATAACGATGGTGTTCACAATTGTGATTGAATGGTTTTTTCCCAGACGTAAGCTGATTGCGTCTAGAAAACCGTTCGGTAGAGTGAAAGTTTATAGCCTTGTGAAATCACACAGTATTTAAAGAGTGAACGAAAACTCAGAATTTTATATGGAAAAATCTCGAAAAGAAAAATCAATTTAGCAGTAAGAATCTTTAACTATGCATTTATTTCAGAGTACAAAATTTTCCGATAACAAGATTACAAAATTGTACATGAGATCGACATAATGATAACGGCCATATAATCGCGTTCAAGTTGTTATGATGGTAGTAGATGATGATGAATAGCGGGGGTGATAACGATGAAAGTCGTCATGATGGTGACCCGGATTGGCGGCAGGATCGGTGGCGGTGGCAACCGTCAGTGGTAGCATGGTGCTTGAGGATTTTCAAACTTTAGAGCTCTCTCTCTCTCTTGGGCTCCTCATATGAGAAATGAGGGCTATTTATAGATTGGAGAGGTGGCGTCTCTATAAATACATGCAAAATCGAACCACTCCACTTCATCGGGCGGCTGAATGATTCTTTTGATCATTTGATGTATTTTAAGTATTTGAATGCTCAAACAAAATTAGATTATGAGATCTTGGGCTTGTTAGATTGCTTGTCAAGGCAATTTATTATAAACACTAAGCTTAAAATTTATTTATGGATTTAACTAATATCCCAAAGTTTAGGATATTTTAATGCTTGATCTCGTAGTTTCAAGAGGATCAACTTGCTTTTGACATTAAGATTCGTGCTTCCAGTGTCATATCAAGAGTAATATATCAATGATCAAACGATGACAATTAAATAACTGCAATTGATGATACTAATTTTAGCATATAAATATATTAATAACAATCATAAATAATATTTTTAACATGCAAATATATTAATGATCTAAAAATTAAATAAAATTGATCTAGTTAAAATATCTCTCATTAAAACACTCATTATAAGCATATAAAAATCGACGATCATATAGTCCATTAATTAACACCTTAACAATTTCAATTGCATTTCTAGTGCAATTTAAACTCGAATTAGAATACTTTTGATGTGATTAAATTTATCTCTTTGAGAGTTCAATTTAACTATAAATTTGTTAAATATCATCTCAATGTTAGTCATTAAAGTTTCTTGCATTCTATTAGCAACGTATCAACAACATAAAGGTGCGAAATATAATTTTAAATGGAAAAAAAATAGATAAAAAAATAAAAATGGATAATAAAAAAAAATGCTGACACCATATCCAAATATAATTTAATATTACAGGCACTGCACCTCCAACAAGGTAAAGAAGACAAACAGCAATTAAAAACGATGTATTATATTTATAATTAGAAAAAAAAAACAACAATGAAATGCCAAAAATCAAATTGGCTCATAAAAAAGAGAACAGAGTTAAAGCTATTGTACAAAATTCAAATATTCAAAATAAAATAAAATAAATAGTATCACATATACACCAACAAAAAAAATCAATAAAAAAGAGGAATTTACATACATACCACACAATTCTTATGTATTTAGATATCTAACACCTAAGTTTCAATTTTTATATATATAACATCCCAATCTCCACTATCACATCAAAAATATCATCATCACTCACTTTTTAAGAATGAAATGGACCTTTTTAAGCATAGAAAAGTATTAGATATATAAATATTTAATTTTAAGTGTTAGATATGTAAATGCATAAGAATTGTGTGGTATGTATGTAAATCTTCCTAAAAAAAATAAGAGTGAAGCACAGAGATGAAGAAATTTAAGGTCCCCTGCTGGAAGATTTGAAGCATAAGCATTGAGCAACTTTGTCATCAGGAATCATACCACCCCCTTTGCTTGTATTGATTGCCTCCAAAAGACCCACAACCTCTTCCATTTCAGGCCTCTTATCAGGACATGGATCCCAACATCTCCTCATAATGTTTGCCAATGCAGTAGGACAGCATCTGGGGATCTCTGGCCTCATGTTCTGTCAAAACATTCAGACCAAATATTATAACCTTATCATTCATTTTGATTGTATTTTTATTCAAGTATTTTCTTAAATCTAGATGATGCACATGGTCTGATTGTTGATTTTCTTAATCTGAAATGGTAAAGATCGATCGAACGACGGTTATAAATATGGTTTAGAAAGCTAGATCGAACCAGCTAGTTCGACCACGAGCCCGTCCCTCGACCGGTTTGGTTCTAATCAAAATAGGAACTGAATAAGACTGATAGTTGGACAATGACCGATGAATTGGTTGTGATTTCATCGAACCGTCCGGCTCTTGTTAAGATCAAATTTAATTTTAATCAGACGGCTAAAAGTTTCCTTTTTTTCGAACTTAACATTAATTAGTGCTTTCAGAACCATAATCATAATTGCTTATTCTGCAATGCAGACTACTAACCTGTCGAACAACAGCAAAGGAGGTTTCAACAAAGCTAAGATTCCAGTATGGCATGTCACAGCAATACATCTCCCACAAGCATATGCTGAAGCTATACACGTCACATTTTCTGTTGTATGGCTTGCCATCAAGCACCTGCAGATCAGATATCAGTCTAGAAACTTCTAGAAACTTCAGTAAGCCATGAATGACAGGTTAGGCAATGAAGCCAGTAATAGATATCAGTTTAGAAACTTCAGCAGTAACTTACGAACCTCTGGAGCCATATAACCAAGGGTTCCAGTTTCACCCGTCATATCCTTGGGGTTCTGTGCCTCAACACGAGCAACACCAAAGTCAGCAATTTTAAGGTTTAGCTGTCTATCTAGTAACATATTTTCAGTTTTGACATCTCGATGAACAATCTTATGTGAATGCAAATAACTCAATCTGCAAAAACAAATAAATAAATTATATTGCTATATTATCAATAATGTTATTAAATAGTTAAGCATAGTTGAAATAACAATAAAGCGCTCACCCCCTAGATAGATCTAAAGCAAGTTTGATTACAGTACTGTAAGGAAGCTTCTTCCTACTGTTTCTTATCAGGAATTGCTTCAATGTCCCGCAAGGAAGATACTCCACAACAACGCAGCAAGATCGAGCTGGAAGAGGTTTGCTGCTATTGCTTGCAGGATTCTTCTGTGGAATTTTGAGTTCATTTGTTCCCATTGATGCGCCAATGAACTAAAACCAGTAGCAGCAGTTTTATCAGTTTACCAGAGTGTTTTATATGCAGCAACAGATACTTGAATCTAAGAAAATAAAAGAGATAAATCTAAAATGGTCTCTCGACTATTGCATGTAGCCAATTTAGTCCTAGAGTATCATTTTTCTTCAATTTAGTCCTTAACTATACAAAATTGATCCATAATAATCCCTAGAGGACTAAATTGGATCGATTTTATATCACTTTTCCTATATGAGAGATTATTTTGAACCCATTTTGTATAGTAAGGGGACTAAATTAAAGAAATGTGATATTCCCAGACTAAAGGTGTAAACGAGCCGAGTTTGAGCGATCTAAAACTCAGTTCATGTTGAGTTTTATTTATATTAGCTCGTGTTTGAATTAGACTCATAAAATAATTGTTCGTGTTCAACCTGATATTGTTCAAATTGACTTGTGTTCAGCTCGATTTATCAAACAAAATCAACCAAAATGAACTATAAAATGTTTGAATTAAGATTCGAATATGTGTCATTTCAAAACCTTTAGCTACACTCTACAGAATCACTATGTCACATTTGCTACAATGAATATATTATATATAATATATTGATATATACATTTCTACATAACCACTATTGCATATATATATATATAATTTTCTTTGTTCAGCTCATTCTTTTAACAAATGATTCGAATATGAGTGCTTAATGAGACGAATACGTGTTGTTCGAACAACGAGTTTTTTTAACAGCCCTATCTAGGACTAAATTTGACAAATGAAAATATTCGAGGATCATCTTGGAATTTATTTCAAAAAAATAAAATACAAAATAAAGGTAAAAAGAGAGCTATGTATGGTAATATATTATTGCATTATGCATATTTAATGTGTTCACAAGAAAGCTAACCTTGGTTACATTTGGATGGTCGAGCTTATGCCACACAGCCACCTCCTTCTGGAATGATTCCCGGAGAGCAACAGTTTCAACTTCTCTAGTAAATCCATCTTCTCCCCAGTCCATCAGCTTCACTATAATACAGAATAGAGACAATACAAATAATTCAGATTTTTTTTTATTGTAAATATCATTAATTAGTGAAAAAATGCTTAAAGTAATTAACCCAACATAGCTGACAAGATTTCTAAGAAGAAAAATGAAACTCAAAAACTAGACTATCTTTTAAATAAACATTTTTGCAAAACATTTGCCTGGATCTTTTAACTTAGAGCCTATTTGAAATCAATTTTATTTTTACATTTATATTATTTTTAAAATCATGTTTGTTTGATGCATTTTTTGTGTTCTTTATTTTTTATTTTTAAATAAATCCAGTTTTTATTTTTTAATTATTATTCAAAAAAAGCCGGAAGAAGGTGAACCATTTCATATTTAACAAAACGGTAATCAAATTTTTATGTCCATTTAGCCAATATTAATCCAGAATTATGCAATAAATTTGATGAATTTCAGTTTTGCATTTGTTTCGTTTAATGGGTAATTAATTATAATAGCATATGGTGTATCTTAAATGTTTTACATTATTATATTAAAGCAACTGCAATAATTACATTTAACATTTACCCTTTCTAATTATTCACTGTTTGTAAATGTTTCAAACGTTTATGTTTAAATGGATTCAGTATTCCTATTTTTTTGTTGCCTTAATGGGCCTTATTATGAATAAAGAAAGCTCATTTTTAAATGTTATAATAACAATTGCATTTTTTTTTTTGCCAAATATGCATATGGATAATCGGAATTACAAATTATATATATATATATATACATATATATATATATATGTATATATATATATATATATACATACATATATATATATATATATACATACATATATATATATATATACATACATATATATATATATATATGTACATATATATATATATGTATATACATATATATATATAATATAATATAAATGCATTTAATAAAAGTTAATATATGAGCATTATATATGTATATATAATGTGTAATTTTATCTCTTTATAATTAAAATTTTAAGTTTAATTATTTTTCTGTTGATATTCATTATTAGAAAAATAATTTAAATTAAAATAATATGTCACCAAAGTGACTTCCATGATGTTAATTTATTTAATTTTGAAATATACGAATATTACCTAAAAGTTATATTTGAATCTATGTGAAAAAATAATCAGCTCAAAGAAATATTATTTTTTTGTCGGATTATATATAGCAGCAAACATGTGATAATTATTGCATCAATCATGTATATAGTATATCGATTTAAATATAAATACATTATTAGCAAAATTTATTATCAATATTTATTGATTGTAATTTTAAGAATATCATTTACAAATTATTATCTCTATCCAAAGACTAAATTGCAATATGTACTAGGTATCTTATGAGGGTGCATCTTAAACATTTCATATCAAGCACGTATATTATTGATATTTTATTTACATTATATATATATATAAAAGAAATGACAATATTTTTAATTGCGAGTATATTTTGTTCTGTTATATTAATATTTCTTCTATGTATCAATTTAAATAACATTTACTGTTCAACAACACTAACTTTAAGAAGTGCAAAAAGCATATCATCATAGTTCTTAAGTGTATAGATCTTGATTATGTGATCCGAACCGAACATCCTCTTGCCCTTATTGCAAAAAACACTATTGAACAAAAGGCTAACTTTAAAAAGTGAGAACGATCTAATTTTAAAAAGTATCGAGGATCATCTTGGAATTTAATGAGTCGAACACATGTTATTTTAACTTTTTAGCCCTCACTTTTAAAGTTAACTCTCACTCTTACAATTTTAAAAGTAAGAACATCCTCCTGCCCTTCATGATCATAAGGCTGGCTTATTTAGCATTTTAACTTTAAACTTAACACATGAACATAACTTTTTAGTCCAAAACATGAGTCTTATGATCATGAAATATTTTATTTTGAAATTATCGTGCATCAAAAGAATGTTTAAAAGTTTTAGACAAACAGCAGACCATTTTGTTAATTCTAAAATGTCGAAGAAAGCACTATTCTTAGTTAACTCGTTTTAATACGGTATAAAGACAATAAAAATATAAGAGAGTATATTGTGGATATGTCTAATTTTATTACTAGACTAAGAGCATTAGAGTTATCCATATTATTCTTTGCAATTAGTCTTGATCTATATTCTACGCTTTAATCTTTAAGATAAGTTTTAATACTCAAAAAAAAAAATGAACTTATTACTCAATGTGTGCAAAAAAAAAGAGATATTGAAACAAGAAAAAATAGAAAATGCTTAATTGGTTACTTCTTCTCAGCTTTGTTACTAAAAGAAAAAAGAATTATAAAGAAAAAGGAGCTACAAATAAAGGACTTCATAACAATAGAAAAAAGATAATGTTGTTACTTATTTCTTTTGTAAGAAAATTGATCGTATGAAAAAGTATAGTCCTAAATATACTAATTGACTCATTAATAAGAGTAAACTTCTTAATTTTATTTGTTCTGAAATTAATTTATCTTTAATATCAAATCACGCTTGATGGATAGATACATGTGTTACGACTTACTATGCAGAGATATCTAAGGATTAGAATGCCAATTGATGTTAAAAAGATTTACTTATGTGAAAATGACGGCAAAACTCCTGTTGAGGCAATACGCTTATATAGATTATATCTATAATTTAGTTGCATTTTAAGTTTGTACAAGAATTTTTATGTACCATCATTTAAAAGAATTTTGATTTTTATTTCTTGTCTGGACAAATCCAATTATTTTTATTCATTTAGGAATAAAAATTTTAGTCTCTTTCAGTATTCAAATATTATTGGTACTAATTCTTTAGTTATTAATCTATATAAATTAGATAATTTTGCTTCACAGATTCATGAAATCCTACATGCAAGTAATTTTGGTATAAAACTGAAATTTATTTTTCTATGGATTCAAGTACGCTTTCAACTAAATCTTTTTGATGTTTTGATATGAGATCTGGACATGATGAATTTATTTTTATCTTCATTTATTTTCAACAATAGAGTCATAATTTTTGTTACTTCAATAATGTTTAGTTCGTCATCTCATGGCATTTCTCAAAGTTATGATCTTTAATGACACATTGTAATTAGTTATAATCTTTGTTACTTTAGTAATGTTTATCTGCCCAGTTCCTCTATACATTAACTATTCCCTTCCCAACAATGAAGACATCAAAAGTACAAGATTTTCACTTCCGAAATTGTCTGTAATCAATGTGTACAGAAGTTCATATATTATTACAACTAGATAATTAAATACTAAATTTAAATGAATTACTCTAATATTTGATAGTATCATTTACTAATTCTATATTTACATCCTTGCTTCACATTTCTATTTCTACAGCATTAACTAAAATTTTCATTTAACTAGCTTTTGAACTCTTTGATAATTATTAACTACACAGCAGAACTTTTAAGCTATCGAATAGTAAATTTCTAATGAATTACCAGATTACATTTATATACCCAGAACTATATCTCGACTCTACATCTTGGTAAGCATAAAAGGACCTATAGATACCTGCATGGCTGCCCTGCTAATGAACTATGCCAATTTCTATGAGAGGAATTTCTTTTTTATGAGAAACCATTAACTTCTTAGTGGTTGAGTGATTATCAACAGTTAGTTAAGAACTTTAAATAAGGAAGTTTTTAAGATAAAACTTTAACGTATGTATTCGGTAAAATTTAGAAAAAAAAAATAGTAAATCTTAGCTAGACTTATGGCTCTTTTTACTTGATTTATTACTATGTTGCACTCCATAGAAAATGAAAATTTGCATGGTTCTAGTGTTATTTTTCAAGCAATTTCATTGCAGAAAGATATTCTTGATATATTAAGCAAGGATACAATTAATTTCAAGTTTATTCATAATTTTTTTATTTTTTTTTCTTTTTATTTTATGAACTTCTTCTTGAATTTTCACATGTACATTGCATTAGTATGTTTAAGTCAATAGTATAAGTTAGTTATATTTTGTGTTGGATTAGCTTTTCTACATGAATAACATTAAATTTATTCATTCTCACAACAAGTTGATGCTTAAGTGTGCTTTGATTTCTACTAAAGTTCCAAAATAACGTGAATTAGCTAGACCTGTTTATAAATTTCAATAAGAAAATAGTAAATCTTAGCTAGACCTCGTAAATTTCTTAGCGGTTGACTAGTCAATTATTTATCTTATATCCTAGTACAAGGTTGCTTATAAATTTCAATAATTCAATTAATTATCGATTAGAAGCTTTATTAATCTCTTTTTTATTATTAAAAGAGATATTCTTTGAAGAGAGGATGTTTGATCAAAGAAATTTCATAGAACACAAGTACTTAATCTCACTTATTTAAGTTTGGGGGTATTAAGAATGTGTTTGATTAGAAATTAATAATTGAAGGAGATCATAAGAATGTCAATCCACTACATGCATATTTTTACTTTCTTGCCATTATCATCTTGCTACTAAAGTAATTATTTTAAATTTTTAAGATATATTTGGTCTTTAAAATTCAACCTCCAACTAAGCCAATTAAATATTTGAATCTTGAACCATTTCTTTAAACGATTTGATGCCTTCTTGATTATTTAAATGTTAGATTGAATGGAAAAAAATAAACTAACTAACTAACTAACTAACTAACTATATATATATATATATATATATATATATATATATATATATATATATATATCAGAACTTTATGAATATCACAAAGAACATAACCAGAAAGTTGGTAAATAAATAAATAAATGAATGAATAAATTTAAATAACTATAAGGTTCAGCCTCTATCAAGAGTCAAAACACAGAAGATCTTTTGAGCTGCATGTGCATCAAAGACTAAACATACATAAAACTAGTATGGAGATCTTACAATTATATGAAACATTAAAATGGATAAAGAACAGTAATTGCAGTAAAGCAGCATGCTAAACTAACAAGCAGTTATGATATATATATCTATAACATTACAAAGATGAGATTCAATACCTGCAACGTCACGACCATCATAAATTCCTTTGTAAACTATACCGTAAGTCCCTCTTGCCAGTTCATACTTTAACGCTAGCTTAGACAAATCAACCTCCCATTCATTCCCAGGCATATCAACCTTACTCTTGCACCAAGTATTGTTTAGCTGCTTCGCCAGTTGAATATCCAAGCTCTTAAGATCAATTTTATCTGCTCTAAAAAACATATCTTTTCTCCCAAAGCTACCAAGGGCTTTCAATTTAGACCGAAAACCCCCCTCCTTCACCTCAATTTCAGTCCCCATTAGCACAGTCTTCTCTTCTCCATTAGAACCCATGTTCAAGAACTAGACTAAGTAAAAGTACTCAAACGAAATCGTTTTCAATCAAAGAAACAGAGCAAAGGCGGTGAGAAACGTTGTCAAAATATGAGATTTCTTTTACTGCTTACTTGCAAATGCTAGAAGTGAAAGTGAGCCCCTAAAATCTCTTAATTTTATGGAATTCCGTCAGTGACAATAACGCACAGATGAAGCCCAATGTAGAGCTGAAAATCAGGAACCTAAAAAATAAGTGAACTCAAACAATGGAATAAGGAACCAAAAAATACTTCAACGAAAATAAATCTGAATTATCAAAGCAAGGATGGAGACTGTGGTATTCAATGCCAGTAGAAAGCCTATATGAACCACAACAATCAAAAGCTCAAATGGGCGATTTAAAGATAGTAAACCTAGACTAGAACTATTCAATCAGATAAACCCCAGGCGATGAAATCAATGACATGAAAAAAAAAATAAAAAAGTTGCCGCCTTGACTGACCTGACTTGCTCAAAAGGAACCCAAATTACTCTGCACAGAGCAAAGGACAAAAGGAAAGGAAAGAGATGCAGTAGGCAAGAAAAGGAGAAAGGCAAGAGAGACGATATCACCTGCAATGTCTGTATAAAAGAAATATGAGAATTCTTTGAATAAGAAACAACGGTGGTAAGCACGAAATCGCTGAGAAGATAACATTTTCACCAGAAAGGAACAACGATGCAAAGCCAAAGCAAGCAAGAGACAAAACCCCTCTCAATCTGGGAGTCTTGTCGTTGTTTACTTCAATGTATTTATATTGCCGATTCAAACTGGGTGATAACGTTACTTGTTAGTGAAATAAAAATTAAATATGTTATCTAATATGAAATGTCGAATGTCTATCTAACCTATTCACTATCTTTTCTCATAAAGTTAATCTTTTGTCCAATAATTTCAAATCTATTATCTGCTTCTCTAAGTCTTGTGGATCCTCACACTATGAGAGTTTTGTGCTTTCGTTGGGTTTTCAACACAAAGCTTTGCGTTGGAATTACCTCAGCTTATCTACTTCCTCCACTAGATTGAAACCTGTTAATTGCTCAATAATTAACGATAAACTGCACAAGTGGCTCTCTGGATGGAAGCGATCCCTACTCTCCTTACGGTAGGCTCCAATTAGTTCGTTATACTTGCTGGAGCTACCTCTTCTACTGGTTCTGATCCATTTCTATCACCAAGAGCATAAAAAGATCCATCAAGAGCTTAATTTCTTCGTTCCTTCATAACAATGGAAATGAGAGAAAATTTACTACCATTTCTTGGGCTAATACTTCCAAGCCATTTGAGTTCAGTGGACTAGGCATCCCAAACATTGATTCTATTAATATTATGTGCAAAGCTAGATTATAGATTAATAATACTAGTCATTTACCTCCACCCTCAATCTGCAAAGATTTGACATTTGCGGCTTCGAGAATTAGAAATTGTCTTACTTTACAAGTGCTCATCGATAGCAAACACTCTTTCTTCTTTGATCCCTGATTGGCTGGTTTTTCCCTTTATGAAAAATTTGGGCAGATAGTTTTTACTTGGTTTAACTGCCCGAAAAATTCGTTGGTCAGCGAGGCTATTTGTGACAATACCTAGAATCAGCCTATTACTTCTCAGGCTTCGAATGAATGCATTAATCTGATCCTGAGTACTCGTATTATGAACAATACTGTTAGTTGTTACTAGTTGTGTAAGGAATTTTATTGTCATAAAATCACCCACTCATTCCTCTTTAAAGATCAAAGCAAATCGTCTTGGGTAAAATATGTTTGGTTTAAAGGTTACTCTATCAAATTTGCCACCCTAGCTTGGAGAATCCTTTTGGATGGGCTGAAAATGAAAGATATTTTAATATGAAGAGGTATACAAGTTAATCCATTATGTGTATTGTGCCTCAGCTGCAATGAGAGACACTCCCATCTCTTTTTTGAATGCTCCTTTTCCATGGAGGTTCTTAAAGCTACTATTCCATTGGGAAATTTCTTTCATTTGGGTTGTACGTTAGCTCAACTACTCCTGCATGCTGAATTGATATCTTGTAAGGTGACTAGAAGGTTTTACCTGCTTGCTATTCCTATTACTGCTCATTATATTTGTTGGAACGGAATCAACGTATCTTCAATGCAAATGTTTTAGCAATTAATAATTTAAAAATAAAATCTGTCTTGCCATAACGTAGAAAGTTTGAGATGGAAACTTAAAAAAAATGTGCCAAAGGCTATCCAAAAGTTATACTTCTCTTAATCTTTTCTAACTTCTCCAATCTGTTTCAGCTGCTAGAATACTTCTATTGGACTAACATGGTTTCTTTTTTTGTTTTTGGCTATAACCCTATTTTATGGGAGAACTATTGCAAGGACTGTTCTTTTCTTAATAATAGTTTTTTGGAGCAATGAGGATAAGCTAGCTTTTCTTGGTTCAACCGATAGCCAATTGTTCTTTGGAGAATGTCTTGATAAATTTGTCATAGAGTAAGCTCAATTTACCTCCTCTCAACTATATCCCTACACTCAATGATCAGTTTCTTAGCTTCAGAGTACATTTCTCTAGCTAATCTTTGGCTGCCTTGGACGAAACCCACCATGGAACATGGTTTATTGCTGGTCAATATTGAGCTCAATTTCTTTTGAAGTTTCTGGATTCTGGCTCTCTCTTTTTTTTTGCTTCTTTTCTTATTCTTAGCTAATCTCATACACAACCCTTTTTGGCCTAGGCTATTCTTTTTTTTTTTATTTTAAGTTTTTAAGCACCAATTGATGTAATGTGGGTTTTAATTAACTGATTTTTGTAATTTATTATTTTGGCAATGAAATCTGGGCGAGGCCCTCATTTTTCCCAAAAATAAAATAAAAATTAAATTAAGGGTTTTACATACATATAATATTTAAATATTTAATATTTATTTATCAAAAATATTATTAATATTAACTTACTTAGAAAAATAAAATTTTCATACATATAATTTAATATGATTTAGATATTAAAATATTATATAAATAAATATAAAAATTTAGATATTAGACATATAAATATATCAAAATTTTGTGATATGTATGTAAATCTCCTTTATTTATCTAAGATTTAAATTTTCCAATCACATCAAAAATAACATTAATATTACACACAATTATGATTGTATAACAAGACTTGATAAATATTTATTACAAAATTAATGAACCTTATTAGCTTATAACTATCAAGATATATACAAAATTATTTATAAACCCTAAATATAGGATGGAGATCCTTAAGAAAGAAGTCCCAAAAAAAACTTTAAGTTGGAATAATATGAGATATTATTAATAAATATGAGAACATATTTGTCCTTACAAGAAAGATATGCATAGTAAGTTTTTATGACATATTCTTCAATAGAATCTATATTGAGAAATTTTTATGGCAAATGAGTTTGATAATTCAAACCTAAAGGTATTGGGTCATTCAATATGAACAATGGAGGAAGCACCACTAATTATATATTAGTGAGTCAACTGATGTTATCTAATTGCATATATTGAATTTGCCACATATTCTTAGATGCTTTTCAATATAGTGATGCTCATAATTATTTGTATGCAAACTATGAGAAATGTACTTGTATGTTAATCCATATTTCATTATATCAGGCAGGGGTGTTAAAAATTGACCCGACATGATAACTCGACATGAATATGACTCAAAAAATCCGGGTTCGGGTTGGCCCAAATAATTTTCGGGTTAGGTTTGGGTTGAAGAAATTGACCCATTTAATATTTCGGGTTGACCCATAAACTCGAAATTGACTCGATTTTGACCCGCCAACTTGAATTTGACTTGAAATTGACCCGATTTTTATCCATGAACTCGAATTTGACTCTATTTTGATTTAAAATATATAGAACTAGATCATTCAGGTCACGTCGAGTCAATCGGGTTGAAGTCGGGTCGGGTTGAGATTTTTGACCCATTTAATAAACGGGTCGGGTTCAGGTCAGACCTATTCGGGTAGGGTCAATTTCGGATCATACTCGAACTCAACCCCCCGACCCGAATTGACACCCCTAATATCAGGTATACTCATATATCTCTACATATATGACTCATCAGTCAGTTAATATATATTATTACATGTGTGATTGTGTGTGTGTGTGTGTTCAATTTACTATAATACTGTCTTTAAGAGAAAGAAGACACCAACGAAAAGACAATACTTTCTTGGATGGCCCATTAGTTTGGTTAATCACTGTAAAAAGAACTCTATATATATATATATAAAAGTAGTTGCATTTTACTCATAACAAGTATCAAATAGGATATTATATTCAATATGTCTAGGGTTATTTTTATAATAAATTATAAATAAAGTCTATTACATTAAATAGTGATTTACGCATGAAAAATAAATATTGTCATCATAAAAAATAATTCAATAAATAAGGATTTATGCACCGAGAAAGAAAGGCACAACATAGCAATCAACATAACTTAATATTTTATTATGATCATTAAAAAAATATATGGACATATTCATAATAAATAATTTAATATTGTTTCATTGATAATTTATAAAATATCTAAGAGCTTAATACAAACAATAAAGATTAACCTTTATAATGAATGGTACATTTATCATTTAATAAATAAATGTCACTTACCTAAAGACAAAGGTATGAAGCTCCAATTAAGGTTCACTAAATTGCACCAAGTAGATATAATATATAAAAGAATCTTCAACTAAAAATCTATGACTATATAAATAAACAATCACAAGTAACATAAATCCTAATCAAGCAAACTTGATTATATTAATCTTTGAATAATGCATTGAGAGTAATTGTTCAAATCTATATAACATAACTTAGTCCAAACTAGGCATAGCCTAATTATTAGCATATGATGTACTACATTAAAAACATCACTATAAATTAATTTATAATCACCTCTAAATTCATAACACCCTAATCATAGCTTAAGCAGTAAATTATTATCTTTAAAATAAAATTATTAAGAAATGAAAGTCTTCTTAGCAATACAAATGGAATAGATAGAATGACAAAGTCTTGGAGAAAGAACCATTAATAAAGGAGATAAAGAGAGCTACATGGAGAAGAAAGAGAAATGTAGCAAAATGAATTTTTTTAAAAAAGAGCTTTAATAATTTATTATCAAAGGAAGAGGTGAAAGTGAGGGCTCAAAATAGTTAGCTTCTCTTGGTTGTAAGAACAAGAAAGGGGTCCCTATCATCTACTCTAAGTTTGAAGAAGAGGAGAAGCGAGGAAGGAAACTTGATGGCTCATGAAGAAGGATGATTATGACAAAGAAAAGGATAAGTGATGCCCTAACACAATGCAATCATCTCTTAAATTCACTTATGAGGTGATGAAAGGAATATGAAAGATTGCACAATCCATGTGATTGTAGAGGGAAGTAGGGCACGATAAAGTTTGTATGGTTTAATTGGTAGTTACAAAGTCAGAGTTGGATTAGTGAGGGATTTGGTCCTATTGCATACTATCTCCTTAAGAAAATTTTGGTTATTAAATTCATAACTTAATTTTAAAGAACTTCAAAAACTTAATGAGCATCTTATTTTCAATTTCTCAAGTTGCTTTATATTGTAATGCTTTCTCTAGAGTACTTTGATGAAGAGAATAGATAGACGATGAAGTTGTCAATATCTCACTCCAAAATATGCTTTAATGTCCCTTCATAAATCAAATATTCTAGAGTCAACAAAACTAGATAATGTGAGATTTCTTATGCATATAGTGCCAAATTAGAGTGACATAAAAATTATTTTGTTCTCCAACAAGTCTCAATGGAAGGGTGAATTAATAAGAATATATGTCAACTTTCTTAATCAATTCAAAAGAATCAATGAAGTGAGGATTAATCATTCTGCTCTAATCAAATCTTATAATTTCACACATAAGTGAAACTTTAAGAAAAATGTGATTAGCAACTTAAAATTTAATATCTCAATGCTTTAAAATATCTAGTATAACACTCCGGAAACTAACATAGTCATACTCAAATCTAATGGAATTTATTAGAAGCTTGATCAATCAATTAAGGTCCAAATAGTCTCCTTTCATTTTGTCTTCAAATGAACATAATGGAGATCTACACTTTTGATCATAAGAAATTTCATATGGTATTGTTGACCTCACTTTTGGAATGAGTTCTCTTTCTCCTCCTCTTAGACCTAGGAATCTTCTAGACACTAAGACTTCCTTAATCATAAGACACTTCTAGCACTTAGGTGAACACTTAACCTAAGCTTAGATATTTGGAAGGGTTAATCATAGGATTAGGCTATGCCTTAGGGGGAGATCCACCTACCCTATATCCTAAACCCAATCCATGTTCACCTTCTTAAGCTATAACCAAGCCTCAAATTCAATTCAAATACCAAACTCAAATCCAAATCCAAATTTCAAGCCAAATGATTGAAGCCCATAATCAAATCCAAATTCAAAATCAACCCAAGCCCTATGATTTTATCTCATGGACTTACCCTTAGCCAAATTCAAACCAATCCAAACTTAAGTGATTTTCTCAAATATCAATTCAACCCTTCAATTAATCTCTCAAACTTACAATCAAACTCATTTCCAAATCAAAATCAAGATCCAAATCAAATCAAATCCAAACTTAAAATCTTTCCTATGTCCTTTGAATCAATCCCATGAACTTAGCCAAATCCCATTCAAATCAAATCAAACTCAATTGATCCTCTCATAGGATCAATTATTCCATCTATTATCATCTTCAATCATCTTCACAAATATAAATGAAATATGCTTTTAAATCATCAAAACTAAATCAAATTAAATTGAAACCCAAACTTTAGCCACTTAACCCAACTCCATGGACTTAGCTAAATTCCTTCATTCCAAAACCCAAATTTAATTGAATTAATCAATTATTTCTTCAATCATCTTTCAAAATATAAATGAAGTATACAATCATCAAGCCAAACTAAATCAACCTAAGTCAAACCCAACTTAGCCCATTTGACTTGAAATATTCAAATGAACCAAAACCCATTTGAACCCAAACCAATTACAATTGAATTTATATATCAATCCCAAATCCATATATAAACTCAACTAAATCAAACTCAACCCAAAATTAAGCCAACTAAATCCAATTGGTCCACTTGATCCAAAGGGCCAATTTGACTATTTGAGCTAAGTTTCAATCCTACCCAAATTGGATTGAACCAAGCCAACCAAGATCTCTTAACATGATTGTTGATCATCTTAATCAATTATCATAAATTAGGTCAAACCAAGTCAACCTAGTCCTTTGACCAAGTCAACTCTTAACCCATATGAATCTAAACTAGCCAAATTGCAACCTAAGCCAAATATATTGAAACCAATGATTCATAACAACCCAAAATCAATATTTGAACATGACTTGACCTTCAATTGAGTCAAACCTAACCCAATTGGCCCTCTCGACCTAAGTTGACCCAAGTTGACCCAAATTATTCTAAATGGCCAAAATGGGTCAAATCTAAATCTAAATCAAATTGATTGCAACCAATGGCTCAAGTTCATTCCAAATTGATTCTTGAACTTGACCAAAGCCTTAATCGAGCCCAATTGACCCACCAGACCCAAATGATCTATTGAACCCAACTTGACTTAAAGGGTCAAACCAACCTAAAACCCAATCAAATCCAAATTAAACTCAACTAATGCCTACAACATATTCCAAATGATCAACCAAACCCAAACCAAGCCATGACTTAAGCCAATTTGGTCAATTGGTTCAAATTGGTCAACTTGACCCATTTGATCCAAATGAACTCAAATGAACCAAAACCAAATCTAAACCAAATTGAACCAAACCAATGACACCTATACATCCCAAATGGTCATATGAACTTGACCTAAACCTTGGTTTGACCCAATTTGACCAATTGGTCAACCTAACCCAATTTGACCAATTGAGCCAAGCCTAACCAAATGAACTCCAAATGACATGAAATTTGGCCCAACCTACTTTTGACTCATTTCAAATCTTCTCAAATCAAATCCAATGCCAAATGACTAAGATACCCTTGGGCTAAAGGTATCACATGAGACAAATCACCCATATAAATGGTCATTTCATTCGTTGACCACTTGACATTCTCCCATTGGTCCACCTAGGCTTCTAGGACACTACCCAACCTGACACATGGGTGGTTGGGTCATCCATGACCCAAGGGGAGGTGAAATCACCTCACCTCCCCCATTCGTGCACTTGAAACACTAAGGACACCCACTAATCCCCCTTGGCAGTCACCTCTCATGCCTTGGCCACTCAAATCGAGCCACTTAAGGAGATTCTCTGCCATTCCCAGCCACCATCGACGCCAAGCATCCATAGAATGCCAAACTAGCCCAAGTCGTTCGATCAAGAGGAGGAGGGGTATACACCCCCTTAATTCCACTCAAACCAACGCACATTCATTCCTCAAGAGAACCCTAAGATGAGCCGCCAAGAGCTTCTTAAAGAGTTCCCAAGCTTCCCCAAGTTCCCCATTCTCAGTTTCCTTCAAGCTCAAATATGACACTCTTCCATTCATTCCCATTTTCTCAAGGCTCAACCAAAGTGTAATTAACTTTGCACATCATCCTTTGAGTCAGAACGGATCTCTCGATCCCTCCCAGGAGATCGATTTTGATCAACGCTGACCACCAACACTTCAGGTATTGTCCTTCTGAGAAAACCACCTCAAATTGGAGCTTGTGCTGATCAGCAGAGCTTCATCTCCATTAAACGAAGCTTCCTCAATCGAATTTTTCACCGAGCTTGAGCTCTGATGAGGTATGCTATTGAAATCGATCCTTAGGCAAAAATATGTTGGAGCTTTTTGAAGAAAACTTTATTCTATGTGATCCTAGCCATTGGATCACTTTGGATCCTTTGCACGAAGGTGTGAGATCCTTTTGGAGTCGATCCGAGCTTGGGTGAGCTTGGATCAGGCGAGCAATGGCGGATGGACTCGTTCTCCTCGCGTGATGATGATAATAACGCCGTCGCATGATCGAAATAGGCGCGTGATTAGATCTGATAGATTGATCCGATTTAATTCTTTAACATCGTGGGATTAATCGTTCGCGACTCATGAAAAGCGTGTCTACCGTGCCACGCAAGTCGAATTAGAATTATTTTAATAACCAATCCGGCCACATGAAAGTGCGTCACGTAATAATGGCATAAAGGGTTAATTAGGCATAAATAATGTATCATATATAATTGAAAATATATAAATAAAAACTCATTTTAAAGGTATTTTAGAGGAGAATTTATTAAAAATGTTCTAAATTAATTTGGAATGATACTTAAGGCTTAATTATGGTTTAATTACAAAATTAATTAGTTTAATAATTACCCTCTAATTACTAAGTAATTAATCCCAAACTTTGTGGGTTAATTTAATGGGATGACCTTTGTCTCCCATGATTTTCTTGGGATTTATTGCTTAGTTAATTAGAAAAATTGATTAATTAAGCTCTAATTACCTTATAAAGTTAATTAACCATCAATTAATCCCTTGAACAGCAAAAAGTCAATTAATTAAGTGGTTAATTGTTGCTTAACAGTGAATTAACCTATATGATAAGGTTAAGGCTTCCTCCTTAGCCCTTTTCACCTAGGTTCATTCCATTAATCAAACTAATTAAGGTTTAATTAATTACTTAAAATGTTCATTTAATTAAATTAAAATCACAATCACATCAGAACTTAATTAATTAAATCTTGGGTAGGTCTTTAGGTGTTTAATATCCTAAAGGATTTTAATGAAATTATGGTTAGTCCACATGTTGGGAAAATTATAAGAGTAATTAATTAAGGGACCATTAATTGTGAGCCAATTTCATTAAGCCCCTTTCCTTTCTTATGATCATTGCTAATTTTATTTTCAATGCATGTGCATATCATGTTGACTCATAATTATTTAGTTAATAATTCAAAGGTAACATAGGTAAGGATTAATTAAAGGATTTAATATATATTACAACTTAATTAATCCATAAAATCAACTTAATTACATTTCATTAAACCAAATGAATTAATAAACATGAGAATAGGTTAGGGCCAGCAAACCTCTTCTCACATTCTTAAATCAAATCAAAATATGAAATTAAAATGATACTAAAAAAGCTTTAGTTTTCTTTAAACAATTCTATTTGATTTGATTGTCCTTAGGAATTAATTTGATTGAATGAAATTGTGTGTTTATGTTTATTTATTCATATCCAATCATGTTAAATGTTATATGAAATTTGAAATCATGAATTCATCTTTTCAAAATTAAATAAAATTAAATGATTTTTCCTTTATATAAGCTTGCATGTGTTGGATTAATTTATAATATGTGTGGCTATTATCACTAATAAATTCAAATTACTTTTCAAAGTTTATAAATCAATTACATTGATTAGAGTGATAGTAATTATGAATATATAGGTTTGCATGTGCTTATAGCTTATATATGTGAAGTAAGGCTTTCTTTTCCTTAATTCATGTGTAGTTTTATATGTATTTGAATGTTAATAAGTATATAGTCCAGACATCCTGGGAACACGAGGCTTTAGTTAGCCCTAAGGAGGTCATTTGATTACCTCACTTCCCTAGTTAACAATGACACGTGCTTATTTGATTTCATTTACATGTGTTTTATACACTAGAATTTGATAGAACTTTAATCCACATGCATAAATATTTCAACCAAATAAAAAAACAATCTTTGCATATTTTTCCTTCTTTTATTTTTGTATATATCCATATGTATTTGAGAAAAATAAGTGTTTAGTCTGGACATCCTGGGAATATGAGGCTTTGAGTAGCCCTGAGGATGTTATTTGATTACCTCACTTCCTAGTTAATAATGGAATGTACTTACGTATGTCTTTTATACATGTGTGTGTATTTAATTATGGAATTAAAACCCTTTTCTTCTATCAAAGATACATGCATTCCATAATCATCTATATGATTAGTACATGTTACATATAAGTTAATGCTCTCTTTCCTATGGTTCATACATATAAATTACATGTATTTGAAGGTAAATGGGTATATAATTTGGACATCTCGGGAACACGAGGCTTTAGCTAGCCCCAAGGAGGTCATTTGATTACCTCACTTCCTTGGTTAATAATGGCATGTACCTATTTAATTTCATCCTAATGTATTTTTGTATAAGAATTCAGATAGAGCTTTAAACTAATATGATTAAATAACTCAATCACATAAAAAAATATAAACTTTAAATACACATGTATACATTCATCATATAAGTATGCTATAAAACATATTATATGTATATATACACTTAAAATTAAATCATATGCATGTTACATGTGATGGAAAGGAATGATTTAATATGTGTCATGTGATAGTAGCCCAATTAGATAAATCTTAAGATTTCTTTCACTTTGGATAGAATTATTTAAAGTGAACCTAAATTTAGAATTAATTAAATCATTTAATAAGCCATTCACTAAAGAGAACTAAATCAAATTAACATGCTTTAGAAAAGGCTTAAGGTAGGGATGAAAGAGGGCAATACTCTTTCTTCTCTTTATAACACTTAGTTATTAAGTGTAATCATATGAAACAAAAGAAAATACAAAGTAAAATCTACAAATCAATTAAATCACTTCAAGTGAAATTCCCCTTTGTGTCGAATTGAATCTTTCCAAACTTAGAAATTCATAACTCTAATGCTTAGTAAGATACACCACACAAGCTTTAACACACACATTAGAATTAAGTCATAATTTCTAGTTTTATGTTAGGATGGTGTATGATGTGATGTATATTTTATTTTGTAATGTATTATTTTAGATTGGATGTTAGGGTGTATGCTTCTTAGACTGGATGTTAGGACGTTCCAATGCCTAATCATATTTTCTATAATGGATTATGCTTAGGGGTGCTTAAAATAAATATAAATGCTCTCTTTGTAGGTTGCTTAAACCCTAAGCATAATCCAAGTTAGGACAAGTGGGCTTAGTTACCAATGTGTGTGCTAAGTCCAAATTATACATATAACTGCTTGGGATTGTATGTGTGTTTAGCTAACACTTGTTTTGTAGGTGTAGTTAGATTTACCTTTCATATTTTCAATATAATTTTCCATTATGAATTAGGATTAGTGCTATGGGGGATTATAATGAGTAGTGGCTAGAAAGCTTTGTCTTGGGGTGCCTTGTGATGCCTTTGAAGTGGAGAAAATCTAATCAAATGAAGACATGAAGAAAAGAAGACCCTATAGTATTTATTCATTTGTAATTGTAATTATTCTTTCATATCCTGGGTTGTATAAGGGTAGAACTCGGCTACCTATCTTTTCTCTTTTTGAGTTGCACGATTGCTTCCAACCACACCGACCTCTTATTCTTTTTTGGTAGTTATAAAATTGATTAATGATTTGTTTAAATTATGCATTAGAAATGACATGCTTTTCATAGTTTCTTATGATATATGCTTTAATATGTGGCCTGGATACGATTAGGCTCTTAGAATAAAATGAATTTTCTACCCAACTAATCACTCATAACTAAAATTTTCTACAACTCATAACCTCACCATAAAGCTTAAGTCTTGAACAAGATAATTAAAAGATTTAGCAACCCCTTAGCTAAATGGTTGAATGTTTCACAACATGCATATCATATTGTCTCACTCTTGAAGATAAGGGATTTCCATCCTTGCATGATAGGGGAATGCTTGACTTGTCAGGGCATCCCTTGTGATGGAAAATACCCCTTCTCGCTGATTTATCTAATAACCTACTTTTATCATGCATATAGGCATCAAAATCCTAAAGCCTTTGTCAAAATGAAGTGTCAAAATTAAAATAAAATTAAAAAATATTTTGCATTAGATTAAGCTATTATTCATACCACTCATGATCTAGTCTTTTAGGGAGTGAGTTTAAGAACTGTAGTCTCTTTTTAAATTAATAATAGCCCAATTATCTTGCAAAATTCATAAGACTTGCCTACATAAATTTAAATTGTAGGAGTTAGCTAGCGGCCACTCTAGGCAGTCATAAATCTAGCAGTCAGGTAGTTTACCCTCTCTTGTAGAGGTAAACTTTATGCTCATCTTTGCTTAGATTTAAGTCATACTTTATCTTATGCTAAAGCTCCCTAGATTTAAGATCCGAAGTTGTTGTTTTTTTCATACTACAAGCATAAATCTTCACCTCTTAGGCATTTCCACAACTTTGTGTTGGTGGGTTACAAGCCCTAGCAATCTAATAAAGTTCAACTCAAACAAATAAATCTCTTCACTTTCAAACATATAAAACCCAATTATAGAATAGGTTAGAATGCTCACTAGGCTCCTAGTATCACAAGCATTCCTTACTTCCTCCCTTTGGATTCAAAAATAAGTCTTCTCCTTGAATTTTCCTAATTGATTTTCCAAATATAACCAATCCTTTGATAGTCTAACTTTGAAGTCTTTGGAGATAATTGTCTACTTTAATTGAGAGTACTCTTAAAGAATTTCATTCCCTAAGATGTAATTAACTATGGAGGTTTGCCTCCATAGGAACTCTAGAACTCGATTTAATATAAACCCTACTTTATTCATCAATGTAAAGCAGGGAAAAAATCTCCCATACATTTGAAGACCCATCATGCCTTAGGAGTTCTTATTAGGAGATTAGTTCAATTGAAGGGTGGTGTCTCTATCTTTCGAGATAGTACATGTGGTGAAAATTTTCAATTCTTCATCTAATCTTTCTTGAGAGAAAAGAAATAAATGAAGAACCAAAAATATTCTCAAACACTTCTTGTGTTGGACACCATGCAAATCCGTAAATATTCTTATTAGGGTGATCGAGTACGATATTGAGGAATGATGTACTATCTCGAGAAACATAAGCCACAATTCTATAAATCGACCTAATCACCTTAATAAGGACTCCTAAAGACTATGGGTCTTTAGAATGTACCAGAGATTCTTCCCATACTTTATATGGGAAAGTAAAGCAGGGTTTATTTTAAATCAAGTTCTTTTAAGTTCCCTATGGAGGCAAGCCCCCATAGTTAATTACATCCTAAGGAATGAGATTCTTTAAGAATACTCTTAAATAAGGTAAATAATCATTGTCTCCAAAGATTTTAAAGATAGGACTATCAATGGTTTACTTTTAAGATCAGAGGGATTGATCAGAGGAGGAGTTGTTATCGAGCAGAGAAAGATAAGTTGGGGATGCTTTGATCTTTGGAAAGCTAGCATCCCAAACTATCTATGGTTGGGCTTTATATTTTTTGAAATTGAAGTAATTTATTTGAGTTAATTTTAGAAATCTAACCTTCAACAAGATTGTATGCTTAGAGATGAGGACTTATGCTTATAGCCCGCAAAGGGAAGTAGCAACTCTGAACCTAAATCAAGGGAGCTTTGGTGAGAGACAAAAGCACAACCTAAATCTAAGATAAAAATGAATATTTGGTTTACCTCCATAAGAGAGGATAAACCACCCGATTGTTTGGACTTATAACCGCCTAGGGGTGGCTGCCATCTAACTCCTCCTATAATTTTTAAATACATGTAGGCAAGTCATATGCTTTTGCAAAGACAGCTAAGCTGTTGTTTATTTAGAAAGTGACTAAGTCTTTAAACACACTCCCTAAGAGACTAGATTATGTAGGGTATGATTAATGACTTAAATCTAATACAAATTTTTGTTATATTTTATTTTTAGATAATTGATCAGACATAGGCTTTAGGATTCATATGTCTAATGCATGAGAAATTGGATTATGGGCCAAAATCAATAAGAAAATGAGGTGTGTTTTCACAATGGCTCTCAGGTCAAAGTAGTTAGCAAGGTGAAAGCCTTCCATAAAAGTGAAACAAGATATTTTTTTATGCATGATGTGAAAACATACAACATCCAACTAAGTTCTAAATCTTTATCTTGTTTATAACCTAGACTTTAGGTGAGGTTATGAGTTATTTATTTTAATTTAAATTGATTAGTTGGATAGAAAATTTATTTTTCTAAGATCTTAATCATCATCCAAGCCATTCATCAAAGCAGGGAAGAAACTAGAAAAAATATGCATCTAAATGTGCAAGTTAAACAAACATCAAATAATTTATAAAGCTAGCGCAAAAGAATAAGATGTTATTTGTGGTTGGGCTCCACCGCACAAATCCAAAAATAAATTGGGCACTCAAATCCTATACTGGCTCGGTTTGATCCATGCCTTTGTGGAGGCTATCACCAACTCTCCCAACTATTAAGGTAGCTTTGTTTAGTGGAGACGAAGCCCTGTTGAAGGTTTGAAGGTTTGAAGGCTTGAGGTTGAGTAGATCCTTCAATTGGCCAAACCCTTCCTCATAGACTTGCAGCTTTGGTCTAGCTACCTCCTCTCATGCCTTGGAAGCTTGGAAGAAGCTATGGATCAACTTGATTGGGTCTTCTGAGGGTGCTTGCAAGAGTAATTGGCTTTTGCTTGAGTGATTGATGAGTTGGAATTTTCAATGAGCTCCTATTTTTGAGGAAATCAAAATGGAGAATTTAAAATAGGTTGAAGAAGCTTGGAGAATTTGGAGTAGCAAAGTTCTAAGCTCATTATGTGAATGATTTTGATTGAAGTAAAATTAGGGGGAGTATATCTCCCCTTAGAAGGATCAAATGATCGAGCTTCTCCTTACCATTTTAATCAAATTGATCTCATGGAGCGAGTTGGTTAGGCCATTGGCATGTGATTGGTTGGCAGGAGTGGGTGGCAAGTTCTCATGTGCTCATTTGAGTGGATGATCCCATGTGGAGAATTTCTAAGTGGATTTTGGCCTTGGGTTGGTTTGATTGATCCAAACCCATTGGGTCATGTGCACCACACTCACTAGTGTCCACTTGGTCCACTAAGAGGGTGCCAAGTGGTCATGAAAGAATATGACCAATTTAATTGAATTGGCCATAGGTTACCCATGACCTAGGGGAAAATAGTCATTTGGATTTGATTTCACTTTGGGCAGATTTAGAATAGTTTGAAATTGGATTGTTCCAAATTTCATTGAATTTGGAGTTGAATTGATGTCAGTTGGCTCATGTTGAAACATTTAGGTCAAAATAGGTCAACTTAGGTCAAGTTCACCAATTGGTCAAATTGGGTCAAACCAAGGTTTGGGTCAAGTTCATATGACCATTTAAAATATTTTGGCATCATTAGTTTGGTTCAATTTGGTTTATATTTGGTTTTGGTTCATTTGATTTCATTTAGGTCAAATGAGTCAAGTTGACCAATTTGACCCATTTTACCTAATTGGGTTAGGTTATGGGTTAGTTTAGGTTTGGTTGGTCATTTTAAATATTTTTGCTTTGGTTTCGATCAATTTTAGGTTTGATTTTGGCTTGATTTGACCTTTTAGGTCAGGTTGGGATCATAGTCAATTGGGCTAGGTTGAATTTTATTAGGCTTTAGTCAAGTTCAACAAGTGATTTAGAATGAATGACTCATTGGTTGCAATCAATTTGGCTTAGATCAAGATTTGATATATTTTAACTTTTTAGGTCAAGTTGGGTCAACTTGGGTCAATTGGCAATTGGGCTAAGTTATGCTCAAATGATGACTTGGTCAAGTTCAATCATTGATCATGAATTAGTTTTGATCAATAGTTTCAATCAATTTAGCCTATGGTGGATTTTGGCTAGTTTGGATTTCATTTTGGCTAAGTGTTGACTTGGTCAACCCTTAAGTTTGACTTGGTTTGACCCAATTTGAGTGATTGATCATCTTATGATGATTATTGCTCCAATGTGAGGCTTAGGTGGGCTTAGTTCAATCCAATTTAGGTAAGATTAGAATTTAGGTCATAAGGGGTACTTTAGGTCACTTTGGGTCAAGTGAGCCTAAGTGGGTCAATTGGCTTGATCAAGGCTTGAATCAAGTTTGGTTGAGCTCACATATGGACTTATGATTGAAATATAAATCTATTTGTAAGTGATTTAGAGTCAAATGAGTTTTGATTCATTTGGCAATTTCAAGTTCAAAGAGTAAACATGAGTTTGACTTGGGTTTGAATTTTGAATTTAGTTTTGGTTTGATGATTGAAGTTTGTATTCATATTTGGTTTCATGATTGAAGGATTGATTGAATCATGAACAAAAATCAAGGGTTTGTCTTGATTTGACTTTGGTTTGGCTAAGTTCAAAAATTTGACTTGAAATGCTTAGGTTGAATTTTGGTTGAATTTGGATTTGAGTTTTGAATTTGGTTTTAGTTATTTGAATTTATATTTCATTTATATTTGTGAATATAAATGAGAATATAAATGGGTTATGAGAAAATCTTTTTAATTTTAAATGATTGATTTGGCTAAGAAGTCCATAAGATGAAATCAAAGTGACTTAGGAAGGATTTTTGAATTTGGAATTCAAACATGGGTTTTAATCATTTGGAATTGATTCATGATTTGAAAAAATCCATTGAAATTGATTTAAGGTTTAAGAAAATCAATTAAGTTAGAATTAATTTGAGATTTGATTTGAAATTGATTTGAATTTGAATTTGATTTGATTTTGGAGTTGATTTGATTAAAATCAATTAAGTTATTGATTTGAGATTTAATTTAAAATTTATTTGATTTTTGGAGGTTGACTTGAAGGTAGGAAATGGGGATTTGGTTCAAGCTATGGGGTAGAAAGTTTTAACACCCCAAAGGCATGACCTATTCTATGGCTAATTCTTAAGTCTGGGTTAGGTTGAGTGTTCACTAATCGAATTATCTTAAGACTAAAACTCTTAATGTCTAAGAGGTCATGTCTAGATGAAAAATTGAGAGCTCATTAATTGAGGTCAATAAAGGTATAGGTGTGGTGGGGATACATAGCATGTATTGGTGTTGATCGAAATGATCAACACATGAAACGATCACAAACTTGAAATGATCTACTCTTAACCCAAGGTGTAGAAGATCAAGAGCTTAGTTCAATATGACTACTCATGTCAAGACTAAAGAGGCGAAGGATGAATCCTTAGATATAGTATGTGAACCTTCCAGGTAGTTCAAGTCATCCACAAGGGGATGAGAGGTTTGATTTGATTTGAGTCTCACTGGAGAGAAATTGATTTGATTTGTTTGATTATTTAGTTGTATTTATTTCAACTCCACTAGGGATAGAAAAATGAACACTCTGCTAGGGGAGCAAGTTCAAGTCATCCACTAAGGAGAAGAGGCTGTGAAATCCACTGAGAGATTAGAATTCGAGATCTACTTTGGGAACTATAAATTTACATCTCATTGAGGAGAGGCAGATGATTTGATTTGTTTGATTATTTAGTTTTTTTATTTGACTCCACTAAGGGAGGTTGATTGGATTTATTTTGTTTATTTAGTTGACTCCACTAAGGGAGGAGTGTTGAGTTTGTTTTGGATTTTAAAATTTTGGATTTTGAGATGGACCATGGTTTACGATGGATCATTTAGAGGCCATGTAGGGCTAGTTTAACTGGTTACCAATCAAAGGGGTAGTCTACCAACATAGTAGGACTAGCCAACAAAATTGCCTTTTGTTAGACTACTTAGAGAAAGCATAGTAGACTTACATCCTCCAAAGTAAGGATAGTTCTTTGGGGTAATCCATTGGTGAAAGCATTAGACCAACATATGGTTATTTGATTTTACCAATCCAGGGGTTACCAACCACACAAGTATCCAACCAAAGGATTGCCTTTTGGTTTTATGATTAAGTTTAAGAAGAAAGCAAGGGACTCACATCTTCCAAAATAAGCTATTAGGGTGACACATTAGCAAGGTAACATATCCGACTCTATTAGTGAATACCAGATTCGACTTAAATATAGTCATTAATTTAATTTTTTTTAATTTATTTTTAATGGATTCTTGGTTTTGTGAATCACATTAAGAAGAAGCTTATATCCTAGACTATCTGATTCTTGAGCCAAGGGAGTAACTTCGGAGGGGAGAACTATCTGACCAAAGGAGTGCCTTTCAGTTTGCAATGGTCAAGTCATGGGAAAAAAGTATGGGGACACACATCTTCCACTACAAAAGACCACTAGGGTGATCGATTACTTTGGGCAACAAATTGAACCTGACCTAGGGTTGTCCGTCGATTTGTGATAGCCATCTAGAAAAAATAAACACATCTTCCAAAGGCAATGACTCTAGTAACTTGCTTATGGGAAAATATATTAACTAGGGTGACTCAGAGGCTTTAGGACTTACCTCCTCGTGGTGATTCCATAGTTCTGACGGAAGAAATGGGATACTTAGGAAAGGGGCTTATTGAATTCTAATCCACAAGCATTTTATTTGTTTATTTTATCATGGACCTGTTAGTTTTGCAGGGATCATACTAAGAATGAGCTTATAACTTTCATCTGACATTCTTTAATTGGGAGAATTTGCATCCATGAAATTATATAGGCTACTAGAAGGTGAACTATCTAGTAGCAGTAGTGTCTAAATGGGGCCAAAGGACATGATCAGTAGGTGAGGGGAGGGGCCCTGGGCTTGATCCAAAATCACGGAGATAATATCAATAAGTATGGCCAATTCAGGAGAGAAAATGTGGGACTCACATCACTTAGTAGTGTATCCGGGTGAGTCGCTATCAACATATGAACATCAACCAATAAGGTTTGAGTTTGCACAATGACTGGGAAAAGCTTGGGACTCATCCTATATGGAACTATGAGATAGTCTTCTCGATAGTTTCTGGAGAACTCTGAATGAGGGGACTTATTTCAACTCAAATATAATCGAGGAAAGCCTCAGGGACTTACCTTAAATCTTATATTTGATTTGGTTAATGCATGATGGTTAGTTAAGAAAGTGTGGGGCTCACATTTAAATAAAGTCAACATGAGGTAGCTTTTGATGTCTACCAACTAACAAGGTGCTTTCGTTGGTTTGCAATGGTCAAGTTAGAAGAAAGCATATCTTTTCAAAATAGGAACCATTGACATCTTCGAGATAGTATATCTGCTCATCAATGAGTGAGTTGATTGCTCATCAAAATAGCTTGAGATAAAGGTTTGTGTTTATTTTGTACTTGTATTAAAGGAGAATATCATTTGGGTTCTCTCACACCACCCTACACTTGGGGTTGAAATGGTGCCAGATGGTGGATTCCCTAAGAAAGGATGCCACTTGGGTTTCTCCAACAGTTGGGCTAATTAAAATAGGATGACACTTGGGTTCTCTCACACTGATTCTAATAGCACCGAGAAATTGTGTTTGATTGTGTTTATGTTGTGAAAGAGGGATAAGATACCTCTTGGGTTCTCTTACACCTATCTTATACATGTTGTGGAGGATTCACATGATAAGCAGATAACACTTCGAAAGAAGAGAAGCTTTTTATGAATTGGAATCAAATTTTATTTTTTTGTTGATGATTATTTTCAAACATGATTTATGGGTAATATATCTTCAAATATAGCCCATTAACTAGAAGCATAATTGTTCCCCTGATAATTAATAAGATGCTCTTAGTGCCTTCTCATGACAAAAGGGTCTTTCCAAGTGGGTTTAAACTTGCCACCCATCTTTGATGGGCAATAATTGTCTCCTTAGGACTAATACAAGTTCTCCCAAAAAGTCCAGCGAACTTGTTGTGATCTTGAATCATTTTTTGGCCTTATACAACTGAGATTTTGGCATTAGCATCTCCCAATCTTGAGCTCTTCTTAGTTTGCATTCTCAGAGTGATCTTGCTGCTTTATCCTTTGATGGGAGTTGAACTTCAAGGTAGAATGGCACCCATTTAAGAAAAATTGGTAGATTGAGTTAGAGTTCTATATTTGTGGTAGGCCCACAAGGCATCAATTATTTGCTCATGGCATTATTATCATCAAGTGTTTAGTATTTGGATGAGAGTTTTATTGAATGATTCTAGGCCATTCTTGGTAATAGATGGTGGAGTATCTCCAATCTTGTCTTAGTGAAGTTATTGATCTTGGTGCTTTTTGTATCATTATCAAATATAATTCATCAAGGCACCATTTTCTTATGAAATGGTTTAAATTGAAGCTTTAATTTATGACCTCTCAGTAGGATTGCCTCGTCCACTTGGAAAAATTGAGCTAATGTCATGACCCTTGGAAAAAGGAGGATCAAGGACCCACAATGTGATAACACTCAAATGGTGTGAGGCCAATGTAGATGGAGAATGTTGGGTAGTTTGATGTAAGACCATTGTACGACAGGCATCTCCAACATCCATGCAATCAATAATCATGAAGGCTAATTCTTATCTCTTGATCATTGCTTTCATCTTTGGACATGATCTTATAATAGTACCTTCACAATCTATGGGCCGTGTTTATCCAAATAAATACCATATTTGATTGAAGGATATATCTGGTGTAAATTGAGAGCATAGGAGAGAGCTCTTTATTTTACCTGATGGGCTTATGATTTCTCTTGAGGTAGTTTATCGATGTTCAAGTAATGTATGAATGGTTGCCTTCAATCCAGCTCCTTATCCTTATTGGTAATGAAAATCTCCCCTTCAAGAGAAAGCCTCTTGATGAGTTCAGCATCAATAAGGGGTAGGACTTGTCTATTTTGGACCCTATTGGAATGGACTCATCTTACTTTATGCCAATTCTTTGGCAAGTTTGGCCAAAGCATCAGTATGTTCTGCTGAGAACCTTGTAGATGGTGACTTGGAGATTTGCAATCATGGTATACTCATTGTAATGATGAAAATTAGGTTTGAGAACCATGTAGGACCCAATAATTTGTTTGATGACCAACTGAGAATTCCCATAGTTGTTGATTCTCTTGACACACACTATAATGGCTAACTCCAGACTGAAAATCAAAGCCTCATACTCGACTTCATTATTGGTGCAAAGATTTGAGAGATAGTATGAGAATCTCATCACATAAGAGTCTAGAGTTAAGAGGACTATTACTACCCCTGCCTTATCTAGAAGAGTAGATCATGATGCTTCTCCTTTATGAAAGGAAGCTACACCATAAAAATACATCTCTCATTGGCGGTTCTTAACCTCCCCTAAGTTCATGATTTCTTCGTCTGGGAGATCATCACTAAGCGGGGAATCAGTAAGAAGTGAGTGTGTTGCTAAGAAATCTATTAGTGCTTCTCCTTTTATGAGAGGGGTATGAATGTGATATCAGCGAGAGAATGTGGACCAAACATAGAATGGCGATGCCATGAGATCTTGGGTTGATTGTTAGAAATCAAGTTCACCTTATGAAGCATATAGTGTCATAACTTTTGGGATGCAATGATTAAAGCCAATATTTCTTAATAGGTAGGTTTAGTAGGAATCAACGACTGAGGTAGTAGAGCACTCTCCTTCCTTTCATTTTGGCTAACAAAAATCGAGTCATCAATGCGGAGTGTAGAGGATGAGTGGCTTTGATAGGGAGCTACTGAACAGCGACTTTTCTTTGATGTCTTTAAAAGCATGTTGGCACTTGTCATCTCACTTAAATTTGGCATCCTTTTTTATAAGTGCTGAGAATGGCTTGCATCTTCTCGATAGGTTAGAGATAAAGCATCTTAGATATGCCAACAGACCTTGGAAAGATTTGAGTTGAGTTAAACTTTTAGGTGGTGGTATTTTTAAGATAGCTTTAATCTTTTATGAATCTATTTCTATTTCTAGGTGTCAGATAATAAACCCAAAGAATTTTCTTGAAGCTACTCTGAATGCATACTTCAGGGAATTCATTTTGAGGTTATATTATCTTATTCATTCAAAAACTATTCTCAATTCAAAGAGATGGTATTCATTTTCTTTTGCTCTTATTTACTAGATCATCAACGCACTCAACCAAGATGGATGAGTTCATTAAAGTCGAGTCATTGAGTCATTATGTAGCACCGATTTTAAGGCTGAAAAGCATGACCTATAGTAATAGATTCTAATGGGTTTGAAAGTAGTGTTTCTTTCATCCTCGAGCCATCTTGATTTGGTTATAGCAGATGACCATCCATCAAAAGATAATACATGAGATGAGATGATGTCCATCATTAATTTTGGTATAGGAAGAGAAACTCATCTTGACATGCCTTTAAGTTGAAATCATGCATATGCAAATTTGGTCATTCTTTTCTTAATTGGGATGCGCTAACCGTATGATATTTTCTTTCGATGAAACCGGCATCGATCTTCTTGACTTCAAAATGGCATGTTTTTTTATTTGTAATGCAGAATTGCTTGATAGGGTTGCGTTAGATTCTTTAGTTTGTCGCTATGGAGATAATCCATAGCTCCATGAAAAATAGTCTTTAAACTCAATCAATAGTCTAATTAAGTCATTGATTTCTTCTTCATTTAACAAACGATATATTAGATGGTTTTCGTCGATGTTGATTTCTTTAAACTTGTAAATTATTGAATGGTTCTCCTCTTCAAATTTTAGGTGCATCTTTTGATTTGGAGATCATGATCATAATTTTAAACACATCCTCATTGGGTTTGTAGTGTGAAAAGAATTTAAACTCAAATTATTTTGACAATTAGAGAAGTCATCCGAGAGTTGAATCTAGTGATCTTGATTGTGCATCATTGCCTTTTGTTCCAACTTTTGGTACTCTAACTTGCTTAGACTATGTAAAACCCCTTTAAAATTAAGAACACAAGATGAGTACCAATCAAAAGGCAATTCCATTAATTCTTTATTTGAAATATCCTCAAGTCACATTGGTTTATGGACTTGAGGATGATCAATAGAAATCTCTTGACATACTAGAAGAGCTTCATTAACTACTAAACCTTCAACTTTTAGATCTTGACCATCAACTTTGTATGAACTATGGAATTCACTTCCTGGTCTGATTTCTACTTTGGAGACTTGATGAGAAAATGCTTTGATTTATGCTTTGAGCTTGATCGGATCATTTGAGAATAGATTTAAATATCACCTTGCGGGAATATGAAGATTGATTTGGGTTGAGGCTTCTCAGTTGCCTTGATCTATCGATCAAGTAAAGAGATCTCTTAGATCCTAGTTGTTTGTAATCACCGAGCTGGATCTAGTTTGAGATTGAACAACTATTGTCATTGAACTAATGAGTGGGGGAACTTTCACTACGACCTTTTCTTACAGCTTATTGAGTGAGAGCGTCAGCAACTCAGCCACATTTGGACTTATTGAGTTTGACCTTTATAACCTACTCTAGTCTTCGACTTAAGCTATAGTGGGTTGGTGGTTTTATCATCGGACTAACAAATGGGGGCTCTTTCACTGCGGCCTTTTCTTGCAGCTTGTTGAGTGAGGAGAGCATCAGCAACGTAGCCATTTATGAGCTTATTGAGTTTGACCTTTAGAACCCATCCATGTCCTAGACTTCAGGCATTTGTGGGCTTGTTGAGTTTGACCTTTAGAACCCATCCATGTCCTAGACTTCAGGATGTAGAGGTTGATATTTTTCCAACTTAATTGATTGAAGCTTCTAAAATTGAGAGTTCTTCTGACTTGATCTCCAAAATTTGACAAGTTAGAAATGATAATTATAGGCTTGGGAGATAAACTTTTGATATTTAAGGTTGTATTTTCCTGTGTAGCAATAGATTCTTTTTGTTCTTGTAAGAACCTGCAACTTTCAATGATAATTATAAGTATACTCAGGGATTTCAGCATGAAGCTCGATGTCAACCTGAATCAGAATATATTTGAGGATCTTATCTAATAGCACAATGTCAACTCAAATAAACTTAATATAAACTAAAGAAAATGTCCCCTGTCTTGCAGAGGGAATTTTAAAGTGCATTTAGGAGAATTTTCAAGATGAAAATATATAAATACATCCATAGTTGAATTCATGTACTCTAAAGGAGATTTTAACATACAACATTGATTTCATATATAAAAATCTAAAAATGCCCTATGTAATGAAGAATTTTCATAAAGTTCTTCATAGTATGTTTATTTAGGGATCTCGGCATGAAGCGATGTCAACTAAATAGATATACTAAAAAAATACTTGTCTTGTAGGGGGATTTCTATTGTACTTCAAGAATGTGGTCATTAAGTATAGTACTTTTTCAAGTATCAACCATTAATTGGCAGCACTAGTCTTTCACCCTTTAGGTCGATGAGTTGGTATGCCCCTCCTTGGTATACTTTCTCAATGACAAAAGTGTCATCCCAATTAGTCTCAAATTTGCCACTAAATTTTTGATTGAGGAAAATTGGTCTTCTCAGCACCATAACCAATTCTCCTTTTTGGAATGTTCGGGGCTGCACCGTATGGTCAAAAGCCCTTGACATCTTTGCTTGATAGACTTCTAGATTTTGATGAGCTTACAATCTAACTTCATCAAGCGCATTGAGTTCCTCCATTCTCAGATGAGTATTTTGATCTTTAGTTAGACTGTATTGGATGGCTACATAAAGTAAAAACTTCAACTTTAAGCGAAGCTGTTCAAATACCAATGAATAGAGTGGCTTTTTTAGTGTCTTATAGGTAATTGATATATGCCTCTATTAGCTTGGTATGTCATTCTCTCTTATTTTAGTGAGAATCTTCTTAAGCAGTTTGACCAATGTCTTGTTGAAAGCCTCTACAAAATCATTTGCTTTTAGATTATATATTAAAGAGTATCATCAATCAATTTTATGTCGATCGATGAATTTATAATTCTTTACACTTTTGAAGAAGTTGACCAATGCCTATAATTATTTGGCATGGCACTCCAAATCTATAGACTGCATTATGTGTGAAGAAGTTGATCACTTGATCAGCAGTAACTTCTTTAAATGGAGTAGCCTCAGCCCACTTATAGAAATAATCAGTTGCTGCTAGGATGAAGCAATGTCCAACTGACGATGGTGGATCAATTGGTGCAATTATATCTGCACCCTAACATTCAAATGGCCAAGATGCTATTGTTGGGTGTAATGGATTTGGAGGTTGATGGATAAGATTCTTATGTATTTGATGCTCATGACACTTCTTAGCATGATTAATGCAATCTCTTACCATAGAAGGCCAATAATAGCCCATTCTTTTGATCTTTACTGCCATCTTGGGGCCTGACTGATGTGTATCATAAAATCCTTCATGAACTTCAACCATCACTTTGCTAGCTTCATCTACACTTAGATATCGTAGTCACATTTGTTCAAAGGATCTACAATATAAAGTATTGTTGATGAAAGCATAGCATAGCATTCTCTTATTGATTTGAGCTATCAGTGATTTATTATTTGGTAATTTGTCTTCTTTAAAATAATCGATGAAGGGTTGCCTCTAATCACGTGACTCTTTTACAATAAAGGCTTCACACTGCTTTTCTGAAGTAATATTATTCTTATCTCTTCTTGGTATAACTTCTTATTAATTTTGGGGAGTATGAGGAGCAACCTGAGTCACATCCTGCTATGTAAATTTGGTAACCCCTCTACCTACAGGGATTAATACTATACTGGCTCTAAGACTCATCGAGTAAATATGTCGATCATGACATAATCACCATTCATACTTGCCATTTCCTTAGCTATTTTTACTAAGCAATTGGCTTTGCTATTCTCAGATCGAGAGACTCGAGTTAGTGTTATATTTGGTATCTGCTTCATAAGCTCAAGAACTCACTTTTGATAGAAAGCTAACTCAAGCTTGTTAATTCTAGAGATGTCAAGTACTTGATTTATAATAAGCTAAGAATCACCAAAAATACGCAAGTTCTGAATGCCTATGAAAATAGCTTCTTCAAGACCTTCCACTAATGCTTCATATTCAGCTTCATTATTAGTTCTTGGCTCGATCAATCCATATGATCGTCTCATTATCTCTCCTTTTGGTGTTATGAAGATGATGTCGATTCCTGCTCTTGCTCTTGGAAAATTTAGATGTTAGACTTATTTGATCGATGAGGCTCCATCAAAGTACATTTTTCAAATTTATGATTTTTCTCTTTCATGAATGAGCATAATTTGCTCATAAGGCAAATCGTCATTAAGAGAAAAGTCCGTAGGGATGGGATGTGCAGCTAGAAATCTGCTAAGACTTGTCCCTTCACTTCTTTCTATAGAATGTATGTGATATCAAATTGCAAAAGCAATACTGCCCATCTTGCCAAGCAACCTATCAATGCTGGTCTTGTCATCAAGTACTTCAATGGATTGATCCTTGAGATGAGGGTAATCTTGTGAGATAACATATAGTGACGGAGCTTTTGGACTACAAAGATCAATGCTAGTGCTTCTCTATCAGTATCTCATTCTGCTCCAATCGACCTTCGGTGATATAATAAAGAGCATTATCTTTGCTTTCTTCATTATGTTGTGCCAACAATGCTCTGAGAGACTCTTCTAATATAGTTATGTTTAGAATAAGATGCTTCCCAGGAGTGGGCACTACAAGGATTGGTGGATTTAATATGTACCTTTTAATACTATTGAAGGCTTCTTGGCACTCATTGTCTCACTTGAATAGAGCATCCTTCTTCATTAACCTTACAAATGGTTGACAACATCCTGATAAGTTTGATATAAATCGATGGATGAATGCAAGCTGTCCTTGTAAAGAATGGAGCTGACGCAAACTCTTCGGTGGAGGCATCTCCATGATTGCCTTGATTTGAGCATGATCAATTTCAATACCTCTGTGATGTACAATGTACCCGAGAAATTTTCTAGAGGATACCCCGAATGCATATTTTAGAGGATTCATCTTGAGATCATATTTCCTGATTCTCTTTAATACAATTCTCAAGTCTTCGAAGTGATTTTCACAGTTTAGGCTCTTCACCACCAAATCATCAACATAGCATTCCACCTTTTGATGAATCAACTCATCAAAAATACATGTCATGGCTCTTTGGTATGTAGCTCCGGTATTTTTTTGCCAAAGGGCATGAATGTGTGTAATAAATGCCAATAGGTGTTGAAGATGTATATATTTTTCATCTTGTGCCATTTTGATTTGGTTGTATCCGATGATCCATCCATAAATGAGAACATGTCATAGTTGGATGTGTTTTTACTTAGTTCGATATTGGAAGCGAAAGTCATCTTTTGGGCCTTATTTAGGTCGGTGTCAATGCAGAGATGGATTTGTCTTCTTCTTCTAAGCGGGATAATGTTGCTATCCAATCATACTTCTCCTCGGATGAAGCACCTTTGATCGACTTTTTAGTTTTACGCAATTACATTCTTCAATCTTCAATCTCATTCTAGGGGCTTGTTTAACAACATTGTATCAGTTTAACTAGTTTATGAACTACACATCGGGGGATAAGCGGCATTTGAATATGTCGGGCAAAGTAATCCCAATTCACAAAGTAATATTTTAGCTCTTCAACTTTCTCATTAGGGGCATGAAAGTTGGATGGGGATCATCCTCGACTCTAGGTTGATTTCTTTAAGTTCAACCATAGTAGCTATTTTTCCACCATCTTCAAGTTCTTCAGGTGCGGGTATGGCTTTTACTTCTTCATCATTTTTTAAGAAGAATTTCATGGGATCATCTTCTTTATTCTTATTGAGTTTCGATCTCATTATATTATAAAATCTATTTTGATGAGATTTGGATGAACCCAGACCTTTAGTGATAAACTTATCACTTCTTCATGCTTGAGGACTTCTTTGGCTCCACATCTTGTTAAAGATTTGAGTCTATGTTTAGTAGTTCCAATATGAATTCCAAGCTTATGCATCATTCTTCGTAATATGGATAATATTGGTATTCTTTATTAACACAATCTCATTAGAATTTTCATGTTGAGTAGGCTCAATATGAAATGAGACTCTTCGATTTGTAAAATAGAGTTCTGTTCACTCTCACTCAATGGTGGCACATAGAATGTTATCAATTCTTTATATTGAACCTAGTGGATTGATTTCTTTGAAACCTTGAGGATGGGTATAATTTTGAGTGAGTCATCTGACTTTTCCAAGTGAGCTATCCTCCTTAATGTAACCTTCTGAACTCTATTTTCATAAGTTGGTTAAAAATTATAGTCTGAATCAGAATCACTTATTTCATACTCTGCCTTTCTTGAAAGCTTATAAGTTCTCTTAGATTTAACAGGAATATCTTCTACTTCTTCTGTGTCACTTCCCAAATAAGAAACGATTTCTTGATTTAGGTGCATAATCGAGTGCTTTAGAGAGAGTTGCCTTCTTTCTTCCCCTTTGCTTCTGCTCTTTCACTTTGTGAAATTATTTTTTAGTTTCTGAAGTGGATGCTACTGCTTTAAGAGGCTCTGCTAGCTTAGGCTCTTTGAGGATGAAGTACTTTGCATCTTCATAGATCTTTGCTTCATTGACGGAGAATGGGTGTAGGTTACCAGGAATTATGAATTCTTCTCCATCTTTTAGATACTTCATACATTGATGCATAGTTGATGGGACCATGCCATACTCATCATGTACGACCAAGAGAGCTCTAAATGATGTATCGACATCGATTACATGAAACTTGGCTTACGTATATAAATCTCAAAACTTGGAGGAGAATAAAAGAACCCGAGTTTTTTCCTTTTCATTGAACCATGAATCATCGTTATCTCTCCCAAGATGTTGGATATCAGTGATAATCCTCTAATACCTTTAGACTCATAAGATTGATAGAAGAACGGATCAATCAATTTGGTGATCGAGATGCCATCACTCTCTACAATAACATAAAGAGGATTATTATGATCTGTTGTTCCCAGCATAAGATCCTCTTCAGAAAATGTGATTACTGGGAGATCTTTAGTTTACAATACTTTAGTCATGCATTTTTCAGCAAAGTAAGCTTCATAATTTTCTAGATCTTTGAGAGCCTATATCAAAGTTTCTTGGAGATCTTTTGACATTAAGAGAGCCTCGTACACACTTAATTATGCGGGGATCTTTCTCAGATGTGATAGAATATTATAATCTATCTTCTTGATTTAGGCTTTATCAGGATTTATGGGAATGATATCTTTGTTGACTTTAATTTGTTTGTCTTTGTCTTTATTTGCATTTCCCTTCTTCGATGAAGGTGGTAAGGCTTTACCACTTCTCAACTGAACTTGAATCACCTTATCTCGCTGAGATTCTTCTGAAGTGGTAGTTTCTTCAAATTCTCTTCTTATTCTGGAAGATTGGCCAAAAGGGCTAGACTCATTTTTCAACGTCATACGTTTCATACATGATGATATCGATGAGTCTGACTCTTCTCCATCGAGAAAATATAGATCTTCATTTGAACTGTTATTATCTTATTGAGTCATTAAATAAAATTGGATATTAACTTTCGAGCTCTTCTTGCTTTTTTATAAAATTTTGATGGGTTGGTGAGTTTGTCTAACTACCCTTGTCATTTTGAGTAACCAATGTTGAAGAATATCTGACATCACATAGATGATTTGGCATGTCTCTCTTGGACAAGATTTACCATTATCTTCTTCATCTAATTGTGTGAAGTTTAGGCATGAAGTCTGCAAGCCTAAATGGATGTCTTGGTGATACTCTCTAAATTATTAATGATCTTTTGAGTTGTAGTTCTCTTCTTGATCTTCTTTTCTTGACTTCTTTGATTTATGAGGCCTACATTTAGTAGAATGGTTCTCATGATGTGATGAAGTAGCCTTATCAGAATGCCACTGAGAAGCCTAAATACTTGGTTTAAACATCTCTCTCAAGTCCAATATAGGTTCAAGTGGTAATTTTCACTTAACACTAGGGATATCTTTTAGCTGCTTCAACATCTTCACAATCTTTTGGATATGTTTGTCATTCTTCTCGATTCTTTTTATTTGTCTTTTCTTTGGATGATACGAAGAGGGCGTAATCATCCTTGTAGACTCTCTCTTTTGGGTTGACTAGAAACTGGGATATGTAAATTCACCTCACCAATACTTCATTTCTAGCCAATCTTTGAAGACATAATAATCTTTGATAGGATGACTGATCATTCGATGATAGGGACAGTAATTTGGATTCTTGACTTGATCTTCTTGCCTTTTAATTTACGGTAACTATAAAATCTTTATTTGCAAAATAATTTAGCCACACTGTCCCTTCTAAAGGAATATTCTTTGTTCATCTTTTCTTTAAGAGATGGTCGCATTCGCTCATCATCTTTTGTTACTTATTTTGGATGCTCCCCACCACTTGGAAAAGTTTGAGGTTTGTCATTGCCTCCTAATATTAATTTTGATTGTGGATTAGAATAGGCATGCTTCTTTCTCTTATCATCATTGTACATTGGTTGCTTTCCTTTATCCACATTATATATCACCACTTTTCATCATTTGAGCTATAGAAAGCGGCATGAATTTCATTTCTTCTTGAGTCTGAAGGTTTGTTTCTCTTTGCTTTATCTGCATAGACTTCAGACTTAGGGATTCAACTTTTCAAATTTAGCCACCCTATCGAGCAAGTCTGGAATGTTATGATCATATGCATAAAATGGTCTCATTTTATCATCCATATTGCCCATTAGCAATTGGACCGCATGTTCTTCTTCCAATTATTGCTCACACTTCATACTTAGGTTGCGTCAATGACTTATGAATTTTGTCACTGACTCATCTTTCCTCCTTTTCAGCAAGGCAAGGTCAGTGATTGTGATTTTCTCGGTTGCACTGGCGAACCTCTTCATAAATAAAGTTTCTAATTCAGCAAAGACTTTAACTGAATCATTTGATAATTCTGCATGCCATTCGAAAGCGGTTGAGGTCAAGCTACTGACAAATTGACAAAAATATAATGTATCGTTCCCTCCTTTGTTACCACGAGTAGCCTTAAATTGGGCCAGATGTTGCTTCGGATTACTAAGCTCGCTGAAAGTATTAAATTTTGGCACTGAGTAACCTTTCGGGTATGGCACTTGGTCATATTAGGTGGTAAGGCGACCCTTACCGCGACTTTTGCTACTCAGGCTATGTTGCCTTTATATTTTCACTGATTATTATTTATAGCTGAGCAACTATTGCAGTTCCAGTTGTACTAGCCAAATTTTGAATTATTGGCTGGAGAGGTAATGGGTAAACTTCATTCCTCGCTTCTTGTGTAGCATGTACTACAGGAGCTTGAAGTACCATAGTAGCTGATGATATATAAGCTATATTATTAGCTACTTATTGATTAGTAGATAAAATAGTCTTCTTGCCTGTGAATTCTCATCATGTTCATTCATTTGTACCATCATATCATTTTGCATTTTATCTCTCTCTTTGATTTTCCATTTGCTCTTTGCTTCTTCTTCTAGCATCAATCGGTCAGCTCTTCTTCTTCTTCTTCTATTTCTTGTTGTTATTCTGCTCCTTACTCATTTTCAAGAGGAGAACTTGACTGTCCTTCTCCTTGTACATTTGCAGAGACAGTTGTTGTTGGGGTATCTGACAACGATTATAAAAGCATGTATCATCTTGATCATTTCGTTCAACCATATAGACACCTTCGACACCCATGATCTCTTTTTCATTCTAGTCTTCTTCTTCTTCATTTTTAGCAAAGATCGAAGATCCATCCTCTATTTGCTTCTATGAAGACTCTTCTTCATAAGCATCAAATTGAGTTAGTTCCACAGATTTGTGTTGTCGATGGTGATGGGCGAGTTCATCTATATCTCTGACCATATAGACAACTTCCACTTCCATAGAATCTTCTTCATTATTTTCTTATTGCACATGAATTTCTGATCAACATTTCCAGTGGATCTTTGGTTCAATGTGCAGAATAACCTCTTCTTCTATTAAAGGACCATGATCAATGTCAACCTTCTCTTGTAGGGGTGGCGATCGGCGATGGGATCCCACAGGATTCTCGAGTGCGACCATCATATCTTTCATCTGATATCCTTTCTTTTGGGTATCCACTTACGATGAGTTGATTTTGAGGATTTACGTATGTATTAGATATCACACCTCTTCTATTACTCAAAGTTTCATTACGGGGTCTTGGCCTCCATATTTGTTTATCCTTTTACCGAGACCTTTTGATAGCGGATTCTTGGACACGCAGTCCAAGTGTCACGCCCTGATGCTCATCATGCACAGCGTACTAGGCTCGATGGCTAGTTACCAGAAGAGATGGCAACTTTCTTGGTGGAGCCTGGTATTTTCCATCACCACATGCCTTTGAAATCTTCTTTTCATTAGGCATCTATCCTTGGCTACTTTGAGAACTTTATGTATCCTGGAAGATAGTGTTTCAGGTTGTCTCTTCTGTGGTGGTGGAGCTTGGCCGAAGGTTGCTTTATTTTGTCAGAGCTATTCCTCTTTACCCACTTTAGATTGTCAAAGTTGTTGTGGGTAGGAATACTCACTTTTCGGTGTGATATTGTTTGTTTAGTCATTCAAAGGGGATCTGTGAGCCCTCGGCTTTTCTTCTTCTTCTATCTTAGTTAATTTGCTTCCATGAGGAAGCTTCATGATCATGCTTTCGTACAAAAGGTTTAATCAGCGTATGAGGAATTAAAGACATAATTTTCCACGGCGATTCTTTTCATCAGGGCTTGATTGACCTAGCCTTTTTAAAACTAAAGTTCTCTCGGAGAACTCCTTGGCTGGTTGGATTGAGCGGTTGGCCTGCTAGTAGGAGTTTCAGTAACTTGAGACCTTCCAGCATGGCCTTGGGTGAATGTACCACGAGTGGGTACTTCAAGTTTATACTGATGCAGAAATTCAAGCTACCAAATTGAATGGTAGACATCTCTGTTGATGGCGGTGTTGGCTAAAGATGTTTGCACCACGACTAGTTGAGCGGTGAAAGGAGTGCTTTGTAGATCCATTTACAAAAGTGAAAGATGGGATTAGTAATTAGCAATTATTATTTCACCCCATACTTTCAAGATGCGAGAACTTATAGAACAAATAATGGTGTAATAAAGATACTCTCTGAATGATTCATTCTACATAAACTCATATTGAATTTATTACACACTTAAATCACCATTTTTGTTTTAAATTTTCAAAAAATTTATTGCTACTATAGCACATATATGACTAGCCAAAGATGGAAAGAGAATCCTGTCCCTGGAGTCGAAATCATGTGGGCTCCAAAATTGCCATTAACCTCTCGATAATTTATTTGAAATAATTGAAGAGAGTATGATTAAAAGTGTTGGTGTAATTTTTAGAAGGTGGATGAGATAGTAGATAAGACACTACCCGAGATTTTTGCCTCATTTTTGAGGACTTTAGATCAGTTCGGGTTTCTATAGGCATAAGCCCTATAGTTAATTACCCCTCCCAATAAGTGAGAGAACTTTCATTAAAAGCTAGTCATTAGATGGTTAAATGTGCAGTATAAGTAGCGTAGAGTTTTAGAATTTAAGATATGAAATTCATCATTTTAGCTTAAACATGGTTGGGGAATGATGACGTGCACGATCTAGATCCCATGGTTCCATCATCTCGAGTCATGTCCCTAGTCTACTTAGTCGGAGGAGGTAATCGACCCAACCTGATAGAAGGATCCTTATCATGACACATGGGTTACGTCATCCAAGAAATCCTTATAGACACGGTGGTGTTTATCTAGAGAGTCTTAAGTCTACCTTAGGCGGAGGTTGTTTATCTTATCAAGTATATATGATTCACAACTCAAAGCGAGCCATTGGAGCATACGCTACGATTGTGATCATAATATAATGGAGCCGGTGGCCAAACCACCGTCGAGGACTCGGTCATAAGCTGCTTCATCTATGGAGCCTCTTGTAAGCCACGTGATGAGGACACGGGCCACATCCTTACTAGTGAGATTGATTGAGAGTGAACATAGAACACTTGATTTGACATTGGCTTTTTTGAGCTAGAGTTTCTTAATTTGTCATAACAAGCATTGGAAGGTGGATAGATTGAGTTTGATTTAAGTTTTTAATGTAGAGTTTCATTTAAGCAATTTTTTTGATTGCTACTTAATTTGATTTGAAAATTGATTAATTTGAATATATTTAAGAGCTTTAGATCACACTCTGTTTAGCTTGTAGGATTAGATCTTATCACGATAGAATTAATTTCTGAGATATTTCATTGATTTGAAACTCTTATTATAGGTTTTAGGTTTTGTTAACGGACGATCTAAGACTAAAAGCGGGAAGCAACTCATACAACATCCAGACTTGAATTTAAGCATTGTAGTGTTGGAGGCATAGTGTATAGTAATTTTAGTTAATTTTATGTTTGAATTATGAGATTGATTTCAGATTTTTCTTTTAATTCCAACTTTAGCCTGCGCAGCCTTTTCAGACATTAAAATTTGCACTTGAAATCTCTATGTCCGAGCACATGCAGGTGTTTATAGCTTAGATAATTTCACTTAATTAGTGATTTCGTTGATTTTGAAAATCATAATTAGAATGAAATTCTTTAATTTTTGTATTGAAGGAAAGCTCCATGATTTTTGTATATTTTAGTTTAGTATCGTCTTACATGCTTGTATAAGAGTTCTTGAATCCGTGTGAAGAAGGCATTATAAATTGATCTAATATATTATTAGATTTTTTGATTAATATTTAATATATTCTAATTTAGCTCTGTGACCTTTTAGACATTAAAATTTGCACTTTAAATCTCATGTACACGTCTGAAATTTATACTTAGATAATTTCTTAATTAGTGATTTAGTTGATTTTGAAAATCATAATTAGAATGAAATTCTTAATTTTTGTATTGAAGAAAGCTCCATGATTTTGTAGATTTTAATTTAGTATCGTCTTCTGCCTTTTGTACAAAGAGTTTAGATTGATTGGCAAAATATTTTAGTATAGGTTCAAAGGATAATTTAATTTGTTATTTTAAGAAGAAGAGATTTACCTAATTCATTTTCCCCTCTTTTATTTAAACTTTCCTACATTCATTTTCTCCTCTCTTTTTCTTTTGAAAACAACTCTCACTACCTCTTCTAATTCTATAAATAAGGCCAAGGGAGTTTCATATTCTATTCCATTTGTTTGAAGAGTTCGAGTTAGGACATTTAAAAGGGAGCAAGAACTTTAGTAGGCTTTCAATTCTGCTCAGATAAATTTTGTAAGTGTTTTTCACCCTTCTTTTTATTTTGTTTTACTTTTATGTTTGTTGTATATCATTTTACTTTCCCCCCTTTTTTTCTAAGTCTAGAAATTAGATAAAATTTTGACATTTTCCGGGGAGTGACATCTGACGGGTGTTGCTCTTCGATGCATTGGCGTAGTGAAGCGATTGTGTCTTGACATGACGATTTTCTCATTCTCGATCTGATGATCTTCTGAAAACAAGCGTATATATATATATATATATATATATATATATATATATATATATATATATATATATATATATATATATCCACAGATCATACATGTTCGACATTTTTTGCCATTTGTAATGCTCATGAAACGGGTTATGTATCAATTATGATATATGCGATGAAGTGCGACAGCAGAATCAAGAAGAATTGTCTCGATGTTATTTCTTGACGAAAATAGGAAAAGATAAAGTGAGAGTGCGTCAAAAATCGAAAGAAGATTAATCATTGATCGTTTTCTCGATTCTGTGGCGAAAATGCGGGATGGGCAACTTCTGGGCAGCGGACTGGAGTGGGATGTGGGCTGGAGAGATACGGGACGAGCTGACGGGCTGGTGGGCTGTAGGAAGGGCGCTTGCGGGCCGTGGGATACAGCGGAAGCAGGGGCGGTTTCGCGGCGGGCTGGCAGCGGTTTTGCGGGCCGGAGGCACGGGCCGGAACAGCAGGCTCGTGAAGCAGAAAGAAAGGAATGGTCCAGATCGGGCCGCCGGAATGGGCCGAAGCGTATGATCCGGCCGGAGGCGATGGCGGGAGAAGAGAGCAGTCAGTTTGCGGGCTGCAGGAGGCACGCAACAGGTCAGACATAGCGCGCAGACGGCCAGACAGAGAGAGCCACTGGAGGCATGGGCAAGCAGTCAGGCAAAGCAGGCCTGGCAGGGCACGTGCAGGCGGTGCGCCGCAGCGTGGCACAAACATTCACGGGAGAAACAGGTCGGTGGTTTCGCGAACCACGGGAGGCCTGGAGGACAGCAGGTCAGGCAGAGCGCAGGTGGGCTGGGCCGGACAGCAGGGGGCACGTGCAGGCCGATGCAGAGCGAGCAGTTTCACGGGAAGAGTGTGGTTGGCGATTTAGACCACTGGGAGGAGCAGAGGCGTGGTTTTGCGACAGCTGACCGGAACAGTGGCTGCGGAATTCCGCCGGAGTGCGGGCCGTGACGAACAGCAAAGCGCCAGAGGAGGTTGTGAGGGAGAGGGAAAATTACCTGTGTTTTCCATTTTCCACCGAGAGAGAGAATGCAAGGGAGAGAGAAAGAACGTGAGAATCTCGGGGACTGTGAGGAACCGTTTCGTTTTCTCTGAACGGAGAAAAATAAGAGTAATTTTTTCTCTTTTTTTTTTTTTTTTGAATAAGATAAACTAAAAATAGAGGAAACAGTTGAGCATGAAAATAATAATTTAGAAATTTTAAATAAATTTTAAATTAATTAAATAATTTTAATTTGAATTTTCGATAAATATATTATATATATATAATAATTTATTATTATACGTATATATATTTAAATGTCGGATGTCGTTTCCGAGTAATTGAGTCCATTTCGGCTCAAAATGTCGCCACTTTTTGACCTCGATTTTCGCATCATTCAAATTGAGTCAATGTGCTACTGATAGATTTTGGCGTTTGAAACGATGACTCAATCAATTTAGAAGCGGAGAAAGTTTGATCGCGTCTCGACTCGATATGTGCGCGTATTAATGTTGAGACGTCGGTTGTGAAAGTTGTGCGATATATTTATATTGGCCAATTTTGACATTAAGGATGAAGAAATCGTTCATTCGATCGAGTTTGACCATTTTGATGACGTCGGTGCATTTTGAGCTCGGTTTGCGCTTTGCACGAAGTCCACTAATTTGATTTATAGAGACGACTTATGGCATACATGGAGTTATGATATCTTCAAGTTATAGTAGACCAAGCAACATGTTCTTGAGTCTTGAGGGGAAACTCTTTGATTTTTATATTAGTGATGTAACCATTGAAATATTGGCCAATAGCTTGATTGTTATGTCCAAAGTATATTTTACCATAGTGGGGCATAATGATGATTGCCATTTAGCATTTTTGGCAAACCTCCTTATGCTTGAATACTTGAATTATTTTATTTTTAAGAACCTTACATAATTGAGATATTTAATGACTCAAAGTCTCTTCTCAATATCATAGAGCCATACATCTAATTAAATGGATCATATAGTTCTATTGAATGTAAGTGGGTGTGTTTTTAGAAAGTAATCCATCACCCACTGTATCATCCCTACTTTAGTTTGGACTAGATGAAAATGTTAGAACTATATTTGATCTTATCTACCAAAATTCTCAACAAATTTTATGGAGGATTATCTCTTAGATAATTTTCACTAGCTAATTCATTGGTCCTTGCAATGATTTTCAACAAAAAAAATTCATCAGGCATAACTAACAAAAATTTTCAATGAAAAAAATTCTCTTAAAATTCTACCATAAACTAAGATTAAAAAATTCATCCCATAGCTCCTCTCCTCATTCACCTCTCCACCCTAGACAAACACTTGTTTGGCATCCAAGCCAACTTGTTAGGCCTATTTTTGTCATTTTTTCATTAATTTATAGTAAATCTTGTTCTTTAGCTTATATTAGTCTTTATATTCATACGTTTGGTCTTTGCTTTTGCTATTTTAGAAGTTTATATTTACATTTAAGTTTTTTCTTTTTTGCTTAAGAAATTATGTTTTACCTCAACAAACTTCATTTACTAATACATACATATTTTGGTAAAGATTTGCATATTTATTACATCTATAAATTTACAAGTATATTCTTTATTAGATCTATAATATTTTAGGAAATATGCATTAGCTTTAAAATTTATAATGCAAAATATATTTAGTTTTAAAATTTAGTGGTGGAGAAATAATTTCTTAAAATTCAAACAAAATATTTGCTAGGGTTTGTAATTTATTTTTTAAAATTTTTAATTAAGTTAATAACTAATTAATTAAGTTAAAAGTTAAACTGACTTAAATGATGTGTACATAATTATGGGATATATGTAGGCTTTAAGTTAAAGTAGTTTTGATTTACAATGATTTTTTCTATCATTAGGCTTAAAATTTAAATTATATGGATATAAGGAGGCAAAGGCCATGGGTAAAATGAATTAAGTGAATATAAAGAGTCAAAAACCATCCTTTAATTTAGAGAGAAAGTTTAGATGTTTATGTGCAAAAGATGAAATTTAGACATTTCTAGCTCCAAATGAAGTTAGATTTGATTTATATTAGAGGGTATTTCAACCCAATTGTTGAAATTGGTTATCACATAGAGAGTGTGTGGTGTGTGTCATATGTTGACACTTGCTATATTGCTTCAACATATTTTGCACTATCTGAAGAGAGTCAAACATAAAGATATTAAAAAAATTATATTTGATGTGAATTATATTTTACAAAAAAAATATAATTATATAAGAAGAAAGTATATTACATTAAACAATAGTTTTATGCATGAAAAATAATTATTACCACTGCTAAAAAATAATTCAATGAATTAGAATTTATACAGCAATAACGCAAAGCACAACTATTAACACAACTTTATATTTTAGTACAAATGATAATGATTACACTATTAATAAAGATTGTACATTTATCATCTAATAAATAAATATAACTTACCTCAAGATGAATGGTACAAAACTCTAATTTCAATTGAGGCCACTAAATTGAACTAAGCAAAAGTCATATATAAAATAATACTAAATTAAAAATATAAGACTATATAAATAAATTGTCACAAGTAACATAAGTCTTAATATAGCTAACTCAATTACATTAAGCCATAAATAAAAGCATTGAGATTAATTGTTTAAAACTATATAATAGATTAGTTTGAACTTTGACATAGCCTAGATATTATCACAAATATGAGATGTTTCAATCTTCATTAAATTTAGTTATAAATTATAATACCCTAATCATAACCTAAGTAGTATATAATTAGCTTAATCTAAAAGAAATTAATAAGAAATTGAACTCTTCTCAATAACACATTGAATAGATAGAATGAGAAAGTCTTAAAGAAAGAAATAGGAAGGGAGGAGAAGAGGGAACTATAAGTAGAAAGAGGAATGCACGAAAGGAGAAGAGAAATGTAATAATATCTTTACTAATTTGTTGTCCAAGGAAGAGGGCTTGTAGTATAGGGAGAAGGTTTTTATCATTGACTCTTAGTTAAGCATGAAGAAGAAGATATAGTGAGGAAGGAAATTTGGTGGCTCAAAAGAATGATTGACTGCAATGGAAAAGAGGCACGCGATGCCCTAATGTAATATAATATTCTCTTAAATTTGCATGGAGAGGTGGTGAGAAGCGCACGTAAGATAGCACAATTTATGCGATTGGAGAAGTGGAGGCGATCACAAGAATTTTGCTTGTCTCTAGGTAGTCACAAAGTCTTGGTGTGGTCTGGCTAGCTGTGGTTTGCAAGCAAGAATATCGGTCCATTTTGGCCTGGCCGATTCAATTACATTGTATTAAGTGATTAGTTTATTGGTGAGTGCAGTGTCTCTGGTGACTTCAAGTATGAGTTGAGTCCATTTAATAATATCATGTTATTATATGTTGTTCATATATATATATATATATATATATATATATATATAGAGAGAGAGAGAGAGAGAGAGAGAAGCATCACTTATAATTCTATTAAATTTAAGATTAAGTTTTAATTTTAATTTTAATTTTGAATATTTTTTTAAGATAAAATTGTTAAATCTAAAGTTATTCATGAAAAATAAACTTGTCCTTACAAGAAAAATTAAATCATGCCTAGATGTGAAGAGAATTATTCAATTCTATTTTAAGTAAATTACAACTCAAAAAAAACAGCCGAATATTTTAAATAATATATTTTTTTAATAATTTCGTCAAAATCATAAAATTATAAAAACCTTAAAATTAACCGTGTGATAAACTCTTGGATAATTTAGTCAAAATATGCTTCTATTTAGAAATTATGAAAACAACAAAATTTAAAAGTTATTAAAGAGTAATAATTTGACCTGGTGTTGGATGGCAATAAAATAAAATTTCTTGAGGTTATTTTGCAATATAAAACAATTTCAGTAGTATGTTTTCCATGACTTAATATATTCTTAATATTACATTGTGGGATATTTTTGATTGGGAGAAAAATAATAGAAATATTACTCATTAAGAAAAACGTTTTTGGTTTATGACAAATTCTTGAATCTAATTTTATTTAAATTAATTTAATATATATATATATATATATATATATATATATATATATATATATATATATATATATATAGATATATATATATATAGACACGCGCACACATGCAAATCATATCAAGCACATAATAATCTTCTTTTTGTTTTCCTTTTGCAACTTCTTTATTCTATGTTTTTATCCATATTTATTTGGATCAAATTAATTTATAACTCTACTATTGGTTAATACACTCCTAGACTTAAGCTTACTGCTAATGTAGTACCTAAGACCTCCTGTTATCCTATAGGACCAAATTCTAATATCTTGAGGACCCTTAATCCCTTTATGTGTTTAACAACATAAAATTGTTAAAGAAATTATGATTTTCTTATTAGTGTGAGAAAATCATAAGAGTATTTATCTTAAATTATTTTATTCTTTAATTTAATTAACTCTTAAACATTAGCTTAATTGCATTTGATCCCTTTAAGTGCATTGCAAATTTTATTTTTCAAAGCATATCATTGAATGGTCATGTTTAGGATATAATTAATATTGGACTTAATTAATCCATAAAATAACACCAAAGATCAAAAAATACATTTGAACTAAAAAAAACCTATTATAAACCTCACACCCTAATTTTGAAGGTACGTAGGCATCCTATTATTTTTTCCTATAGCAAGTACAATATTTGGTGTAATTTTTATTTATTATTTGAGCTTTAAAATCAATTATAAACCTCACACCGTAATTTTAAGGGTGTGCAGGCATCATATTATCTTTTTCATTGTAGATTTAATCTTTGATATATTTTTTATTTATAATGAAAGCTATCTCTGATAATTAAGAAATCTTCATTACACAAAGAAAGGCTTTATCTTAGGCGGCTTGTTGTAGTATTATTACCTCAACATGTAAAGGTCCATCTATCATTGATTAATATAGATCTTAAGTCAAAACTAAACCCTAAGTTAGCTTAAGCCCAAATGGCATGTAACTATACTTATACTATAAAAATGTAATTAGTTCGATACGCAAGTTGGTACTATTATTTGAAACCACAACTCCATCAGTTCCCTCTCACACAATTTCAACCTATTGCTCAACCTAGTCACCCTTCGTCTCTCTATCTCTCTCAAATCGAGTTGAATTCAACCCAACTCCAACTTCTCACAATTGTCATTTCACTATATGCAACCTACATTCGCTAAACCCTCTTCCACTCTCTTTCTTCCTCTTTTCAAAACCCTAGATGTCACCTAGCTCCCCCTCTTTCTCCTTCTGAAAACCCTAGCCAACAACCCTCCATCAATAATATAGTGTTGATCTCACTTTTGGAGTGAGGACTCATCCTTCCCATCATAGACATAGGAACCTTCTAGGTACTTAGATTTCCCTAGTCATAGGATACTTCTAGTGATTAAGGGAACACTAAACCCAAGCCTAGAGACTTATCAAGGCATACCCTAAGCTTAGGATACGCCTTAGGACAAATGGGTCATACCTATCCTATGGCCTAAACCAACCCATGCATGTCCACTCATCCAAAACCAACCACAATCCAACACAACCAACATCAATTGAATTTTGTTTCTCATCTAAGCACCAAGCCAAATTGGCTTGCCCAGTTAGTTAGCTTTATTCCAACTCAAAGCCCATTCAAGTAAACCAAATTCAATTGATTTTCACAAAAGCACTCCAACCATTCAATAGACCATTTCAAACTCTTCCAATACTTGCAATCAAACCAATTGAACCAAATAAATCTAATCAACCCAAGTTAGCCCATTTGACCCAAAAAGTTCAAATGAGCCAAAATCCAATCAACCCAAATCAATTAAATCAAGGCCACCAAATCAATCCTAAATCCATCATTTAACTCTTCTCAACACCCAATTCAACCAATTCAACTCAATCAACCCAATCGATCCACTTGACCCAAAGTGACCTAAATGACCAAGTTGACTCAAACTTCAATTCAACCCAAATTGGATTGAATCAATTCATCCAATCCCTTCCATAATTATTGTTAATCATCTTGGATAGCCCAATTACAATCAATTTAATCAAACCAAACCAATTTGACCAATTAACCCAAGTTGGTCCAATTTGACCTATAGGGGAAAATTGGGTCAAATCTCATTTCAACTCCAATTGATTGAAGCCAATGACTCTAATCAGTCATAAATTGATTATTGAACATGATCCAACTTTCAATTGAATTCAATTTAGTCAATCTAACCCAATTTACCCATTTAGCCTAAATTGACCTAAAGGGTCCAATTGAACCAAATTCTTCCCAAATCCAAATTGATTCAAATCAATACCTACAATCATTCTCAAATGATTAATTGAACCTAAACCAACCCTCTACCCAAGACAATTTGGTCAAATTGACCAAATTGATCAACTTAGTCCATTTGGCCTAAATGAACCCCATATGTACCAAAATCAAATCCACTTCAAATTAAACCAAATCAATTGAACCAATACATTCCAAATGATCAATTGAACATACCCAAACCATTAGTTTGACCCAATTTGACAAATTGGTTAACCTAACCCAATTAAATCTAATGTGGCCCATGTGATTCAAATTGAGCCAAACCCATCCAAAAGTCTAAACCCAACCAAACTTGGCATGGCTCATCCTTCGATCACCATGGGCTTGCCCAAGTGGACCCAACCTATGGTGAACTTAGTTTGGGTCAAAACCCTTAAACCAACCCACCCAAATGGAAAAAAATCCCTATTTTGATGGGTTCTCCCACTCCCCAACCCTTGGCAGTTACCTTTGGCCCTTCTTGGACATGTTGATCACTGGCCCAACCTAACCCAAGGTTGTTGGGTTCAGTCTTTGGCCATGAGAAGGTGAGCTCACCCGTGGCATGCTATTGGTTCACTTGGAGAAGGAAGTACACCCCACGACAACCCATGCCACTTCCTTAGCCTCTCAAGCACCTCCACCTCAGCAGTCCCCTACCACCTCCGGCCACCTATCCTGGTTGGACGGCTGCCAAAGGCTGATCCAATCTCAGCCCTTCGCTCACTTGAGGAGGAGAGTATACCCCTCCAATCCATTCAAAATTTACAGAGAGTTTCCTCAGGGTATTCCGAGCAGTCCAAGACCCTTCCCCAAATCCCTAGCGCACTCCACTGCCGGCGAGACTAACCACCGAGCAAAACTGAGAGCCCATCTGTCCAACAGCACAAAAATCTCACCAAATCCAAATTAACTCTCCACAAACATTTCCCTCACCTCGGTGAGTCAAAATAAATCGATCCTTGATCGATTTGATCACCGAAATGCACTCCAAGATCAACTCCGGTGAGTTTTGTGGTGGCACTTGGTCCATAGAGGAATCGATGAGGAGGAAGCTCGAGATCTTCTCAACAGAGTTTTGTCTCTTCAAGATGAAGCTAATTTAGTCGACGGACCGCCAGTCTTTAACCCAGATGAGGTAAAAATCCTGCAACCATAGATTTTTCCATTAGGTGTTGGTCTTTTGTGAAATGAATTATGATTTTATGCCATTTCCACCATAGGATCTCATTAGATCTCTTCCCCATACATTTTGGAGTCAATGTCGTCCATGAGCTCTGGTGAGCTTGGATCAAGCAACGGAAGGCGGATGGTGTCCATCTTCCAATGCTCGGGGGACGATGGATCATCGACCATCTGTTCCACATGATTAGAACAGACAGTTGTGATTTAATTCACTAGATTTCTCAATTTATTTTTTTATGAACCACAAGATTAATCTTGGCCATCCAATCTAAAATCGGACGACGGGGATAAAACTGCATCCTACATCGCAAAGTCAGCTGTTGCATCGGACATTTTAAATAACCTATCCCGTGGCACCATGTGGAAAGCACTATCGCGCCTGCTTCCACATGGTGCTGATGATTTAATGAGTTAATTAAGCATTAAAAATATGATTAAATGGGCATAACTTTGAAAATTCATAATGAATTGTAAAAAAATCAAAAAAATATAAATATACCCATTTTGGAAAGGTTAAATAGAAGAAAAATTTAATAAAAATTAAATTCCTAATATTTGGTTAATGAATAGTGCTTAATTACGGTTTGAAGTTTAGGCTAATTACTCTAATTAAGGCTTAATTACTTGATTAATTGATCTCAAATTTTGTAGGTTGATTCTACAAGATGTCCTTTACTTTCCATAATTTTCTTAAAATTTATTGGCCATGTAATTTAAAGATTTTAAAATTTCAATCCTAATTACCCTCCTTAATCAATTTTATGTTTATTAAAATTTTAGTAAAAATTTAATGGTTAATGATGATTAATCATTGTTAATAGTGGGAATGGTGAGGAAAAATAATTAGAACCCCTTTCCTAATCATTTCCCTAAATGTATTTCCATAAGAGGGTTAATTAACATAGAATAATTACTAATTAAAGAGAATTAATGATCAAATCAGAAATTGAATTAAATTAATAATGGATTCAGGTAATTCAATTTAATTTATTAATCCTCCTTTATGTGTTTAATAACATAAAGTCCTTAAGAGAATTTCCCGTAGGTGTGGAAAAACCAAAAGAGTACTTAACATAGTTTCTTCCTTTAATCTAATTAACTTTTAAGCATGAGCCTAATTGCATTAGGTCCCTTAGGAGCATTATAAATTTAATTTCTCTTAAACATATTATTAGAGGCTCATGGTTAGCTGGTTAATTAAATTAAAGAAGCTTAGAAAGTGTAATTAAATTGATTACTTAATCATTTAAACATAACCAATACATAAAATTTACTTAATCATTCTCTTTAAACACATTAAGTCACCAATGTGGGATGGGGTAAACATCAAATATCATTTCTCCTCTTTAAATTTTAATAATTCAAAATCAAAATCAAGATTTCATAAAAACTTTGGTTAATCTTAAAGAGTTTTATTTGACTTGATTATCCTTAGGAATCAATGTGATTGAATACATCATGTGTCGATGTTTAATTACTCATTTTTAATTATTATAAATTTGTATGTCATTTGTTTCATACATCCATGTCTTTTAAAAAAATCAAAAAGAAAGAAAAATAGAATATAATCATATGTAAATTGCATGTGTTGAATTAATCTTACAATATGGTGTGACTATTATCACTAATAAATCTTAAAGTGCTTACAAATTTATAAGCCAATGGTGAAAATTTAAAGTGATGTTTGTTATGAATATTCTATGTGATTTACATTCACTTTTAATTTAAACATGTTAAAGGATTATTCTATTTTCATGATTTGTGTGTATGTTTGCATGTGTTTGAATGTTAGCAAGTACATAGTCTGGACATCCCGGGAATACGCAGCTTTTAAGTAGCCCCAATGAGGTCTTAGATTACCTCACTTCTCCAGTTTAACAATAGCATGTACTTGCTTAATTTCATTCCATATGTATACATGTATTAGAATTTGGATAGAACTTTACTTCACATGAGTAAATAATTTGTTATAATACAACTTTTGCATGATTTTCATCCATATACTTGTGTATATATTTATATGTATTTAAGATAGAAAGTATATAGTCTAGACATCCCAAGAACATGAGGCTTTAAGTAGCCCCAAGGAGGTCTTAGATTACCTCATTTTTATAATTTAATAATGGCATATACTTGTTTAAATCTCTAATACATGTGTATGTATAATTAGCTAAAGAATGAAATCTCCCTTTTCTACCAAAAATATATGCATTAATAATCATTAAAGTGTGCCAAAATACACACATGTACATTGCATATACATATGCCAAATTAAATATCATAAATAATGAAAATGAAAACATATGTATGTTACTAATGATGAAAAGGAATTGTATAATATTATATGTCATAGTGATTTAAATTCATTAATCTTAAGATTCCTTTCATGTTTGGATAAAATTCTTTAAGACTAGCCCAAACTTAAGTTTAATAAAAATGCTTGATAAGCATTCACTAAAGTAACCCAAGTCATAATAATATACCCTTAGAAAATAACTTAGGATAGGGATGAAGGAAGTAAAACTTCTTTCCTCTCTTTATAATAATTAGATATTAAATAGGCATCAAATGAAACAAAGAAAATATAAATTAAAATTACCCAATCCTTTTAATAACTTAAAGTGGAACATCCCCAAATGTTTAACTTAAACAATTACTAAACCTTAGATAATCATAATTCTAAAGTCTAACTAAGACATATCACACCAAACAGCACACACATTAGAATACTAAATCACCAATTCTAGCTTTAGGTTAGGTCGGTGTATGTTATGATGTCGTGTTCTATTTTGTGAAGTAATTTTTTAGCCTGGATGTTAGGATTACTTATGCGTAGACTGGATGTTAGGTCATTATTAACCTAATGATATTTTCTATAGGGGATTGTGCTAAAGGGGCTATTGAAATAATAAATATATATAAATGCTTCTTCTTGTAGGTTTCTTATGCCCATAAACATAATCATATTAGGATAGGTGGGCTTGGTTACTCACATGCAGGGTGCTAAGTCTAAATATATGGGATATAATTGCTTGGCTTGTATGTTTGTTTAGCTAACATCTATTTTGCAGGTGTAATTAGATTTTATTTTTCATACATGTTTAATTTTTGCAAATAAGATTAGGATTAGTGCTATGGGGTTTTGGGTGAGCAGTGGCTAGAAGGAAAAGACCTAGGAGGCCCTATGAAGCCTAGAGCAAAGCTAATCCAAAAGAAGAAAGTGGAATGAAGATAAAGAATGAAGACCCCCATAGCATCTATTTTATTGTAATTGTAATATACTTTTTTTATAATTCGGATTGTATAAGGATAGAGCTCAGCTACTCAATTTCTTTCCTTTTTGGGGTGTATGCAGGTAATTTTTACCGCTTGATTTTATTCTTTATAGAAATATATGCTTTTCATAGGTTTGTAAAGTTTGATGATTAAATGATGCATACTTTTCATAGGTTTCTTAAATTTGATGATTAAATATAACTACTTTAATAATCAAGATCAAGATAATTAAAATATTTAGCTGAATGTTAAATGTTATAGCATCATACATAACATCTTGTTTCTCTCTTGAATAGGGAGGATCTCCAATCTTGCGCGATAGAAGTTGCTTGACCTTTAAGGGAATCCCTTGTAGTGGAGAACACCACCTCCCGTTGATTTAGCCCATAATCTCATTTCATCATGCATATAGGCATAATTGTCACAAGCCTTAGTCCAAAATGAATGTGTCAAAATTATGTAGAATAATGTAAATTTATGCATTAGTCTAAGCCATGATTTCATGTCAATCTTGATCTAATCTCTTAGGGAGTGAGTCTAGAACTCTAGTTTTCTTCTTAATTAAATCTTAGCTTAGCTATCTTGCATTTACATAAAACCATCCTACATAATTTTGAAGCGTATGAGGTGTTAGCTAGCCACTCTAGGCGGTTGTAAATCCAAAAGAGTCAAGATGAGTTTATCCTCTCTTATGGAGGTAAACCATTATGTCCCATTTTTCGATTAGACTTAAGTCATGCTTTTAGCTTGTGCTAAAGCATCCTAGATTTAGGTTCTGAGGCTATTTGTTTTCTTTGGACTATGAGTATAAGTCCTCACCTCATAGACATTTCCACAGTCTTGTGTTGATAGACTATAAGCCCTAGCATTCTAAAAAAATTCCAACTTAAGCAAAAATAAATCCTCTCTCTTTCAAATATATATAAAGCCTCACCATATGGTAGACTGGGGTGCTCACAAAGCTTCCTAGTATCATGAGTTCTCTCTACTTATCTTCCTTTGGAATTCATAAATAAGTTTTTCCACTTGAACTCTCCCACTTGACTTTCATGAAAACCCAATCCTTTGATAGTCTACCTTTGAAATCTTTGAAAATATTTATTAACTACTTTAATCGAGAGTGTTCTTAGAAAATTCCTATTTCTTAAGATGTAATTAACTATGGAAGCTTGCTTCCATAGGGAACTAAAGAATCTGACATAAAATAAACCCCAATTTAAAGTAGGGGAAAGATCTATAGTATATATGAAGACTCATCTGTCTTAGGAGTCCTTATTAAGTGATTAGGTCCATTGTAGGGTGGTGTTTCCATCTTTTAAAATGGCACATCATACCTTAAAGTAGTACCTGATCATTTCAATAAATACCCTCTAAGATCTACGTAGTGTCTCAACGACTCCAAATTAAAACACTACAAATAGTAAGTCTTCTACTTTTCTCTCTTTATTTTCTTATGGTTCATCATTGATTTTTTTTTTTGTTTACATCATCATAGAAAATATTATTGCTTAGTCTTCTTCATTCTTAAAGAAAAGAAGATCTAATTAAACATAATTATATGTTTCACTCATTTATTTGATCTTATTAAACATTAACAATTTCTTTTAGAATTTAAAATATATAAAATTTAAGAAAATCCTAGATTAGTTTAAGATAAGTTTAATACCTTACAATGGCTAAATTCAATTGATTGTCATTTGGTTTTCAATCTCTAGTCAATATTAAATATATATTTTTGGTAGGTTTGATTTTATGTTATTTTGTGTGTTCTTTTGTGTTTTCAATCTCTAGTTAATTTCTCTAGTATATGTATTAATTTAGGGTACTTTTGTGTAGGTGGACATTTCACCTAATATAATTGTGTAATATCTAAATTTAGATCAGAGTTTCTCATTACACAAATTGAAATAAGTAATTATTATTTATTGAAGAAATTTACCCTTCATTGTTATGGGCATAATCCTTATTATTTGTACTAGATTCTTAGATATTTTATAGGATAGTCAGTCTTAGCACTACTATTTTTTTTATTGTTATACATATGTCAACATATTATTTGTACATGTTCATGATGAATAGTAAATTGCATTTGTAAGTTCGTATCTTACCTCATTGTCACATATACTCCTACACTTTTAATTTTTTTTTGTAATATTTATTTTCATGTATATCAATCATATTAAATGCAATAAATTTTATTAATGGAAATTCATAATTTGAAGTATCATATTTCTGGTCATATTGATGATTATACCTTTATTAATCACTTGTTGATGAGATGTGGATATGTTTATTAGTATAATAATAATTATATCGATGGTAAAATCATTTTTTTATTATGGCTAGCCATACCAACGAGTCCTTAGAGAAATCATGCATTATATTTTTCATGAGATTAGCACATAATTTTCCTTGTTTATGGTGTCATATAAAATCAAGTATGTTTGTGTGTGTGTGTGTGTGTGTATAAATAATTATATATGCATAATTAATTGGATTGTTATCAAGTAGTAATAAATGATTGATGTATTATTAGATGGACATAGTTGAGCATACCTGAAATGATAGCATTTATTCTAGTATAGGAATGCACAGTTGTAGATATTCATATATGTGATCATAAGTATATAACTAGTATAAGTTACATAAGCTTATGTCATTTATTTACTAATTCATAACTACTTTACAAGTAATAACTTAAAGACGTCAATTTTTTTGTTAGTTGCAATCATAGAATTTTTTCAATTGTTCATGTTATATGCCTGAGTCCTTTGCTATTTGTGTTTTAATAAGTAGTAATTATATACTAAATTTGACTCATCAAACTCATTTATTGTATTTTTTTTTCATAATAGTTTCTATCGGTGTAGTTAGAGAACCTTCACCACAAGAACCCCACTTGCTATTAGTCTTACAACATTATATTTGGATGTTAGTTTATGTTGTTGATGAACATTATTTTATTTTATTATTAAATGTTATTTGCTTTCTTGTTGGACTATTATTTGAGCTCTAATAATGTAATAAATTCTATTATTTCTATTATTATTGTCTTTTTAACTTTACTTTTATTGTGTATGTAAATTTTTCTTGTGAGTACAAAATGAATGTTCATATTGGTTCAACATATCCAGTGTAATCGGGTTGTCTTGCTTCCAGACCTATGGCATGACAAATGATATTAGAGCCTATGTTTTTACTCAATATTTTTTAAGTTTCTCTGATGGATAGTATGGTTGCATTAATTTGATAATTTATATATTATATTAATTATATGCCTGTATAATTTTTATTTTTTTATTTATGGTGTTTTAATTGTATAAAAGGCTATGAGAAGAAGAAGTGTCTCACACAACTAAAGGCTAGAGCTATTGAAGGAGTTGTACCTGTTCCTATAGAACCTTGTTCTCCTCTTCATGTGCATGCCACAATGCAATTCATGGGAACCATTATAACTTTACCCTCGATGTTGATGAATTTATTGCAATGATGACCAATGTGACTACATAACTTACATAAGCAATACAAGCTATCCACCAAGAAATCTAGCCTGCCCCAACATAAGCCCAACCAGCACTATAGCCTGTTCAACATACATAATAAGGTGTAGACGTAATAACAACTATTATGTTAAAAAAAATAACAACTATTGTGGCTCAAGTAAATCTCTTAGAAGTTGAATACTTAAACAAATTAAGAAATAATTAGACTCATTGGCTTGTACTAATATTAAAACTAAAATGTCGCAAGTCACTCAAACTAATAGAGTAATGCTTGATCAGGTGATGAACCAATTCATGAAGACACATCCTCCTATATTTAATGACGTTGTCAGACCCATTGAATCGGATGCATGGTTGCATGACATCGAGAAGAGACTTCAAGGTATTAAGTTCCCTGAAGAGAGTAAAGTGAATACCGCCACTTTTTAGCTACAAGAAGGTGACGAGATTGGTGGGAGAGTCACCGATGCAACACATTCTTACTAGATATAGTGGTTTTCTAGGTAGATTTTGAGAGACTATTCTTAGAACAGTATTTCCCAACTATAGATCGTGCAAAGCTAATAAATTTTTAAGGAAGCTAAAGAAATAACCAAAGATTATTCGTGAATACGATTCCTAATTTGCTTACATTATTCAATTTGTTCCTTATATGAGACAACATAAAGACCCGAAGATTTGAAATTTTATTTTGATTTGAGAGATGATATTTGGAGGTGTCCATTAGTTATCAGGTGCACCACATTCACAGAGTTGGTGTATCGTGCCATTCATGTGAAGATATAGTTGAAGGCATGCGAAAAAAAGACTAGTAAAAATGCTTGAAAATGTTAAACTACATGGAGTTTCACAAAAAAAATATCATAAGATTCTTCAAGGAGATAAGCAGAAGAGAAATCATCAATGTCCACACTATGATAATAGATACTCTAGGCATTACAATTTAATAATTAATAAAGGCTTTAATTGCTACCGCATTGAGAACAAGATAAAGGGTTGCCTCTCAAGGCTCAAGATCACGCTGTTGTAACAACTACAAAGAAGAATAATTCCAACGAGCATCATTATAAGAATGTGCGGCAAAAAAGTTCTTGTTGGTTAGCATCATAAAGAGCAATCATCAATGTCCACACTATGATAATAGATACTCTAGGCATTACAATTTAATAATTAACAAAGGCTTTAATTGCTACCGCATTGAGAAGAGCAATCATCAATGTCCACACTATGATAATAGATACTCTAGGCATTATAATTTAATAATTAACAAAGGTTTTAATTGCTACTGCATTGAGAACAAGATAAAGGGTTGCCTCTCAAGGCTCAAGATCACGCTGTTGTAACAACTACAAAGAAGAATAATTCCAAAGAGCATCATTATAAGAATGAGTGGCAAAAAAGTTCTTGTTGGTTAGCATCATAAAGATAGTGGCAAGGAATAATCAAGGTAGCATAATGTTCAATTCAATCAACAATGTAGTAATTTTTGGGTGCCTCCATTAGCAATAGTGATAATAGTTCCAATGTCATATCAATAGGCAAAACAAAAGTTCTAGTATCATCCATAATGACCTCAAGCTCAAGAACATTCTAGATAAGCAATTATAGCACATGTTTACACTATGACGCAGTATGAGAACCATAAGACTCCCAATGTGGTGATAAATATTATTTTTATTTTTAAATAACTTACAAAGGTATTATTTGACCTTAGGGCATCGTATTCATTCATATTTAACAAATGAGCATCAAGTGCAAAAGTTTCATCTTTAAAATTATATTTATATATTATTATGACATTGGGATCATCCATGATTATTACTTAATGTGTCAAAGATTATTACATTTTTATCAAAGACATGCATATGCCTAGTACACTCGTTATATTTTTATTAATGCAATTATGGGTATAGACTACTCTCTACTAATCATGTTGTTATAGATTGTCATAAGAGAAGAGTAAATTTCAACATTTCTAGTACAATATCTTTCAATTTTAATAATAGCAGAGGAGTAATATCTTGTTTAATATTAGAAGAAGCTTTATGCAAAATCCTCAAAATGTGATTTTTTTTTCTTCGAGAGGTGTCCTTACTTAGACATATTGTTAGTGGAGATAAAATTTTTATCAATCCTGCTAAGATTAAAGCAATTATAAATTGGCTGAGAATGAGTATTGTAATAAGATTCATAGTTTTCTTAGGCTAGTTGGATATTATAAAAGATTTATTAAATATTTTTTACTATTGCTACACTTCTAACTAAACTAATTTGAAAACTCATTATATTTGTTATGTCTAATTCTTATGAACAAATCTTTTAGAAGCTCAAGAATTGGTTAGTGTCAGCTCTTAACCTCATCATTCATTTTGGCATAAATGAATTCTAGATCTATAGTGATGCTTCACATCAAAGATTGGGTTGTGTTTTGACATATCATGGTAAGATGATATCCTATACATCTAAACAACTTAAAACACATGAGAAACTATTTTACTCATGATTTAGAGCTTACTGTGATTGTCTTTACATTGAAAATCTTGAGACATTATCTTTATGGTGTTCATTTTAAAGTCTTTACTGATCATTAAAGAGCAATTCTATAATGGGTTGAAGCCTGAGTTCTCCATGGATTAAGCAGGCACATTGAAGTTTAAAGATCAATTTTATGTTTCAGATTAATAAGACTTTGACTAGAGATACTTAGGGAAGCACACTTTACACTATATTTTGCATATCCTAGAATTACTAAGATGTATCAATATAAGAAGCTTTTTTAGTGGCCTGGTATGAAGAATGATGTGATATATTTTGTAGCCAAGTATTTAACTTATCAAATGGTCAAAGTAGAACATCAGAGATTATGCCACCTATTGCAAACTATTCCTATCTCAGAATGGAAATGGGAAGAGATCATAATGGAATTTGTTGTTAGCTTACCTAGATCAAAGCAAGGTCATGACATAATTTAGGTTGTGATTGCTAGACTCATCAAGTTAGCTCACATTATATCCATTAAGCATAACTATTCAATTGAAATGCTTGTAAAGATCTAAATTAAAAATATTATTCAATTTCATGGAGTTCCAATTATTATTGTGTCAAATTGAGATAGATGATTTAATTTCAAAATTTTGAAGAAAGTACAAGGATCTCTGGGTACCATATTAGACTTCAATACAACTTTTCATTATGGTGTTATGTACATGATGACTCTCAATTATTCAATTCAAGCCACTATTGATTCAAGAAGATTTGAGTAATGAAGAAGTGTATGAGTGCATCTTTGAGGGAGAGATTTGACAATTTTATCGTCGAGCAATTCCCTTTATCAGTGTACTGTGTTGTTTATTTTTGGATGTAGGGGGGACACCACACAGATCATAGTAGGTACTTATTGAAGTGATCAGGTACGACAATGAGATATGATATACTATCTCAAAAGATAGATATCACTCTTCAATGGACCTAATCACCTAATAAGGACTCCTAAAGGCATGATGAGTCTTCGAATATACCAGAGATTTTTCCCTACTTTACATAGATGAATAAAGTAGGGTTTATATTAAACTGGATTCTAAAGTTTCCTATGGATGAAAGCCTTCATAGTTAATTATATCTTATGGAATGAAATTCCTTAAGAATACTCTCGATTAAAGTAGACAATCATCATCTCTAAAGATTTCAAGGTTAAGACTATCAAAGGATTGGTTATGTTTGAAAAATCAATTGGAAAAGTTCAAGGAGAAGACTTATTTTGAGCTAAAGGAAGTGAGTAAGGAATACTCATGATACTAGGAAACTTAGTGACCATTCCAATATCTATGGTTGGGCTTTTATATGTTTGAAAGGGAAGAGAATTATTTTATTTGAGTTCAAATTTATTAAATTATTAGATCTTATAATCCAACAACATAAGATTATGAAAATGCCTAAGAGATGAGGATTTATGCTTGTAGCCCGAAGAAAATAGCTACCTCAGATCCTAAGTCTAGGGGGCTTTAGCATAAGCTAAAATGACCTAAATCTAAGCGAAGATGGGCATAAGGTTTACCTCCACGAGAGAGGATATAAACCACCCGATTGCTAGACTTACAATCACTTAGGGTAGCCATGCTAACTCCTCCTACGATTCAAATTCATGTAGGTAAGTCTTATGAATTTGTAAGATAGTTAGGCAATTATTAATTTAGAAAGATATTAAAGTCCTTAAACCTACTTCCTAAGAGACTAGAGCATGAGTGGTATGAATAATGACTTAATATAATGCAAAAAAAGTTTAAATTTTATTTTAATTTTGACACTTCATTTTGACAAAAGCTTTAGGATTTTGATGCATATGCATGTTGAAAGTAGATTATTAGCCAAATCAAAAGAGAAAGAGGGTGAAGCTCTATCAATAAAGGTTTCTCTCATAGGTCAAGCGATCCCTATGCGTGTAAGGATGGAGGCCCTCATTTGCATGAGTGATTCAAGATGATGCATGATATTAGACATATAACATATGGCTAATGGGTCGCTAAATCTTTTAGTTATATTATTAATATCCTAGGTTTTATGGTGAGGTTATAAATTATTTAAAATTTAATTAAGAGTGATTAGTTGGGATAGAAAATTTATTTTTATCCTAAGAGCCTAATTATCTATAGGCCACATATTAAAACATCAATCAAAACTATGAAAGGATATGCCATTTCTGATGCTCAATTTAAACATAACATCAATCAATTTTATAACTACCATAAAAGAATAAGAGGCTGATGTGGTCGGGTATCGATGTTCAACCCTTAAAGAAAAGATACGTAGCCGAGCTCTACCCTTATATAACCCAGAATCATAAAATAATAATTATAATTTATAAATGTTATGGGGGGCTCTTCTTTCTTCATGCTTTCATCTTCATATCTCCACTTGATTTGATTTGCTCACTTTGAAGGAATCACATGGCCTCCCAGGATAAAGCCTTCTAGCCAATGCTCATCCTTATCCCCCATAACATTAATCCCAATTCCTAATACAAAATTACATTGAAAGCATGAAAAGTAAATCTAACTACTCTTGTAAAATAGAGGTTAGCTAAACATACATACATTTCCCAAGCAGTTATATTTATAATTTGGACTTAGCACCATGCATATGAGTAACCAAGCCCACACTAACTTGAGTTATTCTTAGAGATTTAAGCAACCTACAAAGAGAGTATTTATATTTATTTTAAGCACCCTTTGAGGACAATCCCCTATAAAAAATATGATTAGGCTAACATCGACCTAACATCCAGTCTACGAAGCATACACCCTAACATCCAGTCTAAAATATACATCACAAAATAAAACATCCACCATACATACACCATCCTAACTTAGAGCTAGCAGTGGTGACTTAGTTCTAATGTGATGTTAAGGCTTGTGTGGTATGTCTTGCTAAGCATTAGAGTTATAATTTTCTAAGTGAAAGATTTAATTTAACATGGAGGGTTGATTTCACTTGAAGTTATCTCATTGATTTAAGAATTTTTAATTTATATTTTCTTTTATTTCATATGATTACACTAAGTAGCTATGTGTTATAAAGAGAAGGAAGAGGATTGTCCTCTTTCATTCCTAACTTAAACCACTTTTAAAGTAAGTTAATTTGATTTAGTTCTCTTTAATGAATGGCTTATTACATATTTTAAATTAATCTTAAGTTTAGGTTCACTTTAAATGATCATATCCAATGTGAGAGGCATCTTAAGATTAATCTAATTGAATTATTATTACATAATACATGCTAAATCCATTCCTTTCCATCACATGTAGCATGTATATGATTTAATCCTAAGTATACATGCATCACATTTTAGCATACTTATATGATGAATGTAGATATATATTTGAAATTTATATTCTTTTATGTAATTAAATTATTTAATCACATTAGTTTAAAGCTCTATCTAAATTATTATACAAAAATGCATAAGGATGAAATTAAATAGGTAAGTGTCATTGTTAACCAGGGAAGTGAGGTAATCAAATGACCTCCTTGGGACTAGTTAAAGCCTTGTATTCTGGATATCCAAACTATATACCCATTTGCATTAAAACATATGGAAATTTAAATACATGAATATGAGAAAGAAAGCTCCAAATCACATGACTAATTAATCTAAACACTTAGGTTATTATGAATGCATGCATTTTTAATAAAAGAGAGAGACTTTCATCCAAATTGTACTTTGTTTGGTTGGATTGTTTATGTATATGATGCAAAGTTTCATCCAAATTCTAGTGTGGAAATATATATAAATGAAATTAAATAGGTATGTGTCATTGTTAACCAGGAAAGTGAGGTAATTAAATGACCTTCTTGGGGCTAGCTAAAGCCTCACATTCTCGGGATATCCAAACTATATACTTATTAACATTCAAATACATGTAAAACCACATATGAATTAAAAAAAATAAAGCTTTACTTCACATACTTAAGTTATAAGTACATGCAAACCTATATGTATTCATAACTACTATCACTCTAATCAATAAAATTTATTTATAAATTTTATAAAAGTAATTTGAATTTATTAGTGATAATAGCCACACATATTATAAATTAATCCAACACATGCAAGCTTACATAAAGGAAAACCATTTAACTTAATTTATTTTTGAAAAGATGAATGCATGATTTCAAGTGGAATACAACATTTAACATGATTGGAAAAGAATAAATGAACATAAACACATAATTTTATTCAATCAAATTAATTTTTAAGGATAATCATATCAAATAAAACTATTTAAAGTAAACCAAAGCTTTCTTAATGCCATTTTTAATTTCATGTATTGATTTGATTTAAGGATGTGAGAGCAAGTTTGTTGGTCCTAATCCATTCCCATGTTTGTTTATTCATTTGGTTTAATGAAATATGATTAAGTTGATTTTATGAGTTAATTAAGTTGTAATATACATTAAATCCATTAATTAGCCCTTTCCTTTGTTACATTAACATAAGTACCCAAATAATTATGAGTCAACATGATATGCACATGCATTGAAAATAAAATTAGCAATGATCCTAAGAAATGAAAGGGCTTAATGTAATTGACTTATAATCAATAGTTAATTAAGCTAAGAAACTTAATTAATTACTCTTATGGTTTTCCCACACATGTGGGCTAACCATAATTTCATCAAACTCCTTTAGGTTATTCAACACCTAAAGATCTACCCAATATTTCATTAATTAATTTCTCATGTGATTATGATTTTAATTTGATTTGATTTAATACTTTAAGTAGTTAATTAATCATTAGTTAGTTTGACTTTAATTATGGATTGAACTAAGGGAAGAGGATTAGAAAGGAGGTCCCAACCTTATTCCATAAGTCTCCTCACTATTGACAATGATTAATGAGCCCAATTAATTAATTAGTCACTATTCAAGTTATTAATTAATCCTTAATTAATTTAAGAAAGTAATTAGAGCTTAATTAACTAATATTCCTAATTAATTAATCAATAAATCTCAAGAAAATTAGGGGAGGCAGAGGTCGTCCCATTAAACTTATCCACAAAGTTTGGGATTAATTACTTAAGTAAATAATGAGTAATTAAGCTAATTAAATTTTTAATTAAGCTTTAATTAAGCTCTAATTATTTTTTAAAATTAATTAAAAATAATTTTAATAAATTATCCTCATAAATACCTTTAATAATGAGTATTTATTTGTATTTTTATGATTTTTCTATAATTAGTTAAGATTTAAGGAAGTTTCAGCCATTAAAACTCATTAATTAAGCCTAATTAACCCTTAATCCCATCGATGCCACATGGCGTGCTGACGTGATGCACTTTTGACATGGCACCATGGGATTGATTATTAAAACTTAATCCTAATCAGCGTTTGTGTGGCGGTGGTGGATGCACTTTCTCGTGTGCCATCCAATGTAAGATTGGACAGCCACAATTAATCCTGCAGTGCTAAAATATAAAATAAGATTGATCTATCAGATCTAATCACGACCGTCCATTTCGATCACGCAGAATGGACGGTGCGTGATCTATCGTCACGTGAGTGAGGAAGAAAGGAGTCCATCCTCCATTGCTCGCGTGATCCGAACTCACCCAAGCTCAAATTGACTCTAAATGAATTTCACACCTTCACATGAAGGATCCAAAGGGATCTAATGGCTAGGATCACACGAGGTGAAATTTTTCTTCAAAAAGCTTTAGCGTATTTTCATACAAGGATTAGTTTTGTTGGCATAACTCACCAGAGCTCAAGACCAGTGCCAAATTTGATTGAGGAAGCTTCATCTAGTGGAGGGGAAGCTCTACTGATTAGCACGAGCTCCAATTTGAGGAGATTTGCTTGGAAGGCCAACACCCGAAGCGTAGATGGTTGATGTTGATCGAAGTCGATCGTCCAATGGTCGAAGGGCTCAGGCAGTGATTCTTTCTTGCTCGATGACCTCCAAGGATGGTGTGTGCAAAGTTATTACACTTTGATTGAGTTTTGAGCTAATGGGAATCAATAGGATGCCCCATTTTAAGAAGTTCGAGAATGGGAACTTGGGAAGTTTGAGAGGTGGAAATGTCTGAATTTGTCTTGGGTAGTTGGTGAGAATGCAAGCATGTGGGATTATGGAAATGAGGGTGTATACCCTTCCCTTGATGACGGCTCAAGCTAGTTTAGCTTGTGGATGCTTTTAATGGTGGCTAGAATGGCAAAGAACCTTAGTGGTTGAATGGCATGGGGAGGTGCCAAGGAGAAAGCAAGTGTCCTTGGTGGTTTCAAATGCTCTAATCGGAGGTAGATAATTTCACCTTGTCAGGTACCCAACCAGGTGAGTGTCAGGAACAGTGGACTAATGGAAGAGGCTAAGTAGTCAATGAAGGAAATGACCACTTACATGAGTGATTTGCCTCATGATAAGGGGTATCTCATCATTTAGTATTGGATTTAATTTGGACAGATTTGAAATGATTCAAAAATGGGTTAGCCCAAATTTCTTGTGATTTTGAGTTCATTTGATTAGGTTTGGCTCAATTCGACCTATTTGGATCAAATTGGGTCAAATCAGTTAGGTTGAATAATTTGTCAAATTAGGTCAAACTAAAGATTGGAAGTTCATCATTTGGGTATGGGTCATTGGTTGGTTGCAATTTGGTTTAGTTTTGGTTGACTCATTTGAGTTCATTTCCAAATGGGTCAAGTTGACTAATTTGATCAATTGGCCAAACAATTGATCATTCATTTGGTCAAATCATTGGAGATGATTGGGTATTTTGGAGGATTTGGATTTGATCAGTTCAAAGGCCATTTGATTCAAAAGAATTTTAGTTTTAATTTGATGGTTGAATTCAATTGATAATTTGATTTGAATTGAGTCAGGTTGAAAATCAATTTGATTTAGATTTTAATTTGATATTTTGTTTTTTGATAATTTTCAAGGGTCAAGAAATTGGTTGGTTTTGGAAAAGGAAGTCATTTGATTAATTGGGGGAATCAATTAGTTTCAAGAGAGGTTTGATTTGTTTGATGAGTTAAGGATTTCAAGAATTGACTTGGGTTTGAAATTTATGATTGATCAATAGGATGATCATAATCAGTAAATTTGAATGATTAATTATTTGGTTTGGATTGAATTTGGTTCAATAGGTCAAATTGGTCATTGGGTGAGAATCATTTAGATTTGATTTTGGGTTTAATTTGTTGATTTATATATGGGTTTGGGATTGATATATAAAATTAATATGATTGGGCAAGGATTTGGGATATTTGAAAAAATTGAAATTTGATTGAATGATAAGATTTATAGATGATTGAGGTGATTTGAAATAAAATCAATTGATTTGGCTTCAAAATCAATGGAATTTGGCTAAGAGGAATTGGTTTGATTTGATTTGATAGATTTGGTGAAGGATAAGAAAGGATGATGTAAGTCAATAATTTTGTATGATTGAATAATTGGCAAGGTTGAATTTGTAAAAGGTTTGATTGAATTTGAGAATTTGATGTATAAAAGGTGATATATTGGGAAGATAATTGATGAAACTCATAAGAGGAAATATTTGATTTGATTTGATAAGTGAAGGGGATATGGATGATTGACAAGATTTGAGGAATTTGAGTGATTAAACTTGATAAAATTAAGGCCAAATGATTTCCAGAAAATAATTGAGGCTAAAGAATTAAGTATAAGATTAAATTAAGTGTCTTTTAAGGATTTTTTTGTTTAATTTAACTATGAGTATATATAATTGACCCCTACTGGAATCAACCAGAATTATTTGTCATACACTCCAATATATCATAATTTATTCCATTTTTATAACAATTATGACAATTTCCACTCACCCACCTTTTTCCTTCTTTTTGAACACTCCTCTCCTTTCTCATTTTGAACCTTTTTTTTCCTCCTCCTTTGCCTTTACCACCAACCTCTTTTTTTTCAATAATTCTTTTCTCTATGTTTATCTATATTCTTCTTCTTTGTTAAATCATCGTTATTTCACTCGCCAAAAAGAAAATTTGATTAAACTAAACTATTGTTCTATAGTTATTTGAAATTTTTGGTGTTTATAATGTCGAATAAATTATCTCACTCATTTATTTAATCTTATTAAATGTTAGGAATTTCTTTTATTTATTTAATCTTATTAAATGTGGGCAATTTCTTTTAGGTTTTAAAATATATAAAATTCAAAGAAAATCCCTGATTAGTTTAAGGTTAAGTTAATAATTTATAATGACTATATTCATTGATCATTGTTAGGTTTTCAATGTTTTTAGTTAAAATTAAATATATTTTTAGGTAGGTTTGGAACTTATATTATTATGTGTGTAGCTCATACTATAGTGTATGTATTAATTTAGGGTACTTTTGTATAGGTGTTTCTAGTTGATTTTTCAACTTGTGTAATTGTACGACATCTAAATTTTCATACAAATTTCTTATATATTGAAGTAAGTAATTATTATTTATTAAAGGACAAATATATCCTTTGTTATTAGGGCATAATCCTTATTATTTGTAATAGATTCTTAGATATTTTATAAGTCTGCTAGTCTTACCATGACATTCTTTTTTTATCATGGATATGTTAATAGATATTTTTGCATGTTCATCATAAATAATGAATTACATATGTAAATTCTTATCTTGCTTCACTGTTGCATATACTTCTACACTTTAATTTATGGCTGCACTTGCAATATTCATTTTCATGCATGACATTCCTTTTAAATGCAATAAATTTCATTACTGCAAATTTATAATTTGAATATAACTATTATTGGTCATATTAGTGATTATACCCTTAATAACCACTTTTTAATGAGATGTGAATATACTTTTTAGTATAATAATAATTATGTTGGTATGAAAACTCTTTTTTATGGCTAATCGGATGGGTACTTAAAAAAATTATTGCATTTTAATGAGATTAGTGCCTATGTTTTCTAGTTCAGGGTGTCATAGAATAACTATATACATGAACTTAACTAGATTACTTTTAAGTAGTAATAAATCACTGATTAATCATTAGGTAGACATAGTTAAGCATAACAATTGAGATAATATTTATTTTAGCATAGGAATGCATGATTAAAAATATTTTATATATGTGATCAAAAGTATATAAATAGCATAAGTTGCATAAGCATATATCATTCATTTACTAATTTATTACTACTTTAGAAATAATAACTTAGGAGCATCAATTTCTATTAGTTGTGATCATTGAATATTTTCAATTGTTCATGTTGTATGCCCCATGTCACAACCCAACCTAATGTAAATCATCATATCAAGATGAGTCACGTTATGTTGAGATTGTAACAGTTGATTGTATACCCAAGATCTATTTAGAAGAATTTTTTTATCTAATTTCAAAACATAGAGCACATCATAAAATAAAACTTTCCAACATCATATTATTTCACAACTATACAATAAAAAATAAACACAATAATCGTGATATAATTCTTCTATCAATAAAATAGAATATTAACATGATTGTCAAAAGAATAAATCTAAAGTAGCAACATATCTAAGGTCAGGCTCTCAACAGTAACCAATAACATCTACTCAACTTGAGTCTTATCCTTTCTTGAAATAATAAATGCAAGTACAATAAGGGAGAGCAACCATAGCTCAGTAGGCTATTCAAATTCTACTATAATATTTAATACATAAAAGAGAGAAGACTAGATATTTGCCAAAAATGTCATTTTATAAATAATAAAATATACCTTACATGAATTAAAATAACATTTAAATAAATTATGTGCTATCAATAAAATAGAATATTAACATGATTGTCAAAAGAATAAATCTAAAGTAGCAACATATCTAAGATCAGGCTCTCAAGAATAACAACATCTACTCAACTTGAGTCTTATCCTTTCTTGAAATAATAAATGCAAGTACAATAAGGGAGAGCTACCATAGCTCAGTAGACTACTCAAATTCTACTATAATTTTTAATACATAAAAGAGAGAAGAATAGATATTTGCCAAAAATGTCATTTTATAAATAATAAAATATACCTTACATGAATTAAAATAACATTTAAATAAATTATGTGCTATGTTTGTCAAGTATAATGTCAGCATAAGAATTAATGTCAATCATAAGCATACATCGAGCAATAATGTAAGTAAAATGATGTTAGAAATAAAGTAAAATAACATAAAATAATAATTTATTTTTTATTTAGAATATTTATAGATTTCCCTTCGCCCACTATATATCTACTTCCACTTACGCCTCCACTTGTTCATATTTCCTATTTGACTCTTATATCTCCACTTATTTACATATGATTGGGTGAATAAATGCACATATAGATAATTTTATAGGTGTATAGGCATTTATAATTACACTTGAATGCACATAAAACCAACTATCCAGCCACCAACACTTCCCTACTTTTTTCCTTTTACACATATATTTTAATAAATAAACATTGAATATTATAAAATTCAACATATATAAATATTATCAAATATGTTGCAAAAATCTGTAAATGTAAGTAGGTACAACTAACAAGTAATATTGTCTAAGTATGTCAACTATCATAATCTACAAAATCATTTATATTCAATATTCATAACAATATTTTAAGGCTTTCTTATTCCATAACAAATTTTATCAAGATCAATATACTCACCACAATACACAAACGTTATACAACACAAAATTTTTGATGATTTTTTTTTTTGCATATGCCAATATGTTCAACATAGTATATTCTATAACATATTAGAAGTTACACGGTGAAAATTTTATAAATATCCATAAATTTGAGGTTGAACAAAATTTAGCCAAATAAAATATCAAAAATATACACACACAAATGATGAAATTGAAATTTAAAGTAGGCAAATAGTAGCCTAGAGTGGAACATTTTTTCAATTGGCCCGATGAACAAAATCAGCTCTAAGGCCCGTGAGCCATATTTTCAATCTCCTCTTCTCTCTCTCTCTCTCTCTCTCTCTCTCTCTCTCTCTCTCTCTCTCTAAGATTAAAATAATCAAAAAATGAAGGTTATTTTAGTGTGTTAAGCTATTTATATATAATTTTTTTATAAAGGCATATGTTGGTAATTATTCAAATTATTTTATTTTTATTAAAATTTGTAATATAACTCATTTAAATCATAAAATTAATAACTTCAAAATTTATGAAAAATATTCACTAATAGAAAATAAAAATATTATGTTAATGCTAAGGTGTCCCCCAAAAGCAATGCGTTGTATGGCCTAAATATAGTGAAAAGTGTGCAAGGACCCGCATTTGTCAGGCGGTGTTAAATAAGGGTTACATTATTATGAATGGAGAAAAGAAGTTAGTCCATGAAACTAGAATTAGGTTAAAAAATTAGAATATAGGTACTCTTACAGATAAATTAATGAAATTAATAAATATTATGATTCATAGGAAGATAAATATTTTATGTATTCAAGAAACTAAATGGGTTGATGAGAAGGCCAAGGAGATTGATAGTATAGGTTTTAAACTTTGGTATTCAAGTAGAAGTAGAATTAGAAATGGCGTAGGTGTGGCTATAGATAAAAGTTTGAAGGATAATGTTATAAATATTAATAGATTTGGAGATAGAATTATAGCTTTAAAGATTATTGTTGATATTAAGATTATCAATGTTATAAGTGTTTATACTCTTCAAGTAGATTTGGATGTAGGCTCAAAAAAAAAAATTTAGAATGAATTAGAGGGATTAATACAAAAGATACCTCAAAAGATATTATATTCGTGAAGCAGAAACATAAAAGTACTCCTATGAATGTGGAATAAGCCTAATTCTTCCATTTGAATTGGAATTTTCAAATCATCTAGAACTTCTTCTATGAAACAAGAAAATAATTTTGATCAAATAAACCTGCATAGTTGAGAGTTTGTTTGTTGTAGGACATACCTTGTTTCAAGGTTCATCTAATGCCATCCCACTTTTATTTTTTCTTTTTTTTTCTCCTTTTGATTCTATTTCTATATGTGAGGTGTGGACATAGCATGCTCTTATACTTAGTTTATACTTATTATCTTATGTATATTTTGTTGTATATTTTTTCTATTTCATATTGATCCTATATCTTATAAATAAAAAGTAAAAGTAAAGAATCCCTTATCTTATAGTAAAGAAGAAATTAAACAAATTCAATAATTCAGAATTCAATAAACAAATTACAAATTCAATTTTTATTTTCAATTCAATGAAAAATAATTCAAAAAAGAATAATAAAAATATCATATGTAATTCATTCATGAAAGTGGATGGAGAGATGGGTATTTTATCCGAGATTTGACAAATATCAATTGGGTCCGTTAGGAATGAATTATTGTGTTTATTTTATTGTTCCTACTACTCAAATTTCTATACAAAAAAAAAATTAAAATGGAATTTATTAGGGCTATCTGGACTCAAACCATAGACCTTCTCGTAAAATAGATAAAAGCGATTATTATCGAATTGATTTGAACTGTTTCAAAAGACCCAACATGTATTTTGTTGCATTGGGCTCTTTCATCAATGATGTAAAGATAAGTTAGTTCACCATATTTTTCTTTAGAAGAAGAGAATGAGATGGTTCCATGTGCTCGATTCATTATTTGTATCCGATCTAAGAGCAATACCAAAGTGTTTCAAAGAAGGGTGACCTTTATTTAGGCTTTTGCCTAGATCAACCTAAGTAAAATGTAGTCTCTATCACTCTGTTGCAAGATTAAAATATGAGACTTCATACACCTCAAAGCTCATAGGACAAAAAGAGGTTCTTTTGAGATTCTTATACTCATTATGCCTGGCATTGAATGGACTGGGCATTTCCCAACATTTTTAAATAAACATGTTGGTAGAGTGATAGAATATTTTATAAGTATTCATGGTGGCTATGAATTTGGACTGACTAATAAAGTCGATAGGACTATAATAAATTTTTCTTTAGCCTATAATTTTGTATTTGTTGATACTTTATTTAAAAAAATAGATAAACATATTATTACTTTTAAAAATGGATCTAGTAAAACATAGATTGATTATTTTCTGATAAGAAAAATAAATCATTTAGATTGTAAAGATTTTAAGATCATTCTGAGTAAAAATTTAAGTACCCAACTTTGACTGTTAGTTTTAGATTTTAAGATGAAAGATTGAAAGATGAAAAATAAATCAAATTATTATCTTGGATTAGATGGGGGCACTTAAAGAACACTAATAAAAATATTTTTAAGAGCATGCTACAAAATCTTAGAATTTGGGATGTTTATAAGGAAGCTAATGTTATGTAAGAAAAAGTAGCAAATAAAATTAAGCAAGTTACAAAAAAATTTGCTTGGATAATTAAAAGGAAAAGCTTCTTTTACTAAAAATAGTTGATGGTGGAGTCAGGATGTGCAATAAAAGATAAGAAATAAGAAGTATTCTTATAAAACTTAGTTTAGATGTAAAAATTCAAAAAATTGGGAAAGATATAAAGTGGCCCGTAAAGATTCTAAGACATCAATATATGATGCAAAAAAAATTTAACTTTTAGTGATTTATATAATAGATTGGATGCCAAAGAAGGTGAAAGATGTATGTATAAGTTAGCTAACCAAAGAGATAGAAGAAGTAAAGATCTAGTTTAAGTGAGGTGTATTAAGGATGAAAATCATAAAGTTTTTTCTTAGAAAAGGATATTGAAAATAGGCGGATGAGGTATTTGACAAATTTTTCAATGAAGAATCTGAAAATACAATTGATTTTAGCAGCCTTAATAGCTTAAATAAAAATATAGAATTTTTGTTTTATTGTTGTATTAGTAAATTTGAAGTTAGAGAAGCTTTAAAGAAAATGAAATGTGGAAAAATAGCAGGTCCTAATGATATTCTAATAGAAGTGTAGAAATGTTTAGGAGATCAAGGAGTTTCTTGGCTTACAATTTTTTTAATGTTATTTTAAAAACTAAGAAGATGTCAGATGAGTGGAGAAAGAGTTTATTGATTTCTACATTTAAGAATAAAGGTGGTGCACAAAAGTGTACAAATTATAGAGGAATTAAGTTAATGTGTCATACATTAAAATTATGGGAGAGAGTAATTTAGCATAGGTTATAATGTGATGCAGAAGCTTCTCATAATTTGTTTGGTTTCATGCCTGGTAGATCTACTATGGATGTAATACATTTGTTAAGAGGTGATAGATAAGTATTGAGAAAGTAAGGAGGATCTACATATGATATTTGTTGATTTAGAGAAAGCTTATGATAAAGTTTCAAGAGATGTTCTTCAGAGAGTTCTAGAAAAGAAAAATATTAATATTGGTTATATTCAAGTCATTAAGGATATGTATACTACAGTTGTTACTTGTGTCAAACACATGGAAGATTGACAAAATATTTTCCTATTTTAGTTGGATTACATCAAGGATCAACTTTAAGCCCTTATATTTTTGCTTTAGTTATGGATGTTCTTACTAGGCATTTACAAGAAGATGTACCTTGGTGTATGCTTTTTGCTGATGACATTCTTCTTATTGATAAGACTAGAGAGAAGTTCAAGAGAAACTTGAATTGTGGAAATCAACCATGGAGTCTAAAGGTTATCGTTTAAGTAGATCTAAAACTAAATATATGGAGTGTAATTTTAGTTGTAGAAGTTTTAGTGGTAGTGTTGTGACATTGGGTGAACAAGTCATTAAAAAGATTGAACGATTCATATATCTAGGCTCTATTGTTCAAAATGATGGTGAAATAGATGGATATGTTATTAATAGAATTCAAGTTCAATGGTTGAAGTGGAGGAATGCATCTATCTTGTTGTGTGATAGAAAATTATCACTTAAGCTTAAGGGAAAATTTTATAAGATGATGATAAGACCTGCAATGATTTATGGTGCATAATGTTGGCCAATAAAACAAAAGCATGTTGACCTCACTTTTGGAGTGAGTTCTCAATCTTCTCATTATAGATCTAGGACTCTTCCAGACACTAAGGCTTTCCTAGTCATGAGACACTTCTAGCACTTAAGTGAACACTTAACTTAAGCCTAGATACTTAGAAGGATTAATCATAAGAATAAGTAATGCCTTAGGGATTAGGATAATCTTCCTACCCCACAACCCAAATCTAATCCAGATTCACCCAATCAAACCTATAATTAAACTTAATTTCAAATCCAAATCTAAATCCAAATTCAAATTCCAAGCTGATTGAAGCTCATGATCAAATCTGAACTTGAAATCTTTCCTTAAGTCTTTTGAAGCAATTTCATGAAATTAGCCAAAATTCTATCTAAATCAATCCAAAATCAATTAATTTTCTCTTAATCAATTTATATCTTCAATTATCTTCTAAATATAAATCAAATCTACATTCAAATGATCAAAATTAAATCAAATTAAATCAAAACACTTTCAAAGTCCTTTGAATCAATTTCATGAACTTAGCCAAAATCTAATCTAAATAATACCAAATTCAATTGATTTTCTCACAAATCAATCATTCCATCAATCACCATTCCAAATATAAATGAAATCTACAATCATTAAGCCAAACCAAAATTAACCTAAGTCAAATCCAACTTAGCCCACTTGACTTGAAATATTCAAATGAGTCAAAACTCATTTGAACCCAAATCAATTGTAATTGAATTTATATATCAATTTCAAATCCATAAATAAACTCAACTAAATCAAACTCAACCCAAAAATCAAGCCAACTAAACTAATTGGCTCACTTGACCCAAAGTGATCAATTTGACTTATTTGAACCAAAATCTAATTAAATCCAAATTAAAGTGAATTAAGCCAATCCAAACTTCATGACATGATTGTTGATCATCCTAGGTTGGTCAATTATCATAAATTGGGTCAAACCACATCAACCTAGCCCTTTGACCAAGTCAACACTTTAATCCATATGAACCTAAACTAGCCAAATTGTAACCTGAGCCAAATCTATTAAAACCCATTATTCATACCAACCCAAAATCAATACTTGAACATGACTTGCTCTTCAATTGAGCCAAACCTAACCCAATTGACCCTCTTGACCCTCTTGACCCAAGTTCACCAAAATTGACCTAAATGGCCAAAATGGGTCAAATCAAAATCTAAACCAAATTGACTGCAAAATTCATTCAATTGAGCCCAATTGACACACTAGACCCAAATGACATATTGAACCCAACTTGGCCTAAAGGGTCAAACTAACCTAAAACCCAATCAAATCCAAATTGAACTCAATCCAAAGTCTACAACACATTCCCAATGATCATCCAAACCCAAGCCAAGCCATGAACCCAAGCCAATTTGGCCAATTTGGTCAAATTGGTCAACTTGACCCATTTGACCCAAATGAATTCAAATGAAACAAAATCAAATATAAACCAAATTAAATCAAACCAATGACACCAACACATCCCAAATGATTGTATGAACTTGACATAATCCTTGGTTTGACCCAATTTGACCAATTGGTCATCCTAACCCGATTTGACCCAATTTGACCTAAATGGGTCAAATTGAGTCAAATTGAACCTAATGAACTCCAAATGACTTGAAATTTGGCCCAACTCACTTTTGACTCATTTCAAATCTATCCAAACCAAATATAATGCCAAATTACCATTATACCCTTCGATCAAGGGTATCACATAAGACAAATCACCTATGTAAGTGGTCATTTCCATTCCTTGACCACTTGACACCCTCCCAATGGTCCATCTAGGCATCTGGAACACTGCCCAACCTGACTCAAGAGGTGGTTGGGTTGGCCATGACTCATGGGGAGGTGAATTCACCTCACCTCCACCCATTGGAGCATTTGAAACCCATAGGAAACCCACTAATGCCTCTTGGCAAACCATCTCCCAAGACTTAGCCAACAAAACCAAGCCACCTAGAATGATTCTGCATTCCCAACCACCACTAGCCATAGGACACCCACTAGGAGCCAAAAAATCACCATTAATAGGGATTTTTGGCCACCATTATGAAGAGAAAAAGAGAGGCCTCTGAAGGTTCTTCTGCCATTACACACACTCCAAGAGCTCCTCCAAGAAACAAGACCCCTTTCCCCACTTCCTTTCGGCTAGAAAAACATCAAAATTGAGCGGATTCCAGCAAGGAGATGGTGGTCATTGGTAGATACAATATTCCAAGGGGATGAAATGGTCTAGATTCATCCCAAGGCTCTCACATCTAGGAGTGCACTCAAATCAACACAGCCGCCAGAAATTATCCTTTGAGGTAATTTTCAAATCCTTTAGCCATGGGTTCCTTTGTTTGTGATGATGTTTGCTTGATTTTAGGAATTCTTCTTAGGCATCCCTTGCATCTTTCATTTTCAACAATCCTAATGCAAAAATAGGAGTTTTTTTTATGAGAATCACCATGAAATTGAGCCCAAACGGATCCCATTATGTTCATTTTTGTGATTTTTAGGCTCGATTTCATCGCTTTCGTCATTTTTGGGGAAGACGGTATAGCAACCGTCCGACCTCTCTTAATAGGGATAGACGGCTGTGATTAGAAACAAACTTGATCTGATTTGGTCCCTCAGATCACGTGATTCAATCTGGATTGTCCGATCCACAATCGAATCGTCCGATAGAACCCCGCGCCATTTCCCGCTCAAAGGGCCACGCAGCACCGCGATCCCAATCAAACACCGCCACACGGCATCAAGTGCCATGCAGCCCCATCATGCGGTGATGCATGGAAATGCGTGGTCCAGTCAGCGTCGCGTAGCGCTGACTGGTTTAAGTAGAAAATTTGAAGATTTTTTTATTTTAAAAATTATTTAAATTGCCTGAAATTTAAAATTTTATAACAAATAAAATAATCAATAGAAAATTGCAAATAAGGCTTCATTGGATTCTTCTTTCTGAGCGGAATCCAATAAGCCCAAAATCCTCAATTTCTATAAGATATTTTGAGCTTAATTTAAGTTTTAGTGAAAATCAAATTTTACTAATTAAACCAAAAAATACACATCATATTGATCTGAAATTTCTAGAGATTGCAATTAAAGTTAAAATATACCTACCATAAAAATTTCAAGTTAAAAGAATTTCTGATTGAGAGATATTGAATTTTGAAGCTCAAATAGCCTATTTTAGTAGAATAAATTAATAGACTTTATAAAAATTATGAAAATTTATCTAAACAGGCTAAAACTTTAAAAAATTATAACAAATCATAAAAAAAATTATAAAAATATAAATAAATATTCATTTTGAAGGTATTTTAGAAGAGAATTTATTAAAAATATTCTTAATTTATTTTGAATAGTAATTATGGCTTAATAAAATTTAATTATAAAATTAATTAACTTAATTACTCTTTAATTACTTAAGTAATTAACTCTAAACTTTGTGTGTTAATTCAATGGGATGCCTCTGCCACCCATGATTTTATTGGGATTCATTGTTTAATTAATTAGAAAAATAAACTAATTAAGCTCTAATTACTCTTTTAATTTTTTAATAATGAATTAATCCAATGAACAGTAATAAATTAATTAATTAAGTAGCTAATTGTTGCTTAATAGTGAATGAACCCATGGGAAAAGATTAGGGCCTACTCCCTAATCTATTTTCTTAAGTTTATTTCATTAATTAATTAATCAAGGCTTAATCAATTAATCAAATTGAAATTATAATCACATGAAATCTCAATTAATGAAGTCTTGGGTAGACCCTTAGGTGTTCAATAACCTAAGAAAATCCCAAGGAAATTATAGTTAACCCACATGTGTGGGGAATTATAAGAGTGCTTAATTAAATTTCATAACCTAATTAATCATTAATTATAAGTTAATTACATTAGGTCCTTTTCATTTCTTAAGATCATTGTTGATTTAATTTTCAATGTATGTCCATATCATATTAGCTCATAATTATTTGAGTAATTATGTTAAGGTAAAAAAAAAAGGATTAATTAATGGATTTAATGCATATTACAACCTAATTAACTCATAAAATCAACCTAATCATATTTTATTAAATTAATTTAATTAACAAATATGGGAAATGGGTTAGGATCAACAAACCTTTTCTCACATCATTAAATCAAATCATAACATGAGATTAAAAATGATAATAAAGAAATATTAGTTTATCTTAAATGATTTTATTTGATATGATTATCTTTAGGAATTAATTTAATTGAATGAAATCATATGCTTATGTTTATTTATTCCTTTCAAATCATGTTAAATGTTATATGTCATTTGAATTCATGCATTCATCTTTTTAAAATTAATTAAATTAAATGATTTTCTTTATGTAAAGCTTCCATGTGTTGATTTAATTTAATATATGTGTGATTATTATCACTATTAAATCCAAATATAGTTTTCAAAAGTTTATAAATGAATGATGGCATATGTAATAATGATAGTTATAAATACATAAGAGATGTATGTGCTTATAGTTTAAAGTGTATGAAGTAAAGCCTTCTTCCTTTATTCACATGTTGATTTACATAAGTTTGGATGGTAATGAGTATAGTGGAACATCAATGAGGCTTTAAGTAGCCCCAAGGAGGTCATTTGATTACCTCACTTCCGGTTTAAACAATAATGGCATGTACCCATTTGATTTCATTCTTATGTATTTTAACATTATAATTTAAATAGAGCTTTAATTCATATACATAAATAATCAATTAAACAAAATACAAGTTTTTCATGATTTTCATTATCTTGGTTATTTATAAATTCATATGTATTTAAACAAACAAGTATATAGTTTGGACATCCCGAGAATACGAGGCTTTAGCTAGCCCCGAGGAGGTCATTTGATTACCTCACTTCTCTGGTTTAACAATGGCACATACTTGTTTATGTTTTCATACATGTGTGTGTACATGTGATTAAAGAATGAGAATCCCTCTTTTATATTAAAAATACATTCATCTATAATTGTTCAAGTGGTTGAATTGTTTAATCATATGATTTGGAGCTTTCTTTCCTATGTTCATGTATGCAAATTTACATATATTTGAATGCAAATGGATATATAGTCTGGACATCCCAGGAATACGAGGCTTTAAGTAGCCCTAAGGAGGTCATTTGATTATCTCACTTTCCTAGTTTAACACGACGTACATATTTAATTTCATTCTTATGTACTTTGTATAAGAATTTTGATTGAGCTTTAAATTTACACATATTAAATAATTCAATCAATAAAAATATAAATTTTAGACGTACACATACATTCATCATTTAAGTGTGCTAAAATATGTTGCATGTATAGATACGCTTAGGATTTAATCACATGCATGTTATGTGAGATGGAAAGGAATGGTTCATTATATGTCATGTGGTAGTAATTCAATTAGATTAATCTTAAGATGCCTAAATAGAACTAAATCAAATTAATATATTTTAGAAAGTGGTTTAAGGTAGGGATGAAAGAGGGCAAATCCTCTTTCTTCTCTTTATAACACTTAAATGCTAAGTGTAAATCATATGAAACCAAACAAAACATAAATTAAAATTCTCAAATTAATTAAATAACTTGAAGTGAAATCATCCTTATGGTTAAATTAAATCTCTTTCACACCTAGAAAATATAACACTAATGCCTAATAAGACATATCACACAAACCTCAACACATACATTATCGTTAAGTCACCACTTCTTGCTTTATGTTAGGTTGATATATGGCGTGATGTATGTTTTATTTTGTGATGTAATATTTTAGACTGAATGTTAGGGTGTATATTTCGTACACTGGATGTTAGGCCGTTATTAACCTAACCATATTTTCTGCAGGGGGTTGTGCTTAATGAGCCGCTATAAAAATAAATATAAATGTTTTACTTGTAGGTTTCGTAAGTCCCTAAGCATAACCCAAGTTATGACAGGTGGACTTGGTTACTCATGAACAGGGTGCTAAGTCTAAATTATAAATATAACTGTTTGAGTTGTATATATTTTTAGCTAACACTTATTTTGTAGGTGTAGTTATACTTACTTTTTCTATTTTTTATGTAATTTTGTATTAGGAATTACGATTAGTGATATAGGGGTCTATGATGAGCAGCAGCCAAAAGGATTTGTCCTGGGGTGCTCTGTGATGCCTTTGAAGTGGAATAAATCAAATCAAAGGAAAAGGAAGAAACATGAAGACATGAAAAAATGAAGGAAAGAAGACACCCCCCATAGCATTTATTCATTTGTAACTTGTAATTATTCTTTCATGTTCTGGATTGTATAAGGGTAGAGCTCAATTATCCATCTTTTCTCTTTTAGCATAAACCCCATCACATATCTTTATTCTTTTATACAATTTATACATATTTGATTGATGTTGTGTTTATATTGCGCATTAGAACAACATAATTTTCATAGTTTTTTTTTTAATATTTGATGTTTGAATGTATGACCTAGATGCGATTAGGCTCTTAGGAAAAATTAAATTTTCTATCCAACTAATAACTCATAACTAAAATCTTCTACAACTCATGCCTCACATTAAATCCTAGGTTGTAAATAAGATAATTAAAAGATTTAGTAACCCTTAGGTGTATGGTTGTACGTCTCACATCATGCATGCATCTTGAATCACTCTTGCAAAATGAGGGCCTCCGTCCTTACACGCATAGGGATTGCTTTACCTATGAGAGTAACCCCTACTGACGGAGCTTCACTCTCTTCTCTTCTGATTTGGCCAATCATTTAATCATTTATTTTATCAAAATGAAGTGTCAAAATTGAAAAAAAATTGAAAATATTTTGCATTAGATTAAGTCATTCATACCACCATGCTCTTAAAGTGAGTGAGTTTAAGGACTTAGTCTCTTTCTAAATTAATAATAGCCTAACTATCTTGCAAATTTATAAGACTTGCCCACATGAATTTGAATCATAAGAGGAGTTAGCTGGCGGCCACTCCAGCGGTTGTAAGCCCAGCAGTCGGGTGATTTATCCTCTCTTGTGGAGGTAAACCTTATGCCCATCTTCGCTTAGATTTAGGTCATGCTTTAGCTTATGCTAAAGCTCTTTAGATTTCATATTTGAGGTAACTATTTTCTTCAAGCTATAAGCATAAATTCTCACCTCTTAGGCATTTCCATAACCTTGTGTTGGTGGATCATAAGCCCTAGTAATATAATAGAATTTCAACTCTAACAAAATAAATCTCTTTAATTTCAAATATGTAAAGCCAAATTATAGGATACATTGGAATGCTCACTTGGTTTCTAGTATCATGAGCATTCCCTACTCATTTGGCTTCCAAAATAAGTCTCTCCGTTTGATCTATCTCATATAATTTTCCAAACATAACCAATCCTTTGATAGTCTTAACCTTGAAATCTTTGGAGATAATAATTGCCTACTTTAATCGAGCATATTCCTAAGGAATTCACCTTCTTTAGGATGTAATTAACTATGGAGGCTTGCCTCCATAGGGAACTTAACAAACCCGGCTTAATATAAACCTTACTTTACTTTTTCATGTAAAGGAGGGGAAAATTTTCTAGTACATTCAAAGACCCATCATGCCTAAGGAGTCCTTATTGGGTGATTAGGTCCATTATAAGGTGGTGATTTCTATCTTTCAAGATAATGCATCATTCTTTAATATCATAGCTGATCACTTCAATAAGTACCCTCTAAGATCTGCATGGTATCCCACATCCAAAAATAAATAACACAAAGCATAACCCTAAGTTAAGTGTTGCAAAGATGAGGATGCTCAAGTGGATGAGTGGCTTTACTCTTAATGTGAAATGATTATTTGAGAATATAAGCTGAGAGATAGAGATAAGCATTTTCCTTATGTTAAGAAAGGTAAAGGTAGAGGTAAACCTAAAAAGGCTTGGTTAAGATGTATAAAAAATGACTTTAATATACTTGAATTAAATGAGAATTTGACTCATAATAGGACATAATGGAGAAGAAGGATTCATGTAGCCGACCCCACATAGTGGGATAAAGGCTTCTTATTGTTGTTGTTGTTATTGTTGTATTCATGTAATAAAAAAACATGTTTAGAACACACTAGAAAAATAGTTTGTAAATTGAATATAAAACACATCCTAAAAAATTAATTAAATATATTAAGGTAAATTTTGACTTAACAAAATTTTGTTCAATCAAAACTACAAAAAATCTATGAATAAACCAATATGAATTTAACTCTAAAACTAATAAAAAAATCAATTAACATAAAATAAACATGTAAATCTTACCAATTCCAAAAATTAGATAATTATAATAAAGTCATTTATGCTTTAATAAATAGTAGTTACCTATTAAGTTTGATTCATCAAACTCATTATATATATATATATATATATATATATATATATATGATTTGGGTAGAATTATTTCTTGTTATTATTTATATATATATATTTTTGAATTTTAGCTTATATTTATTTGTTGGACATTATTCTATCTTGTTATTGAGTATTATATGAGCACTAATAATATCATGAAATATTATTATTTTTATTATTATTATCAATTTAACTAATATTATATGTGTAAATTTTCTCTTATGATTATAAAATAGATTTTTATGTTGCTTCAATATATCCTATGTAGTCATGGTTTATCACTTTCCAAACATGTCGTGTGACATACAAGGGATCAACAAACTTTACTAAGTAACCAAGTTCTAAATACTTGACTTAGACCCAAACTACTAACTTGGATATTATTATAACTTAACACTTTTAGTTCACCATAGGTTCCTATCATAAATCAAGTTCACACCTAACCTTAGTTTAGCTAATTGGATCCTAGGTTAATTATGATATTATTAAATCTTAACACTATTAATTCACTAGTTGGAGCCTACCATAACTTAGGTTCATGCTTAACCTTAGTTTACTTATTTTGATCCTTATGTTGATTAGAGTCAACATTTTATCAAATGTAGCCTAAAACCTAATTCTAAACATAATCTTCATCCAAGGTTTTCAGACCTGCCTACTTAAGCTCGTTAAGTTATAAGTTGACTATGGTTTAATCCTAATCAACTCTAAACTAGCCTTAGATCCTTGAGGACTTATATATTCTTAGCTAACTAATTATACATGCCTTCAGATTGTCCTATTCCCTACGGGAGCCTAATTTAACTTCATGGATCCTTATGATTTAATTTTGATAAGCTTTGTTGACTTAAGTAGAACCATGATTAATCATAGCCTAATTCTTACTCTAGGCCTAATATAGTAACCAAAAGGACCACCAATGATCTTGTAGGCACATAATTCCATTTCTAAATTAGATTAATTTAAAGGACTTGCATTGGTCTCATGGACACATCATCTCTTTCCTTCTAAGAATGTAATCTAAAATACATGTTGAACTTAAGTATTACAATCCCCCTCATCTTACAAGAAGTCACATTATTAAACTTTAATTATTAATGAAATACAAGCCCTAAAAGTCTATTTTATAATCTCATATTTTATGATAATAAATATATTAAAAAATAGTTTAATGGTTATTTAAATTTGTGCAAATATACAAAAAGATCTATCCGGACCGATATTCATGCATAAGAAAACCATTATTTAAATTAAGAGTATTTTTCCTTCATATGTAACATTAATATAAAAAAGAAAATAAAGAAAGATAATAAACAAGTAAAATGATCTAATTATCATATATTTCAAAAATGATCATGTATTTTATATAACCCCTAAACATATTTTAAAATATTGTACATACTTATTTATAAAAACTAATTTAAATAAAAATATTAAAATATATAAGTATAACTTTGCAATAGATTTTGGACCTTTAAAGTCTATGGGACTCTATAAAACTTTAATGCTCTATAATAAAATTAAAATTTTAAACTACACAAAATTAAATAATGAGTCTTGTAATTTTTAATGGATCTCTAAACTCTTCATATGCTTATATGAATATTTTCAAGTATAAATTAAGCTATTTTTACTAATAAGTAGAGATTTTAAAACTAACCATTTGTGGGTTAAATATGCATCAAAGGAATTTTTTCTATATATTCTTATTTATTATAGTCCTATATTAGTCTCAAGAAAACCTAAGAAGAAAAGAGTGCAATACCCAAATTTATTTTGTTTTAATTTATAATTATGTGTACTCCATCATGGTTTCCCATATCTTAAAATTTTTATATTATTATAATAGTCTCCTTCAAATTTTATTTTTCTTTTGTATGGTGGATGGTTTTATTCCCTCAATAACATCCTAATTACTTAAGATTATCTAGTTTTACTCATCATAAGTCAGTCACACCTAGCCTAGAACATTTAATTCTACTACTAAAAATTGATCTATAACTCTTATATAGACTTATTGTCCAAATCCTTAAATGCAAATCCATACTTTATCAGTTTTTTTTTTTTTGGGAGTTATCAAACCCGTCTGGTGAGGATGTCGTTGATTATCCTGCGATGCGGCCTTCATTGAAACACGTGTATGGTTTTGATTGATGTTTGCGGCGCCTCCAGCGGAGGAATAACTTCGGTGGGGTTCTAGACCCCCCCAGAAAGCTAGACGTGGGTTACTTTATCAGTTTTCAAGAATATGCCACTTGCTTGTCACTAATTGAGATTGAAGAATATGCTTTCAAGCCTAACTATCCAAAAAAAAAAAAAAAAAAAAGGTAAGATCTTATAAGATTACTCAAAAATTAGATATTCAAGGGTGGATTCCAAAGAAAAATGGGTCAAAACAACAAATCAAGATTCAGACCATTACAAGAAAGAAGAACCAATGTGAAGAACTGATACAAAATATTGAATTAAGATTGAAAGAACATTGGCCAAATGTAAGAAGAGATTTTGATAGAAAAAATCTTCTATTTCCCTTAACATTTAATTCTTATACTCCTCTTTCACTGCTCTTTATAAATACCTTTGATTCACCATTGTTCTCCCCAAAAACCACAGTATTTTGGAAGCCTGCAGTTGTTGCTTAGTGTTAGAAATACTTATGTAAGATAGAAAAATTATAAGTGTAGTTGCTTTGCTAATAGAGTGCGATAGCTGGAGGATATGATCTATATTGTGTAGGGAAGCCCGACTATTTATTATAGAGGGAGCTGATCTCGCAACCGCTGACAAAAAATAGACATCGCTAAGGGTACGTTTAGTTTGCTGAAAAAGGAATGAAAAATTAAAAAAAATTCAAAGTAATTGAGATGTAATGTATTAGAAATACTAAAGAGTTATTTGATTAGGTGTAAAAATAAATGTAAAAAAGTTTTTTTTGTGTTTTATTTAAAGTAAAAAATAATAATGTAAAATTCAAAAATAGATAATGATAAGAGATGATGATAGCTGACTACTAATGATGAAGACGATTGAAGAGGGACAGCTCAAGACGGCTAGCGGCAATCAATAATTGTGATGAGGACTCATAATAGCGGCTACAATGATCTCAACTTTGAGTATTCAAAATTAGGCCAAAATTAATAAATTTTAAATTTATTAGAAATTAACTTGATGATGTAATTGAAATTCTTGAAATTTACACTACATTCTAAATTATTCATACCAAACACCAATTGTACAATTCCCTTCATTCTAAATATATTACACCACAAATTCTTCAAACCAAATAACCCCTTAATTTAAATCAAAGCATAGCTAAAATTTATAACACAGCAAAAAAAAAAAATAGTTCTAATCCATAAATTCTAGCTACCAACTTTAAATTTTAGACAAAATCTATGATGCATTAATGTGTAATAACGACTTGAACATAATATGACACGAAAGCAAGAGACATTTATTATTAAAAAAACAAAGACAAGATCACACATCAAGCATGACATTATAATATATTTAAAAATTATACAATATTTACACAAATTAAATTAACATAAAATGAATGAAAAATAAACAAGCACCTAATATTATAAATTATTAGCTTGAAATTAAATATATATATATATATATATTTATCTATTTATAAAAAAAAGTAAATAAACATATATTATAAAAAAATCATAAAAAATAGAGTAGAACACAGATAATAGTGCCAAATAGCTCTTAAATTATTTAAGTAATGAATATTAAAATAAAATAGAAGAGGTTGCCTAACAAAATTTGTTTATACAATATACTTTTAAAGATAAAATTTATTATTCGGGGCATTTATCTTTGACATATATTTGTTGATTTTTTTTTTAGTATCAATGCAGAGAGAGAGAGAGAGAGAGAATGTATGATTGTAACATAACTGTGATAATTAACAAGAGCGGCTTTACATCCTGAACTTTATAGAGAGAACGAAATCAACAAATATTCCTAAAATTAAATCACAGTTTTTATTTTTATTTTTAAATGTGCATCTAATGATTTCTCCATAGTAAGAGGGTTTTCATAGTACAAAGCTGGATCAATGATGGCAGACATAAAGGAATGCTCAAGTGAGAACAGTTAACGGCTAGTTTTCATTTGAATTTAAAGATACAGGAGGTACAAGGTCCATATATGTTTTTAAAACAAGAAACATGTGATTAATTAAAAAAATATATATTTAGCAAACAACCATCCAAATAACTCGAGTTAGAATTCTCATCTTTGTAGACCTATAGCATCAATCATAATCTTTGCCGGTCACAATGGCGTCAAGCACTTATCTGCATTATATATTTTAAGACCAAGTAGCCTCAAGCTTCCAACAAGTTAGTGAAATAATATGATAAGAAAATAAATCACGCAAGATTACCTCAAATAGTTGGATGGATTCAACGATTAAAATAAATAATATGGAAAATAAAAAAGGAATGTCTGCAATTAAAAAAAAAGAAGAAAGAATACCTATAAATTGGATTGTCCAATCACTCTTTCATTAGAAAACATTTTAGTTATAAAAAACATAATTATGAAGGAATGACATAGGTTGTCCTCAGTGGTTCATTGTCTTCTGATAAGTTACCTGCAGTTAACCGAAAGCTATTTTAGAGGATATATAGTACTTCAGATACCTTTTTGTGTTTAGAACACTACTATGATTTGCTACATCAAATACTCATAACAAAAAATAGTTTAAATAATTAAAAGTATGGAGCTTTGTATTTGCTTATGTAGGTAAAATTCGAGTTACTGATAAAAGAGATCGTGTTAAACACCATGTATTAACTTTTATCTCCAACTAATTGCGCTCACATTTTATTATATAAAAAATAAAGATATGGAACAAAAAAAAAACAGCATAAATAAGAAACTAGTGATAAAAAAAATGAAAAAAAGCATACCAAAGTTGAAGACTTCAGCAGCTCTCTGATTGCCATTGTAGCATAACATGAAGCAGGGAGAGTAAAGCCTAACTTCAAGGCCACCTTTGGAACAGAATAATTACACTCCACTTGTGTAATCTCAGTATTTTGATCCTCAGACACAGAACTGTCAGATTCATCACGTTTTTTGGCTTGCAGATAATTTACTTTGTCATCCAGACTTGTATTAATAGAATTCTTGTTTGTCACCAAATCAGTGAGTTTTGGCCCAGAAATGATATCTAGATCTGTTTTTGCCAATGATTCATTGATATCTGTATAAGTCAGCAATTCCCTGTAAAATTCACATCAAATGCTTTAACAGATTCTTCAATGATAATTCTTTGGAAGTTCAGAATAGTTTACTCACCAAGTATAATCTATAGGACGCTGGAAAACACGCCTATAATCTCCAGTCATGTTAGTAATTGAGAACTCCCTTCAGAATTAGAACAAAAAGATCAATTCAAAGAGAAAGAGAACATAAATTTTGGTTGGGGCGGGAGGGGTGTGGAATGTGATTTATGGAATTTGTGTATGTTAAAGGTGTTAGTAACTATGATAAATGCACTTTTTTCAGGGGAAAAGGAGGTTTTTTCTAGTATGAAGTAGCAAAAGTGTTGCAGCAACTTACTTGACGCCATGAACACTTTCTGTCAAGCTGATACCATCCTGAGTCCAGATGTTAAATAAAAATAAAAATAAAATATTAATATTTTAAATGGATCATAACCAAGAAGAGAGACATGTCTTATTCAATTTGTTGAAAGAAATCCTATGAGATGCAATATTAAAATGGCTCTTGACTCTGATCCATGCAAGTCAAACCAGATAAGATTGCATTTGCATCTAAATTCATAGAGAGGCAATTTGTTGCCAATATTCAATTTAATAAACGTATAAACAAGAGGACTCAAATATAAAAATCCTTGCACCACCCTGCAGTTGAGACATTTACTAATGCCTAAAGGAACAAGCAAAGCTTTCACTCATAAGATTTTCATTAAAAATGCCTATATTTGGTTTTATAAGTTAGTATCATTGTTTACTACCAAGATAAGGCTACTGATGATAGACCTCGATAGGAATGCTCAAGAGAAACGATGAATTCTTCATCAGCATGTAAAAATCTGCCAAAAAGTAAGCTCTTTTAAACCACCGTGAACAAAACCCTACATTGTCTGCTTACCTTCTTAGCTATATCATGATAAATTCCAGCTATATCATTGCCCGGATAGATGGTCCTTGATCTGCAATGAAGTTAAAACGGTGCAGGTGATGATAATCAGGTAGTTAATGACAAAAAAAGTAAGGTTCAAATTTAGACAAACAGAGTACTACAAGAACTCACTTACCCAGGTAAAGGAAGTACAACATCTTCGAATGTATAACTACCACAAACCAAATCATCAGAATTTATAGTCTGGAACAACATAGAGTTGCACTCTCAAAAGAACATAATGCACTACATAATCTACATGGAATGCTAGCTGTGACTAGAGTACACAATATATGAATAGCTAGTAGATATAATTTATGAATAAGAGTTATGTGCATGAATTAATCTCTTACTTTTGAAGTCCAAATCAAAAGAACAAAAAATAGAACAAAAAAGTATTTCTGTGTGTATATAGAGTATTTATAAATAAAAATCTTATTCAAAACCTAAACACACCTTCACAAGCTGAATCTTTTCCTCAGGAAGCGTGGCATCAGATAGACCAGGTAAACTACTATTGTCGTCTCCAGGATCATGTTCATCTGTAGGTTCAACGTCCTCAAAAGAAGCTATTTTCTCAGAAGAATCGCCCTTGCAAAAGACCAGGTCTCCAAGCACAACCTGTGCAATACCTATTGTTCAAAGGACAATTTAGTGAAGGTGAAAATACACTTCTCAAATAAGCACACTTCCTAAACATTGCGAGCGACAAAATAAAATCTTCTTAGATATAATAATCATTCCCATCGGAGTCAGGAGTTATCATAATGCGAGGTACTGCCATCACTAATTAAAATAATCAAAGATGGATAACTCAACATCAAAGGTACAAGGAAATTAAAAGCAATATATATGTCTGTATTATATAATGCGCATGACTATCATATTCCTCAAAACTTTAAGGAAAATACCTTTAGTCACAGTTACATCATTCGAATGATTGAAATGCACACCAAACACAAACTTTTCTAACAAGAATTACCTCAGAATTACACATGACACCTAAATTGAAGACTTAACAAAACAAAAATAGCCTCATCCATTAAGAGATTATACAATGAATGCTACTAAATTGAAACAGACTATTATCATCTACAAAACCTCAAACTACATATCTATTTTTCAATTTTATTTCAAATTGATGGAACTAAATTTAAATAGATAGAGAACTACAAGATGAATAATCATATTAACGTAATATTCAAAACCTACTTGCAAGGTTATCATCATGCAAAGCACAATGAGAAATGCTAAAATCTACTCGGTATCAAGGTGATCTTAATTTAATGATCCACAAGAAAAAATATTGGAGACTTGTGAAGACTCTATCTCATATCCCATCATCTTAGGACTGGCAAGCCTTTGGATATTAATCCAAGATGAATATTAAATCCCATAAACTTAGCGATTTCAAACAAAATAAGCAGCATAGCATCAGAGAGCTATCTGACCCATATAGACTTCGGATTGCACCAAAATACCTAAAAGAAATGAAGAGTTCAGCTTGGATTGTGTGTGGAGTTAACCAATCACAGCTCCCAAAGCTAGATGCTTAATTGACGGAATTAGTTTTCTAAATAATGTTACACATGGGCAAGTTGAAAACATATAAATATTAGTAAAAAAAATCCGATAAATCTTGGCAAAATTGTAATCCAATCAGGCTCTTCTAAAGTGACGCAATTGTATATCACAATGGATGCAATGAAAAAAAAAAGATTAAAAAAGGACATAAGACCAAGCAGCCTCATACCATGCTTTCTTACTCTCATACTGGCAGCATGGTTCCACAAATAACTTTGGTAACTGTGCACATACCTAAGGAAAAGAATAATCAATAAAAAGTTCACAAATAATTAGTTACATAAACCCAAATTCATATGAATGGTCTACAAGTAGACTATGTGCATGACTCTTCTTTCTATGAACAAGCAACCAAACCAAACAAAAGAACAACATTTGGCATGCCAAATGTAAAAAGTCTCCTTGTAAGTGACTGAAGATTTAAATGTAATCAATAGACACAATTCTCTTCATCTTTAGTTCAGGACATATTACAAGAAGAAGAAATTACCAAACTTAACAATCTATACCAATTCAACAGTGCAATCATCGATCATCTCCAAACATAATCAATGCAAAACATATTTTCTAAAAGAAAGAAAAATGAAGATCAAGAACAAGTAAGATCATATGGCAATGTCAGTCATGGGCATCACACGACATTTTTGCCCAAAGTAGGGGTGTAAACGAGCCGAGCTTGAGTGAGCTAAACCCTTATTCGTGTTCGACTCGAATTGTTCAAAATGGCTCATATCAGCTGGAAATGGCTCGAAATGACTCGAATGCAATAATCCGAAAAATCTGTAAGAGGGGAGATTCGTACCTAGGTCAATCTTTTGCATAACAAAAATTTTAACCACTAAACCAATTATGATATATATATATATATATATATATATATATATATATATATATATATATATATATATATATATATATATATATATATATATATATATTAATATAATTTTATTTCGAAACATCAATAACGATTAGAAGGATTGTTATGTTTCAGTTTATCATCGAGCTTGAAATATTTGTTCTGCTCACTCGGTTCAACGAACGAAACCACCTACTTAACAATGTTTCAACAACGAGCTTTTTTGACAACCCTACCCAAGAGAGAAATCAACATGGCACATGTTATAAGCATGTTAAAAAATGAAAAGCAAAACGTATGTGCATTTTTTATCATTTAACTGGCTTAGATTCCAATTCTCGATATTAGATGACATACATTAGTCTAAGTGTCCTGGGTATGCTTTGGAGAGCCTGCAAAAAGTTGCCCGGGCATTTCTTTAAACATTGTATCTGTAAATAGAAAAAAAACATTAGGCAACAAAAAAGAAAAAGAAAAAAGAATGTAGGCATCAACTAAATTTAAAAAAAGACTCGTGCATCTCTTTTACATGAAAAACTGGATTTTAAGTTATGCATGATCACAGAAACAAACAGAAAAAGGATACAGTGGAGGCCCTACTGTGGCCAGACCAATGATAGCTTTCAGGTACTAATTATATATAGGTAGTCAATCCTAGGAAAACATGACTTAGCTTCTTAATGATTTACGTGCAACTACTAGGCCTTGTGATCTTGATGCTTGACCAACATAAAAAACCTCAAGTGATGTCACTGCATGGTCGCAAATACCAGATTGAACCGAGTAATTGAACTGGTTGGACTATGAATTGATCCTCAAATAGGTTCAGTTCTACCAAAAAATTGGATTTATAGGGAAGCAAGATCAACCCATAAAAAGAAACAACTGAACCAGCGAAGTCATAAATCAGGCACAGTTGAACCAGTTTGATTAGAAATTATAATTGAAAGATAGTGCTGAAATATAATATATTTAGACTTATTTAATGCATAAATGTTCTATTTCATGATATACATTATAAATATGTATATTATTATTTATCATTATTATTAAAAATATTGTCATTTTTATAATAATATGTATAGCATCACACTAAACTTATTTGGATCCCAGTTAAAACTTAAAACCTTGAAACTTTCCTTTCATAGACTCAATGTCTAATCCAATTTTAAAAACCTTCATTGCAAACATATCTGCTTTCAACACAATGAATGAGCAAGTTCTAAAAAGTTTCTGACTTCATAGTAGAGCATATCTGGTCTTAAATTTTTTTCATAGTCATTTATAATTTAGCTAAAAACAATTAAATCATAGAAATAAGGCATATCTTTACTCTAGTGAAGAATATTTTAGCTCACAACAACTTCAATCATTCAAATTAATAAAGCTTGGAACTAAAAGTTTTAACATAAAAAAAATTAAGCTTGTTAAAGCCCAACCAATAATTGCTACAATAGGCATGATAGACTTAAATAAACGACTAAGGTTTGTCTCCAGCAATTGATCCAAATAAGAAAAATAAACTTTTGAGTATAAAAGCTTTTAGCTTCATCAAACCTCATCCTAGCCAACCCAATAATGATGAAGGTAGTAGTAGATAAGTGATAGTATTCTCACTCATCAATATGGTTGTTGAAAAGTTCCAAAAACTCAACAAATATTCTCGATTGCTATGAAGGACCTCCTTGCAGTCCCAAGTTAATGTGACTTGAGCCAATGTTAGTTAAGTCTTTTTACTTACAGCATCTAAGAATTCTATAATGGCTCATAAGTCACTGAAAAATTGTATGACAAACTCCTAGAAATCAAAATGAGATGTAATACTTCATGCCACCATCTTAATGGAATCTCCTTGAAGGTAGCAAGAACAATCGATAGTTGAGAGAACCATTAATATTCAGAAGAGAAGTGGTCAACTCAAAATAAGTCATACGAATGGCGGAATCTGACTTCCCTCTATATGATTCAAGGCATATGTAATCTCAACAGAAATGACCTTTGATGCTCGAGGTTAGCACTATACAACATTACAAGCTAAGCGAGACGTGATGGTACTTTCTTAGAAAAGTCTTCTCATCAATTGTCGAAAAAAAAAATGAATGCACTGAAACACAATTGTCACCTATGATTAAAAGAATCAGAAGATCCTAACTCATGAGGCATTTTCAAATGCACTAAAAAAATGCTTAATAATTCCCTAGATCATCTTCTTTAAGTTGTCTTCCATCTAATTCAACTAATTGGTGGTGACAAAATACTGTTGCTTCACTTCCAAAGATCATTCCCTTCCGTTTGGATATAAAATAGCTTGGCTTCTTATTCTAGGCATCTTCCATACTCAAGATGCTTTAAAGAATGTTGGATTCAAAATTTACCTTTATGTAACACTAGAATCTTACTAGCAATCATGCCTAATCGAGAAATAGGAAAACGGAAAAAATAAAGATAGCAATGAGACTTTAACTCAATTTCTATCATATAGGATAATATTAAGGCTCATTATGATTATGAGAAATCTAGAAGTCTTATAAACAGTGTAATGAATAATGCAAAAACTACATCTTTAATATTTTATATAAGAGGCTAAGTACTGAGAAAGATGAAAAGGGGATATATAGCATTTTTTGACAATGGATGAGAGATTCAGGGATTGTGATCAAATTAGCTGCATTAGAAGTACAGATAATAAAAATTTAAAGATGAAGAAATCAATAAAAATTTTATTTAAAGAAATTCTTAAATGAAAAGTTGAGAACTTTAAAGAAGACATTAATTTTGAAGAATGTAATGAACAATATCTTTAGAGATATATTATAGATTGATCCAAAAAAGTGAAGCAAATTTAGTAAGATGCACAAAAATAAAGCTTAAGGTCTAGTGGAGATATATAATGAGACTTGAAAAGTTATAAGAGATACTAAAATAATATTTTGAAGACTACCAAGGTGACGACTGATTAAAAAATAAGCATTTCAATGACAATATTTAAGACCAAAAGAAATGCTAAAGATTGTGCTAATTATAAAGAAATCAATCTTCTGAAATATAAAATAAGGTTATTAAAGAATAATTGAACATAGATTTTGAAAAATTACATCAATCAGTAAAAATTAATTTAGTTTATTGACAAAAAGATCTATTATTGAAGAGATTGTTATGTTAAAACAATAATGAAAAAATATATAGAGCAAAAGAATGAAACTATATATGCTTTTACTGATCTTGAAAGAAATCAAATTAAATACCACTAGAATTAATTTAGCCCGGATTGAAAAAGAAAGTTGTGTCAAAAGGCAATGTTAAAGCTACCAAAGATATATATGCTACAAAGACGACAACTATTAGAAGTTATAAAGTAACCAAAGAAATATTATATCAAAATACAAATTATGTCATTTTTTAATTATTAGTCATAAAGATGCTTACAAAGAATATTCAAAATGAGGTGACTTGGTGCATGCTTTTTGTAGATGATATCTATATTGAGATTCAGGGATGTTTCGGTGATACATCCGTAGATGTAAATGAAAAGTAAGAACATTTATGAAAATATTGAAAAGATAAAGGGCTAACATTGGAAAAATGAAGGTTGAGCATATGATAAGTAGTTTTAGTGAATATTTTTAAATTAAAATTTTCAATCAATCGAATAAGATATAGTGACACCTAAGTGTTATAAATTAAGTATCATATATCTATTATACAAAAGAATGATAAAATAAATGAAGATATACTTCTCAAGTTAAGATTGGGTGGTTTTAAAAAAAGTGCCACAAGAGTATTATGTGAGAAGAGGATATCATGAAGACTTAAGATAAATATAATAAAATCACAATAAGGATGGATATGTGACAAAACTAAAAAAAATAAAGTAATGAATAACTATATTAGGGGAATATATGGGTGGCATCTATTGAAGAAAATTGATAATAAACTTAGGTAGTGATCAAATGTGTATACAACAACAATAACAAGCTTTCATCCCACTACATGGGGTCAACTACATAAATCATTTTACTCCAATGTGTTCTATTAAGTGTAGTATTCTCATTTAATCTTAATAAATCAAAGTCATTTTTAATACTTCCTAACCAAACCTTGTTAGGCCTACATCTACCTTTTTTAACACAGATCAAGGTGCACAAATATTAGGCATAATATTTTATAAAATATTTTCATCATTTTTATCCCAATTCCAGGCCATATTTTTTCTAAATTTCTTTTGTAGATGGGCCGTTAAAGTTGCTAAATTTTCAATAAAAACTTCAGCATAATTAATGCATCATAGAAATCTTTATAATTCTTTATTATTATTAATATTAGAAAATTTATCAATTTTTCGTAAAATATGATCTTGTAATTCAATGGCACCTTGATCTATTTTTAGTCCTAAAAATTCTACACTTTTGAGTTACAATAACTGTTTTTTTCTTGCTTAAAGTAATGTCATGTTTATAGATTTTTATAAAAATAATGTTAAATATTTTATATGCAAAGGTAGAGTATTGCTGAAAATAAGAATATCATCGGCATATATTAAGACAAAAGTACTAAATTCATCAAATAAATAATTCATATGTCGTTGAAATAACTGTGACGCATTTTTAAGACCAAAAGGCATTACGTTTCATTGATAGTATCCATATGGGGTACTAAATTTCATCGGTAGATAGACTTATTTCTGAAATAACTTCTCAACCTATTCAAACTAGTGCTCAAACAAGTGAAGCTAGTACGTCTTCTAGACCACAACATTACTTGCGTCCTAGTATAAGAAGACTTCCTACTCCTAGAAATAGTACTTCAGGGAAAATAAAACAAGATAAAAAAGAAGATTGCATCAATAATGCAATTAGTGGACATGGAATTTACTTAAACTTTGATTGTTGCAAAAATATTATTGAAATAATAGATAAATGGACTATAGAAAATAGTTTAATCCTATATAATTATCTCCAAGGAGAGGATGCATACGGATTTATTGAAAATACTCTTACAGGTATTTGTAAAAAATGATTTCTTGAACTTAGATCAAATCAGAAACAAGAAATAAGAAATACCTATTGAGCGGAATCTTCTATAAGTGCACCTGATAAATGGGTAAAAATTTATGCAGACTTTATTAAAAGTGAATTTTTAAGATATAAAATTAGATTCATTACAGAAGAAGAAAAAGCCAAATAAAAACTTACCATACTAAGTATTTGTAATATATGTTATTTAAATGAATATAGTTGTGAATATCAAAAATTCTTTTACGATATTCTATCTTATGAACATAATCAATATCTTGATACGTATTTTTATAAATTACCTGAACCATATAATATAATGTAGAGTGAAGCATTTCAGCAATAATATCCTACAGATATAACTTTAGGAAGTAAACTTTTATGTGCAGAAGAAAAGTTAGCAAAAGCTTGCCAGCAAATTAATCTACATAAACAAAATAAAACATATAAACAATCTTTATGTTGTAATAAAAATGATCTAGTAGCACATCAATGGGGATGTTCAAAAAATACAACTTCATGTACCGAATATAGTTGTGAATATCAAAAATTCTTTTACGATGTTCTATCTTATGAACGTAATCAATATCTTGATACGTATTTTTATAAATTATCTGAATCATATAATATAGTGTAGAGTCAAGTATTACAACGACAATATCCTACAGATATAACTTTAGAAAGTAAACTTTTATTTGCAGAAGAAAAGTTAGCAGAAACCTGCCAACAAATTAAACTACATAAACAAAATAAAACATAAAAACAATCTTTATGTTGTAATAAAAATTGATCTAGAAGCACATCAATGGAGATGTTCAAAAAATACAACTTCATGTACCGAATTAAGTTGTAAAAAGAAAAAACTCTTTAAGAAAACAACTAAGCACAAACTAAATATAAAGAAAAGAAATTTTAGAAAAAAGCACTTTATAAAAAACAAAAAATCTATAAATGTTGTCTATGTAAAGAAGAAGGATATTATGTAAATAAATATCCTAAAAGAAAGAAAATTTCTAGAATTAAATCTGTCCAAGTTATAGAAGAACAATAATTAGAACCTATTTTTGATATTTTTTAAATAGATTCTGAGGAAGAAATCTATGAATTATCTGATCAAGAAAATTACCTTATAGATCAATATTATTATTCAACTAATTACTTAGAAGAATATTTATATTCTGATTAAATGTTTGAACTTAAATGAATAAATGATACAGATAAAATCACAGATGATCAATCTGAATATAATAGACAATTAACTCTTTCTGAAGATAAATCTAAAAAGATTAGAAAAAGAAAATTATCCTTAAGAACTAAAGAATGTTTTAATATGCCAATATTAAATTGAAAAAAAAAAGTTCATTATAATATTAAGGAGAATATCCTATTGAAATAACGGAAGCTCAAGAAAGTACAAAAATTCCTTTATATAATTATACGATACGAAATCAAGATTTACAAAAAATACCGCACCCAGAAAAATATAGACATGTATTTTTTGGCAGAATCCAAGTATTAATAAATGCCTATTTTCGTAAATGTATAGATAGCCCTATTACTCATTGGATATACGATGATAGAATTATTCATTCCAAAAAATATATTTTATTAGGAATAATCCAATAAAACTTATGTTATCAAACATTAATGTTTAATCTACACCCTAATTATGCTATAACTATTAACGACAGACATATAGATAGAACGCCCACGCTTAAACATAAATTAGATCGAGTTCAATTAAGACAAGCAAGTGTTGTTTACAGCATTACATATAAAGCCGCATATGACTACAGAAATCATCATAATATTGTAGTATTCAAAACAAATACTGAACTTATTCATATATATTCAATATTTTCTCAAATAGGACAGACTATCCAACCAGAAGAAGTAGATTATATAAATTTAACACCTCCTTCTGATAATCTATCCCTTGACTTTGGAGAAAGTAGTAGTTTAGGAAATAGTTTTAGATTACCTAGAAACAACTCTCATTTAATGAAACATAATAATGATCTTGTCATTCAACCACAAAGATCTATTGATTCTAGAAAACTACAGCATTCAAATAATCAATTAATCCTAAAAGAATATTATATTTCCCTAGAAAATATAATTTTTATTCTATTAGATATTGGATCACATAATTCTCATATTGATATCTCTTTAATCCCTCCAAATTTACAAATTCAACGAAGTAAATCATATATATATATATAAACTACCATGGTAATAAATATTATTGTCATAATGAGACTAATATTCTATTTGGCTTTTCGGATATACAAAATCAAATAATCGACTTTCAACATACCTTCTTAACAGATGACACAAAAAAGGGACGCATTTTGGTAGGAATAGATTTCTTCCAACAACACCCTGTTACATTTACTGATTCTATTGTACGAATTAATTCTTTTATTATACCACGACATCATAGTTAACTTTCACAGTTACATTCAAATTGAATTATATCTCCCTACTTATGAACCTATCCCTATTCATGCTTTAGGCGATACCGGTAGTGATATCACCGTCTGTAAACGATGTCTACTTCCGTCACATATTCTTCCACAGCAAGATAATTTACTCTTAGATATATTTAATTGTACCCGTACAATTAATAATTATTGGTCAAATCAATACATACTCTTTTGTGAAACCCTTATTAAAATACCACGTCTTTGGTGTATGGATGATCTTGGTCCATATTTCATCCTTGGAAATAATTTTTTTAAATATATGTATTCATTCACTCAATATTCTGATCACCTCGACTTAATTACTCTCTGTAAACATACTCTTTCATATCTCTTTATCTCTCAACCCACTTATCACGATCCTTCGCACCCCCTATTTTTCGAAGCCAACGTGGTGATGATCTAGATAAAATTATTCAAAATCATCTTTTCACACAACGACAATCTTTTCATTTATACTTTGCTAAGGAAAAACTTCAACAATTACGACATCTTGCTGAAACCCTATTTTCCAAATAATTTATAGAAAACTCACTGCAATTTTGGGCAAAAGATGAGTTTGTTGCCCGCATTGAACCAATTAATCCTACTCTTATCATCAAGGTACACTCGATGAAATATACTACTGATGACAAAAGCGAATTTAAATCACAAATATCTAAACTTTTATAACTTCACATTATAGAACCTAGTATTAGTCCTCATAGCAGCACCACTTTTCTTGTTAGAAATCATACTAAACAAGTACGAGGTAAAACTAGAATGATAATTAATTATAAAAAATTAAATGATAATACTAAATTTAATGGTTGTTTCTTACCCAACAAAAAAGTCTTAATTAATCAAATAAAAAATGCTAAATAGTTTTCAAAATTAGACTGCAAATCCGGATTTTGGCAAATTAAAATGCATAATGATAGTAAAAAGTATACGACATTTAGTACACCATAAGAACACTATCAATGGAACACAATGCCTTTTGATTTTAAAAATGCACCACATATATTTAACCGACGTATGGATTATTTATTTACTGAATTTAGTATTTTTGCCTTAATATATATTGATGATATTCTTATTTCAACAATACTCTATTTGCATTTAAAATATTTAACATTATTTTCACAAAACGCCTATAAACATGGCATTGCTTTAAGCAAAAAAAAAGCAATTTTTGTAACATAAAATATAGAATTTTTAGGCTTAAAAATAGATCAAGGTGTCATTAAGTTATAAGACCATATTTTACGAAAAATTAATCAATTTTCTAATATTAATAATAATAAAAAATTACAAAGATTTCTAGAATGCATTAATTATACTGAAGTTTTTATTAAAAATTTAACAACTTTAAGAGCCCCTTTGTAAAAGAAACTTAGAAAAAATATGGCCTAGAATTGTGATAAAAATGATAAAAATATTTTACAAAATATTAAGTTAGCATGTCAAAATTTTCCAAAATTAAAACTTCTCAATAATAGGGAAAGATTAATTATTAAAACAGATAATTCAGAAACCTGTTGGGACGCTATTTTAAAAACAAACAGAAAAGATAACGAAATCTTATGTCGCTATGCTTCTAATACATATACTCCAACCGAGCAAAATTATCATATTAATAAAAAAAAAGCTTCTAATTATTAAAAAAACAATTAAAAATTTTGAAATATTTCTAAGCGAATATTTTATTATTAAAACCGATAATAAAACAACTATCTCTTTTATAAAAGGAAGAATAATCAATTCACTGTCTAATCAATAACTTATCCGATGGTAAAGTTGATTTTCTGCTTATAATTTCGAAAGAAAAAAATTTGTTTAACTCATACTCTAACTCGATAATTTTGCAGGACGTGAGCACCGAGAAAGAGATAGAGCTCCCGCTCAACAACTTAGCAAAAAATATGGAGCCAAAAGTAATGTCTAAGAAAAATTTGATTAAATCAGATGATCATCTTATCGACAATTATCTTCAAATTCTCAAATTTTAAATATAAAAATTAGAATGTGAAATATCACATGACAACAAAGTATTGATTGAATTACAAAATATAAAAAATTATCACGGATTAAAAAAGCTCGTCAAGCAACTCGTGTTCGCTCATTAGTAGCTGTTACATTCATTAAGTAAATGAACACCTAACAACTATTTGGCTCGATATATAAGCGAGTCGAACACAACAATGTCGTTAGCTCCAATTTGGCTCAAAACAAATAAATATTTATAAATAATTATATAAAAATTATATAATATATATTTTTTTATAATTAAATTATTTATTAATTAAATTTTATTTGCATGAATAATTAATTTAATTAATAATATTTAAATTAAATAAATTTAGACACATTATAATAATTAAAATTAATTTAAAATTTTCAATTGTTGAAATGAAGTAATGAACGGTTCTGATTTTCCGATCTGAGGAGATTTTTTATTAAATCTTAACATAATTCCTAAACCCTAACTACTTAAGCTTACGAGATGGCTCGCCGCTCGCACTCTACGACTCTTCCACTCTTCGACTCTTCGACTCTTTTCTCTTGACGTCGTCTCTTGATTGATTGCCTATTTCTACGACTGCTATCCTATTCTCCTTTCTTGGGCCTCCCTACGACTCTATTACTACAAGCACTTGATATTCTTGCGAACGCCTAATCCACTGGGTAGAGACAGTAAGCCGTGCCATGCTAAACCGCTTTTCTAATTTCTACTGTAGATTTATTATTTTGTAGTTTCATCTTTTGCCTTCTTGAGTTGTGGTTTGATAGATGACTCAAAAATCTAATATCTATTGAAATTTCACGGATATCGATTTGTAGTGTTCGTCGATTGAAAAGTGCAATGAAATCAAGTGTATTTTCTTGATTTTGTAATATCGCATATTTTGGAGTTTAGGCCATTAGGGTTTACATATGTAATGGTATAAGATTCTGATTTACGGTTTTGTATTTATAAATGAAAAAGAAATAAAATGAAAGAAAATAAAAAATAATCAAACAAACTCAACTAAACAAGATATAAACAAATATTTTATGTAAAAGATCTCATATTATAAAAGATTTAATATCACCTTTAAAATGACAACTCTTAAGTCTTAAGTATAATAAACCGATTTATATAAATATAAATGGTCCTCGTGAATAAAGAATGGAAAAAAGCAGTAATCATATATCAAAATAACAAGTAGAAGTAATCATTTCATAATAACTACGATTTTTACGCTCAGTATCATGGAGAATTTAATTTCTTTCTAATAAAGCTTACTTAATTTGTAAAGTGAGAAATTTGATGGCGCATGGTGTGTATATAATATATATTCCATGTGTTTTCCTCGGTCACGGTAAGAAAACAAGAAAAAATAACAATTAGATTAACCTCAAAATAACAACAAAGATAGTCAAATAGTCTTATGCAGTAAAATAAGTTCACAACTTACTAATATTGATGGTTGCTTTAATTATAAAATGAGCTCAGTTGAAATATTTTATCAACTAATCAATGATGTCTTCATAGCTCGATGACTGCTTAAATTCTTCAAACACCCAAAAATGATAAACCAACTTATTTCATAAGGTAAAGACCAAAACACAATAAAACAGCAAATAAAATAGGTTGTTCTGTAAATGGCTTCTCATTTAATTCTATTTTGTTTTGATAGGATTAAGAAGAAAAGCCATGTTTCATGTTTAAGTTGACTCTGTTTGCTTAATATGTCAAATTTACTAGTGCTCCAGTTTTATATGGAATGTGACAATAAATTATGTTAATGTTCTTACTTGTAGCATATGATTTGTACATTTAGTTTTGACACATTTTTTTTTCAATATAGTCTACTACCATGTCAAATTTTGATCTATCTCAAATCGATCATCTGTTAATGAGATTACTATAGATGAAAAATAGTAATGAAAAGACTAAAAAGAAGTCTACGAGTTTGCTAAAACTATTTCTACTTTAAAAGGCCAATGCTTATTTACAATGATATGTTGTCACAAAATTTCATAAATCCAAGACCACTTCATAACTTCTCGATATATTAAAGAGTGTGATAAGATCAGTTTAAAACAAACAAGTGGAGTAGCGGATAAAAGGCAAAATTATTAAATTTTATATCTTACGCTATTTGAAATTCTTCTATTTTTCTGATCGAAAGAATTATGATCATCTTGGGTTAGAAAAATATTTGCAAAATGATAATGAATATCCTTTTATGATGAGCATACTTGGTTTAATATTTTGTTGGTCTTAAATCATAATTATGAAAGAGTTTAGAAATACTATAAAAAATGATTGCGAAAGTTTAAAAAGAGAAAGATATCCAAAAGCATACCTATCTCATTAATATCAATAATCAAACAAAAGCATAGTGCTTAATAATTCATTATATTGATGAGTCTTGAAAATTACTGCGTATTATCAATTTTTTTGAGCTTGAACCGCCAATAATTTACTTTGTGATGCAATATATGAATTGTTGGAGTGAAATTTGGGATAAAATTTCCACAATTACATTGGATAATGGTAAAAATATCTTCGCTAATGCTCTTAAATCTAATTTTCGAAAGAGGTAAGTTATATTTTATGGGTTATTTATTTCATGTCGATTGTTTTCATATCTTGAACATAATGGTTCAAGATGGTTTGAAGGAGATTCAAGATATTATTTATCAAATCGGAGTCAATAAAATATCTTAAAAGTCTCGCTAGATTACATAAGTTTGTTAAGGAAGCAATTAGGGATTTCTACTTCTAAGGGTTTATCGTTGATGTTCTCACGATGGAATTCTACATATATTATGCTTGAATCGATTTATTTTTGTAGTGTTTTCCACCATTATTGAGATATAATTACAAGTGGTTGTCATCTGATTTTGATTGGGAAAGGTATGAGATTATTAGGAAGTTTCTTGTTGTCTTTCATAATATCACGAAAATGATTTCTGGTTCGACATATCCTACAACAAATATTTTTCTACCTACTATTATGCATGTTAAGAAGTTGTTCATGGATGGAGAAAATTTGTATGTAAAAATTCCTGAATAAATGAAGAGAATGAAGGAGTAAAGTTTAAGTCATAGTTTCTATATTACACTATGTTACTTATTTTATTACCTACAACTGAATCTTTGATGCAGCTTTTTTTTTTGGCTACTTTATTTTATTTTTGTCTTACTTGATGAATATTACACATTATTTTATCCTAAATTGCTGAGATTTATGGTTTCTAGATTCTAAAGGGTTATGATGTTAAACTATTTTTAATATGAGATGCACCTTAACTTGATAAAAATGGTTGTTTATGTTCTTAGTGGCCTTTGGCCATCATTACTATACTTGGTCTTTACTAAGATTACACTTGATTTTGGGATTTTAATTTAAGCAACCATTATGACTACTTATTGATTTGCTAATAGAAAATGTCAAACTGAGCCCATTCATTATAACTGCTTAATACTTTTTTAGCTAATAATTATTTACAGCTATTTCGAGATATGACTACTTGCTATTCTGAGCTACACCACTATGAATCCATTAAGGTATATCTTTCATTTTTGAATATTGAATGATGATGCAGCCTTCATATTCTCTGTATGTAATTGGCAAGTTAATGCTTCATTAACCTAAAAATACTAGAGTTATTATGAAATGGCTACTTCTACTGCTATTTTGAGGTATGACTACTTTGTTGTCTCTCCGGATTCTTCATTCATGAGGATCATTTTATTATTTATATACGCTACAATTATGACTACATTAAGACTTAAGAATCATTTTTAAAGGGTTGTGATGTTAAATCTTTTTTAATATGAGATAACTTACTTGATCAAATAGTTGCTTATATATCTTGTTTAGTTTGTTTATTATTTTTTGATTGCGGCTTAATTTTATTTATTGTTTCATTTAAAATGAGATGAACACGATAAAATGAGCTATTTCATCAAACATGCACTTGTCTTAACTTCAATATCACATTTGATATTATCTTTGAATATTTTGAATTCATGGGGTTTTAATAATTTGATAACGTACCATCAAGTCAGTATGATGATTTTGATTAGGCGATATTTTGTGATGTTAAACCTTTTTTAGTCTGAGCCGAGATGCAAGTCTTTGAAAAAAGTCAACTTAAACATAAAACATGAGACTTTTCTTCTTAATCCCATCAAAGCAAAAGCAATTAAATGAAAAGCCATTTACAAAACAACCTATTTTATTTTGTTTTGTGGTGACCTTATGAAATAAGTTGGTTTATCATTTACGGCGTTTGAAGAATTTAAGGTCATCAGTATGAATCATCATTGATTAGTAAAATATTTCAAAGTTCATTTTATAATTAAAGATATCAATATTAGTAAGTTATGAGCTTGTTTTCCGCATAAGTATTTGAATTATCTTTATTATTTTGAGATCAATCTACTTGTTATTTTCTCCTGTTTTCTAGCGAGTAGAGGAAAACCCAACATGGAATATATATTATATACACACGCCATCAAATTTCAATCACTTTACAATTAAAGTTAACGCTTCATTAAAAGAAATCAAATTCTCCATGATAGCGATTAAAAATACTAGGTTATTATGAAATGGCTATTCTCTCTCCTTCTTGATTATTGGATTTGTACATGCGTTTATTCTTTCATTTAATTTGTTATTTCATTGTATTTTGGTCCTAGTTTATCGATAATATTCTTGATTTTAGAATATAGAGTTGAGGTGTTTAAAGTGATGTTAAATCTTTTTTAATATGAGATGTAATCATTCAACTTAAATTGATAAAATGAATGTTTATATATCTTTAATTACTGAATTACTTATGAATGCAGTTTTTATTTGTTGTTTCATTGTATATTGGTCAGTTTATCAATAATAATATTCTTGGTTTTATCTTTGAATTGCTTGAGTTATGGTATTTAAAGATGATGTTAAATCTTTTTTAATATGAACTTAAACGATAAAATACTTATATATCTTGTTTAGTCTGTTTGATTATTTTTTGACCGCACTTTTATTTTATTTGTTTATCATTGTATTTTGGTCCTGATAAAATGGTTGCTTTCATTTTAATTGTTGTTTCATTGTTGGATTTATGTGTTTTAAGAATTTAAGCGTGAGTTATGACATCGTATTATAACGATCATTGATTATCGATATAAAATTTCAAAGAGTCATTCAATAATTATATAACATAAATTTTGTTTAATTTTGTTTATATAGGAAGAAGTATTCAAGTATAAAGAAGGGATCTTATATGACAAAGTTCTTTGGAGAGTGAATAATCAAGATTATCAAGATTATTTCGAGTTTGAAAGATGTTAAACTTTCAATTTCTTTTGTATAAGTGCTTGATTGGATTGTATCAATGTACTCATTTGTTTATTTATTTATAATTTTTAAATTTTTTGTCTACTCAATCATATTCAAATGTAGTAAATCAAATTTGTAGTAATGTAATTTTTGTAAATAATAAAATATGTTATTAGATCATATTTTGATATTTAATTATACTTTTGTTTTAGGTAATTTTGTTTGTAATAAAATTTATTTTTGAAAAGATTGTTTTTATTGTTAGTCCTCACACTCCACAATTTATAAACAAATAACTATAAAGCTGTATTTTTTGTATAAAATTTTTTTTATTAAATTTAATATTCTTAAAATATTAATAAATAAATAAATAAATAATCCTTAACGAGCCTTTAACGAGTGCATTACAAGCTCTTAACTCACTAACAATTAATGATTAACACGGTAGATAATGAACAAAGAAATTTCTTAAAGAGCTGAACAACAAGTACCAAAAGCTCGCCGCTCTACTGCGTTTACACCCCTAACTCCGGAGACTTAGACGAAGAAGATTTGTCTTCAGTCTCAAAATTATGCACTCTATGCAAATTTAAAGAAGTCAGTCCTTCTGAAAGTATCGATTTAATTAAAAAAGAAGGTCCAAGCAAACCCTCTACAAAAACAGAAATAGAGCAATACTCTACGAACCAAAGAGACAAAAAAAATATTCTAAAAATATCAGAAGAATGGCTCCAATTTTCTATGTTTCAAGAAAGAATTAATGCACAAATATATTTTCACTCACAAGAAAATATAAATGTCGCCTATATTTATGGAGAAATACATCCAAAAATTATTCAAGAGTTATATTTTAGTGGACTACTAAAAATGATATATATTTAGAAAATATTACATTATTGAGTAAATTACCAAAGGTAATTATCGACGCCGTCGAAACCTTCCAAGCTATTTTAAAGCATTGGAATATATATATCAAAATATCACAAACTTGTCCCGAATTAATTGAAGGAACAGTTACTATGATCCAACTTGAAATTAGCAATGAACCATTCCTTCCAAAATACATGGAAAATAAAAAACTTATTAAAAGAAATAAAGATGAATAACTTTATCAACTCTGGATCGAAATAAAGAAAATAGACCCATCAAATATATGAGTATACCATTGTTCAAATACCCTATTCATTTACAATCATTGCCGACAACATAGCAAAAGAATCCATGAAGTTATGTATCTCAAATGGACCAATATACTATTAAAAAATACGGTATATGCAAGCTCTGAAGTACGAGAAAACTTTTGTAAAAAAATATAGAAAGAAAAACTACACAATTATATTTTCTGAAAAATAAAAATACTCTGCAAACAATAAAAGAAAAACTCGAATCTAGAAGGAAAAACATGTAAAACCGTCAGCCATGATGTCAAATTTATTATAACGTAATCAATGACATCACATACTGTATAGCATCAGCACTTACGTCAACACCAATTATTAAATGTACTTTTTCTCATCTATAAATGAAGAGGCAGAAGAAGTATAAGGGGCATTCGGCCTCGGAGGAATAAAGAGCATAGAAGAGAGAGAGAGACAGAGCTACCATTAAAATTACGTGTAACAGTCATTTAGGCTAAAACTTATCTTCTCTCTGATCTATGTCTATAAGTATATGCTACTTATTGTACCTATGTGTGTTGTTATGCTACTGTATCTTGTTATGATTTCGGAATAATATTATATTTTTATGATTTCTATTTGATCTGAGTATGCTTAGGATAGGAAACGAACTAAAATAGTGTAGTAATTTTCTGAAGTAATCATATAAGGTTATGATTTGTTGTTGAGCCTGCATCTCCCCAAGAAAACCACTGGATTAGGAGTCTGATAAGAACCGAAGAATGTATGGTCAAAAATCAGGTCAGATATTAAGATTATTCGCATAATCTAATTCTAAAAATTCATAATAATATATAGAAGTGTGATGGACCCTAATAGGTATAATTTCAATTTTACTTAAAGCAAGATTAGAGATAAGACTATTTTTTTATGGATTCAAATTTTGAGTCTATTAGAATTAAACTTCTTCATATTGAAAATGAATTAACAAATCTTAAAAAACTTAACCTCTTAAAAGCTCATCATGGTGAACAAGTCATGAGAGATAACCATCTAAAAGTACATCATAGTGATCAAGCTGTGATTTTCGTTATCTTCCTTCGAGGCCGAATGCCCCTTTTACTTCTTCAGCCTCTTCATTTATAAATGAGAAAATGTACGTTTAATAATTGGTACTGACGAACGTGTTGATGTCATCCAGTATGTGACGTCACTGCTTATGTTATTTTAATTTTGACATCATCGCTAACGTTTTTACATGTTCTGCCTTCTAGATTTGAGTTTTTCTTTTATTGTTTGTAGAGTATTTTATTTTTACAAAAAATACAACTTGTAATTTTATTTTTTTTGTATTCTTTTACAAAAGTTTTCTCGTACCTCAGAGCTTGCGTATATCGTATTTTTAACAGTATATTGGTCCATTTGAGATACATAACTTCATGAATTCTTTGGTACATTGTCGACAATGACTGTAAATGAATAAGGTATTTGAACAATGGTATACTCATATATTTGATGAGTCTATTTTCTTTGTTTTGATCCAGAGTTGATAAGATTCTTCATCTTTATTTATTTTAATAAGTTTCTTATTTTCCACGTATTTTGGAAGGAATGGTTCACTACTAATTCTAAGTTTGATCATAGTAACTGTTCCTTCAATTAATTCGGAGCAAGTTTGTGATATTTTGATATATATATTCCAATGCTTTAGAATAGCTTGGAAGGTTTCGACGGCATCGATAATTACCTTTGATAATTTACTCAGTAATGTAACATTTTCTAGATATATCATTTTTAGTAGTCCACTAAAATATAACTCTTGGATTATTTTTGGATCTATTTCTCCATAAATATAGGCGACATTTATATTTTCTTATGAGTGGAAATATATTTGTACATTAATTCTTTCTTGAAACATAAAAAATCGGAGCCATTCTTATGATATTTCAAGAATATTTTTTGTCTCTTTGGTTCCTTGAGAAGTATCGTAGAATATTGCTCTATTTATGTTATTGTATAGGGTTTGCTTGGACCTTTTTTATTTAAATCAATACTTTCAGAAGAACTGGCTTCTTTAAAAGGCAAATCCTCTTCGTCCAAGTCTCCGGAGAGACAATTTTTTATCTTTTGTAATTCAATCAATACTTTGTTGCCATATGATATTTCACATCCTAATTTTCATATTTGAAATTCAAAAAATTGAAGATAATTGTCAATAAGATGATCATCTAATTTAATCGAATTTTTCTCAAATGTTACTTATGGGTTCATATTTTCTGATAAGTTGTTGAGCGAGAGCTCTATCTCTTGCTGGGCGCTCCTGTTCTGTGAAATTCTCGAGTTAAAGTATCAGCTAAACAATTATATTTTCCTTCAATATATTCAATATCAAAATTCTATGCATAAAACCAACTTCATCATCGGATAAGTCGTTTATTAGGCAGTGAATCGATTATTCTTCCTTTTATAAAAGAGATGGTTGTTTTATTATCAGTTCGAATAATAAAATGTTCGCTTAGAAATATTTCAAATTTTATAATAACTTTTTTATAACTAAAAATTCTTTTTCATTAATATGATAATTTTGCTCGAAAAGGAGTATAGGTGTTAGACGCATAGCAACATAAGATTTCGTTATCTTTTCTACTTGCTTTTAAAATAGTACCCTAACAAGTTTCCAAACTATCTGTTTCAATAATTAATCTTTCTCCGTTATTGAGAAGATTTAATTTTGAAAGATTTTGATATGCTAACTTAATATTTTGTAAAATATTTTTATCATTTTTATCTCAATTTCAGGTCATATTTCTTCTAAGTTTCTTTTACAGAGAGGCTCTTAAAGTTGCTAAATTTTTAATAAAAGTTTCAATATAATTAATGCATCCTAGAAATCTTTGTAATTTTTTTATTATTAATATTAGAAAATTGATCAATTTTTCCTAAAATATAATCTTATAATTCAATAGCACATTGATCTATTTTTACTCCTAAAAATTCTATATTTTGAGTAACAAAAATAATTTTTTTTTACTTAAAGTAATGTCATATTTATAGACTTTTTGTGAAAATAATGTTAAATATTTTAAATGCAAAGGTAGAGTATTGCTGAAAATAAGAATAGCATCAATATATATTAAGGCAAAAGTACTAAATTCAGCAAATAAATAATTCATATGTCGTTGAAATATCTGTGGTGTATTTTTAAGACCAAAAGGCAATACGCTCCATTGATAATGTCCTTGTAATGTACTAAATATCGTATACTCTTTACTATCATTATACATTTTAATTTACCAAAATCCGGATTTGCAATCTAATTTTGAAAACCATTTAGTATTTTTTATTTGATTAATTAAGACTTCTTCGTTCGATAAGAAATAGTCATCAAATTTGATATTATCATTTAATTTTTTATAATTAATTATCATTATTGCTTTATCTCGTACTTATTCAGCATGATTTCTAACAAGAAAAGCGGGGCTATATAAGGACTAGTACTAGGTTCTATAAAGTGAAGTTGTAAAAGTTCAGATACCCTGATATAAAAGAGTATGATTAATTGATTTAATGCGGGAAACAGGCTCATTTTTTGCCCAAAATTGTAATGTGTTTTCTGAAAATGTTTTGGAAAACAAGGTTTCAGCAAGATGTCGTAATTGTTGAAGTTTTTTGAAATTTGTAGAAAAGTATAAATGAAAGTATTGTCGTTGTATAGAAAGATGATTTTGAGTAATTTTATTAGATCATCACCACGTTGGCTGCGAAAAATAGGGGGTGTGAAGGATCGTGATAAGTGGGTTGAGAGATAAAGGGACATGAAAGAGTATGTTCATAGGGATTAATTAAGTTGAGATGATCAAAATATTGAGTGAATGAATACATAAATTTAAAAAAATTATTTCCTATGATGAAATATGGATCAGGGTCATCCATACACCAAAGATGTGGTATTTTAATAAGAGTTTCACAAAGGAGTATGTACTGATTTGACCAATAATTATTAATTGTACTAATACCATTAGAGATATCTAATAGTAAATTATCTTGTTGCGGAAGAATATGTGACGGAAATAGACATCGTTTACAAACGGTGATATCACTACCGGTATCGCATAAAGCATGAATAGGGATAAGTTCATAAGTAGGGAGATATAATTCAATTTGAATGTAACTGTGAAAGTTAACTATGATGTCGTGGTATAATAAAAGAATTAATTCATACAGTATAATCAGGAAATGTAACAGTGTGTTGTTGGAGGAAATCCATTCCTACCAAAATACGTCCATTTTTGTGTCATCTGTTAAGAAGGTATGTCGAAAGTTGATTCTTTAATTTTGTATATCTCAAAAGACAAATAGAATATTTGTCTCATTATGACAATAATGTTTATTACCATAATAGTCTTTATATATATATACATATATATATATATATATATATATATATATATATATATATATATATATATATATATATATATAGTTCACTTCGTTGAATTTATAAATTTGGGGGATTAAAGAGATATCGATATGAGAACTATATGATCCAATATCTAATAGAATAGAAATTATATTTTTTGAGAAAATATAATATTATTTTAAGATTAATTAATTATTTGAATGTTGTAGTTTTCTAGAATCAATAGATCTTCGTGGTTGAATGACAAGATCATTATTATATTCATTAAATGAGAGTTGTCTTCTAGGTAATCTAAAAATATTTCTTAAACTACTACTTTCTCCAAAGTTAAGAGAGAGATTATCAAGAGGTGTTAAATTTGTATAATCTACTTCTGGCTGGATAGTCTATCATATTTGAGAAAATATGAAATCTATATGAATAGGTTCAGTATTTGTTTTGAATACTACAGTATTATGATGATTATTGTAGGCATATGCGGCTTGATATGTAATGTTGTAAATAACACTTGCTTGTCTTAAATTAACTCGATGTAATTTATGTTTAAGCGTAAGCATTCTATCTATATATCTATCGTTAATATTTATAGCATAATTAGGGTGTAAATTAAACATTAATATTTGATAACATAAGTTTTATTGGATTACTCCTAATAAAGCATCTTTTTTGGAATGAATAATTTATCATCATATATCTAAAGAGTAATAGGACTATTTATACCTTTATAAAAATAGACTTTTATTAATACTTGGATTTCGCCAAAAAATACGTGTCTATATTTTTCTGGGTGCGGTATTTTTTTGTAAACCCTGATTTCGCATAGTATAATTATATAAAGAAATTTTTGTACTTCCTTGAGCTTTCGTTATTTCAATATTCTACTCAATTATAATGAATTGATTTTTTTTCTCGATATTAATATCAAAACAGATTCCTAAGGATATTTTTTTTGTAATCTTTTTATATTCATCTTCAGAAAGAGTTAATTGTCTACTATAATCAGATTAATCATCTGTAATTTCATTTGTATTATTTATTTATTCAAGTTCAAATATTTAATCAGAATATAAATATTCTTCTAAGTCGTTATTTGAATAATAATATATTGATCATAAGATCATTGATCGAGATTCATAATTTTCTTCCTCAGAATCTATTTTAAAAATATCAAAAATATATTCTAATTCTTATTCTTCTATAACCTGAACAGATTTAATTCCAAAAACTTTCTTTCTTTTAAGACATTTATTTACATAATGTCCTTCTTTACATAGCCAACATTTATAGATTTTTTGTTTTTATTTTTTTTTCTAAAATTTCTTTTTTTTTATATTTAGTTTATGCTTAGTTGTTTTCTTAAAGAATTTTTCCTTTTTACAACTTGATACAGTACATGAAGTTATATTTTTTGAACATCCCATTGATGTGCTACTAGATCGTCTGAAAAAAATTCGATTAGATCAAATGATCATCTTATTGACAATTATCTTCAAATTCTTGAATTTCAAATATGAAAATTAGAATGTGAAATATCATATGGCAACAAAGGATTGACTGAATTACAAGAAGTAAAAAATTATCTCTCCGGAGACTTTGACAAAAAAAATTTGCCTTCAGGCTCAGAATTACACACTCTATGTAAATTTAAAGAAGCCAGTCCTTCTGAAACTATCGATTTAAATAAAAAAGAAAATCCAAGCAAACCCTCTATAAAAACAGAAATAAAGCAATACTCTACAATGCTTCTCAAAAAACCAAAGAGATAAAAAAATATTCTTGACATATCAAAAGAATGACTCCAATTTTCTATGTTTCAAAAAACAATTAATGCACAAATATATTTCTCCGCACAAAGAAATATAAATGTCACCTATATTTATGGAGAAACACATCCAAAAATAATCCAAGAGCTATATTTTAATGGATTACTAAAAATGATATATCTAGAAAATATTACATTGTTGAGTAAATTACCAAAGGTAATTATCGACGACGTCGAAACCTTCCAAGCTATTTTAAAGCATTGGAATATATATATCAAAATATCACAAACTTTTGGATCGAAACAAAGAAAATAGACCCATCAAATATATGGGTATATCATTGTTCAAATACCCTATTCATTTACAATCATTGCCGACAACGTACCAAAAGAATCCATGAAGTTATGTATCTCAAATGGACCAATATACAATTAAAAAATACAATATACACAAGCTCTGAAGTACGAGAAAACTTTTGTAAAAGAATGCAAAAAAAAAAACTAAACAGTTGTATTTTCCGCAAAAATAAAAATACTCTACAAACAATAAAAGAAAAACTCGAATCGAAAAGGTAGAACATGTAAAAACGCCAGCCATGATGTCAGAATTAAAATAACATAAGCAGCGATGTCACATACTGAATGACATCAGCACTTACGAATGTGATGTTGAATATTTTTAAGTATATTGAATATTTTTTAAGAGTGTGAAGTCATAATCATCAAATTTAAGAAATAAAAAGTTTTAATATATTCTAATTTCAAATTTTAGGGAAATAAATCATCATAGACTAGTAAATTATTTAAATTTATAGCACATGCATGATCTAGGAGATAATCAATCCTTATTATTATATGTACATATCACTCCAACACCATTCATCTTTTCATTTTCATTATTGGAAGCCCTTCATCTTTTCCTCTTATCACCTTCCGCTCATCTTCTCCAACACAAGAATTTTTTCAAATCTAATTGTACCTACTTTGTTTTTAACTTGTTGTCAACTACACATTCTCATTTTCATACACTTGATACTCATCTCATGTTAAATTATCATCATTAAAACTAAGTCATCTTTAGCATATCAACTATAATCACCCATCACTTTTAAAAAGCGGATGCTCGCTTAGAAAGAGTTCTCCTAAGCATGCCTTATTAATGGCACCAAGTTGGGAGATGTGTGGAACCCTATGGCCTTGCCTTGCCCAAGCACTCGTGCAAGCATCCAAATTGCCATTAACATCACTGCAAACCAATGTAGGCATTCCCCTCCATCCGAAATGGTCAACTCTTGAAAGTCAATATCATTCTTTTCTATCAAACTGTAAAGTCTAGTGTTAAGCAAAATAAGACTATTGTAGGTAGCAGTGTAAGTGAGTAAAGCCGGCTCGCGAGCTGACTCGAGCTCGACTTTTTAATGAGCTCGCGAGCCAAGCTTATCGAGCCACGAGCTCGAGCTCGAGCTCATAAACAAGCTCAAAAAATTTTCGAGCTCGAATTAGAACCTAATTTGACTTGACAAGATAGCTTATCGAGCCGGATTGTTTACATAATGATAAACTGTAATTATTGTGTATCACGTTATCGGTTCAATCTTTTATCGACCTTTTAAAACGAGCTTGAGCATTTGAGTCAAGCTCAAGCTTGACTTTCTTTAAATCGAGTCGAGCTCAAGCCCGGTAATTGAGCTCGAGTCGAGCTCGAGCTCAACAAGGTTTAAACAAGCTAAACTCAATTAAGTCAAAACTCGACTCGACTCGACTCATTTACACCCCTAATTGTAGGCATGACAACTGCATTAACAGAGGTAATAAATAGCTAAAATACCAAAGGAGTCCAACAAAAAATCAAGCAAAATTAAGATGTAATTCACGGGATCAAATCATGAAAGCGTGTGAAAGATTTACTCATGTATTTACCACTTGAAAGCAGCCTAGTACTCATGTTCTTATGATTTTTTAATTAAAACAATGATGATTCAAAGGGAATTAATATCAAAAGGATCTAAAGTGACAAGCTGACTCGAGCTCAACTCGTTAACGAGCTCACGAGCCAAGCTTATCGAGCCACGAGCTCATAAACAAGCTCGAAAAAATTTTTAGCTCGAATTCGAGCCTGGTTTGACTCAACTCGATAGTTTATCGAGTCGGCTCGCTTACAAAATGGTGAATTGTAATTATTGTGTTTCACGTTATCAGTTCAACAATTTATTGAGTTTTTTAAACGAGCTCGAACTTCTAAAACGAACTCGAGCATTCAAGTCAAGCTAGCTCGAGCTTGACTTTCTATAAATCGAGTCGAGCTCGAGCCTGGTAATTGAGCTCGAGTCAAGCTCGAGCTCAACAAGGTTTAAGCAAGCTTAGCTCGATTAAGTCAAAACTCAACTCGACTCGACTCGACTCGTTTATACCCCTAATTGTAGGCATAACAACTGCATTAACAGAGGTAATAAATAGCTAAAATACCACAAGAGTCCAGCAAAAAATCAAACAAAATTAAGATGAAATTCACGGGATCAAATCATGAAAGCATGTGGAAGATTTATTCATGTATCTCCCACTTGAAAGCAACCTAGAACTCATGTTCTTGTGATTTTTAATTAAAACAATGATGATCCAAAGGACATTAATATCAAAAGGATCCAAAGTGACAAGTAGAAACCTCAAGGGCAAATCATTGTTAGCTTCAAACTTACAACTTCGATGTCATTAACACTTCAAAAAATTATATTTGTCAGAATAATAGTGGCTTCATCTCCTTAACAACTTATGTTTTTTTTTCTCATTTTAAAAGGTCATAATATATGACAAAGTAAATGAAATAAATGTTTTAAAAAACAATTTAATTTAAGTACTTTTATAACTAATATGGTTGAAAAAGCAAACCATACATATGATGAGAGTAACAAAAAATTGACAAAAAAATTAGAAGTTGTGAAAGGAATGAGATGGAAAAGAGTAAGCTATAAGTAAGGACCCATTTGGGGCCCCGTTTCGTCCGCGGCGTGGCTCGAACCACGCCGCTCGGCCGTTTGTTTCCGCGATTTTAGGGAAGCTGCCACGAAGCTCGAACACGGATCAAAGGGAGCTGCCGTGGCGGGTGAAAAAAGTTTATCTAAACTACCCCATGCCCGTGACAAGAACTGTTCGCCCGTGCCCGTGGTCTTTTTGTTCTCCCGTGCTCTACAGATCTCGACTTCGATCTCCTTCCTCTTTACCAGGGCATCGACAGATCTGAGAGTCCCGGGCTTCCCCTTCCGTATCCGTCTTTTGCCGTCTTCCATCTTTCTAATCTCTCTTTTGCCGTCTTCCGTTGTCTGTGAAGGTAAGCATCCGTTTCCGACAGATCTTTGAAGCTCGTCTTATTTGATTTCTCCTATGAGCATTTGTTATTTGATTTCTCCCGTTTCCGACCTCTCTTCGAGCTATTTTCAAATTCAGGAAGATTATTTGTGCTAAGTGCCCATGAGGTAGAGAGAAAATTCTGTGAAAAATTGGATCTTTGGTAAGTTTTTTTAGCGAAAAAATTCAAGAAAATTCAGGGAAAAATTAAGGCTTTCAAAAACTAAGCTTTTCCATAGCAATTTTTGGGATTTCCACAATTTCGGAGGATTTTTGCCACACTTTCTAAGATTTTATGTCCGTGATTTCTAATTAACGGAGGTAAGCTTTTTTTTCTTTATATTATGTTATTATGAGACAATCGTATTGAGTATATATCGAACCGTTAACAACTGTTAGAAACTCTCACGCATGAAAAGATGGTTTGGTTCATTGCCCGATCAAGAAGGATTCGGTTAATAGATTTATGTGATCCCTTTCTCAAGTCTTTTCTTCAAGCACTACGAGAGTCATGAACAGTAGTCTTTATTTTTGTTAAATTAATGCTATCAACCATGAGCTTATTAACCGACTTATTTTTAAGAAAACTCAATAAAATATATATCTTTTGATCATTTATTTATTATGGAGTCATATTTTGAAAGTCTGATTAATTAATCATGTTTTTGTAAACTTTTTATGCAAACTATACTTAATAATCACATTTATTAAAAAGTGATTATGAAATTAAAAATATGTCTAGTGATGTTGTAATTAGACATAACTATGAAGATAAGTTCAAATTACTCTTTGCAATAAATTTGAGTTATAATTATACTTTTATAAATAATGTGGTTAATAATCACACCTTTAAGAAAATGTGAGTAAATGTAATTCTTTGTCACACCTTTGGATTTCCACACCTCTTATGTCATCCAAAGCGCACGCCATGTTCTCGCCTCTTCAACTGCCAACTTGCTTTTATTAAGGGAGATGTTAGTATAGTTAAAACAATAATTTTGATTTGCTAATGGTGAAGAGTGAAGTTAGTATTAGTTGCTAAAAAAGAAAAAAAGAAAATGATTCCTGCATAACTTTATCATTACAAATGATTTATAATTTGCATAAATAGCATACCTATGGATCAAATTGTTTGGAAAATTTTGTGATGAACATCTTGGATTTCAATTTAAATGGCATACATATGCATCATTTTTATAAATGTTAAAATATTTATAATACTTCAAATATGGGCTTACATATTTTAAAATTGACACAATATCATATAACGATGTTAGGACATAAAGCATACTCTTAGTAATATGAAGAATTGTTAATACATTGCTTACATACATTATTTAAAAACATATAAATTTGCATGAGAAATACTAAAGTAAAATTGTTTATTCGCTAAAATTGTTTATTCGCTAAAGTAAAATTGTTAAAATTGTTTATTCGCTAAAGTAAAATGGTTGGTCGTGGTTATTGGCTAATGGGTTTAGGGTTGTTTATGTTTGGGTTGGTTGGATGGTATTTGGGGGTTGGGTTGTGGTTTGGTTGATTGGTTAGTTTGGTCATGTGGTTGGTCGGTTGGTTATTATGTTGGTCGGCTAGGTTGGTCGGTCAGATTGGTCGGTGGGTTGGCTAGTTTTTCCTCTTCTATTGCGGCGTGAATGACGGCTGGTGGTTTATCTATGATTTGGATTTGGCCAGGTGGTGTTGTTTGTTGGCTGTTATCTTTGGTTTCAGCCTCCTCCTATAATGGTCTTCATCTCTTGGCTACAGCTACTTATCTTTTATTTTTTTTCTATTTATGTGGTAGCTTAGCTATGGGTCTGATTTCTCCTGCTACCGTTCCAGTTTGCTAGTGGGTTGGGTGCTTTTTTTGGCTGCTTGCTTCTATTTTGTTTCTGGAAAGATATTGTGGGTTTTTTATTATTGGTTTTGGGTTTGTTGTTGTTTTGGGTTGGCTGATAGAAGGCAGTTTAGTGGTTGTTGTTTTACCTGGTGTGGTGGTGACTTGGTTTGGTATCTTGGAGTTTATTTTGGCTCTTTGCTGGATGCTCTTTTGGTATTCCTATTTATCTGTCTTGGTGGAGGTGCGGCTGCCCTTTTATCTCATGCTTGTCATCATACACAATATATTTGAAAACTCTTTATTTGGTTGGATGCTATTCCTTTGATTTAAGATCACTGTTTCAGAAAGTTTTATATACCTATTACTCTTTCATTAAACAAAGGCTTGACTTTGGAATACTTTTAGGCTGTTTTGTTCTTCAAGAACCTAGTACACCATACTTTCTATTTCTTATAAGATAAGCAAAGGCACTATACTACACATGCTTTTTTAAGAACCTGGTACACCTGTTGTTCTTTTATTGGTTGGCTTCCTGCTTCTTGGTTTCCTAGTTAATTGTACTGTTGTTCCTGCTTATGTGATATTTAGAATTGCTGCTTGGTGGTTGACTCTCTCTGATAGTGAAGGAAATAGCTATGATGGCATTGATGTTATTTTTTTATCGTTAAGGCTGGTAGCATTTTATGTGATTATAACCCTTCTTTTTGAAGTTTGGATGCTCACATACAATGTTTCTCCTTGGGATAGACTTTCACTGAGCCTGAGCCGTTATAATTTACTTTAATGTATGTTTTTACGTTTGCTTGTATCTTTTTTGAGCTTCTTGCAGGTATTTGTATACGGCGGAACCTTGCAGTGGTTAAATACTTTTAGTTAGCCAAATTTTTATCTTTTTTGTTAATAATTGTAACCCTTCTATTTTTGTTAATGAAATATCTATCACTTTTGGGAAAATAAATATTTTGCTGTTTCATTTTCATTTTAAAAATATTTTGTAATGTCACCAGTCCTCATATTAATATTTTTGCTCGAAAATATGAGTTCAAGGAGCTCTATTGAGTCTAGAGTTGTGTATCAGAATGGTCAGAATGCATGTATTCACTTCACATAGGAAAGAAATTATGAGAAGATTTTTCAGGCCCAAATGAACATAAGATGATCAGAACTATTTGGATGATTGATGAATCAATGGCGGAATAACAAATGATCATGCTAAGATGGTAAAGAATGAAAAAAAAATTTTAAAAGATTTGATCAACGGATATTAGTTTAATATTGATCGCACCGCTTATCAGATTGTACTTTTAATATTAGTGTTATTAATTAAGTAGTATTATTTATTAAGTGATGTAGATCTTAATGTAATTTATTAGTTGACTTAATTACATACGAGTATATTATCATATTTTTATTCATTTTGTTTAAATTTATTCAAATTATATACCACAGGACGCTCACTTTCAGACAAACACAGAAGAGACAGATTCTAAATGAATTTTCCAAACAGAATTACAAAGAATTTCACACCTTTTCCTCGAAGCTTCACAAATGCTTCAAAGTCAAGTTGCCCCAAGCCCTAAGAGTTTTTCAGACTTTCTTGCTTTGTCTTCAAAAAAAAATAGAAATCAATGCATGTGTGTTTGGCTACCATTTTTTTTTTTCAAAAAAATTGATGGTGAAAAGCTGCTTTTGAGAACCAAAGTAATTAATCGTAATACCGTCGAAAACTATTATTGAATTTTCAAAAGAAAAATATTTATAATAATAACAAATTTTTTCAAAAGTCGCTTTCCATGTTTTACAACAACTTCTCAAAAAACTACATCTACCCCAAACATACCCTAACAAGATGTCCAAAATAGAAGCTTAGCAAAAGTGCTTGAATGTAGTACTCTATGGGAAGGAATAGAAGAAATGACAAGAAAATTTGTAAGTTTCAAAAAATAGGAACCCTAACTATTCCCTATAAGAAATATTATAAATAATGCACTTATAAACTTTTTAATCATATGTTACTTTTAACATTCAATTTTAGTACTTATGTTTAAGCCAAGTAAATAAATTATAAAAAATTCAAATATAATAGGATGGGAGTCGTGATGGTGAAATAATTCGCACACTTTCCCTGTACCATCAAAATTTTCATCAATAGGACAACGGATCTTTTCATACAAAACAAATGAAAATATAGACGCACCAAACAAAAGCAAGTAGGAATCCCAATTTCAAACCGGCAAATATGTTGGCCCAGAGGCAGTTAAGTTCAGTCAGTTTAAGCTTGCAGCTTTTGGTGCTGGCCTATTAGAACTTTAGACAGTATAAACTCCAGGACTCATTGGGGAACTACGCCAATTATGGGGTCGACTACATAAATCCTTCGTCTCCATTGTGTCCTATTATGTGTCAAATTCTCATTCAATTCAAGTATACTAAGGTCAATTTTTATACATCTTAATCATGTCTTTTTAGGTCTACCTTTACCTTTCTTAACATAAGGCAAATCTAATGCATCTACTCTCCTAACCTGTCATCGGACCGACGCTTTATGTGGCTAAACCATCTGCACTCTCTCGATCATATCTACCACCGAGCTACTCCAACTTATTTCCTAACATACACATTTCGTGATTTTATCTCTAAGAGTAAAACCATCCTCATCCTCATCTCTGCAACACTTAACTTAGTCTCATTCTTCTCTTTTATTCGACAACATTCAATACCATAAATCATTGCAAGTCTTACCACCATCTTATAAAATTTCCCCTTAAATTTAAACGGTACTTTTCTATCACACAACAGGCCAGATGCATTCCTCCATTTCAACCATCCAACTTGAATTCTACTAATAACATCTCCATCTATTTCACCATCATCTTGAACAATACATATTTGAATCGCTTCACTCTTTTTAATGACTTGTTCACCTAATGTCACAACACTACCGCTATAACTTATATAACTAAAATTACACTCCATATATTCAGTTTAGATCTACTTCTAAAACCTTTGACTCAAGGTTGGCCTCCATAATTCAAGTTTCTCTTGGACTCCTCTCTTGTCTTATCAACAAGAAGAATGTCATCGAAAAAGCATACACCAAGGTACATCTTCCTGTAAAATGCCAACATCCATAACTAAAGCAAAATGATAAGGACTTAAAGCTGATCCTTGATGTAATCCAACTGAAATAAGAAAATATTTTGTCAACCCTCCTTGTGTTTGGACACAAGTAACAGCTCTAGTATACATATCCTTAATGACTTGAATATAACCAATATTAACTCCTTTCTTTTCTAGAACTCTCCAAAGAACATCCCTTGAAACTTTATCATAAGCTTTCTCTAAATCAATAAACATCATATGTAGATCATCTTTGCTTTCTTTATACTTCTCCATCAAACCTCTTAACAAATGTATAGCATCCATAGTAGATATACCTGGCATGAAACCAAACTGATTGTGAGAAACTTTTGTATCACATCATAACTTATGCTTAATTACTCTCTCCCATAATTTTACTGTATGACACATTAACTTACTTCCTCTATAATTTGCACACTTTTGTACATCATATTTATTCTTAAATATAAGAACCAACAAACTCTTTCTCCACTCATCTGGCATCTTTTTAGTCTTTATTCCTTGATGCTAAGTGTCAAATAAGAATAAACTCAAAATAACAACAAACAGTCAAGCAGAATAGCACTTTTACAAAATATCATACTCCGAATTCTAGAGAATATAATCAAGATGAAAAAAAGATTTTAATAAGCCATAAATAAGTCAAAGAACCTTAAGCAAATAAGTTAAAAACATAATAGGAAAACTCAGGCCTTCTTAATAAGATATTCATGGAAATTTCACATGTACCGTAAACTGACATAAATTATCTCATTGTATGGTATCAAATGAAAAAATATTGATATTATAAGGAACTGGTGCAAATAGGATAAGAATGATAATACAAGTTTATAAAAATAAAAAACAACACAACCATGCAATGGAAACAACTTACAATAGCTCTTTCAGCAACCAAATGATGAGCTAATTGTCTTAACATCAAATCAACATCACCAGTTTGCTTGTACTTCTCCCGTGCCTCTTTAATGGAAGATCTTTGTTTGAAAATTTTAAATAAAGGAAAATAATCATTAAAATTGAACATTGAATTTACTTGAGAAAACCTCCCTAATAGTGCACTCATTAATAAAGACTATAATATGCCGTTAAGGATATCCCCATCCCTCGGATCAAGTATCAAATCAACCGCAGTCTTCCACTCACCACGAAGGAGAGCAGCTCCAATTAGATGAGTTGGCACTGAACCACTCCCAAACCGCTGAAAAAGTTCCAAGTTGAACAACATAATCAGGCTTATTGGTCAAATCTATTTAACAATATTTCAATGAAAAAGACAAACATATTTAACATTCAATATTTTTCTTGCTACAGCAAAGGATACCACCTGCAGACCATAATAATTGATAAAACCACTCCTTCCTAAGCCATCAGCAGCTGCTTTTATTGTATCTCCTGAATCTGCAACAACATCTCTACAATAGAAAAGCTAAGTGGAATGCAGATCATTAATAAAAGAAAATCAAAAAAATAAAAGCTCATTTCACAAATAGCAGAAACAAAGAACACGAGGTACCTCAAAGTAATTGCGAACCTATTTCCTTGTAGCTGACCAAGAAGAAGTCCTTTTTTCATAAAACTGGAGAAAACCAGTTGTGTCATATTGAAAAACAGCAGTGACCAAAAGGTGGCATTTGCGATACTTCAACACTAAAAAAAACAAAAAAAACATTGTTGCAATAAAAGTAAGGCATAAAGAATGACAAACAATTATTACCAAAAGTCTCCAACTTTAATGCCAAGCAATCTGCAATTGAGAGCTGCCAGCCTTTTTGGATGCAACTTAAATACAGTCACCTAGTAAGAAGCACTAGAATTTAGATGCATGAACTAGAACTTAGATGCATGAGTCTTGAAAATTGATGAATCTAGCAGTGCAATGCAGAGATAAAATCTGAACTTTTCTGGTAGCCATGAAGGACAAAAGAAACCTTTTTTGAGTTTATATCTTTTGTTCTTCTGGTCATCAATCCATTTTGTTATAGGTATTGCTAATGGCTTAGGAACCTTGAAATTTCAATTCAACTACTTTTTTCCCTATATCCAAAGATACTAAAAATCAACCACAAAGAAAACTTGTTATTTTCGTAAACATCACAATGACCACAATTTGAAAAAAATTCATAACAGATGTGAATTTCTACAAAATTGTACTTTATCTAAACTAAAAAACCATTTAAAGGTGAAAGGATCCTAGGAAAAATATGTACACATTGTCACTTCTGAATAAAACCTAATGCCAAATCAAATCATGAATCCAAAACAACTATAGCATATAATATAAATTTCAAAATGAAATGCATGCCCCAGGCTAACCAAAGTGAGTAGGTAATGCACTCAAATAAATCAAACTCTTGCAACAAAACCAGGTTAAAGTGTAATGAATGCGGTGGAAGTTCCCAGAATAAAACATGACTATAATGACTTCATAATGAGTCATTACTAGCCAGGATTCAAAGACTTCTCATTTGTGAGTGAAACTCCAAATACCACTTCCAAAAACCATGACATATATAAATACGTATCAACTAAAAAGATAATTCACTAACTTCATCCAAATCAAGAAAAATCTAATAATCTATAGACCTACTAACATTTTTATTCGCCGTCTGTCTCATTTAGCATTGACAAAATATGCCCTTTTTCCAGTATTATATCATTTTAATGCTTTTCAATAGTTCCAGAAACAATAAATATCATAGCTCTCAATGATCCATGATCAACCCTATCCAGTTTAGTTAGCTGTAGCTTTTCCATGCTTCAACCAAAAAGTTAGATTGTGATACATGATCCTGTCAACAAATACCACACTAATTTGACCTGTAAGGGAAAAAAATTGGGTTTTCAAGCTAACAAATTAATTCAATTGTCCAAACTTTATCATCATGGCCATTTCAAATTACAAGTGAAAGTAATGAATGTTGATCGCAGAATGAAACTGAATTTAATAGCTATACTGAAACTGAATAATAAAAGAGAATAAAAACAAAATGAAATTGGGTACCCTTTGAGTTGTTATGGCTCGTTTATCTTTTGTGCCAGCAAAGCCAAAAGAGCGTTGCTTCCCATGACAATTAACAAAAAAATTAATTAATGATTCTTCTTTTGCAATCCATAATCAAACATTAAAAGACATCTTTGTAAATAAACTATATTCAATGCAAAGACAACAAACCACGTCATATAAGCATGAAAAATCCACTACCTGAATACCTAGCATCTTTCCAACAACCCCCAAAGCCTCATGGGTGTCTTTATTTTCTTTGTAAAGATGAAACCTAAACAAAGATGAACAAAAATCAAATAGGCCATATGTTGCAGTATCTCGAGAAATCATAAAGTGATGCTGGATGGGGGTTAAAACGATCATGTGTGAATCAAACGATTAGAAACTTAATATTGCAATTAATGCACTAGTCTTGAAAAGACTACATTTCTCCTAATCTTCCCAACCAAAATCAGAACGATAAATTTTCTTAATTATAGTTTAATCTAACCAAATCTATTCCCCCTAAATTTGCACGAAAACAATGTTAAGGAAAACTGAAAAGAAAAGAGCATCTGAAATGAAACAATACTGGTTGTCCATCTAGAGAGAGAGAGAGAGAGAGAGAGATCTTCATTTATTCAAAGAGTGTTAAGACCTCCAACATTAATAATCAATCTCTGTTCTTGAAAACAATTAAAAAAAAAGCATTTAAATGTGAACTTCATTTAAACAAAAAACTAGGTTCTGAAAAATTTATTAATTTGAAAGGGTAAAAACCCTTAAAGAACCCTTAAAGATTAAAATAAATTGAAAACTGCTCATAGCAACTGAGCGTTTAATTTTGAGAGAAATGGGGCTAATTCAAGTGCTATCTTCAATAAACAAACTGCTGACTTATTCAAAGTAGCATAACAATTTCTAAATTTTAAAGCATGTTATGAACAGATTATTAAATCATGCAATACTTATTAGGCCAAAGCAGTTCTACTAAATTAACAATAGCTCCGAAGACTGGTTTCAAGGTTGGGGAAAAAATGAAAAGGTGGAAAAAAAAATGTAGGGAAAATGAAAAGTTAAGCATTAAAGGGTAATTGAAGCAAAGTGAAGCTCTACACATTTGGAATCCTCAATGCCTCTCACAAATTGTGCAGTTACTTTGAATTGCATAAAATGCTGCATTCCATTCTCAGAATATAACAAAATCAGCACCAAGTCACAAAAAAAAAACAAAAAAACAACAAAATAATAATAAAAAATACCTTAGGAACTTGCCTCGCTCCTCAGACCAATTATCTGCACCTCTGCTATCAAAGGGTATGTCATTTCTCTTTCCTGAATTCTCTATATCTTTCCTCTTCTTCCCTTTCCTGCTATTTATACCTTTGCCAGTAGAGAATCTAATCCTTATGCATTTGGCATGTACATCCTCTCCATCCACTGTATCTGTTACAAGGAATTTGAACTTCTTCTTGAAGAAATTATGAACCTCCTGAAATGCCCCAAAGAAAACAAAAATCACTCCTTTCAATTCCCATAAAATATAAAATAAGGGCTCATTTGATTGTATAAAGTTTTAAAATATGTTTTGAAAAACTTATTTAATCAATCATTTGATTATTTGATGTAGTTAGAGGTTATTATTGATTTCAAACTCCACAAATATACTCCAAACCATCGCAAATATAATAATTCCATTTTCATGCGAGATGAGTGAAAATAAATTCATCATTATCTACAACATGCTTTTTATCTACAAATTACAACTAACCAAATCTACTATAAAAGAAGAACAAATGAAGGCACAACATTCGAAAACTAACTGCACGGTGGGACTTATCGCAGTCCGGAGCTAGAACAATCGGAGACAACTCATCATCCACATTAGCCGCAACCTTTTGAAGAAATTCCTTTAATAACTCAGCATTAGCTTCACCAGCAAGGGCTTGAAATAATTCAATTTCATCTGTGAAGCTCTTCTGACCCAAAGAAGTACTCTTTTCCTCCTCTTCAGAACACTGAAACAAAGGTCTCATTTAAATAAAAAATAAGAATGTTCTGACAAGAACAACATGTGATATAGAATTTAGTACGCGCTCATACACATATTTTTACTGCTGAAGGACATCAAATATAACTTAAATTTATTAAAAAGCACTTTCTTGAATTTTTTGGAACTTCAAAGACTTCATACAATAAAAGGAAGACATTTTTTCACATGCTAGAGGCCATCAAGAAATAATGAATTGATGGCAATCGAATTGAGTTGTTGCTCTTATTCATAATTGTAACAAATGACGCTAGCAAGAACAAAATTTTTCAGCTTGTTTCACCCTTAAATAAAAGTGGGAAAAAAACGAATACCTCGGGAGGCAGATCAAAGGATGTCAAACGAACAATACACCCTTCGAGATCAACTTCATTGACGATGAAATCCGAGTACCTAATTCGATGAAAAATGATAGCAAACTGATCAAAAAGAAATGTTAGTGATTCAGAGGAGATAGTGGGAAGAGGGGTGACCTCTGCTTCAGAACAGCCCGGAAGCCGGGGAGGGAAGAGACGTAGCAAGAGATTCCGACGTCCGACTCATCCAGAGATTTCGCCATGGCGAGGATTTCGAAGGCGGTGGGAAAGGGTTTTCGGAGATGGCAGGGTTTAGGGGAGTGAGAGAAAAGACAGAATGGAACTGAAGAGAGAGAAAAGATGGCTCTCCTCATTAGGTCGATTCAACTGGCAATAAACCGTCGCCATATAATTTTTTCTTATTTTTATATATTTAATATTAAATTTTATTAGTTTGGGAATTGCAAAATTTTAATTTCTTAGACTAAGAAAATTTCTTTTTTTGGGTAAGGGTGAAATAACTATAGTGATCTTGAATTTAGCTCAATATGTGACTCATGAGTTAGAATAAATTCATCTTAGCTTATTACATAATAATTTTATTAAAAATTATTAATATAAATATATTTAAAAATAGGGAGATTTATGTACATATTACGGAATTGTTTGGTTGCCTGAAAAAGGAATATAGTATAAAATAAATACAGTGTAAAAGGAATGGAATGTATTTGGATTACTTTAGAGTTATTTATTTGAAAACTCTATAAATATATGAGTTTTTTTTTTATAAAATAAATGTAATGTAAAGCATTCTTGAGGTTATGAGCGGCAAGGCGGTGATGCTTGACATGGCGTTAGCGGTAGCAGAAGCGTGGCGGTGGCGACAAAGGCGGTGGGCCGTCGGCGACAATTAAGCGGTCATGCACTTTCATAGCCGTTTAGAAATCGCCCAAATTAAAAGAATTTCAAATATACCAAAAATGACATTTGTTGTGTATTCTAAATACATTATATTACCTTGGAAACTATACTTTGCATCATCCCAAATACCAAAAAAAATAAAACCTCTATATTTATTTTTCTTTATACCTAAAATTCAGGCAACCAAACAACCCCTCATACTAGGTAAAATATAACTTATTTACATATCCAAAATCATAAATCTTTAATTTATGCTTCTTTTTTTTTTGGAAAGGGTATCCACCCAACACCCCACCCATCTTGTGGGTGGGGATGTCATTATAATCTTTTAATAGCGTCGCGTTCATCACTCCACACATTTAATTTCCCCACCATTACCATAAATTTTTCATACCACCAGATATACCACTTAATTTCGTCTCGGTCTAAATCGTGCACAAGAACTCTAGTGCCATTGGCGAACTTCACTGCAAGAACTCACCTTCTTCACTCGTAGTCTTCGTTGAGAATTCACTCGCCAATCCATGCATGGCCTGCTTCGTTTCCTCACATGGTATTCCTCCTTCCCTAAGTTTATTGGGCAAAATTTTTCAGAAAGTATTATCTCTTATCTCTCATTTTTGTGTCTCCATCTCCTCCTCTCTGTAGTAATAGTCATGAACTGCTTTCCAAGATCATGCGTCAGCCTACGAGAACTCCGTCTCTAGCACCCCTAAACCTAAGATGCTCCTTCGTCCTTCCCCACTCATTCTCTTCCTACGCTAGTCCTCCCACACAAATTTTGACAAACTATTTTGCATCTATCTCCAACAGCTCCAAAAAAACTCATCAGCACTGTAAACCGCAAACTCTCTGTTGACACCCAGCTCTCATTTCCCTCACATGCAGTTTGAAACAGATTTTATTGCATTGATAGAGGGTTTATGTGCTTAGATTGACATTTAGTTGTTGAATGAAAGTAATAGTCTATGAATATGATTGTTAGTTTATTTTGAGCATAAGAGACACCATACAAATTGATGAGTGTGATTTCTATGGAATTACAAAAAGTTCATACAAAATGTCAAACAAACACAATAATGCATCATTAAAAAATGACTAAAAGTAATTTTCAGATTACTAATGCAAGCTTCATTAAAGAAGGGATGGTAAGAGACTCATTCCACAAAACCAGATGAGAACTAGGGCTTCCCTTGCGCACTTTTTTCCCCGTCGTCGTCTCTCCTCTTCCTCCTCCACTCCGCTGTCCTACCTTCGCCTCTTCTTCTGGTTTTAGATTTTTTTCCTTAGCCCTTTTTAGAGGTCGGTTCTGTTTGGATGGCTTTTACAAATGCCTCCTTCCCTCCCCTGTCGGCCACTTCCCCGTCACTGACCCCCCCACTCAGTTCCTCCAACCAAGCAGGATCGAAGAGAATTTGGAAAGACTTACTTCTAGTGCAAGGCGGCGTGAGTATTCCTTTATCCTATATATCGCGGAAACCAGTCATGGATTTCACGGAAGATGATCTCTCTGCCGGAAAACAGGAGTGGCACCTTTCCCTTATCGGTCATTCAATTGGTAAGCGCCCCTATTATGGTTCCTTGCTAGCTGCTATTAGAAAGAAATGGAGCTTTAAAGGTACGCTCGATCTCCTTACCTTCGAGGGTGATTATTTTTTGTTCAAATTTAATTGTCAAGAGGATTTCGATATAGTGTGGAATCATGGCCCTTGCTTTCTTAATGGCCGACCGTTTGTTTTTCAAAAGTGGACTTGGGATTTTCGACCTTCCAATGAAGCTATTACAGAGCTCCCGATTTGGATCAAATTACCCAATTTTCCCTTGTGTTGCTGGAATGAGGTCGGTTTCTCCAAGGTTGCAAGTAAGATTGGAATTCCTTTGGCAGTAGATAATCTCACCGCAGCTAAATCACGTATTACATTTGCCCGTATATGTGTCCAAATCAATACTAATTCTACTCTACCTGATTCCATTCCTATCAATTTAAATGGGAAAAAGTTTATTCAGAAGATTGTATATGATTGAAAACCTTCGATTTGCTCTTCCTGCAATACCTTTACGCACGATAATCGCAATTATCCTCTTAACCTTTTCCTCTCACTACAGAGTAAAGTAGCGTGCCCCTTAAAACTAATAGATTGGTGAGAATATCATGACAACTGCTGCTACTCCATCCTCTCCTAACCACTCCTCCCCTCGGCATTCGAAATCCCCCCCTCAGATACCCAAGCCCCCTTCCACAGATATCTCATTAGCGGCTCCACCTCCCTCTCCTTCTAATGTTATTGCTGATCTTAACCACCCTCCTATCCTTTCCCCTCCTCAAGAGGATTCCACTGGAAATGATGTCCTTCCATCCTCAAAGGACAGTGATGAGAACTCAATATATGAGCCTGCTGTCGCTCTGAACACTGTTGGGGTGGTTACTCGATCGGGTAATGTTTCACCTAGACAAAACCCCTCCCTTCATACTAATTCTAACGGACCTAAGTCCCTTGGAACTATCAGCTTGGATGGAGGATCTAGTTCTACTACATCTCAACTTATACCGACCCCCCTAAAAGGTAACAAAAAAAGGGTAAGAAGCCCACTACCTCATCTTCTCAATGAATCAAGTATCTCTTAGAAGTTGGAATGTTCGTGGCTTATCTGCAGCTCGAAGAATTTTAGATTGTAGAAGACTTATTAAAGATTTTCATCTTGACCTTCTTTGTCTACTTGAGACAAAAATTAATTTCATACCCTCTCACAACAACCTCCTTCACCACAATTATAAATTGTTCAACTCTGAATCTAGTGTTAACAACTTTGATTGTGCTCTAGGAGGTCGGATTTAGATCAAATGGCAATCAGATAAGCTAAACTTTGAGTTATTAAGCAAGTCTCATCAATTTATTCATGGAAGAGTAAATATCCCTGGTGCTAACAGTTTTCTTCTAATAAGTATTTATGCAGACAATGATTCTGGTGTTAGATCCTCTTTATGGTCCTCCTTAAGGGATATCTCTGAATCTATAAACATCCCTTGGATTATCTTGGGGGACTTCAATTGCCCCTTGACTAGTAAGGACAAAAAAGGGGGTAATATTATTTCCCTAAACAGCTCTATGGAATTCAAAGAATGTATTAATGACTATGGCTGGCTAGAGCTGTCAAGTACTGGTTTATTTTATACCTGGTTTAACCAACAGTTGGATAATCCTATACTCAAAAATTGATCGTGTCTTTTGTAATTCTTACTGGATTGAGGAATTCCCAAATTCATACTACAAAGCTCTTCCTCCTCGATCATCGGATCACTCACCTCTGATGACACTACTTCATCCTCCCTCAAATATTTCTCACCGTTTTCTTTTCAGGAATTATTGGGTTCTTAATCCAAGATTTAAGGAAGATATTAAGGATGTCTGGGGCAAATACATTGAAGGTGATCCATTCTATGTCCTCTCTAAAAAGCTTAAGCAAGCCAAAATTCTGATGAAGGATAGATATAAGGATGTTTCTCCTCTACAAATTCAAATTGATACAGTGAAATCAGAGCAATCACATATTCTAGAAAACCTGGAAAGAGACCCTAATAATACTTATTTGATTCAAGAAGCTAAGGAGATTAAAAATAAATACACGGAGCTCATTATAAAAGAATCTCTTTGGACTAAGCAAAGAGCAAAGGCCCACTGGTTAAGTCATTCTGATGATGATTTAAAATTTCTTTACTTATCTATCAAAGAAAGGAAAAGCTACAACTTGATTAGAAGTACAACCGATGTGGGTGTTTTCTCCGATCCTGGGATATTTATGAGATATTACATCTACGATAATCTTTTAATTGTAGTGACTCTCTTGTTATTCCTATCTCTTGGATCTTTATCTTTCCTCAACTAATGGAGTGAGCTTGAAGTCAGAAGTCTGTCAAATTATTACTGCTCTTAATAGTATTTCTAAGAATAAATCTCCTGGCCCGGATGGTTTTAACTCTAAGTTCTTTACTGAATCTTGGGAACTCACTCGAAAGTATTTTCTTAATGCAGTTTATTTCTTTTTTAAGAACTCCAGGCTTCCTAATTGCTTCAAGCATACACTACTTACTCTCATTCCAAAGGTGAAACATTCTAAATTGAAGATTATCTATCTCTTATGCAATACTTTCTACAAGGTGGTTGCAAAAATACTTGCTACTAGAATGAAGAAATTCCTACCTTCCATTATACATCAAGCTCAATTGACATTTATTCAAGAAAGAGATATTGCAGATAATCTAGCTATGGCATATGAGATATGTAATGAGTTTTTCATTCAATCTAAAAGCTCTTTTTTCCTTACTAAAATTGACTTGAAGAAAGCATTTGATAAAATCAATAGAAAATCTTTGATTCATAGATTACTTAAGAAGGGCTTTCCAAAGAGGTTTTCTTCTTGGATAGAAGCATGTATTTCAGATGTTCCTTTCTCCATTGTGCTTAATGGAAATATTTCTGGATACTTTTCCTCTTCTAATGGCCTAAAGGCGGTCATCCATTATCCCCTTTCTCTTTACAATTGCCATGGACTCTTTCTCTTGTCTTATAGAAAATCAATCAAAAGGGCTCTACAATCCTATTACCATTCGGGACAACATGTCTCACACTTGTTGTTTGCAGATGACCTTCTTGTGATGGGAAAAGTCAACAACTCCACTCTCACTTCTCTTAAATCCGTACTTCAATTGCTTAAAACTTATATGGGATTAGAAGTTAACTTTTCAAAATCCTCTATTTGCCTTTCCAGTAAAACGGATGAAGACCTGCATCAAATTCTGGGCATTTAAATGGGAACATTTTCATTCAAATATTTAGGATTACCTCTAATCAAAGGACCTATCAAATTGGCTCATTTCACTCCCCTTTTTGATAGACTTCATAAGTGGATGGCAGGTTGGAAAAATAAATTTCTCTCTTTAGGTGGGAGATTACAACTTATTAGATCATCTATTAACAGCTACCTTTCATACTGGTTTCACTCCATGGCTATTCATGACGGCATTATTAAGAAAATCTGCGCCTTTACAGCTAGATTCTTCTATCACTCTAGTGAGGCTAAGAAGCTTCATACGATCTCTTGGGAGCGTACCACTCTTCCTAAGGATAAAGGTGGCATTGGACTTCTCTCTGCATCTTCTCTGAATACTATAAGCAAGTTAAAAATAATGTGGAAAATTTGTTTGGGGGAAACAATTTTTGCTAAATGGTGCTTAGCCAAATACATTTCCTTGTGGAATCCTAACATTTTTCGGGTTTCTCCGCTTTGGAAATGAGTCATGAAGGTTGCTGAAAAATATAAAAATAAATTGGTATTTAAAGTTGGAATTGGTAATTCCTTCTTCTTATTCTAAGACCCATGGTGTAAAGGCAACTCTCTGTGTAATTGGTTGGGTGCAAATGGTCTTATATCTCTTAATCTCTCTCCAGATGTGAAAGTATAAACATTAATTCATAATGGTAACTGGTTACTCCCTTCTACTGTTAAGATCTCTCATCCTAACTGTGCTCAATTGATTCTAGATACCCCTATTATGGCTGGAGAGGACCTTATTTATTGGTATAATTGCAAATCTCCTTCCTCCAAAGAGTTTAGAGAGGCTGTTTTTGACTCTCATCCCACTTTAGATTGGACAAAAGGTATTTGGTTTAAGGGTTATGCCATTAATTATGCTCTCTATTGTTGGATGGCTTTTAAACATGGGCTGAAAACCTCTGACATGCTAGAAAAAAAAGGGATTGGTGCTACAATTCATTGTTGTTTTTCTCACTCAGTTTTTGAATCACATAATCATTTATTTTTTGAATGCCCGGTATCTATGAAGCTGGTTAGAGCTCTTATTCCGCAAGGAAACTATTTACTTCTCCAATCCTCCCTTCACCAGGTATTAAATTTCATTGATGAGGATGAGCATAAAATGTTGCATAGGCTACATTTCCTTATCATTGCGGTGCTTGTTTATACAATATGGAGAGAAAGGAACAATAGAATATACTCCTCTTCTCCTCAAACTTTTTCCTCTCTTTATCAATGGTTAGAGAAGAAATGCTAAAATGCCTGGAAAATCAAATCAACTTGGCCTAATTATGTTCAAGAGTTGCTACAAAAGTGGAGAGGTTATAAACCTCCATAATCATTATTAAGTCCTGACAGTTTCTGGAGGATTTCTCGAATGCTACTTCTTCTTGCTCAATGGATTTTCTGCTATTACTGATCTGTTGTTTTCTTTTTTCCCTGGATATTGCTGCTTCTGCTACTCTACGGAATCTGATGCTCTCGGGATTTTCTGATGTATGCGTTTGGTTTATGAAATGGACGATGATGAGTTTTCTTTTTCCAAGCACAAATTATCTTATTATCTTTATGACTCACTCACCTGGAAGATCATTTCTGCAACCACCCTGCCTCTCGCTTTGGTGTCTTTTTCTCGTTCGGTTATTTGGGGAAACGCTTTGGATGGTTATGTCACCGTGAGTGGTTCTTCTCAAAATGGAGCTCGCTAGTTGATGAAGCTTGTGCTCGATCATCTATTTATGATTTTTTTGTGGCTCGAGTCCATTAGTTTATAAATCTATTTACTTCTATTTTTACACTAATTAAGCAGTGGAATAATCTCGCTTGTTTTTTTTTTTTTTAAATTATTTTGTCCTTCAAATGTTCAAATGTTTGTAACTCTGTAAACATCATTTTGGAATACAATTGACTTCGGTCCTCAAAATTTTTCCAAAAAAAAAATTTTCAGATTACTGTACACAAGAATTTTGAAAAGTAATAATTGCAATTTTTATATGTAATCTTTAAAATTTTTATTTGTAATACCTATTCACTAATAATTTGTTAAGTAAATTAGTTTGGTATATATGTTTAATATTTTTTTTGTTCTATAGTTTAATTGTTCATTATTAGTTTATAGTTTTCATATTATTACTCTTTTTTAAGTTTTTTGTTATACTTGTTTCTTTAATTTCATTCTTAATAATTTTATTTATTAAATTTTGACTCCTAACTTGCTTGAAATTATTTTTTATTTTTTTTTCATATGCTGATTTATGTTGAATTAATGTTGAAAATGAATTAATGTTGTAAATGGCTTCTTATCACTTTTAAGTTTGATATTTAATTTAATTATACTAATATAATTTTGGAATACATAAATAAACTCAAAGTAATTTTTTTATGATTCTACATGGTTTGCATCATAATACTTTAAAAACAACATGAACAAGTACATTTGATAAATTGTAAACTGTAATTATAGTAGATAATCATTGCTAATAAAAACTAGCATACAACATTAATCACACATTAACTAAAGCACCACTTATTTTATCAATTTTCATTCTAGCTCATAATATTCTTTTATAGTCCAACTTACATGCATTCTCTTATAACTATAAGTGTAAAAAGGGTGGTGACGATAGCGACAAAGGTTAGATTTTTGCAAAACTTCCGTTCTTCTAATTCATAGCGCAGTGCGGACGGAGTTCTTGTTTCGCTTTCTGAAATCGATCCTAAAATAGAGTTTTATTTAAACGTCGTTTAGTAAAGCACCATATTCAAACAATTAAAAATAAAAAAAATTTACTGTCTCAACATCTAAACGCATCAAATAAACTTAGCCAAACGAAGCCAAAATGCTGAGGTACAACGACGACGTGCGAGGTTCGTTCATTATAGTGCGAAGGCGAGGGGACTAGGGCTTCTAACTTGTAACTGTGAATACCCTCAATAAAATTCACCTTATTGCAATGAAAATTGGGGGGAAAATAGGAAATAGTAAACATGACCAAGATGCTGACCTAAATAGCACCTTAATATCAGTCTAACAGTCCATTCGTATTTTATTTCTTTACCATAAAAGTGATCAAAAAGTGTATTTTCATTTGAAATAAAAAATCAATTAAATATAAATAATATGACTAAATCATTTATAGATCAGAGAGGCTATGTGTAAACTAGTTGTGAACCTTATTGAAAAGATTATGGGCATGATTATGAAACTAAGATCTGAGAGGAAATTAATAGTAATTTTTTTTATTTTATATTCCAATGTTTGTTGAGTTTTTTTTCTCCTTTTATTCTACATTCCAATGTTTATTGTATATTGAAGAAAGATGTTAAATGAAAAAAAAAAACTTAATAAGAAATTCTACAAACTTCTTCAAAAAAACTATATTTCATATGAATCTATCTTCAATATCTCTTACATATTGAAAGTATAAACTTAAAAGCACACATAATATTTCAAAGCAGCTCATGGTCATTGTTCAAAGTACAAAAATAGATGATAACATAAATAGGGAAGTGCAATTTACAACAATTATTCAAAATATATTTAATAATTTCCTACAGGATATTTCAAAATATACAACCCTTGCATAAAATAAACACTACTGTTGAAACTACAAATCAAGCTATTAGCATAAGTTTAATTTTTAGCATCTCATAAATGACTGACTTAAATTTTTCTAAAACCATTTTCTCCGAAGTCATGCTTATTTAGTAGGTCATGTCAGATGATGAATGCTCAACTTTATCCACCATCTAAAATAGTTGCATTAATCTCGTGTCTTAGTTTGAAGACATTAGTCAAATCCATGATTTTCACCTCAATAAACTTTAAATAGCGGCATTGCAAGTTGCAATAACAAAAAAAAAAAAAAAAAAAAAGTTGATGCTCTTGATTGCTTATCAATGTGTTGAGTATCTTAGGGGCGGATCGAGCATCTCTTTTTAGGAGGGCAATTTTATTAATTGAACAATTAATTTTAAAAAATTAAATAAAAATAAATAAGTCAAAAGAGAGCTTTATATTTTTTTATCATCAATAAATAGACAATGATATAAACTTTTCAATCTATTTTACATTAATTGATAATATAGTATAATAGCTTCATTTGAAATTAAGTCAAATACTTCTTTCTCAATATAAAGAATAGGACAGTCATTGAGCTAATCATCATTCATTCACGTGATCGATGTTTAAATTTTTTTATTGTAGAAATTACTCTCTCTATTGTAGCACTAGTAATCAAATAAAATTAAGACCAATGTAATAAGTCTTTAAACTAAATAATACATACCATCTTTCTGTATTCACAAGTTGTTTAGCAAAATAAGTAATGCCTCTCAAAGATGAGAACATTATTAGTGCACATATTGATGATATAAGTGAAAAGCTGATGCACAAGAATCACAAGCTCCTATAGAAAAATTACTAGAATATAACTTCTCAAGATAGATTAGTTTTCCTTTATCAAAAGCAAAGAATGAATTGCTTGGATTTAGACATGCCACAAAGATGTAAGTCACTACTAGCTACAGAGAAATGATTATTTAATTTATGAAATTGCATATCAACTACAATATATAACAGCTCAACACAATAATGACATAAATTTATTATTTCTTCATCTCTTTATGTAGACCATGGATGAGTTTTGAAAATAAAATTCATATTTGGAGCATCAATATAAAAATAATTATAAAAATGAGACACTTCATCTAATAAAGAATCATATATGTTATCCCTCACTATTTTTAATCTTTGCATGGATACTTACACTAATTTCATTGCATTCTCAATATCTTAATTTTTTTTGTAGAGATCATGATAATTCATTTATAATTTCTAAAATATTAATCATTAAGTATATTATTAATAGAAAATCAAAAGATTTTATTGTAGTGATTAAAACACTAGCTTCAATTGGATATTAATCATGTACATCGCCCTCTTTCACTATCTCAAGCAATTCAAACATAGATGCATATATTTTTATAAGACTAATAAATATATGAAAATATGAGCTCTAACAGGTGTCACCAAGTTGTTCTAAACTAATTTCTTAATTCAAGCCACACCTACTAAGTAAATCTTTAATTTTTAAGTGTGAAAGAATCTTTACATGTTAAAAAAAAATTTAAAGTATCACTGCTCTTACAAGAATCACCGACAGTATTTATAATTTTTTAAGTCAACTCAAAAAAATGTTTCACTTGTCAATATTGTTTTGTTACAGACATAAAATATAGTTAAAGTTGACGAGCAAAATAATAAATACAAAATGTTTGAGGATTATCATTAAAGATAAGTGCCTTTAAATCATTAAACTCATATCTTATATTAGATGTCTCATCATAGCTTTCATCTCGTATCCTATGTATAAATAATGAATGTTTTGCAAGTATAGATTCAAGAGCTACTTTAATGGTAGATGTATTTGTTGAAGATATATGTTTAATGTCAATGAATCTTTTAATAACTTGTCATTTCTTATCAACATATCTCAATGAAATAGCTAATTATTCTTTTGTTATTATATCATGAGACTCGTCTACAATAATGAAAAAAATGAGAATCACTCATATCTTTCGTGATAAAAATTAAACTCTCAAATGCTGCAGCATGACAAAATACTTTTTGTATATTTGGTGATGTCAAATGTAACTTTGTACTAGTATTTTCAAATATAACTTTTCTATCTCTCTATTATGATTTATAAGAAAATGAAATAATTTTAAGTATATTTTTTGGTTAATTGATTCTGAAGATTCATCATGACAGTGAAATGATAAATCTTTTCGTAGAAAAAATTGAATACAATCAACTATTGTTATCAACATAATCATATATTCTATTTTGTCCCTCTCATCCTTGGTCAATCACATAGGTGGAACACTTCTTACTTGAGGTCTCATTATATCCTCATATTTTTATCCTGCTTTATTATTAACACTATTATGGTCACTAACATGAGTTAAAAGTTTTTCATTTTTTTTTAGTTCTTGTTAATGTGGCTTAAATAGATAGTAATATAAGTAATATGCCGCATCTTTTTTAATGTTATACTCTAACCAATTTGCATATTTCTCAAACTATTTTGTACTAAATCTTTGTGCAGCATTATGTATCACTACTTTAGGAAATTTATGATTTTTATGCTGATATGATATATTCACCAAATATGTTATTCGTATTCTGTCTCTCTTATTAACATCATAATTTCAAATAGGAGGATGAAGCCCGAGCTCAACTGAAAGAATATCAATGTCAATATCACTAATTCTTTTCTCTTCAAATAACAATCAATTTACTAAATCCTAAATCAAATAAATATTTATAATACAAATATTAAAAATATATAAAAAAATATGCAAATGTAAATGAAAGAAAATGATTTAAGAAAATATAGGCACATCATTTAACATTTTATAAAAACAAAGACACGCATTCAACCTTTTTTTAAAATAAAAAATTATCAATAATTTTAAAAAAAATAAAGGCACCACCTTCGGCCTTTTTCAAAATAAAGTCAAACTTTTAGCTTTTTTTTTTAATAAAAAAATATTCACATGCCTTAACCAATTATAACGAATTTTCCAATAAAAAATATTTCTGAATACTCTGATCCTTTAAGTTCATCTGATATAAAGGATAGAATTAATGAATAAAAATATTAAATAAATAATAAAATACATATCATTTATAATATTGACAATAATATTCTAGATAATATTTCATTTGTTTGTGTTCAACTCCTTAAAAGCTCATCATTATTCAAATCATTACTTATCTAATATTTTTGATTTAAAGGTATTCTTAATAAAATCAAGATATTTAAATATAAGTCAAATATCACTTCATCTTTAATTAATAAAATTAAGTAATCATTACTAATTCAACTCCTTTGCTATTTCTAGTTCTTTTTATATATATACAAACAAAATCATATTATATAAATGCATAAATAAATGTAAGGGAATTATGAAATTTAAATATACAATGACAATAACTGATAATAAATAACTCCCATAGTTCATCAAGAAACTTTTTGCTAATTTGTTGGAAAACCAATCTTACAAGGTTGCTAGAAGAAATTGCATTTTCTTTTCATATTATGTGTAAAGTAATCCAAATAATTTTGTTTTTTTTGTTTTGATTAATAAATTATCGTGTAAATTTTGGTATATTCTTTTCTATTTTAGATAATACAAAACGTATTCCAAAACACCTTTATGAGTCCCTGACACGCTGGAAAAGGAAATTTTCTTTTTTTCTTTTCTGATTTGTTTGACGCGAAAATGATTTTTTTTTCCTTTATTTTTTTTTTTTTGAAATGAATAAAAGTTAATTCTAATTTTAATTAAAATAAATATTTTATAAATTTTAATTAAGATTTAATAAATATAATTATATTTATTAAAAGTAATGATAAATAGTTTATATAAATAAAAAAATTAAAATATTTATTAAAATTTAGTTTATTTAGTAGAAAATAATTAATGATTAAACTATTTATTAAAGAAAATAATTTAATAAATAAACATTAAATTTTGATGATTAATTTATTTAATAAAATTCTATTAATTAATTAATATTTAATATAGTAATTAAATTATATATATATATATATATATATATATATATATATATATATATATATATATATATTAAATTTCATTATGTTAATATAAAATAATAATATTCAAATTTTATTTATTTATAAATAATAATTAATATCTTAAAAAATTTATAAATTACTTACTAGTAATTAAATATTCAAATAAATTTTATTTATATTTGATTTTATTTTTTAATATCTTAAAAATTGTAAATTAATTACTAATAATTAAATATTCAAATAAATTTTATTTATATTTGATTTTATTTTAATATCTTAGAAAATTTATAAATTAATATTAAATAAATATTCAAATAAATTTTATTTGTATTTAATTTTATTTATTTTTTTTTAGTCAAGAAAAAAAATTTATTTATATTTTATCTATATTTTATTTGATAATATTTATTTTAATTGAATACTTTAATTAATGAATAAATTCTATAATTAATTTACATATATGTTCTAATACAAATATTTACTTTACATTAATAAACCAAATATTAATGTTAACTACTTTACATATAACCAAAAGAAAATATAGTTATATATATTTAACCAAACAATCAGAAAGATTTTAAATTCACTTCTAATTTTTTTCAGATTTTTTAACCAATCTAAATGCGAAAGAAATTGCATTTAGTGCAAGGCCACTACATATTAGATTCAAACTGTAATAACTAACATTTATCATGACCACCAACAACAACCAACTAACAAATAAATGAAAAAAAGAGCATTACGTTAATTATAGGATGACAATTAGAACATATGATATTTATTGCCAATCATGCGATAGGAGATTAGTGCCGGAGAAAGAGGGCGAGAAGGGGCTTCCGGTAGTAAATTAGTGCACCAAAACTAAGGAGAAATCAATAGATTTCTGTTTGGTTGTTTGAAAAAAGAATACAATATAAAATAAATACAGTGTAAAATGAATGTAGTATATTTAGATTATTTTAGGATTATTTTGTTGAAAACTCTATAAATACATGATTTTTTTTTATAAAATAAATGTAATGTTTGCGATTAAATTCGCCCAAATGTCTAAAAAAAAAAGATCCTAAAATCGGGATCAGTCAACCGTGAACCATATATAATGTCTGATAAATATTATATTTAAAAATTAAACTTAATTAAATATGTTTTTAAAATATTTTTAAATGAAATTATATAATTTTAAAACTAATTTTATAATTATAAATGAGCTTGAATTAAATAAATAATATAACCACCAAATTATTCCAATTATATTACAAACTCATTCTTAGGAGTTCTACTTTTCAATATAAATAGTACAACACTATTTCTCTTTATGATGTGAGACTAAAATAGTTGAATATAGAGAAACTTTTGATAAGAATAAAAATGAGCTTTAAAATATAAGAATAAAAAGATAATATTTTAATTATTAATATTATATTTTCATTATAAATTATAATTTATAATATATATTTTGTAAAGAATATAAATTCATAATATTATTTTATACATTTTTTAATATACTTTTTATATTATAAATTATATTTATATTCATAAACTTACATTATCAAAAATTTTAAATTTTAAATCTTTTTAATATACATATGTCATGATTTATAATAATATGCTTAAATATTTTATATATTATATTTGATATATTATTTATATTTAACAAGTCTTTTAAAATAAATTTTTATTCTAAAATTTATATTTTTATTATAAACTATAATTTTAATAAATTATATTCTTATGATAAATTATATTTGTATTTATAAATTCATATTATCATTTTTTAAGATTTTAAATCTATTTAATATATACATAATTAGCTTTATAATATAGATATAATTATATCTTGTTAAACTTTATGTCAATCTTAAAATTAATAATTATTAAAATTATTATTTATATATTTATTTTATCTTATATATTTAAATTATTTTATCTATTAATTAAATTAATATTTAATAATTTTAATATTAATTAAATAATCTGATTTAACTTAGTGGAATATTTGAATCTTGAATATCTCTCTTGTGATTCTATATGTGATCCAATTTTTACAATTATAATACTTTGTTTTCATGTGAACAAATATTTGTGCATAAGTTACACCGTGATTTAAATAAAATAAATACAGAAAGCCAATACAAAGGAATTATATTGGTTATGTGTAAAAGTAAATACACTAAACTATTTTTTTTTCATTTTGGATGAATGAAAAGTAAATATTTGTATCGAATACTTTATTATATGTAAATTAATTATAGAATTTATTCAATAATTAACGTATTCAATTAAAAAATAAATATATATTAAAATATAAATAAATTATAAATAAATTTTTTTTTCTTGACTAAAAAATAAATAAAATCAAATACATTTACAATGTATTTCGAATATTTAATTATTAGTAATTAATTTACAAATTTTCTAAGATATTAATTATTAGTGTTATAAATAAATAAAATTTGAATATTATCATTTTATATTAACATAATGACCCAAATTTAATATATACATACATATATATATATATATATATATATAAATATAATTTTATTACTATATTAAACATTAATTAATTAATAGAAATTTTTATTAAATAAATTAATCATCAAGTTATGATTTAATATTTATTTATTAAATAATTTTTCTTTAATAAATAGCTTACTCATTAATTATTTTTTTGCTAAATAAACTAAAATTTAATAATTATTTTAAATTTTTGATTTATCGTGAATTATTTACCATCAATTTGAATAAACATAATTATATTTATTAAATTATAATTAAGCTATAATAGTATTTATTTTAATTCAAGTTAAAATAAATATTAGGGGTTCAGCGAATTCGAAAAAATAAATTAAAAAGAAAAAAAAAATCGTTTGGCAGTCTCGTTCTCCCAAAAGAAAAAAAAACTCTTTTTCCCAGGCATTCCGCTCCGCTCCGCTCCGCTCCGCGCTCCGCGAATTCGAAATACGCTCATTTTCGAGCATATTTAGAAGTCACGCAAAGTAGGCTATTGTGGGATTTGGGTTTACCTCAAAAAATTACAGTGAATTTATTTTACTTCCATCCAAATAATAAAAAAGAAAAAATATATAAACTAATTATAGTGCATTTCATTTACCCAAAAAAAAGCTCCTTAGAAGATCTGTCTCTCTTTTATATATATAGGGCCCACAAGGAAGGAATAAGGGCGGGATCATGACCGAGAAGGGGTATTTTCGAAAATAAATGTAGAATTCAAAAATATAAGAGATTCATTAATCACAGCTAAAAAGTTCCCGTTTTCTTCACACTGACGGAAGTTCGATGGTTCGAAGCTCCTCGGTTTCTAAATTCAGGTCAGTCTTCTTCGTCTAATTGTTTTTATTTTGTGATGTTATAATCATCCCATCATTCAATTTGATCAGAAATTTGGAATCGATTCTATATTTTCTTTATTTTTTTCTACCAACTTCCTGCGAGGAAAGATGGCCACTTTGCAATAAATCATCATCCTCACAGTTCTAGGGTTACGAAGCATTTCGTAGGACTGAATGCTATAATTCTTCTTTTCTGATCTTCTTGTGATCTTTATTTTTTTTATCTTGTTCCTAAATAAAGTTGTGTAATTTTTAGGGTTTTTCGGATTTCTATGGATGAAATAGATAGTAGAAGTAGAACCCACTCCATCTCACTAAGATATACGTAATCCGAGTTTAGTAAATCTTGATAATCTTTGAATGACAATTTTAATTGGTTTTTAATCTTGGAAACTATTCGGCTGGCGATTTGTGTAATTCGGGATAACTGCTCAAAATTGTGTGAAATCTAAGTAAAAGATTGATGTTTTTATTGAAGGTCAGCTTTATGAATTCTCTCTTTTCAATCAATTTCATAAATGTTGTTTGACACTTAATATGAAAATTTAATTAATAAAGCTGACTTCCAATTAATAACAGGGTATTATTTTTGTGAGCTTGGAAAATTCGCCACCGACCTTTCCATAAAGAGAGTGATTTAAAGTGTCGGTGAAATTTTCAGAAGGCAGATGAAATAGTAGATAAGACACTCCCCAGAGATTTCACCCTCATTTTGCGAGTACTTTAGATGCGGTTCGGGTTTTATAAAGCATGGCTATAGTTAATTACCCCTCTCAATCTTGAGAGAAAACTTCGATTAAAAGTCGTTGTATATCATTAAATGAGAGCGTATACATCTGAGTTTAAAATTTAGATTTAGAATTTATGAAATTCATCATTATTTAACTTAAAGCGGATAGTTGAGGGAATGATGGCCCGTCTAGATCCAGTAGTTCCGTTATCTCGAGTATCAGCGGTCCCAATCCTCTAGTCGGAGGAGGTAGATTGACGTAGAAAGATCCTGTTAGCGTGCTGGGTTAAGAAAAATCCTTATAGATGCAGTGGATAAGGAGGAGCGATGACACGCCCGTCTAGATCCATCATTGTTAGATCTCTATCGCGGTCCTAGTCTACTTAGTGAGAGGTGTCGACCCGACGGCGAAAGATCCTTGTTAGCAGCCATGAGTTGCGTCGTCGAAGAAATCCTTATAGATCTGGAGTTGTGTTTGTTTAAGAAGGCAAGTTTAAGTCTACCTTAACTAACAAATGATTTTTTGCCATCAGTATACCACATGGTTAACTCAAAACGAGCCATTGGGAGCATATTTCTGCGTCATTGATAATATAATTGTGTCATTTGGACGACAACCACTCCATCGAGATGGCTCGATTGTAGCGTCGTATGTGGGAATGGTGCCACGCATGATCGGAGGACGGGTCACGTATTTATTGACATGAGATTAATTGAGAGTGAATATAAAAATACCCTTGATTTGACATTTGCTCTTTTATGAGCAAGAGTTTTTTTAATTTGCCACTTCCGACAAACAGTTGCAGGAGGTGGATTAGTTGAATTTTGCTTTAAGTCTTTTAACTCAATGATTTTCATTTAATCATTTAACACTTAGTAATTTATCCGATTTTTTATATTTGTATTAACACTTGATTTTGATTAATTCAATTTGAGCTTGCAAGCACATTTTGATGGTAAGTATCTCATCCGTTTGAAATCTTCATTTAACACAGCCATCATCGAGGTTATAAGTTTGCTTGATCTTTTTATTATTCGTATACTATTAATTTAATAATAGATCATATCTACTTATCGTATATGGAGTCTGCTTGCTCGGATATTTCATTAAGTTGGAAATATTATGATTTTAGATTTTGTTAACTTGGACGTCACAAGACCAACCAATCGGCGTAGAATAAATTTACGCATTTAGCATTAATATCAGATGTATTTTTAGATTATTTGCATACTTTTGACGTATTAAATTTGAGTTTTAATCATGTTTTATAATGTGTGCAAAAGTTTAATTGAATCTTTAATTAACGTCTTATGTTCGCTTGTACGATGTGTTGCGAATCCGGTGGCATAAGTTGCATGTTTCATTCACATCCAACTTTAAATATTTTGAATATTTTATAACACAGTGTATTTCTTATTTATTCAAATATTTTGCTTGTGTTGAATAGACACCTAACTTGTTATAGACTATTGTTAGTCAAATGATTGTAAGCTTAATCTTGTCTTAGCAGCTTAGTATATTGTACTTAGTTCAATTATTGATCTTATTAGTCGTTTAAACTTCAAATGCTTTTCCTTAACTATCATTTTCATGAATTATTAATATCTATTTTGATGAAATTTAGAACTTCCGGCGTTGTTCTCACGTAAAGTCCGGAGTGTCGAGTCTTCCTGATGCTTAAGAAAGCATCATAATCTTTGTAACTTCTACAAAGTCTTAAACCCACCACGCTTAAGAAAGCATACATAGACCTTCAATATCTGTGTTTGAAATAAAATTTGATAGCCTCCTGGTGTTATCCCCGTATAGGGGCTACTTCGGGAGTGCCAGAGCCTTTCTACAATACTTAAGAAAGCATGCATAGCTAGTATTTTGCGACACTGCGGTTTAAAGAATCTTCTAAACCCATAACGCTTAAGAAAGCATGCATAGGCCTTCAAAATATGTGTTTGAAATAAAATTCGGTAACCTCCCGGCATCATCCCTGTGTACTGGATCGGACTGAGGCTACCCACAAGCGTGCATGGTAGTGTCTCGCTCACAATCGAAATTAATTTCTTACTTACCACGCTTATGAAAAGCGTCATAGCCACAACCCCTAAAGAGCATCCGATTTCCTCAACATCGCTACATGCAGATACTTATATCAAAATATGTGCAATTGTATTAAAGTAATAAGTACAATAATTTAATGTACTAAGCAGACATATATACATATATTTAAAGTAAAATTCAGCAGCCTTCTGACATCATCCTCGTGTATAGGGTTGCTTCGGGAGTGTTATAGCATTTCCACCACGCTAATGGGAAGCGTGCATGGCATGTCTTCGGCCGCGGTGATGATTTTCGCCTCTACATGAAAAGCATCGCATGGGCATGACTTGTATAAGAGATATCCGGTTTCTCATCATCTGGAACATGCACGATCTTAGATTTATCAAATTTCTCCACCGTGTTTGAGCAACATGAACATGTACTTAAACTTCCAGTTATATTGGAATAACACAAGCAGGAGAATTTTGCATCTCTGTTTTATACTTTTATGTGAGATTGGCGATGAATTTGCAAGTTGCAGTTGTGAGTAATTGAAGAAGTTAGTTGTGATCGAGTTATAAAACCTTTCACCAGGTGTGCATTATTTTAGTTAACCTTTCCACCATGCTAATGGGAAGCGTGCATAACAGGTGTCTTGCGACACCATGGTGATGATTTTCTTTTCTGGCTTATGAAAAGCGTCGCGATGTAAATCGTATAAGAGATATCCTGGTTTATATGTAAGTGCAATACGCAGTCTTAGATTTATCAAATTTCTCCATCGTGTTTGAGCAACGAACATGTACTTATATTAAGCTTCCCCGTTATGTTAGAATAACACAAACGGGTACTTAGAATTTTGCATACTCTCCGTTTTTATACTTTTATGTGAGATTGTTGGCGATGAATTTGCAAGTTGCACAGATTTGTGAGTAATTGAAGAAGTTAGTTCGGCTGAGTACTGAGAGTTATAAAACCTTTCACACTAGGGGTGTGCATTATTTGGTTAGCCTTTCCACCACGCTAATGGGAAGCGTGCATGGCAGGTGTCTTGCGACCGCTCCGATGATTTTCTTCACTCTGGCTTATCAGCGTCGCGTAAACAACTGTATAGAGATATCCGGTTTTCGCCATCTTTGAAGTAACATGCATGAGTACTTAGATTTATCAAATTTCTCCATCGTGTTTGAGCAACGAACATGTACTTATATTAAACTTCCTCGTTATATTGGAATAACACAAACGGGTACTTAGAATTTTGCATACTCTCTGTTTTTATACTTTTATGTGAGATTGTTGGCGATGAATTTGCAAGTTGCACAGATTTGTGAGTAATTGAAGAAGTTAGTTCGGCTGAGTAATGAGAGTTATAAAACCTTTCACACTAGGGGTGTGCATTATTTGGTTTTAACCAAAAAACCAAATCAAACCAAAATTTTTGAGTAATTTGGTTCGATTTTGAACTTAGTAATTTGGATTTTAGTTTTAATTAATGAAAACTTTGCTTTTTGGTTTTTGGATCTGTTTGTTAAATAAAATTTTGAATGAAACCAAATAAACCAAAGTAATTATATGTAATATAATATTATTAATTTATGTATAATAGTCTTATCTATTATATACTTATTTTAATTTTTTTTGAATACTTAGTAAATGCTTTTTGGAGGACCATTATCCTATTTTTTAAAATATTTTGGTTTCAATGATATGATAATATGATTCCATCAACTTATATGTTCAAAATATCATTCAGGTAAGTAAAAATTAGTTTTAAAATTTTTTTTAGCTTATGAAGTATTTAATTACAATTTGATTATGTTTATATTATTTTGTTTATTCTTTGTTGTTCTCTGATAAAAAATTATCTGAATATTTTTAAATGTAGCCAACTTTTTATCCAAAAAAACAAAAATAATAATTAAAATTATTATTCGATTTGTTTGATTTTGTATTTTATTTGGTCGATTTAGTCCAATATTTTTAGGAATTCAAAACCAATTGATTTTAAAAATTTCTCATCCAATCCATCCAAATCAACCAAACGCACACCCCTATTTCACACAAAGCTTCCAGTTGAGCTAAGCCCTCCAATTTAAAAGTAAAAGTTCCCAAACTTTCAACTCAGGAACACTTGGGGATTAATCACGTCAGTTGATTCTTGGCTCCAAAGAAATGGAATTTACATCTGAAGTATCCCTACAACAACGAATTTGTCCATGATGGTTTTGTGCTCTACAGGATGCAGATTCAATGGGTGTAACAAAGCTTCCACACATTTTGATGTATAAATCTCATTCCAATTAAGTGTAACACAGACCGTCAAGCTTCCCCGTCTTGCACAATTCCTCCGTGAAAAGCCTCACTTGAACTGCCTCTAAATTATGTTGACCAAGCAAACTGAAGGAGAAACCAACGACAAAGCTCACAAGAGAAAGTCTTAAGATCAAAGTTTGAAAATCTTCGGCCATCGATTCAATGTTTGTCTTCTTCCTGACCAAGACGCTCACTGGAGATGCAATTTTATTACAGATATCTGAAACAGCCAGACCAACATATATGTATCCCACATCCAGACCAAGCAAGTGACCTAGCTTTGTAGAACCATTCTGCAATATCTTTTGGAAAATTTCAAATGGCTTTACTGGTTTCATCTGTACTAGAAGAATTCACAGTGCAAATAATCATTGCCAACTCTTCATCACTAATGCTCACTTCCTTGCACACACCCGCAGCCTCAGCTAGCTTAAACGCTATTTGGTGCTTACAACAGAGCTGTTCGCCTTTGCTGACAACGTCAAAGAAGAAGGAATGGCAAGTGCAGAAGTGCTCTGGGAAACATATGTACTCCTTTTTCTTCTTCGACTCCCCCACCACCAGATATATGAAGCGGCCACTAGGATTTCCTGAAACCTTCTTGACGCCGCCCTGATCGACGATTACGGTTGCCCTTTCCAAATTCTTTCCAAAGAGAAAATGCAAGTTCGCCAGATGATCGTCCGAAATAGAACGAGAAGACTTAATTTCCCGCCATATAGAGTCGGCCGCAGCGATGCTCGCAGAAGACGCAGTCATGATCCTTTTCACTGTATATGGTGTCAAGTCCGACCATGGCAGTCGGTCAAGAGAAGGAGGGGTTCGTTCGAAGGTAGCTGAGGGAGTTTGTGCGTTCGGCTGTGAAGTTGAGATGGGGTTCAGCCGAGGGAGCAGGGAAGTTGCAACGTGCGGCTGGGTTCACTGGAGAGGGACGAACGACAGCCGTTCACGTGCGGAGGAAGTAGGGCTCGCGGGGCTGGGAGGAAGGAAGGCGATTCGATCAGGAGGGAGCCAAACGAAGATAATGAATTGGGGATAGGAGCGTCCGCGGGTTGTGCACGATTTGGAGGAGCAACCAGGAGCGTTGAGAGAGTTGCGGCGCTTAGTTAGGGCTGTGAATAGTGGAGTACTTAGGGTCAGCTAATACGAGTATTTATATACCCCTTTGAAATGTTTAATTAACTCTAATATGGACTTTGGCGACGACATTATTATATAATTAGTATATATATCAATCTTAGGTTATTTCGACATTCCGGACGTAACGGCGCAGTCCGTTTTGCGTTTAGTTCCGTGGTCAGTCAATTTCACCGAATCGCCGTCGATCCGCCCACCGCTCGCGTCGCGATCGTCGTGACTGCAGTCTCATTTGATAGGTTTCGATATTTTGACGTTAACAGCGTGACCAATTTCGCGAACGGAGGTCGTTGGAGTAATGGGGCTTCCGAATACCGATATGCTGTCGGTCAATTTTCATCTTGATCGGTTGGCCGTTGAATTGTGTAATATGCATCTCAATGGCGTTCGACGTAATGGCGAGTCGTTTCGATGGAGATCATTTCGACTAAAGCGTCGTGCATTTGTTGATTTGCGCGTTATTGCATCAAAGTCTAGAATTGGCTTGATTCGATTCAATGTAATAGACATTGAGGTCAACAGTTTTAATATTCTTTTAAGCAATAATTAATCTTACAATGTGTAATACTCCCACTTTCTCCTTTTTTCATCATCTCTTATCCTTATCCAGTATACTCTTTAACTCTCTCTTCTTTCTGCTCTAATCCCAAATTTGTTCTGTTTAGTTCATTAATCATGACTCAATTTGATAACTAAGCATTAGATGGTTTTAATCGCTTCATTTCTTGCCAACAAAAAGGTATTATCAAGTTCAAGAATTTAACTCATTTAGTCTGAATGAAAAGTAACATCAAGGCTGAAGAGTAGCATGCTCATAATTTAATGAAACAATATGGGTAATTTTCGTGAGGGAGTTTGATAGAGGTGAAGCCGGCCAAGAAATCAATTTTCAGGCTAAATTAAAGTTTTTTTAATTTCTTTTAAAAAAACAATTCAATCAAATCAAATCTACCCACATGAATTCTATATGATTAATTTCTTTTCTCGTTTAAAGTAGTTACAATGAGTACAAGCCTGGTTCCATTACTCCAAAGAGAGTGGCAAATGCCTGATGAAGATCCAGACAACTGCAGAGATTACCTGAAGAAACTAAAAGCCTATGCCAAAGACTTGGACCCTCAGATGCTACCTCTTTTTGTTGCTGAAGTCTCTGAAGCAATTGATGCCAATGATTCATGTGAAGATGATGCCATATTGATGTTCGAGATGCTTGCAAGATTGCATGGTCGGAAAATCTCCCCAAACATTGGAAGAATTATGTCTGCTATCTTGAGGACCTTGTCTTTAGGTGTGGAATCCTTCGAATCTTGTTCTAAAGTGGTTTCTGCGATTGCTCTATATGGAATTGATCCTTTGGCTCCAGATAAAGAGAACATGAAGATAATTCAGTCCATTTGCAAGCCTCTCTCTGATGCATTGATGTGTTTTGAAGGAAGTACTTCCTCTGGTGCTGCTGTATGTTTAAAGGGTCTTACGAATCTGGATGTTTGGCGATTTGCTTCTAATGAGATTGTGAATGAGGTCTGTTTAAAAGTAACTGGGGCACTTGGGGAGGTTCCAACTCATACAAATTCTCATATTGCTTTGGTGATGGCTTTGGCAGAGCATAACACTTGGGTACTTGAGGCATATGTAAGGTCTATCATAAGGTCTGGCTTGAAGATTCTGTCTGATTATTTACAAGATAACACTTCTCAGAAGTGCTTTTCAGTCATTCGAATGATTAATTTCTTAATGAGGTCTGCTGATGCAAGAAGCTTCTTCTCAGAGATTGAAAGCATCATTGAATTCATGGAGAAGTGCCAAAATAATCTGTCCCCATATATTCAAGATGCAGCCTTTGAGTCATTACAAACTGCCAAAATCATTGCAGCTTCGGGAGGACTCATAAATAAGCTAGATTCAAATATAATAACAGGTGCAAATTTGCATAGGGAATGTAAAGAGAAGGCTTCATGGATTGGAGAAGATTCTGGTGCTATCAATCATGCTTTTTCTTCTGAACTGCCTTCTCATGAGTCACAATCTCTGCTTAATGACAGCTTTGTTTGTTCAGCCATGTCAAGTGGACGATCTTCTCCTAATATTCAAGGTATTAGGTATGCTGATAAGAGACTGTGGAACACTGATACTGATAACCAGAGTGGAGCAAAGCAAGATGAGTTCCTTGGCCAGGTCGGTTTGTATGGAAACACTTCAATGGTTTATTTTGAGCATTGTAAGAACTCTGCGCTAAATGAAGAATGTCAACGATGCAGAACATCAATCCAATCTTCTAATTTTAATTCCACAAATCTATTAGCGGAATCTGGTTGCACTAATTCAAAGGTACTTTTCGTTCAAGGACCTTAGCTTTGATTTTGTTATGGGATATATGATGGCCATCTAATCCAATAAATCTTTGAACTCCTAACTGTTGCAAGTAAGTCTAGACCAACTAGGGTCCATGTAACTGTTACATGGTTTAGTGCACCAGATTGCAGCATTTATTAGTATAAAAGGTAGCCGTTTGCTGAAATTTTTATGCTGGAATGCGCCATACATTATATATTGATGTTCACTGTCATGTTTATAACTTATAATTTCTGCTTCTAAGTACTTATTTTAACTGATTTCTTCCTAAAAACAGTGGTTATTATTTCTACCATTATAAACTTTGTGTGGAAAAATAGGAAAAGTAATAAATATTATTATCATTTCAATAATGCTAGTTTTTAAATGTTATTCCAACATTGTTTTTTCATTTTCCAGAGATCCTTCTCTATTGGTGATGTGAGGATGACTTCGACCTCAAAAAGGTTAATTCCGTCTCCTTATAGTTACAGCAATTCTACTGTCAGAAACCTTGATAGGTCAAAATTTCACCTCCGACGATGCCCATCTTCCAAAGATGAGGCGCACATGCTGAAAAATGAGACTGATTATTGTAACGCGTTATATCGGAGGGCGAATTCTGACAACCATAAGATGGGGAAGGAGCTAAGTATGCAGGATGGACTTCTAAGAGGGGAAGACTTACCATCATATGATAGCAAAACCTTGGTATCAAATTCTATGCAAACTTGCAGCAGGAAAGGCCTCCAAGAAGGTAACAAAGACCAAGCTTTGAATTTGAGGCAGTTCAATGTCAGTAAAGCTCTATGTGCTCAAATTTGTGGCATTTCCTTTAGTTTTCTTGTCTTTTTCTTGCTGGTTAGGTTGATCACCAATGATGAGATTCTCTTTGATGTGTTTCCAACTTAATGCTTTCTTTTGATTCTTTGTTTCCATACTCCCCATACATTGTTGTATGTCAAATTTAGGATGCTTGGCATAAAAGTTCAAGTCAATTTACTCGCTCAAACAAATTTGAATTCTTGCATCCCTTTAATTCTTATATATATATATATATATATATAGAGAGAGAGAGAGAGAGAGAGAGAGAGAGAGAGAGAGAGAGAGAATTTGGAGTAGAGTTAACATGCATATAGATTTATATTATGTTTTGTTTTACAATTTTCACTAAATTCTATTCTAGGTGGCCATGTAACTTATTTGGTTTTAGACTATTGAGCACTATATAAATTAATGGTTTGTATTTGTTGTGTCATAATACCACAAATGAGAAGAAATGTCAAAATAATTATATTTTTTTTCTAAATATCTTACAATATTCTTTATAAATAGCTAACCACCAAGTAGTTAGTGATATCTCATAGACCATCTATATGGTCATTAATGATGTTAGTGCCAAAGAGGCTGGTTGGCAATAATTTTAATGTTATTGTCAAGATCTTGAGTTCTAATTCTATATACATCATAATAAAATCTCACCTTACATATTTGGATGGGGAAAATGAAAAAAAAAAAATGAGAGAGAAAAAATGTCTATAAAACAAATAATAAAAGAAATAACAAATAAATTATGGGGCTTTTACATACACTATCATCTTATTTTTACATATTTACAAAATCATCTTTAGTATCAAGATTTCAAATCAGCATTCAAATATTGAAATTCATAACAAAAGCTCGACCCATATTTTTCATTTTTATAAAGTTCTTAACTATTTGATCGTAGCATGTGCAAATACATGAATCTCATAGTTCAAAAAAAATTTATGGAGGTGGTTAAATTGTAAATGCATATGTTTTAGATGGTTGATTTGTAAATACCTAAAATTGTTTCCATGCTATAGTGTTGTATAATAATGTGATGTAAAATTAAAAACATATATGGCCAAACATCAAGCTTTCGTGAAGCTAAATGTAAATTGATATGTGGACAACAAAGAATTAAAGGGATGAGAAAGCATGGACAACCTTTATAGCACAACATGAACAAAAATGATCATATTCTCTTTAGTTAAAAATGCTCAAAATATTTTAGCTAAATCTTAAAAAAAAGAGATTATTTTGATTAATTTTTTGTTTAATATTTTATATTGAACTCAATGTAAATTTATTAGGTTCATTCTTATTAAATTTGTACATATTTGATAATTTATTTATATTGTCTAATAATTAAATTATATGTATTTTTTAATTTAGTTATTTTACCAAATAACTTTGTTTTTTTATAAAGAAAATCCAAGTCATCTAAATGATTTGAATGGAGAGGATTTGAATCTGTTATTTTGGCTATAAATGAATGCTAATAGCATTAGGGTTTTGATCTTTTGTTCCCTCCCATAGAGATTCATAAGTGTAGTTGCTAACATGAGTGATTGTATTTGTCTTTGGAAGCCTTGTTTTATGTAATTTGTAGAATATTTTGTTCAATAATTTAATTTTTTTGACCTATGGCTCTTATTACTCCCAAAAAGATGTTCTACGATGTTTATGTTTTTTGTATTATATCAAAAATATTTATTTTGTGATACAAAAAATGGTCATTTGTATTTAGATAAAATTATGAACTTATATACACAATAAGTTCTTAAAAACTAAATAATGTTTGATTATTTATGCCTCCTAATACATATAATTAGGTTAATATCATCATTCTATATTTTTTAGGAGAAATATACTTAATTTTTTTTAGATGAAATTGCTCATAATGACATGAAATTTTAACACTACCATTGCCGGTCCCAAGTCCCGATGCAAAAGTGGAGGGTTACGTTAGGTAGTCGGCGACGTAAAATTTGTCGAAATAATTATGACATGAATCCTTTAAATCATTGTGTTAATCTGAGCGTCCCAGAGTTGTATTTGAATACGATGAAAATGTGCTGAAACTTTCTCGGCCCCTGTAGTGTTAAATAAGCAAGGGTTCCACATTATGGGCGGATGCGGGCAAAGAAGTTAGTCCATGAAACTAGAATTAGGTTAGGATCTTGGAATATAGGTACTCTTACAGGTAAATTAATGGAATTAATAGATATTATGGTTCATAGAAAGATAAATATTTTATGTGTTCAAGAATTTCCCACCTAGTGGGATTAAGGCTTGTTGTTGTTGTTGTTGTTGTTGTTGTTGCTCATAATGAAGAATGATCTCTTGTGTTAATGGATTACTTATTGAGCCAAAGTTTTTTTTTTAAAGTGTTTTGAACTAGTTTGAATTTGAACTAATCCAACGTTTTTCTACTTCACATGCCCTTAATTTTATTGATGCCTTTTGTAATGACCTTTGTTGTGAACTCCACTTTCCTTCATACATCATTGGTCTTATTAATGTCTTCACTAAACGAGCTTTATCTTGTACTCTTCTTCTCCTTCACATATGGTCCCATTGATATCTTCCTTGACGAGCACCATCATGAACTCTTCTCTTTCGCGTATTGTCATTGATGCTAATGCCTTCCCCTAGTAAGCTTCATGATGAACTATTTTTCTACCACCCATGTTATTTATCCCATTCATGCCTTTTTCCAGTGTGCCCCCAAGATCTTCTCGTCTATATTGATCCTTTCCCTTTCTCCAATCGAGATGAATGAACTCACGAGAATGCTCATGCTAATTAAGATTCAAGCATTGATTCAAATTATTTTTTACTATGTTAAGATCATTTTGATTTTGAACCATTTTCATTTAGTTTTGAAGGACTTTGACTTTAATAAATAGTTTGTGTATATAAATAGTTTGTGTATACACTATGTTATCTATTATTAGGTGAAGTTTTGTTCAAAAGAAATTTTAAGCATATTTCTTAAAAAAAACATATATAATAGGGATATTTGTCCAATAACATGTATTAGGAGATATAAATAGTTGAATTTCTCAAAATAAGTTAGAAGAAAACTTTAGCAATAGATGTAAAGCAAACAACCTATATTATTTATTTAAAACATACTTGTATTTTCTATTTATTAAATAACATATTTAAACCTTGATTAAAATAGTTTAACCTATTAATGAAGAATTTTAATAATAGCCTATTATTATGTCCATTGATGAAAAAAATCTTCTTCAACAAATAGACTAATAAAATTATAAGATACTTGTTTATTATTTACTTAATGTTTTATACTTACTCATTTAATCTTATTACATGAAATTTATTTGTATATCATGCATTTTATGTAGACACAAAAATGATAAATGTTGTATCCAAAGTTGTTCATGGCTGACACTAAAATCTTTTTGCGAAAATCAATCATGTTTGAGATTAGGAGAGGTGGATAGATTTGATAGAGAATTTGAAAGCACATACAATTTAATAAAATTTCAATCAAAGTGCATGATGATATCATGTTCAAACTCAATCTTTGATCATAAATGTGGTTTAATGCTTGTGTACAAGAAGAACTATATAATAAATTATAAAAAAGTGAATGAGAGAGACTAAATATATATTGCTATATGATGGGTGGGTCTTCCTTCTCTGTTGTGAAACAAACAAGAGTTATGGGCAAGTAGGCTTGCTAAAGGAGAGTCACCTTGACGAGCTATATTGTTGATATAATTTAGTGAGTTCAACTGATAAAAACCTTTTAATTGATTTTAGTGAGTACTTTTGGACAAATTACTAAGACATTTTGACTAATAGCTTATATGAGTTGATACTTTGATAATGAGTTCTATTATTTGATACTAAGATTTCAAAAAAAAAAAAAGAGAATAATATTATTAAATTAAGGCAACTTGATCCCCTCTAGACAAAATTGGAGTTTATGCTTGGCCATGAATCTTATTAAATTGAATTTTAGCTATATAAATGACTTAAATTTTAGATGAAAATGGATAAACATTTATTTATTTTTATTATCATAAATATTCTATGATACTAAGAAAAAAAAGAATCTTTAGAATCCAATTCGACTTGGGTAATTTAGATTTAATTTGGAATGTTGAATTGATAAAAAAAACTTGTAGTTTTTTTGTAAAGATAGTTGCAAAATCGCCATGAGGAGAGTAGTTTTTTTTAAATATTATGGGTGTTATAAATAAATAAATAAATAATATATATATATATATATACACAACAACAACAACAAAAAACCTTTATCCCACTAAGTGGGGTCAGCTACATGAATCCTTCGTCTCCATTGTGTCCTATTATGTGTCAAATTTTCATTTAATTCAAGTATACTAAGGTCATTTTTTATACATCTTAACCAAGTCTTTTTAGGTCTACCTCTACCTTTCTTAATATAAGGCAAATCTAATGCATCTACTCTCCTAACTAGGTCATCGTACGGCCGACGCTTTATGTGGCCAAACCATCTAAGGTGATTCTCTCTAATCTTATCTGCCACTGGAGCTACTCAAACTTTTTCCTGAACATACTCATTTCACATTTTATCTCTAAGAGTAAAGCCGCTCATCCACCTGAGCATCCTCATCTCTGTAACACTTAACTTAGTCTTATGCTTCTATTTTATTGGCCAACATTCTGCACCATAAGTCATTGCATGTCTTCCACCATCTTATAAAATTTTCTCTTAAGTTTAAGTGAAACTTTTCTTTCACACAACAGACAAGATGCATTCCTCCATTTCAACCATCCAACTTGAATTCTATTAATAACATCTCCATCTATTTCACCATCATTTTGAACAATACAACCTAAATATCTGAATCACTCACTTTTATTAATGACTTTTTCACCTAATGTCACAACATCACTAACTTATACAAAAAAAATACACTCCATATATTTTAGATCTACTTAAACGAAACCTTTAGACTCTAATGTTGACCTCCATAATTCAAGTTTCTCTTGGACTCCCTCTCTAGTCTTATCAACAAGAAGAATGTCATAAGCAAAAAAGCATACACCAAGGTACATCTTCCTGTAAATGCCTAGTAAGAACATCCATAACTAAAGCAAAAGGATAAGCGCTTAAAGCTGATCCTTGATGTAATCCATCTGAAATAGGAAAATATTTTGTCAATCCTCCTTACAAAGTGCTCTAGTATACATATCCTTAATGACTTGAATATAAATCGATATTAACTCCTTTTCTAGAACTCTCCAAAGAACATCTCTTGAAACTTTATCATAAGCTTTCTCTAAATCAATAAATATCATATGTAGATCCTCCTTACTTTCTCTATATGTCTCCATCAAACCTCTTAACAAATGTATAGCATCCAAAGTAGATCTACTTGGCATGAAACCAAATTGATTATGAGAAACTTTTATATCACATCGTAACCTATGCTTAATTACTCTCTTCCATAATTTTAATGTATGACACATTAACTTAATTCCTCTATAATTTGCACACTCTTGTGCATCACTTTTATTCTTAAATATATTAACAAACAAACTCTTTCTCCACTCATCTGTCATCTTTTTAGTCTTTAAAATAGCTTTAAAAAGATTTGTAAGCCAATAAATTCCTCGATCTCCTAAACATTTCCACACTTTTATTGGAATATCATGAGGTCCTACTATTTTTTCATATTTTATTTTTTGTAAAGCTTCTCTAACTTCAAATTTACTAATATGATGATAAAAATAAAATTCTCTAATTTGGGGTATCAAGGTTGCTAAAATCAATCGTACTTTCAGATCCTTCATTGAAAAATTTATCAAAATAACTCATCCACCTATTTTCAATATCATTTTCTAAGAAAAATACTTTATTATTTTCATCCTTAATACACCTCACTTGAATTAGGTCTTTACTTCTCCTATCTCTTTGGTTGGCTAACTTATACATACATCTTTCACCTTCTTTGACATCTAATCTATTGTACAAATCACTAAAAGCTGAATTTTTTGTATCATATAGTGCTTTCTTAGAATCTCTATAGGCCACTTTATATCTTTCCCAATTCTCCAAGTTTTTACATCTAAATCAAGTTTTATAACAATGCTTATTTCTTATCTTTTCTTACACTCGACTGCCACCAACTATTTTATTAAAAAATTTTTTTTTGATTCTCCAAGAACATTTTAGCAAATTGTTTAATTTCACTTGCTACTTTTTCTCACATAACATTAGCTTCCTTATGAACATCCCAAATTCTAAGCTCTTGTAGCTTGCTCTTAAAAATACTTTTATTTGTGTTCTTTAAGTGTCACCATTTAATCATAGGACAGTAATTTGATTTATTTTTTCTTTTACAATCTTTCATCTTAAAATCTAAAACTAACAATCGATGTTGGGTACTTAAACTTTCACTTGTAATGACCTTACAATCTTTACAATCTAAACGATCAATTTTTATTATCAGAAAATAATTAATCTATATTTTACTAGATCCATTTTTATAAGTAATAATATGTTCATCTCTTTTCTTAAATAAAATATTAGCAACTACAAAATCATAAGCTAAGACAAAATCTAATATATTCCTACCTTCTTTATTAGTCACTCCAATTCATAACCACCATAAATACTTTTAACATCTTCTACTACTCTACCAACATGTCCATTTAAATCTCCTTCAATAAATATTTTTTTTCAAGAGGTATCTTTTGTATTAATCCTCTAATTCATTCCAAAAATTTCTTTTGAGCTTACATCCAAACCTACTTGAGGAGCATAAACACTTATAATATTGATAATCAAGATAATAATCTTTAAAGTTATAATTCTATCTCCACATCTATTAATATTTATAACATTATCCTTCAAACTTATATTTATAATCGCACCTACACCATTTCTAGTTCGAATTCTATCTGAATACCAAAGTTTAAAACTTAAACTATCAATCTCCTTGGCCTTCTCCCCAACCCATTTAGTTTCTTGAACACATAAAATATTTATCTTTCTATGAACCATAATATCTATTAATTCCATTAATTTGCCTGTAAGAGTACCTATATTTCAAGATTCTAACCTAATTCTAATTTCATGGACTAACTTCTTTGCCCGCATCCATCCAAATGTGGGAACCCTTACTTATTTAATCGCACCGGCGTATGCTGCCTCGCATATTTTTTTATCAGTATTGAAGCCATATAGTGCATCATTTCTAGGGGATGCCCTAGCATTAACACAATGATTTAAAGGATTCATGTCATGATTATTTTGACAAGGTTTACGCTGGCTATCGACTACCTTTCACAACCCTCCACTTTTCACATCCGGACTTGGGACCGGCAAAGGTAGAAGTATGGTTTAAATTTAAATAGTAGCTTTCTGACAACTATCATAAATGACTATGGTTTTCAAAAACTAATTTTTATCACAAATTTTTTTGAAAAACAACAAAAAAGTTGGTATTCAAAATGCAATTGTGGTTGCTTTCTAAAAAGTGAATCAGTCATAAAGCTGCTCTAAATTACACCCTATCTAGAAATATTATGTGTTGAGTTCATTATAAAGTTTTTATAAATTTTCTTTTAATTAATATTTTTAATTTTAATTATTCTTATAATTTATTAGTTCATAAGTATAGTGAAAAAGTTTAGTCATCTTTTAATTGTCAAAACATTTGTTACATTGATAAGAAAATATAAAGATTCTAGGGTATATATAAAATCAATGGATGAATCATCATGTCTAGGGCTTCCTCCACTACCATGAAGTTGGGACCTTCAGAAGAATTGAAAGGTGGTTAAAAGCTAGTTCCTTCACCAATAAGATAATTTCTATTGAGCTTCCTTAGTCAAAATTAGTGTTTACTAGAAGAGCTATCAAGGCGAAAGTTATTCTCATTGTGAATATATGGGTGACTTGCTACAAATATTGGTGATTACAACTATGAAGGATCTTCTTGATTTTGTCCTTATGATAGAAGGAAGAGTCAAATCTTAATAATAGATAAAAAATAATGTGCAACACTTTTTGAAACTTAAGTTTTCCATGGTGTCTAAAATAATTAATCTTATTAATGTGGTGCAAATCAAGACTCCTTGGAGTTAATCGGTGGTTCTTGAGCAAGTTTTTAACTTTAGAAATTAATTGTGAAATATTAATAGTATTGGGGACAAATTTTATTGGTTGAAAAGATGAAATTGCTCAAGTCGCACAATCAAATAATGAATAAAATACAAGTGTTTCAATGCCTACTCAAGAGGATGTGCTAAAGAAAGACAACAATAACATTCATATTATCATTTATAAGGATATTGCCAAAAAGGAGCTATTCAGAAATGCATAGAGGTTGCTAAGGTGACTAACCTTAGCATTGAGGTTAACAATTAAAAAGAAGATTCTTTATAAGTGTCATATTCTTATAATAAATAATCTCTTTTAGATTTTGTAAAGATGATAAGTTATGAGGCCTCCCATCTTATAGAGAGTTAGCCAATAGAAAATCTAAGAGTAATGATCTCATTAAGTAGTTTTAAAGAATTATTCAATAATAATAATTAATGGAGGTTAGTGGGAGAATCTTAAAGATTAAGGCTACCTTTAAGTTTGATGTTGGCTTATGGTGAATTAGAGATAGTTTAGCATGGTTTAGAAATAAGATTAAGTAAAGTTAATGTGTATAAGCTTGCTTGAAGGAGAGACTTAAAGATTGTTTTATAAAACTCATGGTTGTTTTAAAGTCAGGTTTATGGGTTGGTTGTGAAGAAAAGAAATAGGATTTAAGGATTTATGGGAGGTTTGGAGGAAAGTTGAATACTAGTTAGATAAATATTAAGTTAATTTATAGGTAATGGATTTTAAGGAAAACCACAATAATGTAAGGGCTGGGTTAAAGTTCTTAGTTGAGATGGGATTTAAATGGTTTTAAGACTGAGGGAAAATTATAGGAAGAGCTATTTGCTTGTTTGAGTTGTTATAGAAGTCTTAAAGTGGGAAAATTGTAAGAAGCTTTGTGAAAAAGATTAGTAACTATGTAGATTAGGAGTTCATCAAAATTTCAAGGAAGAGGTTGAGAATCAAACTTTCCATCATAAATTATCATAAGTAAAAAAATTAAATTTATTTTATGGTTGAAAGAATAATATATAAGGGGTAACCCAACAAAATTATTAAAATGAGAAAAAATGTGAGATGGATTAAACAACTCAGTATGAAAAAGAGTGAAAATAATCACACCTCCCCCTTCTTTCTTTGTTCAACCATACATCTCTTGTGGTAAAATTACATAAATAAAGACCAAAAATTTTTCTTAATAAACTAGTAGGGAATTTGCTACATAAAATTAGAAGATGGTTTGGGCTTGATTTTGAATCCCATAGATGAATTCTTCCATCAAGGTGCCAATAACATAAAATATAGTCCCATGCTTTAAGATTTATTTGAATGTGATGACGATCCATATTGATGTAATAGTTTAATCTAAAATATGATCATTGACCTATGCACATGTAATTATAGTGCATTAACTTTATCAAACATCAAAGAACTCTACTATGTAGAGTCAAATTCTTCATAATCATCTATCATTTTTGAAACAATTTCTTTACATCTACCTTAATGATTCATTTGACCTTAAAGAGGTACTAACACTTCTACTGGAATAATAACCTGTAAGGTGTATCTATTAAAGTTGTAATATTATCTAAAATGATGCATTCAATCATGTTATGGGGGACTAGCAAATACTGATTAATATCTCTTATAGGTGGTTAGCTTGTAAATATTGAGACTATATAATTCTTTAATAAATTAATATATCTAAAAGTCTCATTTATTGAAATGGTAGGTGTGAAGGTCCATTAAAGATTACCCAAACCCCTACTACATATATAGAGCTCTAAAAATCTCTATTTACTGCTGGTGCATCATAAGGGTTATCAAAGACATATTATCATAGTGGGTACAATTTAACCTTAATGGTGATCCTTTAAGTGCATCTCCACATATTTTCTTTTTTATCATCATAGTCACATGTCTTTCATAAACTTAGAAAACTTTTATTAATTTTTTAGACATTCAATTGACTTGATTTTGGGTTAATCAATATTTGATCACATAGATTCAGTAATTTTCTAAATAGAGGGTTATAATGAGATGACTTGAGACAAACTTTTAGAACTCCTTTAGCTATTATTTCTCATTAGGGTGCGTAGCTCAAATTGAATCAAAATTATCTAATCACTCCTACATTAGGGGCTTTATAGTAAATAAATAATTAAAAATATTTGTAGTAATAATCTCATCCATCCATAGTGCATTTAATGGATGAAATCCCTAATTAAAGTGGTCATTAGAGAGGATCACAATCCACCAAAACTTGTACTTAAACTTTAAGATTTGAAGTTAGAATTAAGATATACTCTCCAACTAAATCATAATATAAAATTAATTTTTTAAATTCTTGTGCACTACATCAACATCCATGGAATATTTTCAAACTTCACATAGGTTATATTGGCATCCATATCACTAATGTATACAAATTCATAAAATCTTAAATTTTTATTTTTGGGGTGTAACATTTTTCCCTTGTAAGAGTTGATTTATTCATTTTTGAGTGAACATTGGCATCAATTTGGTCTTGCATAAAATCATTGTCTTTAATAACAAAAAAATTATGTAAAAATCTCACTCACTTTTTTTTTTTTTTTTTTCTAAAATGAAGTCCCAAGAATGTAACATAGTCAAGGATAAAATTATCTTAAATAAATATTTTGTGAAGGTCAATATTGTATTTTATTGTAAGCCACATTATTAGAATTAACATTTAAAATAAAAATTAGGGTAATTCTCTCTCTCTCTCTCTCTCTCTCTCTCTCTCTCTCTCTCTCTCTCTCTAACAAAACCTAGCTATTTGTGAAATTAACACTATCCTATCTCATCTAGTTTTATTCTCATTATAATATTAAATTTCATCATAAATCTTAATACTTATTTTTAAATTTTTTTGAAGTCCTAATGATTTTATTATGACATATAAAAATATATGGCTTAATTAATTAATTTATTTTATTGAATACTAGTTTAAAAAATATATTAAATCTTGATAATATATGCCTAAATCTCTCTAAAGGTTTAGCCAACTTAGATTATTCATATAATTTTTTTTTTTAATTTTCAACATTTAACGCCACAAGAAAAAATTTGTAAAATCTCTCTTGAAATTTATTTTGTTTTTTTGCTATATGAGTGAATTGAAGTCGTGCTTAACCAAATGAGCTAACGATAAAATTTCTTAACAACAAACTTTTGATGAGAGGAGTAACACATTTTACATAACAAAAATTTTAACTAAAGCCATACAGATTTGTAATATGTAAAATGTGTCATGTATATAATAATAAAAATAAATAATAATAATAATAATAATAATAATAGTAATAAATAAAAATAATAGTAATACAATAATATAATAATAATAATAATAATAATAATAATAATAATAATAATAGTAATAAATAAAAATAATAGTAATATAATAATAATAATAATAATAATAATAATAGTAATAAATAATAATAATAATATAATATAATATAATATAATATAATATAATTTTTATTTGAGCTAAATCGAATAACATATAACAAACGATTGTTTCATATTATTATATATCGAAATTGAAATGTTTTGTTGATTTTAAATCTTAAAACGAGCCAACACGAGCTACATAACTAACCAAATTTTTATAACAACAAATTTTTGACTTTTAGGCACAGCTAGTTTGAACATAAGCTCATAGTTCTGCCGTTGTTGCCCAAAGCAATGAACGGAATCCGAACACAAGCTTTTCCCAAAATCCCATCTTTCTCCAACCCACTGCCAAAAACATACCAATTTCCACTCCAGATACATCGGCGAATCCCTAAAGAACCTTCTGTCCCAGCTCGATCAATGCTCCTCTTCCTGCTCCTCTCTTCTTCCATTCCATGCCAAAGTCCTCAAATCCCACTTCTGCAACAACGCTTTCCTCCTCACTCGCCTTGCTCATACCTACCTCTTCTTCGAAAACCTCGTTTTTGCTAACAAAATTCTCCTCAATTTTCCCAAAAAGGCTCCACTTTTCCTATGGAACGAAACGATCAAAGCGTTTTCGAGGAATGGTCTCTTCCGGGAATCCATAGATTTATACTGTTTGATGGTTTCGCGAGGTGTTCGTCCAAATGAGTTCACATACACGTTTGTTCTTCCGGCTTTTGCTGGATCGAGGAGCATTGATGAAGGCCGTAGAGTTCATGAAGAAATTGAAAGGATGGGGATGGAGTCTAATTTGTTTGTGGCGACGGCGATCATTGATATGTATGGCAAGTGCGGGCAGATTGAGTCCGCACGGGAGGTGTTTGATAGAATGCCGCAGAGAGGTACTGCGGCTTTTAATTCAATGATTGCTGGGTGAGATATATTTAACTGGATGTGGTGACGAAAATTTATTTCCTTTAGATTTTGTTTATGTGTTGGCAGCCATTTAATTATATCTAAGTTTAGTTCTGTTTTTAGGGTTCATTGTTTTACGAGTCAATGGAGCAAGCTCCTTTATTTAGGTTTCCTTTTTTTCCGTCTTCAGTCATGGTAATTTTGATTTGCTTATACATCCTCGTATTCCAATAATGTTTCTATTTAAGGTAACTGTCTAGAATGAAATTATCTTTAATGTTACATAGATGAATCAACTATTTGTATGTGTGTTCTTCATGATATTGCTGTGGAAGGAGTGCGTCTGTGTGGTAGGGATTCTTGTTCTACTTTTTCTTATACAAATTAAAATTATTATATGCCATTGTAAAAAAAAAAAAGAATATTAGCAAATGAAGCCTAAGAAAAAATATTTTAACATTAGGTTATTTATGATCCCACAATACTTTTCTTTGCAGCCTAGTAGAGTGGATGATTATTTGAATGCATGACTTATTATTATTATTATTATTATAAGTGAATAATATTTCTTGAATTCATGATGCTGTAACATGTGATGATCTTTTTGATTGCATGACTCAGAAAATAAATTTGCTAATGATATAGACGATATGAAATATGTCATTGTTGATTTATTTTAGTTTTTATTTTTTTGGTCAGAGGCAAAGGTTTTTGATTTTTTTATTTATTTAATTGATATCTTTTTTATTCTGTTTGTTAGCTGTTTCGGATTTCTTTATCATTGCAGGTATGTCTTTTGTGGTAAGTACGAGGAAGCTATATTGACCTTTGAGCAAATGCAAAAATCAGAGGTACAATATGATGCAGTGACTATGGTGAGTGTCCTCCAAGCTTGTTCCTCAATAGGAGCCTTGCAACGCGGAAGATGGATACACGAACATTTGATTAAAAATCATTTGGAGATCAATGTTCACTTAGGTGCTGCTCTTATAAATATGTATTCGCGATCTGGAAGCATACAAGAATCAAGAATGGTCTTCAATGGAATGCACGAGAAAGATCTAATCTGTTGGACTGCAATCATCTGTGGCTATGGAATGCATGGGCTTGCAAAAGATGCAGAGATATTATTTAACCAGATGGTGGAATCTGGCATTAAGCCTGATGGTATCAGTTTTGTGGGAATTTTGTCTGGTTTCAGCCACAAAGGGATGGTTGATGAAGGCGAGAAATACTTCAAAAAGATGACTGAGGAGTATAATATTGTGCCTGCATTAGAGCATTGTAGTTGTATGGTTGATTTGCTTGGCAGAGCAGGGAGACTGGAAGAAGCTGAGAGGTTCATTAAGACAATGCGCATGAAACCTGATGCTGGTGTCTGGGGTGGATTGTTGAATGCATGCAAGATCCACAACAATGTCGGCATGGGTGAGCGTCTTGTGGAAGAAATCTTAGAGGTAGATCCCAGCAATGCTGGTTGGTATGTTCTCATGTCCAACATCTATGCCACTGCAAGGCATTGGGATGGTGTTGCGAAGATGCGGCGATTAATGAAGGAGAGGAAGGTTTCAAAGCTTCCAGGGTGGAGTTCGATAGAGATAGGAGGCGGAATTCATTATTTTGCAGCATTTGATAAGTGTCATCCTAAGATAGAGCAGATCTATATGTTCTTGAAGGATCTAGAGGAGAGGATGCGAGCAGAGGGTTATGTTTCGGAAACTAATTGTGTCTTGTTGAACTTGAATGAGCGAGAAAAGGAAGAGATGCTTTGTGGGCATAGTGAAAGATTGGCAATTGCTTTTGGAATTATGAGCACCAAGGAAGGGGAGGTGTTGAGGGTGATGAAGAACTTGAGGGTGTGTGTAGATTGTCATACGGCAACCAAGTTCATATCAAGGATTGCTAAGAGGAAGATCATAGTCCGAGACACAAAAAGGTTCCACCATTTTGAAGATGGGCTGTGCTCTTGCGGAGATTATTGGTGACTCATTTACTCAATAAATATATCATATTTGTCGTTTGAGATTTATTTTATCATCCATTCTTTCTCCATAACGATGGCCAAGAGATCCAAGAATTGTAATAAGCAAAGGTCACAAGGCTCCTGAAGATACATTTCTGTTTTTCTGGAATTTAACATATACCTTGAACTGCCTCATTCTCCATCCAAATGGTTTAAATACAAAGCCTTTCATGTCTCCAGTTTGCAAGCAAAAGTTTTCTTGAATCCTGTCAACAGGCCTCATCAAAAAGTTCATGAGAAATCAAATTGCCATTGCTGATACAACTTGTAAGTTGTTTTGATTTTCTCTCTCCCTTCAAAAACTTTATATATTGTACAGTGTATTGTACATTTTAGCAAGCTAACCCTCTTGTCCAATGCATTAGTCATCTTAGAGAAAGTCAAACATGTCATCCAAATTTAGTGAGGTCATTGAAACATGAAAAAACATATCCTTCACTTTCATAGTCATCATCTTTTATAAATTATTTCTTACAAGTATTAGAACTTTGAGAATTTGTATCTCTACAAAATTTTGATTCAAAATCAGATTCCTAATTATGAGGGATCTATCTATTTGAAGTTTTCATTTATCAAATGAGTAGGTTCGCTTCCCTTAACGTGCATTGTACTTTGACAGCAATAGAGAAGGTATAATACGCGCAGACTTGTGATGATAGCATTCGTCATTACTTTATATATATTCCATCATAAATACAAATCCAAAAGTGAGCATCCGTAGTTCATTACTTTTTTGCTTATGAATGCTGGTTGACAATAAAACTATCATACTGAGTTCAACATAAACATAATATGTACTATAAGTTTGCCATTAGTTTCAGTACAGCAGAGACTCCCCCCTCCGTCTGCTTAATGCAGAATAGTGTTTGGGAAGTCTTGAGTGTACAACAGAAGGCAAAAGAACTAGGAGGGGGAGAAGAAAGATTACTCTTTGAATAAAGAGAGATGGCAGCGAGCAGCTCAGAGTACTACTTTCTTGTAGAATTCTTGAAGGTTGTGGACAATATCCTTCACTTGAGTACATCGGATAGATTATGAAGGGAAATAGTATACTTGAATGTTTTGGGTGCTCTTTAGGATCAATTACACCTTGAAGATGTCAACAATGAGAGCCCTAAACTGTTGAGGGAACGGCAGCCAAGAATTCATGAACTAGAGGAGATGTTCTATGTTTCTTGTGGTGAATTTTGAAGAATGATGGCATTCTCTAGAAATGAGATGGGCAATTATCCCCTAATCTGAGAAACAATGAGCAGAGTAATAATTGGTTGAGTGATGAAGGAGAATCAATGGGGCAAACTGTGAGAGCTTATGTTAAGAGACAAAGTGGGGCATTTATCTTTGTGAACTGTGCGTTAATGTGCATTTGCATGGCAAAAATGGGAGTAATAGAGTTTATGGGAACAAGAGTCGAAGTTGCTCTAGCTTGATGCGTGTATTTGTTGCCATTAGTTGAAATAAGGGTGTTACAGATGCTGGTATTGTTGTTAGTTGGGACTTCTTTTCCTCGAGTCAAATGTTTCTCCTAAATGGTGCTAAAAATATGAATAACTAGTTTATCCTTCGTATTCAGCCAAATAGTAAAGGACAACGAAATTGCTCTTGAGATTGAAGGGATAATAGGAAAATTACCTATTTGAGCTTAGAAGTGAGATGCGATGAGTAAATAGACACAGAGATGATAAGATACAATCATTTTCAAGTAGACAAGATTTAGAGTGGTTTGACAAAGATCCTTATGTCTATTATGCATTATGCCTCTTTGTAGTTTTACATGCAATATATTTTGGAATCTTACTATAATTCCTAGTGAGTTTAAAGATGAAGATGAATGAAGTTATAATTACAATGGCCAAATGATGAAAATGAATGAGAAGCAAACTTGAAGTTTTATGGAGCTTGAGGAAATCCTATGAATTAAATAATCATCTTAAATTGGTGAGACCCTCATCAAATCAGAAGGTACTTTGAGTAAAATGCTAGCTCCAGGTGTAAATGATGGAGCTAAATGCATCATAAGAGGGCTACAACATGAACAACCAACATAAAGTGTTCTACATGTTAGGATTGACGTGTTATGGAGGAGATTCATTATAGTTATTTGTTAAAAAGAGAGATATTTAGTGTCTGGGATTAATAATGACTTGCAGGTGATCTTGTAGAAGTATCCAACGAGATGAGTGTCCATTAAATGACTTAGTATTCTAGTTCTATTTTGTGCCACTTGAGCAATTTAACTTAGTATTTGAGTTCTATTTTGTGCCACTTGAGCAATTTGAGTAATATGTGTATGACTAAGTTCACTTCTAGGAAGTGAAATTTAGATTTGATTCTCGCTTCTTTTTTAAGAGCTCGTCACTTCTTACATCTTTTTCACTATGGCTAAAGATGAGAGAAGAGAATATCAATTATTTTATAAATCTCTCTCTCTAAATCCCACACTCTAGCAAAAGTAGTGGAAAAAATAAATATAACAAAAGTTTTAAGGGGGAAAAATGATTCCAACTTCAATAGAACTTATTTTTTCTTTCATTAACTAATAACCCACACATTTTCTCATATTTTGCATTACAAACTAAGAAAAAATTGCATTTACAAAAATGCCTTTGTATATTTTAGATAAACATAATAATAACTCATCATTTAAAATCATTATCCTCATAAAATATCTTCAAATCTAAACATGAATCACAAAAAAAAAAAATTATATTTATTAAAAACTTCTATGTTATAAGTATTTATGCTCCTTAGTAAGTTTGGATGTAGGCTTAAAAGAAAAATTTTGGAATGACTTAGAGAGATTAATATAAAAGATACCTTTTAAAGAAAATATATTTATTGGAGGAGATTTAAATGGACATATTGCAATGATAAGATTTTAAAAGATTCATACACATGAAATGTTTAATTAATGAAAAATATAGGACTATTAGATTTTGGTTTTGTTTATGATTTTATAGTTGCTAATACTTCATTTAAGAAAAGAGATAACATATTATCACTTATAAAAATGAACCTAATAAAACATAGATTGATTATTTTCTGATAAGAAAAATAGATCATTTATAATGTAAAGATTATAAGGTTATTATTTCGAGTGAAACTTTAGGTACCCAACATCGACTAGTTGTTTTAGATTTGATGATGAAAAATAAATCAAAATATTGTCATAGGATTAGATGGGGTATTTAAAGAACACTAATGAAAATATTTTTAAAAATAAGCTACAAGATCTTAAAATTTGAGATGTTCATGATGAAGTTAATGCTATGTGGGAAATAGTAGCAAGTGAGATTAAGCAAGTTGCAAAAATATGCTTAGAGAATTAAAAGAAAAAATATTTTTTTTTAATAAAAATAGTTAATGATGGAATCAAACGTGTAAGAAAAGATAAAAAATAAGAAGCTTTGTTATAAGATTTGATTTAGATGTAAAAATTTAGAGAAATAAAGGATTTTAAGATGAAAAATAAATTAAAATATTGTCATAGGATTAAATGAGGTATTTAAAAACACTAATAAAAATATTTTTAAAAGTATGCTACAAGATCTTAAAATTTGAGATGTTCATGATGAAGTTAATACTATGTGGGAAATAGTAGCAAATGAGATTAAACAAGTTGCAAAAGTGTACTTTGAGAATCAAAAGAAATTTATTTATTTTAATAAAAATAGTTAATGATGGAATTAAACTTGTAAGAAAAGATAAAAAATAAGAAGCTTTATTATAAGACTTGGTTTAGATGTAAAAATTTGGAGAATTAGGAAATATATAAAGAAGCTCGTAGAGATGCTAAGAAAATAATATGCGATATAAAATTTTTAGCTTTTAGTGATTTATATAATAGATTAGATCGAAGACGCAAGATGATATGTATAAGCCAAACAAGCATAGATATAAGAAAAGATTTAATTCAAGAGTCATCAATAATGAAAATATATACGCTTTTCTTTGAAAATGATATTGAAAATAAAAAATAATTTTTGATAAACTTTTCAACGAAAAGATCCAAAATACGATTGATTTTAGCAACCTTAATACCCTAAACAAAAATAGAGAATTTTATTTTTATTGTTGTATTAGTAAATCTGAAGTTATAGAGGCTTTAAAGAAAATGAAGTGTTGAAAGACAATAGGACTTGATGATATTCCAATAAAAGTGTTGAAATGCTTAGGAGATCAAGGAATCTCCTCGCTTACTAATTTTTTTAATTTTATTTTAAAGATTAAAAAGATGCCAGATGAGTGGAGAAAGAGTTTGTTGATTCATATTTTTAAGAATAAAGGTGATGCACAAGAGTGTGCAAATTATAGAGGAATTAAGTTAATTTGTCATACATTAAAATTATGAGAGAGAGTAATTGAGCATAGGTTACGATGTGATACAAATGTTTCTCAAAATCAGGTTGGTTTCATGCCAGGTAGGTGTACTACGGATGGTATACATTTGTTGAGAGGTTTGATGGAGAAGTATAAAGAGAGTAAGGAGGATCTACATATGATATTTGTTGATTTAGAGAAAGCATATGATAAAGTTTCAAGAGAAGTGCTTTGGAGAGTTTTAGAAAAGAAAATAATTAATATTGGTTATATCCAAGTTATTAAGGATATGTATATTAGAGCTGTCACTTGTGTTCAAATACATGGAAGATTGACAAAATATTTTTTTATTTCAATTGGATTACATCAATGATCGACTTTAAGTCCATATCTTTTGTGCTTTAGTTATGAATGTTCTCACTAGACATTTACAACAGAATGTATCTTGGTGTATATTTTTTGCTGATGACATTCTTCTTGTTGATAAGGCTAGAGGGAGTTCAAGAGAAACTTGAATTATGGAGGTCAACTTTAGAGTCTAAAGGTTTTTGTTTGAGTAGATCTAAAATTGAATATATGGAGTATATTTTTAGTTATAGAAGATCTAGCGGTGAGATTGTGACTTTTGGTGATCAAGTAATTAAAAAAGTGAATGTTTTAGATATCATGGGTCTATTATTGTTCAAAATGATGGTGAAATAAATGGGGATGTTATTAGTAGAATTCAAGCTAGATGGTTGAAGTGGAGGAATGCATTTGGCTTGTTGTGTGATAGAAAAGTACCTTAGAAAAAATTTTATAAGATGGTGGTAAGACTGCAATGATTTATAGAATGTTGACTAATAAGAAAAGACATGCTAAGCGCTAGATGAGGATGCTCGATGGATGAGTGGCTTTACTCTTAGAGATAAAATGCAAATGAGTATGTTTGGGAAAAAGTTGGAGTATTGGTGATAGATAAGATAGAGAGCTTGGGATATAAACCAATCGCTCAATTGCTAGAGAGTAGATGTATTAGATTTGCCTTATGTTAAGAAAGGTGGATGTAGACCTAAAAAGACTTAGTTAAGATGTATAAAAAATGACATTTGTTTACTAGAATTAAATAAGAATTTGACACATAATCGGAAATAATGGAGAAGAAGGATTTATGTAGCTGACCCCACATAGTGGGATAAATGCTTGTTGTTATTGTTGTTGTTGTTCTGAATAAATTTAATAATTAAAAGCATTAACTAGTTTTAAGTGCTGCCTAAATTTGTGAATTTAGGGTTATTTTTGTTAGCAAGCCAACAAGATTATGTTTTATGTTATTTCCTTAAACTAAAACCTCACTATTTTCGACTTTATCTTTGATAAAGTGGCCTTTGACATAAAAATAGCTTCACTTTCTCATGGTATGCTTGATCTATAGTTAAATTAATATCATTATGAGTGTTGTAAAAAAACTATTAAATTTTTATAGTGCAAACCCAAGTTTTCTAGTAAATCTCTTAAGTCGAAGTTCCTTTGGTAGCTTCAGTAAATGCTATATATTTCGTTTGTATAAAGAAAACTATGTAGGTTGAAGACAATATTTTTAAAGGGATTTACATACATAGCACACAATTCTTATCTATTTACATGTCTAACACTCAAATTTTCATGTTTATATAAAGAACATCTAAATTTTTAATATTACATTAAAAATAGCATCATCATCAATTTTTTAAAGTATAATGTACCTTTTTATACATGGAAAAAATGTACATTTGTAAATATCAAAATTTATGTATTAGATATGTAAATGCATAAGAATTGTGTGCTATTTATGTAAATTTTCCTATTTTTAATTGATGGTATACCTCAAAATACTGAAGAAATATCCAACCTATGATCTACTATGGTAAAAAAAAAACATTTATGTATACAAAAAAAAAAAAACAATCCCATTACTCTTAACATATCTATCGTTTCAAACATGAAATCGTAATTTGCGGTGTCTTTAATATTTTCTTCTAATCCATTTTCACTACTTATTAATGTTATTTATCAATTTATATTTATTAGCAATATTCACATTATGTGAAATTCTCAATCATTTGTGGGCATTAGCTAATTTAGTTGATGAAGATCTTTTTTTTTTTTTATTTGTCAAAATATTGAGTGGCTTTACTTTTAGAGATAAAATACGAAATGAGTATGTTCGGAAAAAAGTTGGAGTAGCTCCAATGACAAATAAGATTAGAGAGAGTTGCTTTAGATGGTTTGGCCACTTAAAGCGTTGACTGTCTGATGACCCGGTTAAGAGAGTAGATGCATTAGATTTGTCTTATGTTAAGAAAGGTATAGGTAGACTTAAAAAGATTTGATTAGGATGTATAAAAAATGACTGTAGTATGCTTGAATTAAATGAGAATTTGACACATAATGGGATACAATGGAGAATAAGAATTCATGTAGCTGACTCGACATAGTGGGATAAAGGCTGGTTGTTGTATTGGGTTCAAATTTCTCCTATATCAAATTTATGCTTCAACATTGAGCCCTTTTCCCCCAAAAATGTTATTATATCATACATAAGTCTTCTAACTCTATTGGTATGGTATGCTCTAATTATATACTTTATTTACTAGTAATTAAAGAGAATAAGTCATGCTACCGAGGAAATTTTGATTAGCTCATCACATTCACAAGAGGTCTACTAAAAGAGGACAAACAATGAAGGGGAGGCAGACATTAATGAGACTACAAAATGGTTATTTAGTGGACTTACGCTGACCTGTTGTGGAGTCATCGAAGCCAATAGTGATTATGCATTTCAGGACAATGATACAACTTAAACAATATTCCTTTCCCCAATGGCTACCTATGTAAAAAAGAATCACTCTTGTTGATGTCTTAGGCCTCATTCTTAGGAGATCTTTGGATTAAAATAAAGGCTAAAATTTTAAATTAGGCCTAATGCTAATCTTAATTAGCAATTTAGACACGAAAAAATATAACAAAATAGGTCCAGTCGTCTGTTCAACGACGACGGCGGTAGGCCGACGTGGCATCCACGCCGGCCGTCGTTCAACGAGACGACGCTTTCGATTAAGATAAGCCGCCGTCCGTGAACGAGACGGCGCAATGGATGCGCCAGTCATTCAACCACGACGACTCGCCCTTATTTCTGGATGAAAATAAAAGCCACATCGCAATTCAGATCTGAATTTTCCCATTCTTCCTCTTGGCTGCTCCGAAAACCGAATCCATTACCAGATTTTCACCTCGAAGCGTCACGGGGGAGGTTGCTCCAAGGGAGAGCTCGCTACCCATGAGGAGCCGTCGAGACTGCTCATTTCATAGTTTGTCCGCCGATTTAGGTATTTTTTACCCTAAATGTTAAATTTGTGATAGATCTCGTTATATATGGCTTTATGTTATATGATTTGCTTATTTAGTTGTGTTGTTAGGCTAGATTTATATATTTTGCAAATACATATGTCTTTGCTTTGTGTATTTTGTGATTTTTAGTTTTTTTCTTCATTATTGTTATGTCTAGGGCTTTTTTTGGTATGAGCTTGCCGAGTTTTTATTGTTGTTGTTGTTATTAGTGTTGTTCTTGGTGTTTTCCAATTTCACGTATATGCTTAAGAATTATGTGCTATGTATGTAAATCTTTCTTTTTGTATGGGGCATTTACATACATACACTAGTTGTTGGTTATAAAAAAGCATGAAAAAAAGAATATCAGAAGATTTATTTTACTGTTTGATTGAGAATTTTACTAATTGATTTTGCTTTGCTTTAAAAAAATATAATTTAAAGTATTTTGAAGGTTTGGCCGACGACGATGATTGTGATTACCAGACTACATGACGTGGCGGTGGGCTGGCAAAACGACGCAACACTTTATATTTAGATTGAATTCCAAATCGGGTAATTTCAAATACACCAAAAATAACTTATGTAATGTATTTGGAATAAATTACATTACCTTGAAATTTACTTTACTTCAACCCAAATACCAAAAAAGTTAAAATCTCTGCATTTACTTTATACTGCTTTTCAAATTCTTCCAACCAAACAATCCCTTAAAGGTGATTAAGGCTGTTGTTCAAGGCAAAAATAGTAGAATACTAGCATGATTTTATTGTTTAAGCACCATATTCACTTTTAAGCTTTAAAGAATAGTCATTTATAATAAGGTTTTGGCAGCATGAAACACGTATGTTATAGATACTAATAATATGTATTTAATATGGCAGAATCTGTTCTTGAGTTTAGTTTAAGGTAGTTATGATTTCAATGATACCAAGTTTCGAGACCGGATGACTGGATACGCGTAAAATACTACCCAAAGTTTCACGCCACGTTTTTGCGATTCAGAAAAATAGTTGTGTATCGGGTCACATTCATAAATTTTGATCAACATGAAAGTTGTGAAAAATTTCGTTAGGATTACAACGATGCCAAGTTCACTTGATTCTGACACCGGATGACTCTGATGCGCGCAAAATACTACAACAGCTCTAAAATTTCAACTCGGCGCCGCAGTTTTTGCGCGCATTCGCAAAAACTGCTGCGTATCGGGTCACAATCGTAAATTTTGATCAACATCAAAGTTGTGAAAAATTTTGTTATGATTCCAACCATACTAAGTTCGCTCGATTCTGACACCGGGTGATTCCGATATGCACGAAATATTACAACTGCCCTCAATTTTTTTATATAAAAAAAATTAAAATGAGCCAGTCCGTTCAGCCAGTTGAACGGACGGTTAAGCCTATTTTGTTATTTTTTTCATGCCTAAATTATTAATTAAGATTATAATTAGGCCTAATTTAAAAATTTAGCCTAAAATAAATGCTTATTTGGTTGATTTGGACATTAAAAGAGAGCAATTGGAAATAACTTAATTATATATATATCACCTCATTTAATTTGTAAATATTTTAAAATTGATTGTTAAGATCATGAAATAAATCTCAAATAAATTAAATTTATGCTATGGAACATTCAATATTCCTTAAGAGAAGCCCAATTTATCCATTAACACTTCTTTTTGGCCTCCAACGATACACACGAAATATTACAACTGCCCTTAATTTTTTTATATAAAAAAAAATTAAAATGTGCCAGTCCGTTCAGTCAGTTGAACGGATGGTTAAGCTTATTTTGTTATTTTTTTATGCCTAAATTATTAATTAAGATTATAATTAGGCCTAATTTAAAAATTTAGCCTAAAATAAATACTTATTTGGTTGATTTGGACATTAAAAGAGAGCAATTGGAAATAACTTAATTATATATATCACCTCATTTAATTTGTAAATATTTTAAAATTGATTGTTAAGATCATGAAATAAATCTCAAATAAATTAAATTTATGCTATGGAACATTCAATATTCCTTAAGAGAAGCCCAATTTATCCATTAACACTTCTTTTTGGCCTCCAAGTTGGCCATTAATCTTCCAAGATTAATTATTCAATAATTACAATGCATACTAAATCTTTTAAAATAAAAAATAAAAAATAAACTAAAAGATAATAAATACATTCATAAATAACAAAGTAAATATATATATATATATATATATATATATATATATATATATATATATATATATATATATATATATATATATATATATATATAATCTCTCTCTCTCTCTATATATTTTTGAATTGCTTCTTATTTCGCAATTGTCTTTTTAATATGTAATCTTTTTGATTGATTAATACTACTTCAAACTTTTTTTTTTCTCCTCGTCTCTTTCGTCCTCCTGTCTTGTGCCCTAATCTTGAAACAAGCAACCATTTAAGTAATAGGAGTTGTAGTGAGTCCCTTTCTTCTTGTAACTATTCACCTGCTTTACCTTTTTGAGTTTGATTGCCTCATGAGTATAATTCAGTTGTCTCTCTGAACATGATAATTTCACTTATTATTGCGTGCTAGAAAATCAGTTACGGTAGAGTTAGAGTTTACGTCTTAATTTTATTGTGGAGTTCAGCACATACACAGATATTTGAAGAATTAATAAGAAAATTGTAGAATTTTTACGTGAAAAAATCTCGAAAAGAGGGAAAAATCACTTTTGAAAAAATCTTCTACTAGGTATTTGTTTTGGAGTACAAAGCCCAATTTTATAGATTGTATATGAGAAGGGCGACAATGGGAATCCAGATCGACAACAACAAATATATAGTCAGCGTCAGCGTCAAGTATATGAATGATGGATCAACGATCAAGATGAAGGGCATGATGGTCATGAGATGAGCGAGATGGACGACAATGGTGGCATGCGGCGATGGTGGTTGTAAATGACCGCGATGACGGCGATATAATGATCGACACGGCACGGCAAGTGCGGCTGGTAAACCAACGAGGGTGCCGATGGCGGATGATTATATCTTGGAAGATTTTCAAGCTTTAGAACTCTCTCTCCTCTCATATGAAGAATGAGGCTATTTATATTGGAGGAGCCTCGTAATACATGCACACCAACTCCACTCCATCGGATGGCTCAAAATGATTCTTTTGATCATTTGATGTATTTTAAACATTTGAATGCTCAAATGAATTAATGAGATCTTGCTTAGATCCGCCACAAGATGCTCGATTTGACTATAAATACTATGTTTAAGAGCTATTTAGGATTTAAGCGATATCCCAAAGTTTCCCATGATATTTTAAGTGCTTGATCTCATTAACGAGGATCAACTTGCTTTTGACATCAAGATTCGTGCTTTGACTAGTGGTATTTTAAGTGCCATATCAGTTGCCCCTATTTTTGAATGACATTGTCTCAATCGTCCAAAAATATATACGTCAAATATCTGAAAGTAGCAAATTCTTCAATGAAATTTGTGGGTCCATTAACCATACATTTTGAGAGAACAGATCTTCAAGAGTATCATCAAGCGGTGGAAGGCTAATGTGCATGGCACAAGATTTGGGATTATTGACTTTAGGCTTACTTGAAGTCATGGCGACGCTGCTATACAAGGGTCGGCTGTAGTGGCTGTGGCCGCAGGTTATGCAGGCCGGGTCGCCTGGTTGGCCACCGGGGTTAAGAATCGCCACGGAGGCGGGCGCTACCGAGCAAACGCCTGACGCTTTTCGATTTTGACCTTTTGCCCCATAGGGGATCTATAAAACCACCCTGAGAGAGAAGGCACACTCTTCATGTTTCTCTTTCTTCTTGAGAGAAGGTCATTCTGAGGCGATCAAGACCAGTTCATCTACAGCCCGCTCGAAGAGCTACGCCCGACCGACCGGTTCAGGCGATCAGCTTGTAGTTCATACGGCGGTTTGGTTTTCCTCGAAGAGGCGTAACTATCCTGTCGGACCGATCGAGAATTGCCCAGCTCATACCACGAGGCTCCAATTTTCCATCGAAAGAATCAGCCCCTTGTCTGACGACCGTTAAGAGGCATCAAGCCCGTAGTACCGACGAGGTTTTCCCTCGAAAGGCATCAACTACCCTTGACCGCCGAGGTACCGTCTGGTAGTTCAGGCGGGCCTCCTCACGACCGCAACTCGGTGATGATGACGACGCTGTTAATAATGACAACGGCCGATGGTCGCCGACGACGGCGATGGTTAGCCAACGGCGTGGTCTAGCGGCGAATGGCGACAATGAGCTGCGACCGGCGTAATGAGGGGATGACCGGCGACGATGGTAACCGGAGATGGTCGACGATGGTGGTGGCGGCGGCGGACCGCAATGGTAGTCTGGCCGTGGATCGGCGATGTGGCAACCGTGGGTAGCGAGGCAATAGGTGATTAAGCCCAGAATACGGTGGTGACCGGCAGCGATGGCGCCACCGCAGAGCTGGTTAAGCGACCTGGTCGCAGAACCCAGCATAAGCGGCAATCGGCACAGAGCGGCGGTGATGACCGGCGATGATGGGTGGCGACCGCGAGATGGTGCGGATGGTCATACGGACCCGAACTGGTGATGACCAACGGCTGACCGGCGCCGGCAATGGCAGCCAGACCACGGGTATTTACGACGCGACCGGCCATGGCGACCCACGATGCGGTGGTTAATGGTCGACGGGTGATCGACAATGCGAATCATGTATCGACGGCGACCGGCGCCCAGCAATGGCGGATGACGGCGACGATGGTGACCATGAGATGGACGATGGTCGGTCGAGCAACGAATAGGCACGGAGCGGATCAAAGCATGATCACCACGGTAATGGCAGAGAGCGGCAGTGCTGTCGACGCCGAGGCGGGTGCGAATCAGCGTACAGCGGGCGTAGCAGGCGCGGATGACCGAATAGGTTGAGTGATGACCGTCGGTAATGACCGAAATGGTCTCTATTTGTCAGGAAATTTTTCTTGAAACTTTAATAGATGGTTCAACTTGATAACGCCAACATGAAGCGCATCAGAAGGCTATTCGAGCAACTCGAAAGTCGATAGATAATTTCAAAGTATTATTCTCCATGATGTTACTGATGCCGTTAACGCATGTGATGGGTAGAATCAAATCGGCGATTTTTTGACCCATCCGGTTGTTTGTCAAAGTGTTACATTAACCGCATAAGAGGTCGAATTCAACCCGAGGATTTTGACCCATCCGGTTTTAAGTGTTATCCATGACGTTAACTGTATGGAAGAGGTCAATTGAATCAGAGGATTTTTTATCATATTGTTTGTCGAGCGTTACTCGACGACGATATGGAAGAGGTCGAATTAGATCCGCTGAGGATTTTTGACCTATCCGAGATCGTTTGTCAGAGTGTTATCCGATGACGTTAACCTGTATGAAAGAGGTTGTGAGAAGTCCACTAAGGGCCTTTTGACCTATCCGAGATATTAGCCAAAGTATTATTTGACTTCTTACCTGTGTGGAATAGGTGCGGAGTTTTGACTTGTCCGAGGTTATTTATCAGTCTTTGCTCAATGACATTAACTCGTGTGTTTTGACCTATCCGGTTATTTATCGAAGTCTTTGCTCAATGACGTTAACTGCGTGGAGTGAAGTTTTGATCTATCCAGGTTGTTTTTCGAGTCTTTGCACGACGTTATCGGAGTGGCGAAGTTTTGATCTATCCAGGTTGTTTGTCGAGTCTCGCGTTAACGTGGAGTAAAAGCGAAGTTTTGATCTATCCAAAGTTGTTTGTCGAGCTCATGACGTTAATCTATATGGAAGAGATCGATACCGAGGATTTTGACCTATCCGAGATTATTTGTTAGAGTGCTACTCGATGATGTTAACCTGTATGGAAGAGGTCGAATCAAAACATCCGTTTATGGTTGTAGCCAAAGTTGATCCTTAACCTTGGTCTTGTTTTCCCATGAGTATGATTGGAAAATCATAATTTGCAAAGCTATATCTCTTCTCAATGTTGAAATATCCTCCAACTTTGACTTGTTTCTTAGGATAATAATCGATTAAATGCTTAACATATAACATGGACGATCTTCTGAGATTAAAAGTTGCTCCTCAATTTTCGACAAAATCTGAAGGAACGAAGTTTGATGAATCTCCATTCTTCGCTTGCACTCCTTAAAAGCTTGAATCGAGGTGGTTTTGATCTTGTTGAGAAACTTGGTCGTCATACAAGATGAAATAATGAGAATTAGTTTCCCACAGACGGCGCGAAACTTTGCGTGCTAGAAAATCAGTTGCGGTAGAGTAAGAGTTTTCGTCTTAGCTTTGTTGTGGAGTTCAGCACACATATAGATATTTAAAGAATTAATAAGAAAACTGCAAAATTTTTACGTGGAAAAACTTTGAAAAGAGGGAAAAAATCACGGGGCCTAGCCCAGTAAAAATCTTCCACTAGGTATTTGTTTTGGAGTACAAAGTTTTCCGTCTGGATTACGTAATCAGTATATGAAGGGCGATGATGGGAATCAGAATCGAACAACAATATATACACGTCGCGTAATGCTTGCTATAGTAGATGATGGTGAACAACGCATCACCGACTAACAATGCGTAGTGATGATCGGTGAGATGACCGACGATGGTCGGCAATGGCCAATGGTAGTCGGCGGCGATGATCGACGCCGGCGGTCGGCGATGATGACCGACGATGACCAGATCCGCTGCAGAATGTGGTCGGCTTACCGACGACCTGAGATTGACGACACAGGATCAGCTGGTACCGACGGCGGTGGTTGGCAACCAACGAGGGTGGTCGACGACCGTCGAGTGGCGGCATGATTATGCTTGGAGGATTTTCAAGCTTTAGAGCTCTCTTCTCATACGGAAGAGACTATTTATGGAGGTGCCTTTAAATACGCAAAATTCAACCACTCCACTCCATCGGCTCAAAATGATTCTTTTGATCATTTTATGTATTTTATGCATTTGAATGCTCAAATGAAGAAATTATGAGATCTTGGCTTGTTAGATCCGAGCCATGACGCCGATGTATTATAAACACTCGTTTAAGAGCTATTGGGATTTAACCGATATCCCAAAGTTTCATGATATTTTAAGTCTTGACCATTAGTTTCAACTAAGGATCAATTTGCTTTTGACATCAAGATTCGTGCTTTGACTAGTGGTATTTTAAGTGCCATATCACTTATATAAGATATCAAATTAGTCACTTGTCCCACTTGTCCCTCTTAAAAATTATTTGTTATCGATTATTTTTATTCTAACATATAAATTTGTCCATGCTGAAAATTGCCGGTTCCGCTCTTGATTGTATGCGTGGTTAGTTTGTAAATATATAAGATTTTGATATAATACATGAAATTTGGGAAATATTAAACTATTTCTTTTTCAGTTAAAAGTTCATAAAATGATAGGTTATTATGATGTAATTGAAGATCTTGACAACTTCAAAGTCTTTAGCAACGAAACTAATTGACACCCAATAAAATATTAATTTTAAGATTTTTCCCATAAATTAGATGTTTATAATTTTAAACTAATATATTAGTTGATTTCAATTATGTTAATTGGAATTAATATTATTGAGTATTTATGTAAAAGTTTAAATCTCTTCTTCTTTATTAATATAAATAATAATAAATAACATAATATATAAAATATTTAAAAATATTACTATAAGTTTTATATTCTCAAAATAACATATTTATATTATAAAATATAATTTATAAAAATAATGTAAAATTAAAAATTGCATTGTTGCTCTTAGATTCTTGTGTAGTAAACTTCATTTATTATTTTGAAGCCCAAAAATCTTATTGAAGTCCTTATATATAAAATAAGATCTTTATTAAATGAGCTTGGGATCTACAAAGGTATTCTGCGATAAACTATACTAAAGGATCTTTAAATCATCTTTTATTAACCAATTAACAACACTTTTTATAATATTATGTTAATATCATCTTAGTTTATCATGATTTGTGTCTCACATTTTCATTGGTGAAAAAAAAAAAGATTTATTATGTTTCTATTTTGAGTGATGAAAATATTATTACGGAAAAAAAAGACAACTTTTTATCTCTTATAATGCATTTATTTGGACTAATATCACTTATAATTTTATTTGATCAAATATTTTTGAACAAAAATACCTTCAATGAAAAATAACTGTTTATACTCAGGGGAAAACCAACACTTTTTTTAGGATAAATAAATTTATCATATAAATAAAATAATATTAAAATATTTAAAAAATAATAATATAAAATTCAAATTGAAATCTTTCATTCTAATATGATCAATGTGTTAAATATTAATTATAAATTTTGTCATCTGTTTTATATTTTTTTGATAATGTTGTATAATAATATCATTAGGAATCAAATCGAACACTTTTTTTTCAATATAAAACACTAGACACTTATTAATCTCAATAAATCTCTTAATAATTTATCATTTTTTTTTCAAAATATCTCAATGCAAAAGCCAATTATTTTTTTGTTGACACATTACGAGACTCGTCTATAATTATAAAAAAATATGAAGTACCAATATAAGTTATGATAGAATATAAGGTCTCAGTTACAACTTCATAACAAATTTCTTTTTAAACCTTTGGTGAAATTAACTTCAACTTTACATTTCTATTTTCAAATATAACTTTTTTATTTTTTTTCATTATGATTAGCAAGAAAATAAAATAACTCTAAGTAATTCCCTTAGTTAGTTGATTTAGAAGACTCATCACGACCACAAAATGATAGCCTTTTTCATAGAAAGAATCAAATACAATCAACGATTAGAGTCAACATGATGTGATAATTATTTTTCTCCTCCATACTCAAAAATATAGCATGAAGATTCTGTTCAAGAGGCTTAATTAAATCCTCACATTTTTGTCTAGACATATTTTGAACACTATTATGATCTCTGACATGAGCTAGAAGCTTATCTTTTCTCTTCCAATTTCTAAACTCTTCAACAATGAATGAGTCTCCACCATCTTGGTTTGTGCTAGTTTGCTCTTGTGGCTTGAAAAGATAACAATAAAGACAAAATACATCATCTTTTTGAACACTATACTCCAATTAGTTTAGATATTCTTCAAACCATTTAGGATTAAATCTTCGTGCAACATTTTCTAATATTGTTTGAGTAAAATTAAAATTTTTAGGCTAATGAGATCCTTTCACCAAACTGAAGGTCAAAGACCAAGATCAGCCAGAAGACTGTCAATATCTAACTCTATTCATTATTTCTTCTTAAAAAAATGATCTATTTACTAAACCCTAAAAAAATGAGGAAAGATGTATTGTTGTATATATGTAATCTTTTTATATTTTCGTTACTTAATGTCAATTAAAAAATAAATACAAATTAATATGAAAATGAGTGTAAAACATAGTATAAACTATTATAATATATTTCTAAAACATGAGAAAAAGATGTATTTAGCATTATAATAAAGGCACACATTCAGTCATTTTTTAAAACAAAAATATAGTATAAATTATTTTTAAAACAAAGGGGCACTGTCAGCCTTTTAAAATAAAATAGAAAATAACAAATTTTAAAAAATAAAGTCACACATTCGGCTATTTTTTAAAACAAAAATATAATATAAACTATTTCTAAAATAAAATCAAATCGTCAGCCTTTGTTTAAAATAAAAAAATTAATCATATTATCACATATCTGTATTGATTGTCAAGAAGACTAATCACAGTCAACTTTTGTTTAAAATATTTTGATTGTTCTAATTCTCAAAAATCACCTCTCTGCAAAGAATATCTAACATAAAAATTAAAGTAGGTTAATATTATTTATAGTACAAGTAAAGAATAAGCAAATAATGAAATATCAATGAATTTATATTATATAATAAGAAGTGGTGCTTCTTTTAAAATTGAAAATGAGCCAGCTCATCTTATTATAAAAGGAAGAAGACGAATGCAAAATTTGAGTTCTAGGAAAATAAAAATCTTAGAAGTGATGAGAAATTGAAAGAAAAAAATAATCAGAAATTAGAAAAGTGGCAGAGTAATGCAGCTATTTTTGTGTATATTTTTAAATGAGTTAACTCAAATTAATGAGCTATGTTATAAGTAGCTCTGGCTCATTGGCTTGCTAAGTTCAACACAAATAGCATTTATCCAGCCAACCTAAAGCCCACCCGAATCAATCAAACTTACAACACTAACTGGAGCTGAAACATCAACTAGTAAAACAGTCCTAAATTTTTAAGATGTGGATATTAATAAATTATCAGTTTTATCTGTCACATCATATGCATTTGGTTCAATGTCAGCCCATTGAGATGTCAAATTTTTTTTTTGGGAGAATGAGGGCCTCGTCCAGAGTTCATTTAAATGTAAAAATAGTTACAAGAAGTACAAAAGAGCTTGAGCTACAAAAAGAATAAGAGGCAAAACAGCCCAAGACAAAAGGAAGCAGCTGAACAAAATACAACTAATCCACTTTCAAGGAACTATAAAGACTATAAACTAAAACAGAGCAGAAAAAAACAAACAAATGAGTGAGACTAAGAAAGTAAAACAGGCTCCTATAAAATAGGTGCCGAGCTCAGCAAAACCAGCTAGACATTTGTAATCGTGAACTCCATCCAAGGAAGTCAAAGACTCAAGAGCAGCCTCTAATATTGGTAATCCAGAGAAAGGGGAATATAGAGTCTACCCGAAATAGTGGATGATGCTCTGGGGTTCAGACTTCGGTTGAGTCCCAAGAGGTGCTGGCGTGACATCATTGCACCAAAAGAATGGAGAGAGTGCACCCTTGTCCAGCCATATCCATAAGAATAAGAAAAACCAGCAGACATATCCGCAGCTCCAGAAGAGAAGAGAATGTGCAGTCCATCCGTCAATCCAGCAAGAAGAGAAGTAGAAAATATGAATGAAATAAAGCATTAAGAGCCAATATCAGTAAAAATATAAAGCATGTATTTGAAGCATTCTTAGAATGGAAAATGCTATCCATATTAGTAGCATTTTTTTTTCAGCCAACCTTTAAAACCTAGTATTTTTTGAAATATTATTTGAAGATATCAGGCACCAAATTCTTAACATTTTAAATAACATATCATGATGTTGCATATGCCATTAAATCAATAAACTTATGCTGAATAAAGGTAAAATATGAAAGCAAACAAAGAACTTTATCATTCAAAAAACTTAAATAATTGCCTATTTTGAATATTAAAAAAAACCTGGAACAAAAGACAAATTCAAGTTGTTTTAACCAAAAGTTCCTCTATTTACAAGGCCTCCGATAAATCCCACAAAGGGAGAAATCTATATTCTTGTAAATATAAAAATATAACTGTTACTCTAATATAAATAATATATTCATGAACAAATATCAAAAAATTTTAAAAAAATCTGGACAGTATCTATATCAAATTTTTTTTTTTTTAAAATGCTCCCTTCTTCTAATCCTCAATCTACACAAAGCCCATTAATTGTGTAATACGAGATGAATATTTTCTCAAAAAATAAAAGTTAAAATTTCTTGTGTATACAGAAGCTTCTGATTTACAAAGATTGATTGCCTTCTGGAATGAGGTTTAATTTTTAAAATAGGCCAATTAATAATCATAATTAAGTGATTAGACATTTAAAAAATTTGTCGTGACGGCGACGTCGCTTGACGCGATCGACTTTAATTTTAAAAAATTAAATGGGCAGTCCACATCTTATGGCCGTATCTGACTCAACAGATGTCGGATTTCGGCGTGCTTGGTATCGTTGGAAAGATAATGAAAAATTCTACAACTTTCATGTTAACAAATTTCGACGAATCTCGTCCGGTGAGCCGCAGTGTTTAGAAATGTGCGACTTCTGAAGTTGCAAAAATTCAAGATATTGATGCAGCCCTCATTTTTTTGGCCATATCAGGCTCATTAGGTGTTGGGTTTCGGCGTGGTTGGTATCATTGGAAAGATAATAAAAAATTCGACAACTTCTATGTTGACAACTTTCGACGAATCTCGCCCGGTGAGCCGCAGTTTTTACAAATGTGTGACTTCTGAAGTTGAATATATTATTTTTTTTGATAATATCAAACACTCTCATTATATTCTATATAAAAATTGAGTTTGAATCTTTATGTAATTCCAGTTGAATCTCTCATCTTCGCATTTGATTTAATCAAAATATACAAATAATAAAGTACACTGGGATAATACAATAAGAAATACATGAATGACTAATGATAATAAATAAAAAACAGCCAAGAGTACATGCCTTCCATTGTATAAGAAAGATAACACATCTATTTTCGGCGATGCCTGCGTGGTGGAATCGCATCGCTACCTAGAGTGTAATGTGCTGGTGGTTGCCGTGGCCGATCGCGCAGATGATGTTGTTGATGGTCCTCCTCTTCTTCCACCTGCTCGACAGGTTGTTGCGAATACCCTAAGTCCGTAACATGAGGTAACCGCCGACCGTAGGCAACAAATACCCATGGTACACTCGTATGGCTGTCATATGGAATGATGGTCCATATCTACTGAACTGCCGCATGTCATGGGTGCATCCGAGACCACATTGCCTCGATATGAATACCGGGTGGTGAAAATGTGTATGTGATCGCCCACCACCGGTGTCGAGGACCACATCCATCGACTAACGTCTACATGCGTATGCTGGTATGTCCAGTATCCTCAGTATCTAGTGTCGAGATATGCATATTTCGCCTCAAGTCCATGCTCTTTATAATCGTTGAAAGATTTAAAAATTACGTATCTTTATCTCTATAAATAAAAATATATCCTCCTTCAAGATGTTCGCCGCATATAGAAGTTTTAGATCGATTTTGTTAATAGGAAAAACAAATTATAATACTTTGCATACATACTAACCATCAAACGTTCCCCCAGTGCTCGGGGGTAATATGTGTCAGGAGGTATTGTCGGTGCCTTGAGCATGTAAAGTGATGCCTATGAACAATACCACCTCATATAGTGATTGATTGCTGGCTCCGGATCCTGTAGCGATGAATCAACTATGACAATCGAGTCACGCTTGTGCTCCCATTGTGGAATGAAGGAGTGGTATGGTCAACCCCAATTTTGGCCCATCAACCCGCATTTAATGATGGATCTATCGGGGCTACATTAGTCGATGGAGGTATGCCGAACTATCTGAGCACATGATCAGGCAGGTACCACTCTACCCTCTTCCAACATATCAGCGGCACTCTAGCTAGCCATATCTCCTCTCCCTATAAACATATCTCCGACACGCAAGCGGATCTGATGTCCATATGGCTCCTAGATGACCTGCAAATAAAACATAAGTTATTCTTTCAGCTACAAGATCGTAATGAGTTAACCAAATAATATTACATCAATTGATACGACTCGTAGAAGTCCATCCAGCTCATCCCTATAGACTCTGATATTGGATAATGGCATTTCCCGAACATATCCTTCATTTCACCGAAAACCAACGCTAAGCGGCCAATGTCGAGATATGGAACACGTGTAGTCTTCCCACATGAGTGTGCTCCGTGCCCATACATGCGTAAATGAACACATCCGCCATGTTCGTACTTTGGTTTGGTTGCTTCATGTAATTCTCAGATGAGAGCGGCAACAACCCAAAGACAACCCCTAAATGTGTATATCCTCAAGTAATGGCGATATCAAAAATGAACCTCGAACCCGGAGAAGAAACGATCCAATAGCAAATAGTATGTAGGCTCTGACATGCATAGTGAACTGGAGATCTGGTAGATCTAAGTATGAATCGCGGTAGTATGTCCATCGTAGCCATCGTAAAGGTATACAAGTACGCGCATGAGCCTATCCCATGTGAAACTCTGATGTAACATGTGGATGGACAGGATCACGGTAAATGACGTGCGGCTCTGAATGTGCTCCAATCAACTCATCAGAATAATCTGGCCACGAAGACCGCTTCCGCCACCCATAACAGGTCGCCAATCATACCATCTATCCGAATGCCTAGATTCATTGCCACATCTTATAGAGTAACCGTCATCTCTCCAGTGGCCAAGTGGAAGGTATTGTTTGAGGACACCGCTTCTAACGCCGGAAGTGATGATCAAGCTTAATATCATCCGAGAGACACCAGCCGAACGCAAGGCATCCATAAATCTAGGGCAGTTAACAGGCCATTCCCTAAACATCAGTAAGTGCGCAGCAACCTCAAGCACGGAAACCTGCAATCAAATGAATTATGATTATAGTGCGTCAGTATATTACCAAAGTCTGCACAAAACCAAACACAAAACTCTAAGAAAACCCTTTACCATATCGATACGCCATTCGCCAATGTTGCGTGAACTTCCGGCGGGCTATAGTCCACAATCGCTCTCCTCGCTTCGTCGCCTCCTCCTACGTGGGGGACGAGGAGCATCATCGCCGGACATCTTCCCTGTTATAAATTTAGCAGCTAACAATTGAATAAAGATGTGCAAATTGAGAGACACAACAATGAAAACATTTAGAACTAAGCAATTTACTTGTAGATAGAACATCAAATTAAAGAAGCTTGCATGTCAACCATGAGTTTGAACTTGTATTTAATGAAATGACATTTACTAAACCAAATAACAAGTAATAACCAACACATAAACTAAAATAAATCACAATCTCGACCATCTAGAAATGAAATTAGGGGTACTACAAGCCCAACAGTCTTACACACACTAGAAATAACAACCAACACATAAACTAAAATAAATTACAATCTCTGCGATCTAGTTTGAGGACATGTATACCTATTTTGCCCAACAGTCTTATACACACCACAAATCCTTGAACTTCTAGAAGTGCTCTCGTCCATTGAATTCTTATATCTGTTAGACCTAGGACGGCCATACTTTCTTCTGACATTTGAAGGATTGTAATTTAAGTATGTGCCACTACTGAATTGTTCTGATAACTCTTCACGATCAGGTATTACATGGAATTCGCCTTGGTAGGTTTTAATATAGTTTTGTAAGCTGTAATAACGTGAGACAAATTGCACATGGATTAGGCGTCGTTGTCCCAGAACAACAATTACATGTGCACACGGTAGGTGGTAAGACTATGGTTGTCTGCATGAACACCTACAATCATAGTTTTCAGTTAGTTCAACCTTGAAGGTTCTGCTTGTGACATCAAACACTTGGTACTCAGTCATGCTTATCCTCAATGGTTCAGAACTCTTCTTACCTCTCGCTCATTATCCCAACGCTTGTCTTAATGCGGGGGAGAACAAGGTATCTTGCCTTTCTAGTGTGGTAGCGATTCTAGCCGTTTCATGAATAATGACACTATGTTATAATACACTGTAATCAGGCTTGAATTGGTAAACCAGCTCTTTTTTCATCGAAGCACTCAACATTTGTGGTCATTGTACCATACCTATAACCTTCATCATGAGTTAGGGACCAATGCTTAACGCCCCTGAGACACCAATCATATGCCTCGCTAATATTCTTGATGTTTGATATGTACCTTTTAAAAGTTGAATATCATCGATTCCCAAAGAATGTACATCTTCTGACATATGAACTCAACATCACCTATCCATAATTGTCTTACTGCTCTTTTAAAGTTCTCCCTCAAATGGCGCAGATAAAAGCGATGTGCAGCCCAGGGAAAGATCTCTCCACCTAACAAGACCTGCATGTCTATTTGAGATGAGGCGAGATCACCTTGTAACAGTGGTGAGATCAAATTTTGTAATATGTATAGAAACCATACCCATGACTCGATGCACTCTGATTCCACAACTGCAAAGGCTAATGGGAACAAGCCATTATTTGCATCGATTCCAACTGCACTAAGTAGAGTACCTCTATACTTACCCAGTAGGAAGGTGCCATCTAGACATAGTACCAGACGACAATACTGCCATCCTGTAATTGAAGGTTCAAATGACCAGAACAATCGTTGGAGTCTATTTGATTCTGTTGCGTGGACACGATACACTGACCCAGGCATAGATGAGCATACTGCAGCCATGAATTTTCCCAAAGATCTGTAAGATTCCTCCAAACTATCAAATATCGCCTTTACTGCTTTCCTACGTACATCCAAGGCTTTTATGTAAGACACTCTTATATTGAACTTGGACTCAATACGTCCTACAATTTTCCTGTGCTTTAGATCCAGTTGACGTCTGATTGTGGGTTATATGAAATAACTAATGAATTATGATGTACATTACATGTGACCAGCATTAAGCACTGAATGAGCACAGGAATGAGGTGACCCAATTGAACCAATCCTCCATACACCATCCAACCTCTTAATTGAGCTTGCATGTCAACGCCACAAACATGGTCTACCTGGGTCAGAATGATGGGTGCACAGCATAGTGAATTTTGATTTGTTCGAAGCATAGATGACATACTCGACGTTGTTTGTGATAGACCAGCCCTGAACAATAAATTGTAACTGTTTCTTCTCATGAAAACAAATACCCTCAGCCAATTCTTCTGGAATGCAGTTCTCCTCCTCAAAGATTGAATTATCTAATGGGCCATCAAATGTGAGATCCTCATTCAATTTTCTAGTTATTTGGGCGCTACGCATATAGTCATTGTTACGTATCAAGTCGTTGGTGACTTATTCTAATTGAGTAATCGACAATCACCTCGACGAGGGATGGTCTGGCCCTCAAATCGTTTCTCTGGTCGCTATCATCTTCTTCGCCATCATCACTACTACCTCCACTACATAGTTTCATATCCAACATCTTCGGAGATGGTGGATTCATCTCCTTCGGGTCACCCATATGTAGAACTTGTCCCACAAAATAATCATGTTCTCTTGTGGACCCATAATTCCACTTGAGAAGATGGTGTGATGTACTCTTCGACCTATTTGACATTCGACTTGCTTTACCCCTATCCAACCGTTGTTCGCTTCAACGTAAATCACAATAGGCATTACACGCATTAACTATAGCTTCACGACTTCATCATCGTTAATGTGTAATAAATCCAACACAATGAAAGACCCACCGGATAATGGATAATTGTGGGATCTAGCTTCAACGACCTCATTATTCTTTTTTGTAATTCATCAAAATTAATGTGGATTTGGTTTGATTTTTCCCACCAACATATGTTGGAATGAAATCGATCTTACTCGAAGTTCACCACCATAGTAAAGAACTATGCATGATTCAATTCATTTTCAATTAATAATAACAAAACTGCAGTAATCATTCGTCTCACCTGATGTATTTACATAGTTTAAATAAGGATAAAGACAATGATGGGGCTAACTCACTGCTACCCATTGAAATTTAATAATTCAAATTTTATACTCTATTTCACATCTCTAATGTGACCTTACAAACTTTTGTTGTACAAATTTAATATAGTCCACACAAAAAAATAAACACGAAATACACTTTGACCTATAAACACGCACAAACATATTATCATTTATACTAAAAAAATAAACATGAAATACACTTTGATATATATATATATATATATATATATATATATATATATGCATAGCTTCGTAATTCTTAAGCCATAAATCTAAGATCTCTAGTAATTCAAGGCTAATGAAACTTTTCATAAAATTCCTTCAACGAATCATTCCTAAAAGTTCCTTCTAGCACAATTCATAAATTGTTTTTTTTTTAATTTTTTTAAGGTGATAAGCTACTCAAGTTCAAACTATTTGCAAGTCATTTAAGCATTTGTGTAATTTATCAAATTATTTGTAACATTGCAAAGTTGTTCACTATATTATTTTTTTTTGTTAGATCATTTTTGTGCGAAATAAGCAATTCTTTTAGTTTTCTCTTTCTATATCTTGACATAACTTAATAGGTTTGTTTTCATATTGTTTTGGATTTTGATTGCTATTACAATTTCTCCATCACTTAGAGGAGTAAAGGAAGATTAAAATTATGATTTTAAACTTGAAATAATGTAATTAAATCAAAATGTTGATTAGTAGTCAAAGGTACAAGATTAAATTGTGTTTTCTCTTTTATTACACATTTACTTAAATATACCTACAAGATTTTTTGTATGTTGAATTTTAATAATTTAAAAATATTTTAAAAATATTATTTCACCTCCCGCATGGTGTTGTATTATGTTTCCTAAAGTCAATTGAGATTTTGAATTAACAACACTATAATGACTTTCATGTGGCAAACATGATGTTTTAAAATGTTGATTACAACACTTCAAGGACTTGCACTATCAATAAACCAAGTTTCACATACAAATTTTTCATCAACAAATATCACGCACAAACTAATGAAACATTACAAGTAAATTCTCATAAACTAAATATCACACAAACTAATCAAACTTTGATCTTATCAAATTTTTCAACACAAAAGGAATGTGCTTAATCCAACTAAAGATCATACATATTGAGCAAAAGATATGACATAAACTAATCAAATAAAAATAACCTCATTAATTCAACTAACCCCCCAAAAAAAAAATAACACATTCAAAATCGATCTAACACATATTTCTATAAAATCAAACTACATAGCTTAAAAATACCAACTAAATCGATCTAACCCATATTTCCTATAAAACAACACATTCAAAGTAAAATCTAACTTTTTTTTCATTTCGGGTAAAATTTACCTAAATCGTAAAATTTTGAGATCCACTCCTTCACCGTGAAACCACCAACGACCCATGACGAAGCCGGGCGCCCTTGGCGACGGATGATGAACGACAACACGATCGCGACGGAGAAAAAAACCGAGAGCAGACCGGAAGCTCTCGATTTTGAGAGAGATCGTCCCGGGGGTGACGGCCGCCGCCACCGACATGAAGGCCTATTTTAATTTTTTTTAAATGCCTAATCACCTAATTATGATTATTAATTGGCCTATTTTAAAAATTAAGCCTCTTGAACGATCATCCATTCCACTATGCCAAGGCAACATACCTCATATTGGTGGCGCGAACTGACGAAATGGAAACCTTAGGTGACGAAAACAAATGAATTGAAGACTTTCCACTAGTTTTATTCGTCAAGTTCATCTTTACCAAGAAGAGCGCCAAAAAAGTGCAAACAAATGAAATCCAAGACGATTTCATTCAATACAGATGACAGAAGTAGAGAGTATAAGGACTCATAGTGAACTGGAAGCGACGTCGGCGGCAACTCCGGTATCAACGAGAGTGAGCGTAGGCAGAGCATTGAATGCGGCTTGAAATGGGTGAATACTTAACACAATAGAGGAGATCGAGGATACCGGCTGGGTCTTGAATGCTGAATGGAGGAGATCGGGCGACTAGATATGCAAATCCTCTTTCGGCTTATGTGAAATTATTTAAATGTCCTTGCTTAGTATTTATTTTTTTCAGGGTGGGCAATTGCCCACCCAGGGCAGTCGTGGATCTGCGCTTGCTTATACTTGTGAACAACTTATTCCAATTGTAATTCATACAAAACTAATTCCACTTCAAACTAATTCTAAAAAGTTTGAGCTTGTCAAACCTAACTCATGGTTTGAACCAAGTTAGCTTTCTATGAGATGACTTTGGAATCAGGGTTTAATAAGGATGATTGCAACATCACAATTACTAATTAAATGCCGACAATGGTGATTGAGCAAGCTCAGACTTGAGATTGATTAGCTTAGGGTTTAGGGTTTAAGGTATCGAGATATAGATTGTCATGGTTAACACGATCGAAGACAAGTCGAGATGACACACAAGATATAGGAGAGACAATCGCTTTCAAGAAAAATATAATAATATTGCTTCATATAAAACTCACATGGATGCGATGAGTGATAGAGGTATTTTGATGTTCCCCACTAAGCCTAACCCAATCAATGCTCCACATGGCATCTAATGAGCTTGATCAATTTCAAGCTTGAAAAAAAAAATCTTTTAAAATTAAAGCTTTATAAGAGAAGAAGATTATGAAAGATTTAATCTCAAATTAATTCCACAACTCAAATTAAGAACCAACTTATAATCATTTTAATTGATATCTAATAACTTGATTCAAATTAATTTTCAGCTCAAATTAATTTTAACTGAAATAAAAAAATCCATTTGACACAAACCATTTCTTAGAAGGAATGAGCCATCAAGAAATGATATTTCCCATGATGCTACAAGAAACTCATTAAAAAAAGAAGAAGCTATGCACCCCATCTTTAATTGAACTCCACAAGCTATAATCTCGAGAGGGAATCAAAGGAATCACTGCTGAAATTAATGCAACTGGCGTTATTCACGTGGTTCATAGCAATCAAGTCATTGATATGCTTTCAATATGTTGGATGATTGAATCATGATAGAGTACCCATCGCCTTTGAGCTTGGTTGGTAAGGGTGAGCAGGGCTAAGAACTCCTCAGCCCGCATTCGATTCCTCTCTGGGCGGAAGTGTATGATGGAAAATAAGTGGAGACCCGACACACGTGGATGATGAATGTGACGCTAAGCTCCAGTGTGATTAATCACAATGACATCCTCACTTACAAGATGGGTGGAGTGTTGAGTGAATACCCATTCCCAAAAAAAATCATGATAGAACATCACACTCATGAAATTAATTAGAGTGGATATACCATTGATTATAAAGCATTATTTGTGCCTTCTCCATCAGTCCATGTTTTAGGAGTACTTAGTTGTGCTAAGAAGTAATTTTCAACATACATAATAGTTTGCCACCATAGAAGATATCGATTAGAGTTAAAAAAAAATGATTTTCAATATGTGAAACTTAAAAGAGAGGATGAAAAAGGGAAACATCAAAATCATTAATTGATAGATCATAATATAGAGGTAGGTCAAATACATTTAAATTATCTAATACTTTAAACTTCTAATCTATAAGCTTCAACCAAATTAATTATGTAATTTTAGATAATCAAGTTGCTCTAACAATTAAATTCCCAAGAGTTGTTGAAATTCTTAATTTTAGATTAGCTAGTTAGGTCATTACCTCACTACCTTCCTTCAAAATCATATATCGCATATTTAAATCTACACATGACTTGTAATTGTTATGATTATTAACAACCATCTATAAATATTCGCTACAAGACATCTGATTTATGATGAATCAATATATCAAAATCAATCAAAATTCATCAATAATTTGCTTTTTCGACGATAAATGATTTTTGGTAGAAAATCTTTCTGAATGAAAATGATTTTTGATAGGCAAAAAATCTGACGGAAAATCTTTTTCGGTGGATTTTCAATCAAAAAGTTCTTAAGGAAGAACTGACAAAAAGACCATCAGGAAATGCCATCAAAAAAGTGAACCATCGAAAAATTTCTGACATCGAAAATCAATCAAAATCCATCAGTAATTTGCTTTTTCGACGATAAATGATTTTTGGTAGAAAAACTTTCTGGATGGAAATGATTTTCGGTAGACAAAAAATCAGACGGAAAATCTTTTTCGATGGATTTTCAATCAGAAAGTTCTTAAGGAAGAACTGACAAAAAGGCCATCTAGAAATGCCATCGAAAAAGTGAACCATTGAAAAATTTCTGACTGAAACTTTTTCGGCGGCATTGTTACTAAAAATTTCTAGCAGAGATGATCCATCGAAAAAGTGAACCATCGAAAAATTTCTGACTGAAACTTTTTTGGCGGCATTGTTACTGAAAATTTCTAGCAGAGATGATCCATCGAAAAAGATCTTATCAGAAATTTTCTGGTGGTTTTTTTTGCCAACGCCTCATTTCGAATTTACTGACAAAAAAATTTGATCGAATCAATTAATTTGATACTTATATATATTTAAATCATTTAAATTATTTTCATGCAAATCATTTATATATTCTGTAAATTTAGAAGGCACATATATATGTAATAAGTATGTCACATAAATTTATAATATTTCAAAGTTTACACCAAAGTTGATACTTATATATTGACAAATGAATTGTATATAAAATCAATTAAAAGAAACATTAAATCCCAATGAAATTTATATTTATTTAATAAATATCATGAATTATAATAGATTGCCTATAACTTGATAACTACTTCAAAAGCCCATCAACTTATGAGTGACAAACAATTGAAACTTTAATTTACTTCTCTTTTTTAAGAGTTTTCAAAAAATCATATAAATTTTACATCTCTATCACATAGGAGAGTTTAGCTAAACTTTATATGAAATTTAATAACTTCATGAAAATATTGCTTAGCTACATATAAGATATTAATGACACTCATAACACAAAATTTATATTAAAATTTTTCACAAGAATTATACTGAATAGTTACAACAATATATCGAATAATATTATTTCTTTAATCATTGAGTACTTAAATTTTTGATATTGCAAGGCTATGAAACCAATTAATGTGTTAATTAATCCAAAGTACTACTAATCAAACATATAATCCATCTCCAATCTTAAAAATTATTTTTTGATCACCTCATTCACATATAGAAAGAATTTAAACTCTATCAAATAAAATTATTATTCAATCATGATTTTACATACCTTTTAAGCTTAATATTTTATGGTGAACTAATCTTAAAATTTTAAAAGATTAGGTAAAGATGATACAAGAATTAAATTGATAGCAAATACACCTAAAAGAGGTGGTAATGAATCAACAAAATCATGAAAATGTAAATATTACAATTAAATAGCACTTTATTAATATCTTCATACATATCCCTAATTTCAATAATATTATCCTTAGATTTTATAACTACCAAAGCATAAATTGCACCTTTTCAAACTTACTTTCTAAAAGTTAGATTTTTAAAAATGAGTAATATCTTGCTAAAATAAAAATTAGTCACACAAGGTAAGATGCTACATCCATATGCAAAATTTATAACACATAAAATTCATTCATCAAACAAAGCGAGTTGAAAAAAAAAAATCAAACAATACTACATAATAAAAGGTAAAATTTTTATCTATCAATAGCTAACTCTTATTTTAGCTATTTGATTGCCTGAAAAAAGAATACAGTGTAAATAAAATACAGTGCATTTAGATAACTTTAGAGTTGTTTGGTTGAAAACTCTATAAATACATGAGTTTTTTTTGTTTGTTTGTTTGATAAAATAAATGTAACGTAAAATATTTTTGATTAGGTGGCACATGACAACCAAACACTTACATCGATGTATTTGAAATTCACCCAAATCGAGTGAATTTCAAATACACAAAAAATGATATTTGTAATGTATTATAAATACATTACATTATCTTGAAAATTTTATTTTGCACCATACCAAACAATAAAAAAAGTAAAAATCCCTGCATTTATTTTACACTCAAAATTCTTTCTTTCAAACAGCTCCTTAATTTAAGCACTCTACAATCAAAGCGGCATTCATAACACTTCTATCAACCATTATAAGTTTGCAAATGGCAATACAACTCATAAAATTTAAAGAGTAATTTAATAGAAAGATCTTTAAAACTACTTATTTCTTGATTAAACTCATGAAGATCACCTCCTTCATTAAATTTCCTATTATTTTTTATCCTCTTTATAAATATGTAAAATCTTGCTTGGAAATTAGTTTACATAATGACAAATTCGATGACACTTAAAATAACTTTTTGTAGAAATTTAGAGTTTTAGTGCTCTAACAACAAGATTGATTATCAACGGTTATAATATTTTAAAATAATTATTAATAGAGTATAATATATTTTATTTGCTTTAAAATAATAAAATAATTAATTAACACAATAAATTTAGTTAATTACATGTAAACTAAATTTATGTTTATATTACAATTCAGTAAATTATTATTATTATTTTAAAAATTGCATCTCTTTATTCATCTATTGAATGGCCCTATTATGAAGCCCAAATCTAAACAAAAAAGAATAAATATCTTAATGGAGAAAACAATAAAAGAAACAAGTGAGATTTAAATAGGAGAAAACCTATTAACTAAATGACAATGATAAAATCCAATTCATACAAAAGGTCATTGTTTTTTGCTAAAAACTATCACTACAAAATTAAAATTATAAAAACCATCCATAAAACAAAAATTTTATGCTACAAAAAGGCATCTACATTGTAGCATAACAGCCTAAACAGAGCTCCACTTCCAACAAAAAAATAATAAAAAAAAAGAGTGCAAAAAGTAAAATAAAGTGAGGGATAAACAAAATAAATCACAAAAAGGAAATCAACAAAATAAATCATAATATAATAATATTGCCGCATCGAAACAATGTAATGAGAAGGAATCAGCAACAACAATAACAAGAAGCCTTTATCCCACTATGTGAGGTCGACTAGATGAGTCATTCTCCATTGCGTCCAATTAAGTATCAAATTCTCATTTAATTCTAATAAACTAAGATCATTTTTATACATAATAACCAAATCTTTTAAGATATACCTCTACCTTTTTCAATATAATGAGAATCTAATACATCTACTCTCCTAATTGAGTCATCGGACTGACACTTTATGCGACCAAATCTTCTAAAGCGACTCTCTATAATCTTATAATAAAAGTTAAATTTGTAAAAAATTTTACATAGCCTTCAGACATTTTGATTTTTTTGATAAATATAAACAATTGCCTAGAAACTCTAATGCAAAGCCATCTTCACTCAGCATCCGGTGCTAAAACATAAAACAAAAACAGAAACTAAAAAAAGGATTACCACTAGTCTAAATCATTCAAGCTCTATGAAATATACATCAAAGATGAACATGAGCTGCATTGCATCAGTGATATGCACTTTAGATGCTATTTTAGAAAAAAAAAAATCATATTTTTAATAATTTAAAATGATGATCAACATCTGCAAAAAAAAATCAATAGAAACTATTTTTGAATATTTTAGATTTATTATATTTTTAACCAGGAAATCATAAAAGAAAGTATAATAGTATGATTATAGCAGTAAACTTTTTTTTTTTTGGTTTGGAAATTGCTGTAAATAAAATGTTATAGCTATATCGTTAGTGTTGCACTTTTATAATATTTTCTATTAAAAATTCTTTCTTTTGGTTAACATTTTAGGCCTGCAATAATAACAAGGAACTTTTACATACACTATCACCATATTCTTACATATTTACAAATTAACCACCCTTTAACATTAAAATTTCAAATTGACATTCAAATATTGAAATTCATAACAAAAGTCCAACCCATATTTTTCAATTTCCTAAAATTCATAATGATTTGATCGTGGCATGTGCAAATACATGGGCCTCATAGTTAAAAAAATGATGAAGGTGATCAAATTGTAAATGCATATATTTTAGATGATTAATTTGTAAATATCTCTAATAACAATTAGCTTAATTATATAATAGTATTGTGAAAGTGTGAATCAAAGATTCTCTTGTTACTGCAAAATATAAAATTATATAGTTTATTATTTATATGACATTTTTTTCCTATCTATTTCTATTTTCTTTTTTTGCTTGTGTTTGCTTACACAACTTATAATTACGTGTAGGTGGTGGCATGATGCATGAAAATTAATATTGCTTTGTCTTAAACTTTGATGGCTATTGGATTGATGTGAAAAATCAGAATAGAAAGAAATATGAAAGTGAAAACAAGACTTTGAAGCTCGACAAAGATGTACTCAGTGTATTTGTGCTTAGAGATAAGGTTATATTAATTTGCCCTTGGTTGAGAGATCATGATTTGAATTGCATAATCATATTTATTAGTAGTGATAATGATCTGAAAGAAGCGTTCCATAATTACAATAAAAATCATCGTGTTGAAGTTGTGGTTTTAATACATGATGATGAAGTTGAAGGTGATGATGCTATGTGTTCAATAAATACACAAATTAGAGATGATGTGAGAGTTGATCTATTAAATGATGGATTTCTGAGTAGTGAAACACAAAAAAGTGGTGTTCTATCATTGGGTTTATGTTCTGAAGATGCTATGAACTTTAAGCAAGCACTTTGCAATGAAACAATCATAAAAAATATTGGAGTGAAGATCAAAGCGGGTGATAAAACTCGAGTTATAGCTATTTGTGCACACCAAGGATGCCCATGGAGAATAAGAGCAATTGCGTGTGCTGATGGTCATACGTTCCAAGTGTGAAAGTAAGAAAGTACACATTTATGCCCAGGGGTCAATCAGGCTAAAAATAAACAATCAACATCTAGTTGGATGGCTCACCAAATAGAAGATAATGTGAAGAAGAATCTTGATATTTCACCAAAGTTGATCAACAACATCTTAGAAAATGCTATGGATTGTTGTTACTTTATATGCAGTTGTGGCGATTCAAAGAACTAGCTCGAGATCTTGTATTTTAATTAATTGATAAGAATTACAAGTGGGTGCCGACACTTCGATCAAAGCTCATTAGCAGAAATTTAAGTTCACATATCACATATGTAAATGACATGGTTAATAATTCATTCATGAGATTTTATGTAAGCATCAGAGTTTGTGTTGATGGATTTTTGGTGTTATTTGCTGAAGAATACATCAGAGAGAAATCAGTACAATAAATGAAATTTTCATTACCAAGCATTCCGCACTATTTAAGGCAGAGATTGAAGGACAATCATGAAAGGGAAAAAGTTGATATAATAAAAAAGGAATGCACTTATAATTTTTGATAAGTAACCAGATTGCCTTGTATCAATGCAGTTATATTATTGGGGATCAAAGAGCACTCATTGTGGCACACATATGTCGATGAACACTACCATGTTGTAAGGTAATTGCAAGTTTTATATTTTAATTACACACTTTTTACATTTAACCAAAGTTGACAATAACTTATTCTCTTCTCTAATAGATATTGGATGGCTTATGAAGGTGCAATAACTACTCTTCTTGGAAAAGAACAGTGGGCTTTTATTGATGATGGTGTGGATATTGGAGTCACAAACATATTACGACCTAGAAGTCGACCCAAAAGCGTTGAATAAAAAGTTTTCTAGAATGCAAGAATTACTGAACAAAAAATGTTTACAAATATGGAAGGTGTGGTCTATGGGGTTATCATCGGAGCACATGCAAAATCCCAAAAGTTAATTTTCAGACTGAATGCCTCCAATCGAAGCAAGTGTAAACTCCTCAAATAATGTTTGTCACAATTGGAATGCGAGCACAATTTCTTATTAGACATGGTAGACGTAAATGAAACACAAGATTATGAAGTAATTTTGATTAGTAAAATGTGACTTTGAGTTTTATATTTTTAATTGTTTTGTTGCACATCTCCTATATGAATGAATTATAGATAAGTATTTACAGAAAGAAAAGTTCGCATTTTTTTTTTTTTTTTGTTCAAGCTTAAATGAGCACATGAATGAACTATAAATTCAATTGTTTTGGTTCTGAGAGTTTACCATCTAATTGTTTTTGTTTTTCCAACTTGGTAGGTAATGAAAATTTTTATGGTATTGTTAGAAATGAAATTTTAATGTTGAAATTTAACTATTTTATTGTACATGTTGCAAGTTTATTCATACTAACATAAACTATTGATTTATTTAAATCTAATGGAGAACATAAAATCAATTGGTTAAATATATTCCTTCCCAATCCTCCAACCAATCTTGTGGACTGTTCTCAGATTTTGCTTGCCTCCGATCCAATCCAGAATACAAAATCACCTCAACTAAGGTATCTCAGATCTTGCTTGCCAATCCTGCGATCCATTATCATTCTTTTCACCTTCCAGGAAAGCTCTATAAGAGCTTCTAATCAAGTAGTTTTTATTTAATTAAGTATGCTGGGGCAAGTTCTGTACAAATTAATGGAAATAAGAGGAATTCTATTGATTTTCTCTAATGCTTGTAAATAACTATGTTGGTTTGATGCTTTTTTTTATGCTCGTAGTTAATCAAAATGATTGAAAAGATAGATATTAATGGAAGAAATGATTTGAGAGATTCTAGCAGATTGTTCCTTTAATTAATAATGCAAGCATTGCCTTTATTTAACTGTTGACTTAGGTAGTAATCATATTGCTTTAAAGTACACAAATGGTATTTATTATTATTTTTTATGCAAAACATCTTATATAATGAAAGCTCAACACAAAATACACATGTACTTTATAATAATTCATAATTGTTGTTCAAAACATAAAATAAACGATTACATAGGAAAGTGCAATTCACAATCATACATTTGTCCACATAATATTTTAGAGCATACAACTATTACAAAATCGAATACTACTGCAAAAATTAAAAACCAAGCAATTATCATAAGTTTAATTTGTAGCAGCTCATATTTGAGGAACCTAAAATTTACTAAAACTATTTCCACAGAAATCACTCTTCTCGGATAATTCATGTTGAATGACAAATGCTCAACTTCGCCCATCTATTTGAAATAGTTGCAATCATCAATTATCCTATTTCGAGGATACCGATAGAATCTTCGTCCACAATTTTCACCTCTGTAGGCTGTAAATATCGTACATTTTAAGTTGTAGTGATAATAAATTGGACGCTCTTAATTGCTTGTCGACGCTATTAAGTGTCTTGAGCTCATTTTTTCACATATACAATTTCTGAAATATGAACATAAACAAATAAATGAGCATATACAAAGTTATCCAACTCAAAATAAGTGATTATGTGGCTGTTTGGTTGCCTGAAAAAAGAATACAGTATAAAAAGAATGCAGTGTATTTGAATTACTTTAGGATTGTTTAGTTGAAAACCTCTGAATACATGAGTTTTTTTTTTGTTTGGTAAAATAAATGTAATGTAAAGTATTTTTGAGGTTGTGGCGGCTGATACCATAATACTTTTCTATTTGTCCGGTGTATTTAGAATTCGTAATTCCAAATACACCAAAAATGACTTTTGTAATGCATTCTAAATAAATTACATTATCTCATAAATTTTACTTTGCACCATACCAAACAAAAAAAATTAAAACCCCATTTATTTTACTTTACACCCAAAATTCTTCCTTCCAAACAACCCCTATAAATTTGATAAGCATTCAAAATATTTAGTGTGCCCATGGGTGCAACATCTAAGTCCAAATAATAAGAAAAAAAGGATCGTCTGACATAAGTTGTAAGTTGTATCATTAAAAATATTAAAATAAATCAAATTTATAGCTTTTTAGAAATAAGCAATGAATTGAAAAAAAGACACTAAAATTGTGAAGCAAAAAAATGCTAAAAGATTTGGCCAACATCTGCTTAACCCTGTGATAAACTTTCTAATTTTTTAACGGGCTATTTAATTGCCTGAAAAAAAAATACAGTGTAAATAAATTATAGTATAAAGTAAATACAGTATATTCTACATACTTTATAGCTGTTTGATTGATTGTAAAGTAAATATACAGAAACTATTTTTTTCTGTTTGATTGGATGTATGTAAAATAAATACAATATATTCTGAATATTTTGAAACTGTTTGATTATATATAAAATAATTTCATAAATATTTTTGATATAAATAGAATTATTAAATTAAAAAAATCAAATAAATATAAAAATTAAATAAATTATGCACAAAAAATTATTGCTTTGCCAAAAAAGTTGTTATAAACTTATCTTGAAATAACATAATCTCTTTATGATTTATGCATTAAAGACATTAAAATAGAACTAAAATGATTAATTATATCATAATTAATAAAAATATTAATATTGTATATTTATTTTTTATTAGTTAATATGAATTAGATGTGCTATAATTTTTCAAAATGTTGAATTACAAAATGATGAAGTACTGAAAATTAGACCTGGTATTTCACACATAACTCTTTATTTGACAGATTTGTATGATAGTGATCTCATTAAAAAGCTAATTAAATGTTCTATAATCTTTATGTTTTTCATTTGACTAATTTTGTCAATATTAGCTCTAGTTTTTAGAAATGTTCAATTAAATAAAAACAAACTTTAAAAATACTAAACATAATACGATTAACTAAACATTAATTTTACAAGAACTTCGCATCTCTATTAAAAAAAATAACTGGAGGCAAAATATGTTAATGAATTGGAAAAAATAAACATAATATTTTTTAATATTAGCTTCCTGCTACAATAGTTAAAAAATCTTTCTGAGTTTTTCTAAAAAACCTATAACCAAAACTGTAAACTTGCTTTAACATGGAAATATTTTGCATAGGAAATTCCAGCTGAAACTAAAAAAAAAAAAAAAAAAAAAATGAGAATATGTCAAAATGCTAAAAAAAATCTGATCTGCTTGAATCGGAACATTTTTCAAATTCAACTTTTTTCTATATAATAATGAATAGGAACAAGAAAATATTAGCTCAAAAATGACAATAATCTTCCAATTGTCGGAGAAGGAGTTACAGGACATGATAAGGGTGTGCTAAACGAATATAGGGGTTGGTCATCGACGACGTGGTGCTGCAATGGATAGCGGACCTGCGAAAAGGGGGGCATCGAACCTACAGGACCGACGAATGGATTCATAAGGCGTATCAAGGCTGGTGTGACAAATGGTGAAAGGCTTGCGAAGGTTTGCAATGGTGCTGCGACTGATTGCAGAATGCAAAACTACGAAACTAAATTGAGGTCGTGATGTTACAAGAAGAATACACAAAGGCATGCATTCGAATTTCACTCGAATCGAGCATAATTGAAAGTCACAGAAAAGCCCTTCCTAGGTATTTCAAATGCCTAAATAAATGTAACGTTGTTTTACTTCATACAAAAATTAATTAGAATGCATGTAAAGTGAATGCAATACACTCACTTTATTTGCAACCAAACAACGCTAAGTCTGTAACTTCTATGAGTCAATTTCTTCACTTAGGCCTATGATTTCCTAGATGCGTTAGGTCAACAATGCGCAATGCTAGGAAAATGGAGAATAAAACTACAAACAGAAAAACAAAAAATGAGGAATAAAATGGAATGGCAAAATGAGAATAGAAAGCTCTACACGAAACTGCAAACGAGATAAAATAAATTTCAAAATTCAAATGCTCTGCAGGAAAATGGAGACCCAATTTCAATCAAAAACATATAGAAAGCTCCCAAAACCATCAAGCCAGCAAATAAGAAAAACAAAACCAATCAACAACTCTATAAGTGGATTGATGTCAAGATCTAACCCTAAAAATAATATGGAAAAGCCACTATCGTCAGATCTCGCATTAAAAAGCTTAATGATGAGAGAAGAGGAAGTTCTTACCTCACATCGAAGTAGCTGTGAGAAGCTGCTGCGAGAGACTAACACAGGACAATGAGAGAAAATGATTCACAGAGAGGGAATAGAAATACCCGAAATATGAAGTTTCGTCTCCTAGTTTTGATGGAATAGTATTTTGGAGTAACGAGCATAGTTTAAGGTGGCATATGAGTAACAGTTATGTTTTGTATGTTAAATAAGTAATATGTATGGTGTTAAGTGGTATGTATGTAAAAACCCCTAAATATTATAAAAAAATCAATTCAAGATTACTCTGGATAAATTGATAGCCAAAGTAATGTATATCATAAATCAATATCAATATAGAATAATTAAGCACCTAAAACTTCACATTCTGTATGGCAAACAGACTTTCAATTATAAAAAAAATAAAACTATTCAAATAAACATTAAATTTAAAAAATGAAAGGAATGTTAAATTATCATATTACAGAAATGATGTAGCACCTAGTATCTAAAATAAAATAAACATGAAAATAATTATATATAATTTTTCTAACGATTTCACAAGCCAATATAAATATCTCAACAAATCATTCACAATTATTTGGTTTAGCATATCATATAAAATCATTGCTCTCAATTAGTTTAACGATTGGATTTATCATAATGTAGCATTTAAGCATTTTTTTTAATCAAAATTCAATAAATTTCTATGACATAAAAATTAACCATGTAACTATATACGTATTCAATAATAATATATACTGAGCAAGAAAATAAGAGAGTTTCTATACACTATATCTATGAAATTTGAAAGCAATATATCTATGAATGGTGAGTAAGAAAATAAAAAAGAACTAATTTAGTACAACAACAATAACAAGCCTTTATCCCACTATATGGGATCAGCTACATGAATCTTTTTTCTCAATTGTGTCTTATTAAGTGTCATTTTTTTATTTAATTCTAATAAATTAAGATCATTTTTTAGTTTTTAAGCCTACCTCAACCTATCTTAACATAAGGCAAATCTAATACATCTACACTCCTAATTGGGTCATCAGATGGCCAACAGTTTATGTGACCAAACCATCTAAGATGACTCTCTCTAATCTTATCTGCCACTGGAGCTACTCCAACTTTTTCACATATATATTCATTTCACATTTTATTTTTAAGAATAAAGCCACTCATCCACTTAAGCATCCTCATCTCTGCAACACATCAACTTAATTTTATACTTCTCTTTCACTAGCCAACATTCTACGTCATAAATCATTGCAGGTTTTATATCATCTTATAAAATTTTCCCTCAAGTCTAAGTGTTATTTTTCTATCACACAACAAGCTAGATGCATTCCTCCACTTCAACCATCCAACTTGAATTCTACTAATAACATTACTTCAAAAATGAACTATTCATTAACAAAAGAAAAAAAAGCCTCAAAGTATTCAAAAAATAATTGGCCAAGGAAGATGGTATGATAAAAGATGGCAACGTCAATAATATAAGATTAAAATAAAGCAACAATCCATGGTATATCATGTTTGAATAATTTTTTTGTATGAATACCTGCATAAAAGAGCATGCAAAAAGCACTCATCATGGAGACTTAAGGGTAAAAGGTCATATGCAATGCTATATTCTTTGACAAATCCAACAACAACCAACAACCTATACACACACACACACACACACACACACACACACACACACATTAGCATTTAGCAAAGTGTAAGAGTAAAATAAGAAAAAATAACATAGCAGAAAAAAATGTACCTCAACATTGTCACCCGTGAGATTTACTAATAACATTGCAAGAAGCTCCAAAGCAATAACTCAATGTGCTACTTGTTGATTTACAAGATGTGCTTTGAACTTGGTTGCAGCAAGCAATTGAGGCAGTCAACAAGAGCAACCCAAAATGTCTGTACATCATTTCACTTCTCATCAACACTAATATAATGAAAAATTTCAAGCATGAGGCACAAACCTTGTCATTCTTTGTAATTGTCTTCCTGAACTACAACATGATCCTCTTTAGACCCACTTCAGAAAACTTGGTGTTCAAGCCCGCAACCAAAGCGAAAAACAATCGGTGAAACTAAGAGATACCATTTGGCATGTCATGCAAGAACAACAAAAAAGACATCTTCCCATTTAATCTTTTTATAGCATTGTCGGTAAATCCCACGAGTGATGGTATTTTGAGGTGCATTTCTTTCTAGTATGATATTTTTTCTTGCTAAAGTCTTACAGTTTGTTAAATGCTAGTATAATTAATTTAATATATAGGTTGTTATTGAATGGATAGGAGAGTAGGTGTTTACAAGGAGTAATTAATTCAATATGATTGGTATATTAAGTAAAAGCATGCATAGATTTGAAGAAATTATTGCCAAGTATAAAGTCGGGACCATTATCAGTAAGGCACCAAAGTTTGGGAATTTTAATAAGAGTGTTATTGAGCAAAATATATTGATTGGACCAATAGGTAGTAATTGTACATAGACCATTGAAGGTATCTAGGAGTAAATTGTCATGATGGAGAGGTAGGTGTGGCGGTATAAGCCATTATTTACAAACACAAATATCACTCCCTGTGTCGCATAAAGCATGGATAGGAATTGGTTTATAAGTGGAGACATAGATATTAATTTATATATAGTTATGAAAGTGAACCATGATGTCGTAGAATAACTGTAGAGTTAATTATTTGATGGTATCACGTAAAAGAAATAGTATTATGTTATTGTAAAAATCCGTCTACTAAGACTCTTCCTTTATCTGTATCATTGGTTAAAAATGTATGTTGAAAATCAAGTCGATGATTATTAAAATCCCAAAATCCAAATAAAATATTAGTTTCAAGAATGTTTTACGCCATAATCTTTATAAATATATGGTTTAGGTGTGGTATTTGTAAATTGGTAGGAATTAAAGTTGTATCGATATGAGAGCTATGGGAACCTCGTTCTAATAGGTATAATTTTTTCAGTGATAATAACCTTTAAGAATTAATTGGTTATTAGTATAAAGTAATTTTCACGAGTCTATAGATCGTCAAGTTGAATTATTAAATCCTTATTTGTTTGAAACTTTGTTTTGTGATAGATTAAAATGCTTGTTAATTATACTACTTTCACCAAAGTCAAAGTTTGCGGGTGGTGGTCGAGTAATCAACTTCATCGTCAGAGTTTGTCCCATTTGTAAAAATAGAGATCGGATACAGTTCATTCGAGGTTTAAATACTGATATATGGTATTACTATAAGCATATGCCATTGATAGTTATGCTATAAACAAAGACTTCCTCGTCGTAATCAGATACATCTGTGATTTAAAATAAGTGTCGATCTAAATGTCACGTTAATGTTGATAGCATAATTGGATATAGATTAAATAATAATGTTTGATAACATAAGTTTCCTCAGATAACTCCTAATAAGATCTTTTTAGAATGAATTATTCGATCGCCATAGATCCATAATGTTATGGATTATCAATCCCTTTTCTAAAATATGCTTTTATAAGTATTTGACACGCCAAAAAATACATGTCTATATTTTTCGGGATGTGGAATTTTTTGTAAATCTTGATTTCGCATGATAAGATTATATAAAGGAATCTTTGTACTTCCCTGTGCTTCTATTATTTCAATCGGATATTCGAACTGAGTAATATATATCCTTTTCCAAGTTAAGATTAGTATATCAAAAAATGCTCCTAAAGATAATTTTCATTTTCTAATCTTTTATATTCTTCTTCCGAGAGGGTTAAATGTCTATTATATTCAAATCATCGATAATTGTATCATCTTGAGATTTTTTCAATGTCATATAATCAATCAATATAAGTATTCATTTAAATTTGTATCATTATAACACCAATTAATTAAATCCTCTTGCTTAATTCATAAAGTTCTTCTTCGATTCGATTTCAAAGATATCAAAATAGTTTTAATTCATTTTTTCGATGATTTGAACATATTTTATTTTTATTTGTTTTTTCGTCGTTTGTCGATATTCCTTCTTCTTCTTTACATAACCAATATTTACAAATTTTGGTTTTTTAGTAAATTGTTTTATTCTGAAGGTTCGCTTTTTATTATTGAAATTCTTGAAAGAATTTTTCTTTTATTTTTACAATCATATCAGGTTTTGTTTCCTAAAACATTCTTGATGAAGTCGGTTTATTACGCATAAAGCTTTATATTTTTATTTTGTTTATGTAGTAATTGTTGCAAGCTTGAAGTCTTCTTCAAATCAGATTCTACTTCCAGTGACATCATTTGGATATGTTTGAGTAAATTGTTGACCCATATAGATTATATATGGTTGGGTAATTTGTAAATACGTCGAGATATAATGGTCGATCATCGCTAGAATATTATAAAAGAATTTGATACTTATATATTCTTGTAGATAGCAATATTACAAATACTTAAAAGAGTAAATTTTGTTTTTATTTCTGATTGTTTTTCATTTTTCTTCGTTAATAGAACGATAGTGTATCCTAAAAATTCACTTTTAATATAATCTGCTGATATACGGCCATCTTCCGGAGTGCTTATATTTAGGAGTAATTAATTCAATATGATCGCATATTGAGTAAAAGTATGCACGATTTGAAGAAATTACAGAGTATAAAGGGGACCATTATTAGAAGGCACCAAAGTTTGAGAATTTTAATAAGAGTGTTATTGAGCAAAATGTATTGATTGGACCGAGATAAGAATCAGACGAGACCATTGAAAGTATCTGAGTAAATTGTCATGATAGAGGTAGTAGGTGGTATAAGCCATTGTTTACAAACACAAATATCGCTCCTGCATGTTAAAGCATGGATCGGATCGTTCATTGGGACATAGATATCAATTTATATAGTAAAAGTGAACCACGACGGGAATAACAGAAGATTAATTATTGATGGTATTTGTAAAAGAAATAATATGTTGTTGTAAAAAATCTATGCCTACTAAGACTCTTCCTTTTCACGTATCATGCTATATGTTGAAAATCAAGTCGATAATTATTAAAATCCCAAAATCCAAATAAAATATTAGTTTCATTGGGACAAGAATGCTTTACCATGATAATCTTTATAAATATATGGTATTTGTAAATTAGAAAAAGTTGTCGATATGAGAGCTAGATCAATAGAATTGGTATAATTTTTTTCAGTGATAAATAATAACCTTTAAGAATTAATTGGTTATTAGTATAAAGTAATTTTCAGAGTCTATATCATCGAGGTTGAATTATTAAATCCTTATTTGTTTCAAACTCCATTATTTTTGTGGTAGATTAAAATGCTAATTATACTACTTTCACCAAAGTCAAAGCGTTCTCGTGGTGGTAGAATAATCAACTTCAAGGTTGTATAGTTTGTCATTTGTGAAAATAGAGGATCGAGATGGATAGGTTCATTATGAGGTTTAAATACTGACAGATATGATTATTACTATAAAGATACGTCGTTGATAAGATGCTATAAACAACACTTCCTCATAATTGTATACGATCTAGTGTTTTAAAGTAAGTGTTCGATCTAAATCTACGCCGATAAAGATAATTGATGTATTAAATAATAATGTTTGATAACATAAGTTTCCTCATAACTCTAATAAAGACATCTTTTTTAGAATGAATTATTCGATCGTCATAGATCCATAATATTATGAGACTATCAATCCCTTTTCTAAAATATGCTTTTATAAGTATTTGAATACCGCAAAAAAATACATGTCTATATTTTTGTCTTTCTATAATGTTATGGATCCATTTTGTGGGGCTCTTTCTGCTCTATTTTATCTATATCTTTTTCGTCAGAAGAGTTTATTTTTTCTATCTTTTCTGTAAGTAATTGTCGTAATAATTTTGTTGTTTCTTCTAATTGTCTTTCTAATTGTTCTATTCTTGAAGTCATGATTTAAAAAACCTTCTCCCTGACTACAAATGTACGCTTTAATCTTATGGGTCCAATACGCTTCCGTAAGTATCTCATATTCTCGCTATAACATAATACTAATCGATTGTTTGATTTTTCTGGGATCAATTGCCACTCCTGCTCATATAGTATTCTTCAATTACTGGGTTTTCGAGGAAGATAAGGGCTCAACACTTACACCACAACCCTATACTATTACTTCGTGAGAATGAGCATAGATGTTCGCTTTCCTACCCATGGCGAACCGAAAATACAAACAACAAGATAGTATATATTATGAAGATTAAGACAACCTTACAAGAAGATATAGAAACATAAAATTAAAACTTACATAGTCGAGAGAGTATTATTTAAATCGCTATAATACATGTAACTTCTCTTTCGATCTTTCCTAAGGAACACACTAGAACTTATGGAAATAGGAAGGCACAATGCTAAGCTCACACTCCTCTCTCTCCCCTTACTTCTTCGTCATTTGCTTCTTTTTATAGATTTCTTCTGCTGCGAAAAATAATTGCTCTTTTACTATTGCTGAGTGGGACAAATAATTGCTTCTGCTTTGCTTTGCCTGAGTGGGGCAAATAATTGCTCTTTTACTTTTGCCTGGGTGGAGCAAATAATTGCTTCTGCTTTACTTTTGCTGAGTGGCAAATAATTTATTACGTGTCCTTTTCCTTTATGAGTGCGCTTCTGAGTGCGGCAAATCATTCATGCTTTTGACTGATGCTGCTATTTTTTCAATAATGCTTATCTTCTTTCTGAGTGCGTTACTTTTGACTATTTGTTTCATGATTGATTTTTTCTGATTATGATGTGTTCTAGTCACTAATGCTCAGAAGCGATTTTTTTCTTGCGAAGATACACGTAATTTGTCTTTTGTATCTTTTCACAAAATTTTCTTTGATTTTGAATCGGCTTTTATCATATTTTTCTGAGTATTTTATCCATTTTGGTATAATACTTAATTTGTCGGTAGGTGCTTTCTGCGATGTATATAAATAAATTATCGTGATATACCCAAATATTTTTATTTTTCTAGTTTCAATCCAGATAGATCTTCATCCTTCGGTAAAATTGTTTGTCTGTAGAATATTTTGGATAAAACGGTTCACCACTGATGCCGATTTGTATCAGTGATATTTGGCCTTCAGATATCTCAGGATAAGTTTGAAATAATTTGATATATAGATTCCAGTGTTTAATAACAGCCTGGAAAGTTTCAACAACTTCATAAAATACTTTTGATAATTTTTGAAGTGTTGATAAGTCTTCAAGATAAATCGCATTAATCAATTCATAATTATAATTTTGGATCGAATGATATATATATACATCATATTTTCCATATGTATGGAAATAAATTTGAGTATTAATACGTTCCTGATATAAGGAATAACTTTGCCAATTATCAGCTATTTCTAATATAGTTTTTTGTTTTGGTGCTTTTTTTGTAGAATAGTTGCGAAAGTAGCTGATGGATTGATTTCACTTTTTGAAGTCATAATTGTTTGGATGTTGTCCGTATTTCTTTGTATTTTGGAAATTGAGGGTAGTGGATCTTCATCAATTTCTCCGAGGAGATATTTTTGACATTTTGTAATTCTGTCAGTAATTTATTGCTATATGCAATTTCGCATTCTAATTTCCATCATTGTTGATCTAGTAATTCCATATAACTTTCTAATCTGTGGTCTTCAGATTTGATTAAATCTTTAGTAGTTGAATACGTATCCATGTCCAGTGTATTTGGTAAGTTGTCCATAGTTAGCTTGTTATCTGGAATAGAACTCATGACCTGCAAAATTTTTGTGTTAAAGTGTCAGCTAATACATTTCTTTTTCCTTCAATATATTCTAAATCAAAATGATAAGCAGAAAACAAACTTTGCCATCTAATAAGTCTTTTGTTCGGTAATGAATCAATAATTTTTCCTTTAATAAAGGAAATATGCTTTATTATCTGCTCTAACAATAAAATGCTTGTTTAGAAATAACTTCGAATTTTTTAATAGTTTTTTGATTGCTAAAGTTCTTTTTTATTAATATGATAATTTTGTTCGGTATGTATACGACAGATCTACATAAAGATTTTGTCATACGCCTTTTAAAATGGCTCCCAAAGTATCGAGCTATCTCTTTGATAATTAATTTTTATTTATTGGTAGAGTTAATTTAGGGAGTTGTTTACAACGTTTTTGATTCTGTAATATATTTTGATCGAATATCCCAAGTCCAAATATTTTTTTCTAAGTTTAGTGAGCTCTAAGGGTAGCCAAATCTTGAATAAATGCTTAGACAATTAATACAACCAAGAAAGCGTTGTAATCTTTTTTGGTTGGTTATAAAGTTGTCACATTTTTTGTAAAATGTGATCTTGTAATTCCGCGTATCAAATTTTAGTCCTAAAATTCAATAAGAATAAAACAACTTTCTTTTGCTTAATGCACCGCTTTATATGCTTTTTCAAATAATAGCGTGAGATGCATTATATGAGTTGGAAGAGTGGTACTAAAAATGAGAATATTATCAACATAAACTAGAGAAAATGTGTTAAATTCAAAAAATAAATAATTCATACCGTCGAAATATTTGTATGATTTTAAAAGCATAACATTCCATTGATAATGTCCTGTATTAAATCTTAATTGCATCGTCGGGATGCATTTTAATCGCCGAAGCCGATTTGCGAAAGTTTTGAAAACCATTTAGCATTGTTAATTTGATTAATAAGAACTTTTTTATTTGGTAAAAGTATCCATCAAATTTAGTATTGTCATCATTTTTTATAGTTAATAACCATTCAAGCCTTTCAAACTCGCATGATTTCGCATTTGGACCGCTGAGAGCTGGAGATCATGAGATGGTGTAACTAAGAAAGTTATTTTTAAATTCAAGTTTATCATCACTAAGATATTTTATTTCGTCGAACCCTGATAACTAAAGAGGTTAAGTGGTTCAATGATAAATGTGCTCGTCTTTGGACTGAATTAAAGGATTTTCCAAAAAGTTTTGGAAAATAAGATTTTAATAAATGCGTCGCGATCATCGAGGTTGGTGAAAAAGTGTTGATGGATTTTGGAAAGGTGAGATTGAATAATTTTATCTAAATCACCATGTTGGCTGTGAAAAGTGGGTGGAGAATCGGCAGAGTGGGAAATGAGCGTCTTAGATTTTCAACATACATTTTTAACCGATGATACAGAAAAAGGAAGAGTCTTAGTAGGCATGGATTTTTTACAACATACTATTTATTTTACAGATACCACTGTAACAATTAACTCTACAGTTATTCCACGACATCATGGTTCACTTTCATAGCTATATACAAATTGATATCTATGTCCCACTTATGAACCAATCCCTATCCATGCTTTATGCACGATATATTTCATGAACAATACCACACCTACCTCTCCATCATGACAATTTACTCCTAGATACCTTCAATGGCCTACGTACAATTACTACCTACTGGTCCAATCAATACATTTTGCTCAATAACACTCTTATTAAAATTCTCAAACTTTGGTGTCTTACTGATAATGGTCCCGACTTTATACTCGGCAATAATTTCTTCAAATCTATGCATACTTTTACTCAATATACCGATCATATTGAATTAATTACTCAGAAGACTATAGCACTTTAAGATGGCCAACCGTAACGCAGATTATATTAAAAGTGAATTTTGGATATACTATGTGTTACTCTATTAACGAAAAAAATGAAAACAAAATAAGAAACAAAACTTACTCTTTTAAGTATTTGTAATATTTGCTATCTACAAGAATATAATCACAGTAGTATCAAAATTTCTTTTATAATATTCTAGCCAATGATCAATTATTATATCTCTATGTATTTCTACAATTACCCAACCATATACTATATGAGTCAACAATTTACTCAAACATATCCAAACGATGTCACACTAGAAAGTAGAATACAATTTGTCGAAGAACAACTTACTGAATCTTGCCAATAATTAGACCTACATAAACAAAATAAAAAATATAAGCAAGCTTTATGACCATAAAATTGACTTACCATCAATGGGATGTTAGGAAACAAAACCCGCATAATAACAATCAGTAAAATAAAAGAAAAAATTCTTCAAAAAAATTAATAAACAGAATTTCAATAATAAAAAACGAACCTTCCGAAGAAAACAATTTACTAAAAAACCAAAAAATTATAAATGTTGGTTATGTAAAGAAGGACATTATGCAAACGAATGTCCCAAATGATGTAAAAAAAAAGAAAGTATAAAATGCTCAAATCATCAAGAAAATGAATTATTTTTGATATCTTTGAAATCAATCAAGAAGAACTTTATGAATTAACCACAATCAAGAGGATTTAATTAATTGTGTGTTATAACGATCTGATTTAAACGAATAATACTTATATTCGATTATACGATTGAAAAAATCTCAAGAGGATACAATTATCGACCATCAATATACATTTAACCCTTTGAAGAAGAATATAAAAGATTAAAACGAAAATTATCTTTAGAACCAAAGATTGATATTTTATACTAACTTGAAAAGGATCAGATATTATACAATTCGCCAAATATCCATCAAATAATGTAAGACAGCAAAAGATTCTTTTATATAATGCTAAATCAAGATTTACATCATTCAAAAATATAGACATGTATTTGGCCAGATTCAAATACTTATATTTTAAAAAGGGATATCCCATAACATTATGGATCATGACATCGAATAATTCATTCTAAAAAAAGACGCTTCTTAAGAGTTATACAAGGAAACTTATGTTATCAAACATTATTATTTAATCTACATCCCAATTATTAACATTAATTACGCATTTAGATCGAACACTTACTTTAAAACACAAACTAGATCGTATACAATTACGACAAGGAAGTGTTACTTATAGCATAACCTATCAAACGACATATGCTTATAGTAATAACCATAATACCGTCGTACCTATAAGGCTTTGGATTTATCAAATAATGTTTAGCATGCTTTAAGACCTTGTACCTATAAGGCTCCACGGTGAGTGATTTATTCATGGCCTTTTATGTATATATTGATATAAAAATAATGTTCTAGCATTATATACAATAGACTGTTATTTTAATTCAATTTTTATGTTATTGACATTGTCATCTTTTACCTTACCATCTTAATTATTTTGTGAATGTTTTGAGGCATTTTTTTAATGAATTAGTTTATTTTCATTTTTTACTCAATTTTCATAGATGATAATGCTCTCACATTCTATTGATATAATGTCTTGAAACCCTCTTATTATTTTGCTAAGTATATAAGATTATTGAATACATATGTGGTTATGTCATTAATTTTTGAAGTCATATAAATTTATAGAATTTGGAGAAAAAAATTATTAATGCTATGGTATGATAAATCTAATTATTAAAGTAAATGAGAGAAATGGTTTTATATGATATTTAAGGTAAAAAAATTGCATATGATTTGTTGAGTAATTTATGTTAGCATTTGTAATCATTAGAATTATTGTATATATTTTTTGTTATACTTATTTTAGATACTAAGTGATATATCATTTCTCTAATATAAAAACGTTACATTCCCATCATTTTTGGTTAATTAATAATTATTTGAATAATCATATTTAACTATATTTAAAGATGTTTTTGAGAGATTTAATAGCATACTTCATGAAGAAAATATAGTCTAGTACGTGCAATTTTTTGTAGAACATTCTGATAACAAAAGGTAAAATTTCAAATGCTTAATTATTCTTTATTTATATGGATTTATGATATGCATGGCTTTGACTATCCATTTACTTAAAATAGCTATGAATTGTGTTTTTTTTCATAACATTTATATGAGTTTCCTACAAATCATGTTGAACTGAATTTCAAAAAGTAAGAAAATCAACTTGTACATAAATTATCATTTGATAATGATATAAATTCATATACTGATCTAGATATATTTTTCTTTTATATATTTAAAGATTATTTTACATGACATCTTTTGTGATCTAATAATATTTTTATTTTCTGTTAATAATATTTTTAATTTTAGAGGTCTGAAAATAAAAATATTATTAAACTCAAAGATTTCATACAACTTAATCTGTAAATACACAAAAAATAAACATACCTAGATCAGTCTCAGGATCTATATCATCCTCAAATGATAGCTTATGTGTAAGTTGATCATCTTACTCTATGAGATCTAGTTCAAGACGAAATAACATGAAACCCTTATAAATGTTACAAAAAAAAAAGCAATTTAAAGATGTTCTAAATAAATGAATAGTCAAAATCATGCAATATTATAAATCAATATCAATAAAGAGTAATTAAGCACCTGAACTTCTTATTTCATATTAAAAAAAGGTCTTCTATCTAAAATAAAAATAACATATTACAAGTATTGTACGAAATCTGTTTAAATCAACTTCAAATATAGAAAAATAATACTATACAAATAAATGCTTAATAAAATAAAAATAATGATAATGTAAAATTATCATATTAGGAAAATGGTGGAGCAGCTAGCATCCAAAATAAAAATAACATGAAAAGAAATTGCATACAATTAATCTAATGACTGCACAAGCCAACATAAATAATCTAACAAATCATATGTAATTATTTGGCCTAGTAATATCACATAAAACCATTACTCACAATAATTTTAATGATTAGATTTATTATAATGTAACATTTAATTATTTTCTTCCAAGTTCAATAAATTTATACAACTTGAAAAATTAACTGCATAACTATATATGTATTTAATAATCATGTATACTGAGCAAGATAATAAGAGGATTACAAGACACTATATCAATGAAATGTAAGAGCATTGCATTCATGAAAGCTGTGTAAAAAATTGAAAATGAACTAACTAATTAACAAAAAAAAAAAAATACATCAAAGTATTCACAAAATCATTAGCCAAATAATATAGTAAAATTAAAGATAACAACATCAATAACATAAAGTTTAAATCAAGCAATTGGAACTGTCAAAAGGAGCAACTCAAAATGTATGAACACCATTTCACTTCTCATCAACATTAATATAATGAAAATTTCAGGCAAGAGGCACAAACCTTGTCATTCTTCGTAAAAGCCTTCCTGAACTACAATATGATCCTGTTCAGACCCACTGCAGAAAACTTAGAGTTCAAAACTGCAACCAAAGCTAAAAAACATCGGTGAAACCAGGGATACCATTTGGCATTTCATGCAAGAACGGCAAAAAAGACCTCTTCCCAGATGAGCTTCGCGGAAAATAGTTCAGAGATAATGTTTTTGATATTTGTAGCGTTCACCTCTTTCACCAGACCATTAATAGTCTTCTTGAAGGCATCGTAGCTAAGTCGCTGATAGGCTCCGCTGCTCTTATCTTTCACATCCATAATCTTGTGAATCTTTCGGTGAGGTGGGATATATATCCCACCTATTCTTACCGCAACTGCATCCGCTTCCTTTCCTTCTTTCGTTTTCCCAACCCTATCTCGTCGGTAAGAGGAAGATCGGAAAGTCATCAATCTTTTTAATATTGAATCGCCAAGATTGATGACTTTCCAATCTTTCCTCTTGCCGGGCGGTCGGTTGCGCTCCCGTTCATGGTTGCTGCTCGCTGTGTCCCCGGTGCCCTAATTTGGAAACTTTTGATATTCCCGCATGCATGTGTTGAATCGATTTAATTGGATGGGTCCAATGGGACAAATAAGCTGGAGTTGAGTCAAATTTCTGTTAAATGCAGTTAATTTTTTGTAAGCTCAAGTTTATGCTAAATCTTGATTGAAATGCTCAAGCTTGACTCTACTGTTGAACTTTATTTTTTTTGTTTTGGTATCAAAAGTTTCCTAATCTATAGAATTTGAACTTTAACATGCAATTAAAAATTAAACTCCTATTTTGAATTCAAATTTAGCTCCATAAGATCTTAAGTGTCTACCAAACTTAAGCTCAAATAGGGGTGTAAATGAGTTGAGTCAGAATAAACTCGAGCTCAACTTGTCGGTTAAAGACATGGCTCGAACTTGAGCTCGAGCTCGATTCGAGCTTATTTTAAGAGCTCAAGCTCGACTCATCTACTTACTATGTGGCTCAAGAGCTTGATTTGAGAGCTCGATAAAAAGTTGAATTTCCTTCGGCGAGAGAAGTTGTTGAAGACAAGACATACGAGGTCTAGGAGATGATGATGAAAATCCAAAGGGGGCGGTTTGTTTTGATTACTTTTGATTATAAAGTAAAATAAATACAAGAGATTTAAGTTTTTGTGTGTTTGACATGACGCAAAATAAAATTTTAAAGTAATATAATATATTTAAAATGCCTTGAAAAAAATGAAATTTGGTGTATTTGAAATTCATTCAAATATGAGTGAATTTCAAATACACTGTCCAATATAAAGTGTTGCGGCCGCTGCCAACTCCACTATCAAGCACCCCTCATCGGTTGCCACCCATAACACCAAAAATATTTTATATTACATTCATTCTAACAAACAAAAAAAATAAAAACAAACTCATATTTATAGAGTTTTCAACCAAATAATTTAAAGTAATCTAAATACACTGCATTCATTTTACATCATATTTCTTTTACACTATATTCATTTTTCAAGCAACCAAACAACCCTAAGTGTAACCAGCTTAAAAAAAAAATAAAAAAAGTTGCTACTTCTTCACGAAAAGAAAAAGAAGGGAGATTTAAGCATATACCATGACAAACTTAGGTATTCACATATGTAACACCCTAAAGTATTAATTTACTCTTCTAACACCTAAGACTTTATTGGCTTAATTTTTAAATTTAGTATTATTTAAAAACTAATTAACAAATTAAGTATTATTAAAAAAAATCAAATTTAGGTATAGTTGTCCGTTAAACGGGCGACTAGATAGCTACGTCGGATCCAACGTGACGAGCTACTGCCCCATCTCCCAATTCTAATCGCCCGTTTAATGGACGACTAGAATGCATGCAATTTGTTTTTAGTTGATTGCTACTATGGATGAAATACATTTGTTTAGATGTTTGATGGAGAAGTATAGAGGAAGTAAGGAGGATCTACATATGATATTTACTGATTTAGAGAAAGCATGTGATAAAATTCCAAGAGAAATCCTTTGGAGAGTTCTAGAAAAGAAAGGAGTTAATATTAGGTATATTCAAGTCATTAAGGGTATGTATACTAGAGCTATTACTTGTGTCCAAACACAATGAGGATTAACAAAATATTTTCCTATTTCAATTGGATTATATCAAGGATTGGCTTTAACCCCATTGTCTTTTTCCTTTATGTTATGGATGTTTGTACTAGCCATTTACATGAAGATGTACCTTGGTGTATGCAATTTAAGTTGGAAGGTTGTAGTGGAGGAATCCATCTCACATACATTTGTTAAGAGGTTTAAAGGAGAAGTATTTACATATGATATTTGTTGATTTAGATAAAGCCTATAATAACAGCAAATTAAAAATGTTATATTACAGTATAAAAATGAAATAGCAACTATAGTACAGTACAAAAAAATAAAATAGATATATAAGAAATACTATCCTAAACAGTTAACGCATCTGTCGGCTACATGGAATCGCACCACTCCCAAGTGTATACTGATCAGGTGCATGTTGTCGATGATTACGCAGCTGATGGTGGCCATCTAATGTAAGTTCTTCATGAACCACATCATCATGCAATGTAGCTCCAGATGCCTGTATAAGATAGTTCTGTGATGGGATAAAAGGCGACTATGACTCAAAACTAGGATGGTATGTAGAAGGACCTGGATCAACATATGTAGATAGTCCGACGCCCTAGTCATGCGGTGAGACACCCTCTACTGGCTCCAGTCTATAACCCGTATCACTGATATGTACCCGCAACATCAAGTCCCTACAAAGAATCTCATATTTATCCACAGCTAACTATAACACATGCTCATCTACACGACATAAGTATGGCTGAAAGATGTCCTGAGTAGCCAAAATGTGCTGTGCTATGACTCCATGTAAAATAACATTTGAAATTAGCCTCAACTAGGTAGATAATATATTAAATTTTGCAGAATACTTATATAAACACTCACATATATGCGCTCCACATGTGCTCTGGGATAATAAGTAGTGGGAGGATCTGTCGGGACCTCCAGTAAATAAAGCAAAGCCCATGATCTCAACAAATACATATACTAATTAATAGCCGTTAGTCTGTCCTCATCCTCATCCAAGCCATCAACTATATGCTCCCTTCTCCTCTCTCACACAACAATGTGTACCAGATTAAAATCCACCTATCTACGTCAGCTTTACCACGACCATCGACCCTTCTGAAGATAGGGTCTATAGGTGCCACATCAATCTTTGGTAGAAGTCCAAACTGTTTAAGCACTCAATCTAGTAGGTGCCATTCTACCCTCTTCTAGTTGATGAGTGGGGCTCATGCTAACTAAATATCAGAGCTTGCTGAGCATATACCTGATAGCCACTGCCTGATATGCTCAATATAAGGCTCCCAAATCACATGAGCATATTACAATGTATATTCAGATAAGCCTAAATATTTTGAAAATTAAACTAAATGATTACTCTAAAGGTCATATCTGTGTATGTAGCAGACCATCCAACTCATTCCTGTATACTGCCACGTTCGCCATTTGCATCTGGCGCACATATAGCTTGTTATACCTATTTGAACAACATTTTAAGAAAAAATTTAGAACATACATAAGCATAAACTTGAAATAACAATAATTAATTTATACCTTAATTCAATGCTAAACCAGTCCAGATCTCTTGGATATGACACATGGAGAATTAGCTTCTCTACACGAATGTGCTCCTAAAACCATATCTGAAGAACATGCAAGCAGCCAACTATATTGGCCCTGGTGGGCCTAGTGGACTCATACATCTCCCTATACAAATATGCCAAAACTGCTCCCCCAGCAGACAATGTACTAAATGTATCCAGATCCTCAAGTAGTGAAAGATAGTGTAGATGGACCCCAGATCTTGAAGTGTCTTGTAGTAGGAAGCTTTCAATCAGAAACAAAATATTGGCACGTAAGTGTCTGTTGAACTCCTCTACGCTCAGATGCACATACGACTCCCTGTAGAAAGACCATCTCAGCCACCTCAAAGGCATGCAAGTCTAAGCCTGTGCCTGACCCATCCGAAATGTCGATGTAATGTGTGGGTTGGTCATATCATGGTAAGTTAAACAAGGTATTACTGGGGAACCAATTCCTCAAAGCTGCTCTGTGTCATCAAAGGGGCAGGTGAGATGAAATCTTACAGAGTGGTTGATGGAATATCTACTGACCTAAACACTGGATTAGTTGATGTGGATGCAACATTAGCATTGTCGAGTTCTACATACAACACTAATGTCTGACGGAAATTTTGTCAAGTATAACATCATAAACTTCATCATCAAAAATAACTGACATTATAAATCCGTTCCCCATCGGATAATGACAAGTTAGACTAACTGTGTAACATTTTGAATCAATGTACAGAGGATCTCATAATTCTTTGTTTCAAATCAAATAAAGTGTTGTGCCGTAGAACCTTAATTGGATGATTTCGATCACCAACATAATTTGGAATAAATTGATCGTCGATAGTTAGTTCGCCTCTGTAGAATACGTTCAACATGACCAACTCTCTACTCATTCTTGACAAGATGAGTCGAGGCAAAATAAATATCTAAAATATAACTAATCACATTAGGATTACCTAATTTGAAAATAGCTTGCACATACGAATGTATAACTAATCATCAGGAATAACTAGCATAAATTATGACACTTTATGTGAACAAATCAACTAAAGCGACTCTCTCTAATCTTAACTGCCAATGGAGCTACTCCAACCTTTTCACGAATATATTCATTATGCATTTTATCTCTAAGATTTAAGCCACTCATCCACTTAAGCATCCTGAGCATCCACCTAAACATACAACCTTTTCACCAAATGCATTCATTTAATTCAACCATCCAACTTGAATCCTACTAATAGCATCCTCATCTTTTTCACAATCATTTTGAACAATAGATCCAATATATCTGAAACATACATACCTTTTAATCAGTTCAATCTAAGCTACAACTCCAATACTACAACTTCTACAAGTAAATTTACACTCCAAATTCTAACAATCAAGACAACATAAACAACTACACATGAAAATATTAGAGACTTACCGTGCCTTTGCGAAGATCAACATCAATGTGCATCGTGAACAACAAAAGTAGCTGCCGAAAACTTCGCTAAAACTAAGGGAGCCATTGGAAGCTTCGCCGGAAGCCGCTATTCGGCTTCCACGGGCTATCAGACTAAGGGGAAGGCTGTCGGATGCGTAGAATGCCGCTGTCGGCCAAGGACATTGCACTCTGAGTCATGTGGAGCGGTTGTCGGCCAAAGGAAGCCGCGATCCGGCAATGGGCCCCCGATGTCTGGCAATGGGTGGCGGTTGGACATGTGGAAGGGGCAGTTGGCACGTGGGGAGCAGACGGACGGACGAACGAGGCATGGGGTTTTCACACAGCTCACAGATGCTCGTTGTCGGGTTAGGGGGAGAGAATGAGAAATGAAAATGGAGTCGTTGGCCCCATTTTTGCGACCTAAGCTAGTCGTCCGTTAAACGAGCGACTAGCTCCCATCCATTGTATGATAACTGTGGTGTCACGTCGGATCCGACGTGGATACCTTGTCCCCTGATTAACAGATGATTATACCTAAATTAACTTTTTTTAATCTTACTTAATTTATTAATTATATTTTAAACAATGGCTCAAATTTGGCTTAATTAAGAAATTACTAGCTAATTAAAAAAATTAAAATTAATGTCACCAATGGGAGATATGTCGCCATCGCCAATCGCCGGCGACTAACTTTAATTTTTTTTTTATAAAAAAATTTAAGCAAACAACAATTAGTTTTTGTCTATATCAGGCTCATCTGATGTTGGATTTTGTAGTGCTTAGTATCGTTGAAAAGATAATGAAAAATTATACAACTTTTTTGTTGATAACGCTGATAATCACCTCAATCACGAAGAATGTATGAATTTTGAAGTTGCAAAAATAAAGATATTGGCGAACATTTTGGCCATACCTGGTTCATCTGGTGTAAGATTTTAGCGTGCTTAGTATCGTTGGAAAGGTAATGAAAAATTTTACAACTTTTATGTTGACAACTTTCAACAAATCTTACTCGGATAGCCGCAATTTTTACAGTAGAATTCTCTTGATTTAACTATTTCGTAGAATGCTACTGCAGAAATTGCGGCTATATGGGTGAGATTCGTCCAAAAGTTGTCAACATAAAAGTTGTAGAATCTTTTATTACCTTTCCAACGATGCAAAACATGTTGAAATTTGACACCGGATGAGCCAGGTATGGCCAAAAAACGGGAGCTACCGTAATATCTTTATTTTTTGTAACTTCAAAATTTATACATTCAAAACTGCGGCTACCCGAGAGAGATTCATCGAAAGTTGTCAACATGAAAGTTGTATAATTTTTTATTACCTTTCCAATGATACCAAGCAAGACAAAATATGACACCATATGGGCATGATATGACCAAAAAATAATTGCTATTCGCTTAATTTTTTATTTATTGAAAAAAACTAAAGCCAATCGCTAATCACACTGCACCGACGGCATTAGTAGCACCCCACCCGACGGTTATTTTTAATTTTTTAAAAAGACCTAATTAGCTAATTACGTTCATAATTAAGTATAATTTGAAAATTTAGCCTTAAAAAATTTGCCAAACTTTATTCCCACCGCAAATATGCCACTCCGTTTTGTCGTCATCAGTCGCGCGAGAATGCACTGTAGTCCTCACCTTCTCTGCTATTTTGTTGTAGGGTGTGCATTTGATTGATTTGAATGGATTGAATGATAAATTTTTAAAATCGATTGATTTTGGATTCCTAAAAATATTAAACTAAATTGACCAAATAAAATGCAAAATCAAATAAACTGAATAATAATTTAGTTCGGTTATTTTGGTTTGGTTCTGAATAAATCGAAGTTGGTTACATTTAAAAATTATTTGTATAATTATTTATTGTATAATGAACAAGCAATAAACAAAATAATATAAATATAATAAAAAATGCAATTAACTACTTCATGCACTAAAAAAATATTTAAAATGAATTTTTACTTACCTGAATGATTTTTTGAACTTAGAAGTTGACGGAACCATATTACCATATTGAGACCAAAATATTTTGAAAAATTGTATAATAGTCCTCCAAAAAACACCTACAAATTATTCAAAAAATAAATAAATATAAGTGTATAATAGATAAGCCTATTATACATAAATTAATAATATCATATTATATATAATTACTTTGGTTTATTTGGTTTCATCCAAAATTTTATTTAACAAACCGATCCAAAAACCAAAAACCAAAGATTTCATTAATTAAAACCAACATCCAAATTACTAAGTTCAAAATCGAATCAAATTACTCAAAAACTTTGGTTCGGTTTGATTTTTTGGTTAAAACTAAATAATGCACACCCCTACTTTGTTGGTATTCCTCCCACGTTATTCATCTACTATTCTTCTCACACGACAATAATATGCCAAAATAAATGAGTTGTACCTATGTCTTTATTGTGAACTATAGAATAAGAATTGTAGCTATGTTTTTGCTACTACTGTTGGGAATGTATAAGAAAATTTATGGAAATGATTTTTTTTTGGCAGTAATATTCATAAATGTCGAGACTATGACTATTGATGGGACTATGACCAAAATTTGTTAATGCTTATCACACTTTACCATTTCATTTGTCTAGATCATTTGTTTGTTTCTATGGGTGTCAAAAGTAATTGAAATTTAAGAATCTCAATAGTAAAGTTGATTTTGGCTCCTTTAACATAGTTGAAATTATTTGTCATATGTAGATCTTTATTGAATTAAAGGTGAAAATGAATTTGATGGCAGATGTGAGCAAATGACTTCTTATAACTTTTAAGTTTGACGAATATTGGAGTGAAGTTAAAAATTAAGGTAGAAGAAGATATGAAGGTGACAAACAAAGAACTATTAAATTTAAGAAAGATTTAACTAACTTTCTTGTGCTTAAAGAAAAGATTGAAGTGATTTGCCCATGGCTTAGAGGGCATGACTTTAAATTACATTGTCATATGTGTGATACTTCTCCAAAAGAATATAATACTATTTGGAGTGATTTAGAGGTGATGTAAATGATAGAACAACTAAATGGAAGTGGCAGAGCTGAAGTTGTGGTTACATTACAAAATGATGAAGATGATAACATGTGCTTATAAGGTTTGGAGCAAATTCATCCAAGTTGTAGTATTGTTGTTATAAATAACACTGAATTTGAAATTTACAATGATAGGCTTCTTATTAGTCAAGCTAATGATGATAACGCATTAGTAGTTGGTGTGTGTTTTGATGATGCAGTTAATTTCAAGCATGTATTATGCTTTATAACTATTACAAATAATTTTAGAACTAAGATCAAGAATAGTGAGAAGACTCGAGTTATAGCTACATGCATGCATTAAGGATTGTTGACACTTTTGGAGTGAGGTTGATGATCATCTCTCTTTAGGTCTAGGATTCATCTAGGCATTAAGGTATTCCTAGATCTAAGACATTTTTGATGGCTAGGAGAACACTAATCCCAAGCCTAGAAGACTTATAGGGTTCAACCTTAAGATTAGGCCTTGGCATAAATTAGGTAGGGCCCACCTACTGAAAACCCAATCGACCTCTAAAACAAAATCAATTCCCCAACACAAAACTAATTGATTGTAAATCAAACCTTGACCAATACCAATTGATTCCAAAGCTAGCTTGACTCATTAAAATTTAATTTGGCAAAATGGTTAAATTAACTCAATTTGACCCATTTTGGCTTAACATGGCTAAATCCAAAATTAGCCAAATCCAATTGAAATTGAACTCACATAAACTCATTTGAACCTCAATTGAATTTGATTGAATCTTGATTGCAACCAAATTATATCAAACCAAGCTAAATTGACCCTTAACTCAAGTTGACTCATTTGAACCCTATATGACCAAAAGTCAATTCAACTAGATTTAAGCCAAATGGAACTAATCCAAGTCTCGTGATTACCCAAATCATTCAATTGAACATTTCAATCCACTCCAATGAACCCAATTCCATCAATTTGTCCAATTAACCCAACTTGACCCATTTTGCCTAAAAGGTCCAAATGAGCCAAAATTCAATCCAACCCAAATTAAATCTAATCAAAGCCACCAATCAACTCCAAATCCATCATTGAATGTACTTCAACTCTCAATTGACCCCAATTGAACATAATCAAGCCAATTGACTCAGTTGACCCAATTTGGCCTAAAAGGCTAAATTGAGTCAAATCTTGATTCAATCAAAATTGGATAGAATCAATTCATCCAATCATTTTCAAAATATTTATTGATCATGACTAATCACCCAATTGAGCTTATTAGGCCATTTGACCCAAGTTGACTCAATTTGACTTAAAGAGTCAAATTGGGTCAAAATTCATTCTAAACTAAATTGGATTGAACCAATGCCTCCAATTAGTCTTAATTGATTATTTAACATTCTTAAACCATCAATTGAAGCTAATTTGATCAACTGAACCTAATTGATCTATTTAGCTCAATTTGATCTAAAAGGGTCAAATTGAACTGAAACTAATTCTAAACCAAAACAATCCAAACCAAAGCCTCCAATCAATGTCAAATGATTAATCAAATATAACTTAACCTTTCATCGACCTCAATTTGACCAATTTGATCAAATTGGTCAACTATGCCATTTGACTTATATGCACCCATATGAGTCAAATTCAAATCCAGTTCAAATCAAATTGATTGCACCAATAAGTTTCAAATGATCATTTGAATTTAATCAAATAACCCTCTTGATCTAATTTGATCAATTGATCATCTAAACCATTTGAACTTAAATTGAACTATATAGATTAAATTGATCCAAACTCAACCAAATTTGACATGACTCACCCTTAGGTCTCCATTGATCTACCTAAGTGAACTCAACCAAGGTGAACATGGTTCAACCCAAACTAAGTGAACCAAGGATTCTAAATAAGATAAAAGCCCAAAATAGGAAGTTCCAACCTTTCCCTTTACCTTGGACAACCACCTTTGCATGCCTTGAGCTCCCCCATGTTGATTGGACCTGACCCAAAGTAGTTGGGCTCAACCTTTAACCGAGGAGAGGCCACCCTCACCTTGGTCATTCAGCTATCAAGCATTGCCCACATCACCACTAGCCACCAAACTCCACCAGCCATTAGGAGATGTTCACCTCACTAGACCCATTCTATTTTCGGCCACCCCCGCTAGCCGGCCGGCTATCACGACCTAAACAAACCATTTTTAGTTGGCACATGAGGAAGAGGGTATACAGCTCCTCCCCCATTCAAACTCAACACACACGGTTCCCAGTGCGCTCCCCTCAATCTTCCAAGTTCCCAGAGCTCCATGTGCATCCCATTGTCAGTGAGACCAAGACTCACCTCAGTCCGAGCCTCCCTTTCACTAATCTCTACCAAATCAACTTTAAATTAAAATTTACTCTTCACACACATTTCTCTAGCTTCGGCAAAAACAAATGAATAAAGAATCACTTAATTCGAGCACCGAAAGGCACTCCTATACCAACTCCAACGAGCTTCGAGGGGGCATTTGTTCTAGAGGACGATCGGTAAGAAGGTAGCTTGAGTCTTCTTCAACAAGGCTTCACCTGTTCAATGCGAAGCTACCTCACTCGTTGGTCGGCTAATCTTTAGCTCCAACAAGGTAAATTCCAACAAACTATAGAAAACTACTTAGGTGTTGGCCTTTTTGAAGTAAATGTGTGTTTATCATCGATTGAACCGTATGATCCCCTTTAGATTCACATCTTGATGGTTTTGAAATTGATTTCATTATTAAATGAGCTTCGGTGAGCTCAGATCGGGCAATGTTCGTCTATCGCTGGAGGTCGACAATAGATCATTTGCCGTATATTCCGACCATTCCGCATGATTGGAACGGATGACCATGATTAATGACATTATAAATTTTGATTATTTTCTTTTAATCCACATGATTAATCTTAGTTGTTCAATCCATTATCAAACGGTAGAAACAAAAGTACATTCACTGTCGTTGAGTCATGAGCCATGTGAAATATTTTAAATAACCAATCCTATGATACCACATGAAAAGTGTTATCGCATCAGCACCGATATAATGTTGATTGTATAAATTGGTTAATTAGGATTAAAAATAGTTTTAATTCGCTAGAGCTTTGAAAATTCATAACTTATTGTAAAAAATCCAAACAAATACAAAAAAAAACCCATTTTAGAAAAGCTTAAATAGAAAAGAATTTTAAAAAAAAATAAAAGTCTCAATTTTTATTAATTGAATAATGATTAATTCTGATTTAAAGTTTTCTTTAATTAGTATAATTAAGCCATAATTACTTGGCTAATTAACTTAAAAATCACTGTGATTATTTCATAAGATGATCTCTACCTTTCATAATTATTTTAAATTAATTTTCTAAGTAATTTAAGAAATTTTAATTTTCAAACCTAAATTAGTCATTTTGAGCATTTAATAATTATATAAAATCAAAAAAAATATGAAATTAATTATGTGAACCTAATTATGTATAAAAATAGTAAGGGTAATTAGAAAAATTAATTAGGATCTATGATCTTAATTATTTCTAAAAATCATCTCAAAGGGGTTTTTATTTAATTAAATAAATCACAAATTAACCTAGAGTTTAGAAAAATCATAATAATTAGTGTAGACATCTAAAAATTTTGATAAACCCTATTTGTGCTCAGCTCATAAAGAGAGTTTAAATGAAATTAAAATCCCTAATTGGGTTGAGGTATTTTGAGTGTAATTGGTGATTTTGAGTTTTCCTCATTTATTTAATTAATTTTTAATTATAAGCTCAATTGCATTAAAATTTTTAAACATGTTTATTTTAAATTTATGCACTCTCAATAATTTTATCATAATTTTTGGGCTTAACCAAATTTGTGGGTAATTTTGGGGTTAATTAATTAAATAAATAGTTAATCTTAATTAATTCATAAAATTTATCTAAACTAATTTTAAATCATTTAATTAAGAGAGATGGATCAATGGATAACTTTAATAAATTTCTCTTATCTTCTCTTTAGGGTTAAATAATTCAAATTCTAAAATTTAATCTTAATGAACTTGATTAGGCTTACTGATATTTATCATAATGTAAATATCCTTAGGAATTAACAAATTCAAATAGGATATTTGATGATATTTAATTACTTTATTTTAGTTATTCTTAAATTTGTATTCCATACGTTTCATGCATTTATAATTCAGAAATAAAACAAAAGATTTCTTTTAATTGCATGCCCTTTGATTTAAATAGTTTGACAATTATCATTAGTGAATTTTAAATTATTTTTTTAATGAATTATATGTATTTATCAATCTAAATATAAATCAATATAATAATTAAAGTTTAAATCTAAATATTATATGTGTGAACTACAATTTAAAGGTATATAGTATGGAAACCCGAGGTCGCAGTGCTACTTGTCCAAAGGAGGTCTTCATATCTTGTACCTTTGGTATAACAACGACGCATACTTTGAGATTTGTAGTAAACTACATGTTAATATTAATTTATTTTAATGTAAATATTTAAGCATCTTAAATTTTTATAATTTTTATTCTTATATTTATGTGTATGCGCATATGTATATGAATTAGCAAGTATATAGTCTCGACATCTCGGGAGCTCGGGACTTTAAGTAGTCCCAAGGGTATCTCTGATTACCTCACTTCTTTGGTTCAATAATGGCACGTATTTGCATAAATTCAATATACTAATGCATGTATATAAGGAATAACTAAATTATCTTTTTCTACAAAAGTCATGCATCATGTAATTACATATTATATTAAACATCAATAAATGAAATTTGTTAGCCCATGCATGCATAAGATTGTAAAAGATTCAAAATAATATATATATATATATATATATATATATATATATATATATATATATATATATATATATATATATATATATATATATATATATATATATATAAATATAATTGTAGTTTATGCATTTGGATAGTTTGAAAGCCCCCATAATGATCATTAAGGTTCCTTAAAATGATTGGCTTATGAAACCATGCATTTGCTTTTAGGATAGAATTGCAGTTTATTAGAGCTCCATTTCAACCCATTTAGTGAAGTATCAATTAAGAGAATTCAATGCTAATTATTGCATGGGGACAGAGAAGTTCATTGCACAAATAGAAACAAGGTGAAGGATTTTGAAATGGTTAAATGACCTCATCTACTTTCCATTGAATGCTCATTCCAAGCAGGATTTTCAATTACATTTTTTGTGTTCTTCATAATTGACCAAAAGCAATAGTGATCTCTTTTAATAACATGGAAGTTACAAGATATTATCTATTGAAAGAACACTATTGAAACACAATCTTGAAAGCACAAGCATACAACAAACTATCATATGTTTCAATTGCACCAATATTCAAAATACATAAATAGAAGATTACATAAATATGAAAGTGCATCTTACAACCACCACTCTAAATACATTTACTATGTGATAATTGGTAAAAACAACTCTTACATAAAATACTACTGCTAAAGTTGAAACAAAAATTTCCATCATAAGTTTCATTTGCATCATGTCATATTTGAGTGTTTTAAAACTCTCCACAATAACATCCTCTAAAGCCACTCTTCTTGGGTTGTTCATGCTTGATAACGTTGGCTCAACTTTATCTATCCATATGAAATAATTGCAATCATCTTTTGACCTATTTTAAGGACATCGATAAAATCTTTGTCCATAATTTTCACCTATATAAGTTGTAAATAGTTAGCATAGCAAGTTGCAGTGACAATAAATTTGACGCTTTTAGTTGCTTGTCGATGCTATTGACTATCTTGAACTCATTTTTTTTTCACAAACTAAGTATTGAAAGATGAACATACCCAAATAAATGATCATACAAAATAACATAATTCCAAGAGTAATTTTAAAGCATGTCACATAAACAATTCAATTATTAAAATTTCATTTCATTTTAAATCATCTGAATGCAAAATTTGCATCATTGTATCTAAATGAGTTCGAAGGGGATTTGTAATGCATAAACTGAATGTTGATTTTAAGTTGGCTAGTTGTGAAGAATAGAAATTTTTTCACAAACTGAACACCAGAAAGGATGAATTGAATAGCAATCTTTGTACCGTACATGTTAAGAGGTTATGACACCCAAGACCGAGAGAATTGGGTTTTTAAAGATTAATTTCAGAAAACTTAATTTTAAACTTTTGTATAAAAATTAAATCTTTAATGATAGAGATTTAGAGAAATAAAACAACAATCAATAATAGTATAGAAAAGCAAAGTGCCAAAAATAAAAAATAAAGAAAAAGAACACAAAGATTTTTACATAGTTCAGCCAAACCCTAAACGCGGCCTACATCCATGCCCAACCACTCAGGCTAGGAATTTACAAAGTCAAAATGAGATTACAACAAATTTCTCATACTCTCTTTCACGGGAAAGTACAACTCAATACCATACTTTCTTTAATGGTGACATAGAACCCAAGAATGTACTTTCCTTAACGGGCAAGCACAACCCAACAACGTACTTTCCTTAACAGGCAAGTACAACCCAATAATAAAATAAGAAAAAAGAAAGAAAGAAGGATATAACTCTCAATTTTAAAATAATTTTGCTCTCACAACCCAACTATAATAATATTAAGGCAAGTGAATTCAAAGGAATGTCATATAGCTCACTTTAATTGATATTTAAATTAAAATAATAATTAAACTATATATATATATATATATATATATATATATATATATATATATATATATATATATGATGTAAATGAATCTTTAAAATATTTGATGTGAATATGATAACTTGAATTTAAGGTGATTTAATTTATGATTTGAAATATAGCACAATAATGATTTGAAACTTGAATCAATCACTTGTTAGAAAGAAACTCAGAGTTTTCCAAAATATCAAATGAAAATGAAATCTTAAATCACATAAACTCAAATGAAATATTTTTTTTAAAGAAATTATTATTTATGCAAAGGATGAGATGATTTAAAAGTAATAAAACTTGTTACTCACAAGTATTTTATATGAAGTAATCACAAAGACAATAATCTCTTTTTAGAATATATAGGAATAATAAAGAGAACATAACTTGCAATAATACACTTTAATTCATCATCCATAAAGCTTTCAGCTAACTTAAGAAAGTATAAAAATAGATAAGTTAAGCACAAAATAAATTGGCCAAATGCATAAGAAACTCAAGCTAAGAAGGAGAACAAGGTCACTTAGCATGTAAACTCACAAACTAGAATGAAAGCACCTTGTTAAGCTTTTGGCCACAAGGAAATCATCAATCCTCCAAGTTCTTTTGTGCAATCCTCAAGCCAATCACTTATAGGTTTGAGGATGGAAAAAGGGATGAAGAAATTAGCACTTGATTCACCAAGAAGAGATCTCTAAAGGTTTTGCAAAAATTCGGCCAAGAGAGTTTTTCTAAGAGAGATTTTTCTAAGAGGGTTTAACTTAGTCTAAGGAAAATTATTTATATGACAATGGGTCATGAGGTTCGACCAAGAAAAGGAAAATAGAAGGGAAACTCATTTGGAATTAATTTAAACATAAACCAATCAAAATAAAAAATAAATGGCATGAGATAAAAAATCAGCCAAAGAGAAATATGAGGGAATTTAATATGGAAGGTTGGCTTAATTAAAAATTAATTTGAAATTCAAATTATATAAGAGATATTTCATCCAAGGCAACGAAGAGGAAAAGTTTTATTAGTAGGTGATTCAATTTGAATCAATTAAATTAAATTAATTTAGCATGAAGAAGAAAATCGACAAAAAAGGGACAGAGGGAAAATTAATTTGAAGTGAGATTTAAACTGAATCAATTCATCATTTGACCTAATTTCTAATGTAATTAAGAAGTTAATGCTCATGTGGGTTGGCTGAGAGAGAGAGAGAGAGAGAGAGAGAGAGAGAGAGAGAGAGAGAGAGAGAGAGAAGAGTTTGAATTATTGCCAAACAATTCATGACACAATTAATTCTCCAAGTAAAAAAGGGAATAATTCAAATTTTGATTAATTTAAATTAAGCATGATATATGGTCGGCCAAAAAAAAGTTTCCATGATGGGATTAAATTAGTATTTAATGCAATGTCATGGAATATTTAATCAATTCATCTTGATTGAATGAAAGAAGGAAAGAGATAACATACCAGCTTTATTTAATAAAATCCAAGGAATGTTCAAAATTCAGCCTAACTACTTTCCTAAAATAGATTAGATTTATTTTAATATAATTAATTCTAATTAAATGATGATGGATGAGATCTTAGGAGAGTTTAAATCAATTTTTATTAGGAGATTAATTTTAAATTGAATAAAGATATAGTTTGCCAAATGAGGTTTCAAAAAAAATAGAATTTATATAAAAGGAAAAAATAATAATTCCATGACTTATTTTAATTAAATTTGAATTAGCTCAAATAAATTCAAATTAATGTAAACTAAATTAACTATATTAGCATATGATCAGCCAAATAACATTCCAGAAAGAGGAGAGTTCAAATTCGCATATGTAATCAAAGGAATATTCAATTTGAATTAAAAAATAATTCAAATTAAAGATTCAAATAAATTAAATTTTTAATTTAGAAAAATTTGAGATAATTATGGAACTAATTTGAATAACTCACACATAATTTATTAAGCAAATAACAAAAAAAAATTTCGTCAAAAAGATTTAGGATGAGAGATAGGATAGGAGAGAGAAGACTAGGACAATATGAAATAGAAAAATAATCCCTTGAATAATGTTTGGTTATTTTAGATTCAGGCATTGAATAAATGGATAATGAACATGACTAAGCATGAAAATAATTTAATGAAATGTGAACTTAATTTAAGTTGCATGGAAGTGCAATAAATGGAACAAAGTTTATGCATTTAGTTCACATTATCTAAAATGAATAATTTGAAGAATAATTGTAAATATGAAATGTAGAATTTTTGAATAATTCTCAAATAAAATATTTTGAAATGAATGAATAATTTATTTTATTTTAGTAAACTTTTTATTTGCCTTAATATAGTTAATCCTGGAAAAAGTCTCACCAAGTTCATGTCTAATAGCTTTAGCATCCTGAATTGACTGAAGAACATGGAGTTAAAGAATTTTCCTACACACTTGGATTTGACTTGATTAGTAACACACACACATACACACACACACACACACACACACACACACACACACACACACACACACACACACATATATATATATATATATATAAATATAATAATAATAATAATAATAAGAATGACATTCATAGTTCATAATGATTAATGTGAATAATTTATCATGCAAAGAGATAATTAGTTCTTATTACACAAAGTTTATTATTATCAAATCAAATAGAGAGATACACAAGGTGTATAGTCAACAATACCATTGGTTACACCTAGATGAAAAAAAGGGACATTTACATACATAGCACAAATCTTATATGTTTACATACCTAACACCAAAACTTTTATATTTGCTTAAATAACACCCAAATTTTTATTATTACATCAAAATTAGCACTATAATTACCTTTTCAAAATGAAACTCATCGCTTTAGGCATAAGTAAATTACTATTTTATAAATATGAAACTTTAGGTGCTAAATATGTAAATACATAAGAATTATGTGTGTAAGGGAATTTTGTTTAGAACACCATACAAATCTTAGGGGTATTTATTTAGGTAATCAAATACGTCATTAAGGGATAAATATGTTATCTTGAAAGATAAATATATTACCCTATAATGGATTTTATTACTTAATAAGGACTCTTAAGGTTGATGGGACTTCAATGTACCAAAGTTACTTCTCGTGAACTATATGGAAAAGTAAAACAATATTTATTTTATTGCATGGTTCACAGTTCCCTATAAGAGCAAGCCCTTATAGTTAATTACATATTAAAAGAAAAAGAATTCCTTCTAATAATACTCTCAGTTAAAGAAATTTACTTTCATCTCTATGGATTTCAATGTTAGTATTAAAAGAATGGTTAATTTAAAAATTTCAAGTGGAATCACTTCAAGGGGGAAATGTTCTTTTCATAAGTCAAATGGAATTGAGTAAGAAATGATTTTGGATACTGAGAAACTTAGTAAGCATTTCAAATCATATTATTGAGCTTTACATTTTTGAGATTGAGATTATTAAAGTTTTGAGTTGACATTTTATTAGAAATCTAGGACTTAGATTTTGACAACAAAAGACTGTAGAAATGCATATGAGTTGAAGAATTATTTTAACATGATGCTTCAGAACCTAAGTCTAAAATTTCTTCTAACATAAGTCAGAAATTTGACTTAGTCTAATTTTATGAATTTGGGAATTATTAGTTCTTTCTCTTATTTGAGAGAAAATAAACCTATCTTGACTCTTCTAAACTTACTTTCCGCTCAGAAGGGGTTGCCAGCTAACACCACCTAAGTGATTTAAAATAATGTAGGCCAATCCTATGCAAGTGCAAGATAGCTAGGCCATTGTTCGTTAAGAAAGATTCAAGAAAATTAAACTCACTCCCTAAAATACTATATCATATGTGGCATGCAATCCATGACCTAGAATAATGTAATAAAATTTACAACTTTTTAATCATTTTGAGTCATCAATTTTGAACTCAGGCTTAAGAGAATTTATGCCTAAATGCATGATAAAATTTGGTTATGGGCCAAATAAGAGAAAAATGGTGTTCTCCACTATAAAGGATTACTCTCATAGGTCAAGCCTCTCCCTTATCGTGCAAGAATGGAGACCCTATATTTGCAAGAGTGAAATAATATGTATGCATAATGTTGAAATATAGAACCATTCAGCTAAGGGATTACTAAATCTTTTATTTCTTGATTAAGATCATAAGCTTTAAAGTGAGGTTACAAGTTGATTAAAATTTAGTTAAAATTATTAATTGGGATAGACAATTTAATTTTCCTAAGAGCCTAACTCATCCAGGCTTAATCGCAAAATACAATGATCATAAAGATAAACTTATGAAAAACATGCATTTTTATTACACACCCAATAAAAAATCAAGTCTAATTTAAATAAATAAAATAGGTCGGTGCGTTCGGAAACTGTTATACATCCCCAAAAAAGAAAAAGTGTGTAGCCAAGCTCTACCCTTATATACCCCAGCCTAGAATTAAAAATTTGATCTATGGGATCGTTGCCTTCTTCAGGGACCTCCTTAGGCTCCAATGGGGACCATCAAATAGATACAATCATCTCCTATTAATCCTAAACCCCATAGATCATAACCTAATTTTATACTCAAATTATATTTTAAAATTCCAAGATAAAATTCTAAACCCTGCTAAACAAATGTTAAGGAAAACATACAATATACAAGCAATTTATATTTCAAACATACGAGCTTAACATCAGTGATTATTAAGCCCACCTGTCCTATTGGACTATGCTTAGGGACTTAAGTATCACTTGCAGAAAAATAGTATTTATTTTATATTTATTACAACAATCCCTTTAAGCACAGCTCCCTATAAGAAATAGTGTCAGCCTAAAAAAATGTCCTAACATCGAGATTAACGAGAAAATAATTCTAGCCATCCAATCTAAAATAGTACACCACAAAATAAAATAAAAAGTATCACAACACATCAAATCATCATAGATCATCAACCTAACTTAACTCTAGTGTCAGCGATTAATATTCTAGTGTGTGAAAAGAGAGGCTTATGTGGTATAACATACACTAGGCCTTGTTTTGATCTATGTTTGACTTTAGTTCAAAGTTTATACAATTTACTATTGTATGGTTTCACTTTAAGTGATTTAATTTAATTTTTAAAATTTTATTTTAATTTTAAGTTCATTTTTGTGTTTAAGTTTTAAGGAATGAAGAACAAAATAAACTCTGCTCAGAGCAGAACACATTCTATTCAACATCCTAATCCTAGTAGAATGAAAATTCCCCCCTCAGATAAAAATCCATTCTAGGGGTCAAAGTAAGAACCTCCGTATCTTAATTAACCCGATTGATTTATTGGAATGATTTAATTGAATTTTTTTATATTTGATTTAGTATGAATTTTGAAGTTTAGTTTAGTTTTTTATTTCATGTGTTTTGACTTATGATATTAACTTTGGATTTAATTTTAGATTGATTTAATTCACTTCTAGTAATTTAATTAATATTTAATTTTTTTGAATTGATGTTTAATTCTTTCTATTCAAATTTACTTTAAAGATTCAATCTTATATGATTTGTATTGATTAAATCATCTCAATGTTATTTAAATTTAATGATTTCATCTTTGCATTTAAGTTTTGTTTGATTTAGTTAAGGTATTTTAGTTTGGTTAATTTCTAATTTGATTAAAGCTTAAAGCAACTTTTTTATTTGGACTCTAATTAGGAGTTTGATCATTTGGTTTATTGAATTTGGTGATTTGATATATATTGGTTTTAGTTTGAAAATTATTTGATTTGACTTAATAGGTTTGGTTTGTTAAGTTTTATTAGTTTATGGATTTTCTTAGGTTAAGTGAATTAAATGTTTATTTTGAGTTCAATTAAATTTGATTGTTCGTATTTAGAGTTTCATTTAATTTGACTCATTTAGTAGAATTTTGTTAATATCTTTGGATGGTAGTTCATGTTTAATTTGATCATTAAACTTGTATGTTTAATGATTAATTAATTCATCTTATTCAAATATATTGAATTAGCTCTAATTTTGTTATATAATGAATTGATTAAAATTTCATTTGATTTGATTAATATCATAAAACTAATCAAAATAAATTTGATTTATGATCATTTTAATTTAATGTTTAATGATTAATCAAAGTTTGATTCAGTTTATTTCTTAATGAATTTAAGTGGTTCATATGGTTGAGATTTAATATTTCATTAAGATTTAATTAGATCATTTGATTGATATAGATAACTAAGGTGATTGAATGGTTTTTGATTGACTTAGCTATTTTTTCATTTATTCAAAGTTTAGTTTAGATGATTGATTTAATTGAATTCCTTAATTCCATCATGTTTAATTTAATTAAATTATGGATATTTATTAATTATTTTGTGATTAAGTTGATGCACTTGATATAGTTAGAATTTGATTAATAATTGTTTTAAATTATCTTATCTAAACTAATTTGTTCATATTAGATTTATATTAGATGTTTGGTTAATTTAATTAAATTAAGAATTGTTTAGGTTCAAAATAGTTAACTTGATTGTGTGATTAACTTGATAGATTTAATTAGAGATTGAAATCAAATTAGCTATGATTGATTTTGAATTAAAGAATGTTTATTATAGACTTAAGAATTATAAGTTTAGTTGACTTCCTTAAAAGTAAGTTCTAAATTTTGATGAGGGTTTATTTACTAGAGTGTTTACTATTAGCTTCATTTAAGTTTAATTGACTTAAGAATTAGTGCATTTATTATTTATAGGGTTAATTTAATTTAATTTTGTTTAGTTAAAAGATTGATTAATTTGGATTTAAAGTTTTGTTGAATAAGGGTTATCCTTAATTAGAAGTTGATGCATTAATTATGTCTAGTTTAATTAGTTTCAATTATTATTGGATTAGTGATTATTTAAGCCTTTAGTTTATTAGATGTTTGATTTGATCAAAGATTTAATGATCAATTCATTCAATCATGATTAGGTGATTGTATAGCTTCATTATTATAAACCTAAAAATGATTATCTTGGCCAAGTAATTTGATTGGACTTCAGGTTAATTGATGATCAATTGATTTGATTAATCAATATTCTAAGTTATTCATTTAATTGAGACTTGATTAATAATCAATCAAATTTGGCTTCTAATTAAATAATTAACTTAATTGAAGATTACCTAAGTGTTTTGATTAAAGATTAATTATCTCATTTATGATTAGCTTAATTAAGGTTTTAATCATAGGTTGATCATAGTCCTTTTATTAAGTTAATTAGAGTTCGATTTGATTTAGGTTATTTGGTTGTTGGAGCTTTTAATTTAGTTTGATGTGTTTACATTAATAAAGCTCATAATAATTTGATGAATTAGGTTTATTTAGTTGAGTTTAATTTGGAATTTAATTAATATTTAATTGAATTTCATTAATTCAATTAGGTTCAAGTTTATGTTTGTTTAGGATTATGTTTACTTTAATTTATTCAAAGATTATGTGATATTTGCTTGATTTAAGGTTTAAATAATAGTAGTTTAAGTATTATTTTATTTATGGTTTTGATTTAACATTTAAATTTTTAGGAAGTTAGCTTTAATTCATTCAGTTAATATTAAATTTTTTATAATTGATTAAATCCAAACTTAAAGTGTTTCTTTTAGGTTTTTCAAGTTCGAGGAGGTCATATTATTCTTTTTTAAAGGTCGTAGATGTTAATTCAAGCAGTTTAAACTATTTTGATGGTTTTTAATAATTTTTCAAATTTTTAGATTAATTATTTCATGAAATTAGGCATTTGAACTTTCAAATTCAATACCTCTTAATCCATTCATTATTTTGTTTAAAATTTTTATGGTAGGTATATTTTAACCTCATTTCAATCCCTGAAAGATTAAGAACAATTTGACTAATATTTTTGATTTAATAAAAGAAATTTGATTTTCATTCAAATTCCAATTAAACACAAAATATCCAATAAAAATTGATGATTTTAGATATATTGGATTCCTCTCAAAAAGATGAATCCAACTAGCCATTACTTGCAATTTTTTGTTACATATTGTAATTTCTGCGGTTTTTTATAGTTTCAACTATTTAAAAATAATTTTTAAATCCAAAAAAGCTGGATTTTCCTATTTAAGGAGTTGCTTGTGTATACTTTATGTGTGCCAGCCATGGATTGGCCAGACGGTGCTAACATGGCCTCTTGAGCAAAAAATGCGGATCTGATCTAGATCATTCGATAAAAGATCGAATGTTCCAATTCAAACATGTTGATCTAAGGGACTAGATCAAATCTTTTGGTGTTCTAATCACAGTCCTCTATCCTATTTAGGGAGGACTGTCACCTTTCCTCCCTCCCAGCCGGCGAACCAACGATGGGAACGGTGAATTCCTCTCCTCACCGGCTTAATTTTTGATGATTCTTGCCAAAAAATCTAATTTTTTGATTCCTTTAACTTGGGAATGACAAAGGGAGTTGATTTGTGTCAGTAAATCCTAGGTTTGCACAACATTTTTTTTTCATAAAGCATCAACTTTTATAAATATGGGTATGGTTTTTCGAATTTATCTCGTCGAAGTCATTTTCGGTGGCGTTAATGAGTTGAGAAGCTTTGTGGAGCTATTTCAAACCCATAGTGAGGGTGAATCGGATTGCCTCCTCTTTAATCACCAAAATCCACACTTGGTTGCCACTTGCTGCTGGGTTTGACTGATCTTAGGCTCACCGGCATTGAACTTGGGGGAACACTTGATCTCACTCCTCTCCTAGAACGTGTTAGAACCGTCAAGAAGCATGAAGAGTTTGGTTTCCCCAGGTTTCGAAGGTTGGTCAAGAGTCTTGCCATTAGAGGAGCTTGAGATGGCTGGAATCTGGCCATCGGCGATGAGAGACTCAACAGGCACCTTCTCTCTTCTTCAAAAGTGTGTTGGAATGCTTGGATTGAGGTGAGGAGTCCTCTTCTCTGGTTTTCCCTCCTTTTTTGGTCGAACTCCCCCTCATGGGAGGAGTTAATGGAGGCCATTCTTGGTGATTGGAATCCTTGGAAGTTCTTTTCTAAAAGTCCAACTTTGTTGGGTGTCCACTCTAATCCACTAGGTGGATGGATAAATGAGGTATGGAGAAGGGAAATGTGGGTTTGACTTCATGTGCATTGGATTTTAATTTTTTTTATTTTAGTTTTTAGTTATACTTCCTCCTTTCTTTGACTTTCCACTTCATCCCATTTGGCTGATATGCTATCTACCCAAGGCAAGCATTGAGTGACTCATGAGTTTGAGTTTTAGTTCATTTAGATTTGATTTGGAATTGCTTTGATTTTGAATTGTGCCATTTGAATTTGATTTATTTTGGATTGATTTTGGTTAGTTCATTTGATTAATTTGCATTTGAATTTAGGTTATAATTATGACTAATTATCCATTGGAAGGCTTAAAGGCCAATTGATCCAAAGTTTATTTTGGTTTGATGTGGTTTAGCTTAGTTTGATTCATTTGATCCAAATGGATCAAGTTGGATCTCTTAGCCTCTTTAGCTATTTTAGGACTTATAATTATGTTTAGTTGTGCTTAGTTGACGATTTAAAATGATTTTGATTAATCAATTTTACTTAATTTGAATTAATTTTCTTAGTTTGTTTACCTAGTTACTAAATGTAGTGTCTTAAATGTCTAATTATGGAGCTCCTAATCTTAGAATATGGGTCATAATTACTAGGATTATAAATGATGTCAACCTCATCTAAAAATAAGGTCAATAATGTGTTATGTATGTAAATTTCTTAAAAAACATATAAAACATATTCATAAACCAAATGAAACCTTATAATTGCATTTGTTGGAATATGATTTTAGGTTGGCAAGTTGTAGCAAATGATAGAGTAGAATATGATTTAAAAAAATGTATGTAAGTAACCCAATTAAGCATATACCAAAAATGCAAAATAATCAAGAAAATCCTTAATTTTTATTTTGCTACTCGACTAAACATGTAGTCAATATTGGTAGGGGAGGAGAAAGAATGAGGGAGGAGGAGAACCAGAGAAGAAGAATTACTAGGGAATGAGTTCTCATAGAAGGCCCATGCATGGAGTTGAGTTCACAACTAACAATAGAGTTTCAGTGTGGAGATTAGATGGGGGCAATTAGCTGAGGAGGAGAAAGATCAAGCAAGGAGCAATAAGGGAAGAGAGTACATAGGGAGGAGAAGTACTAGGGAAGGAGTTCATGTAGAAGGCCGGTGCATGTAGTTGAGTTCAAAATTAATAGTGGAATTCTTATGCAGAGATTACCTGTGGATAACCAGCTAGGAAGGAGAATGATCGAATGCTGAATGATAGATGAGGAGTACATGTGGAAGAGAAGAACTAAACATGACTCATTATGGTGCTTATTTTTAGATTATGTGTATATGGGGGACACCACGTAGATCTGTGGGTATACTACTTGAGGTGATCTAGTACGACATCAAGGAATAGCGCACTATCTTGAAAGATAGAAATCACTACCCTACGATGGACCTAATCATCTAATAAGGACTCTTAAGGCATGATGGGTCTTCGAATGTACTAGAGATTTTCCCCTACTTTACATGGATGAATAAAATAGGGTTTATTTAAATTGAGTTCTAGAGTTCCCTATGGGGGCAAGCCCCCATAGTTAATTACATCTTAAGGAAGGTGAGTTCCTTAAGAATATTCTCGATTAAAGTAGATAATTATTATCTTCAAAGATTTTAAAGATAGGACTATCAATAAATTGACTATGTTTGAAAAATCAAGTGGGATAGATCAAAATAAGAGACTTATTATTGAAGCCAAAATGAGATGAGTAGGGGGTGCTCATGATACTGAAAAATCTAGTGAGCATCCATATTTAAAATTGAGAGGAATGACTTTATTAAAGTTGACATTTTATTAGAGGACTAGGACTTATAATCCTACAACACAAGATTGTGAAAAAGCCTAAGAGGTGAGAATTTATGTATCCCAAGGGGAAATAATAATCTCAGATCCTAAATCTAGGGAGCTTTAGCAAGGGCCAAAGCATGTCCTAAATTTATGGTGAAAATGGGTATATTATTTACCTCCATAAGAGAGGGTAAACCACCAAACTATTAGACTTATAACTGCCCGGAGAGACATCCAGCTAACTCCTCCTTTATTTTAAAATCATGTGTTCAAGTCATATGTTATGCAAGATGGTTAGGTTATTATTATTTAGAAAGAAACTAAAGTCTTTAAACACACTCCTTAAGAGACTAGAGCATGAGTGGTATGAATAATGACTTAGTCTAATGCAAATTTTATTTGATTTTGGACTCTTCATTTTGACAAAGTCTATAAGATTTTATATGTCTAAATCTATGATGAAATATGATTATTAGCTAAATCAGAGAGAAAGAGGTATTTTCCATCTCAAAGGAGACCCTCAAAGGTCAAGTCTTTCCCTATCGTGCAAAGATGGAAACCCTCTCTTAGCAAGAATGAAACAAGATGATATGCATGATATTAAGCATATAACATTCAGCTAAGGGGATGCTAAATCTTTTAATTATCTTGATTTAATACTTAAGCTTTAAATGAGGTTGTGAGTTATTTAGAAAATTAATTGTGAGTTATAGTTAGGATAGAAAGATTAATTTTTTCCAAGAGCCTAATCAAATCCAGGGCACACATTAAATCACCATATGTGAAGAAACTAAGAAAATACATACCATTTCTATTACACAATTGTAAATAAATCATCAAACAATTTATAAACCTAACGTAAAATAATAATAGGCTAGTGCGATCGGGTACCACCATAATGGGTAGTCGAGCTCTACCCTTGTATAACCTGGTATATGAAAAAAATAATTACAATTACATAAATGAATAAATATCATGGGGGGTCTTCATATCTTCTTTCTTCATATCTCCTTCATTCCTCCTTTGGATTTGCTTGCTTCAAAGGCATCATGGAGGCCTCCCAGGACAAAACCTTCTAGCCTCCGCTCATCCTAATCCCCCATAACACTAATTCTAATTTTTAATGCATAATTAAATTAAAAATAGGAAAAGTAAATCTAACTACACCTGCAAGACAAGTGTTAGTTAAACACACCATACAACCCAAGTAGTTATATGTACAATTTGAACTTAGCACGCTACACATGTCCACCTATCCTAATTTAGATTATGCTTAGGGATTAAACAACCTACAAAAGAGAGCATTTATATTTATTTTAAGCACCTCTAAAGCACAATCTCTTATAAAAAATATGATTAGGCTAATCACAGCCTGACATCCAGTCTATGAAGCATACACCCTGACATTCAGTCTATAATAATACATCAAACCATGCATCGCCCTAACATGAAGTTAGAAGTGGTGACTTAATCTCTAGTGTGTGTATTAAGGCTTGTGTGACATGTTCTAACTAGGCTTTAGAGTTGTCATTCTCTAAGTATGAAGGACATTTAATTATAAAGGGTGGTTTCAATTTAAATGATTTAATTAATTTGTAAATTTTACTTAATATTTTTTTTATTTTATTTGACCTACACAAAATAACTAAGTATTTTAAAGAGAAGGAAAGAGAGGATTACTCGCTTTTATCCTTACCTTAAGTTACATCTAAAGAAAATTAATTAATCAATTCTCTTTAGTGAATGACTTATTACATATTTTAATTAATCCTAAGTTTAGGTTCACTTTTAAATAAACTCATTCAATAAGAAAGGCATCTTAAGATTATTAAAAATTAATTACTATCACATAATACATGTTTGCTGATTTCCATCATATATTGCATGCATACGATCAAGCCCTAAACATAACTATACATGCAATTTATATCTTAGAACACTTAAATGAAGAATGTAAGTGCATGAACTCGGAATTGATGTTACATTTGGTTGAATTATTTTGTCATATTAATTTAAAGCTCTATCTAAATTCTTATACAAAAGCATAAGAAAATAACTCTAAATCATATGACTAATCAACCCAACCACTTGAAAAAAATATGGATGCATGTATTTTTGATAGAAAGAGGATGGAGGAGGGGGGGTGGGTGGGATTGGTTTATTCATTAGCTAAATACACGTTCAAATATATGAAAGTTTTAAGCAAGTACATCACCATTGTTATGCACTAAAGGAGTGAGGTAGGAACCTCCATGGGGCTACTTAAAGCCGTGCATCCTCAGAATGTCTAAACTAATATACCCACTATTGTTAAATACATATGGATGTATATGCAATTATAAGAATGGAAAAACCATGCTAAAGTAGAGTTAGATTGAATTGATTTATTTTTGTGAATGAATTAAAGATCTACCCCAATTCTAATGTCAAAATGCATAAGAGTGAAATCAAATAGGTACATCGCCATTGTTCTACACTAGGAGAGTGAGGTAGGAACCTCCTTGGGGATACTTAAAGTCGTGAGTCCTCGGGATGTCCAGATTAATATACCCATTAACATTCAAACTTTTGCAAATCAACATATGAATGTAAGAAAGAGACTTCACTTCATACACTAAGCTTATATTCACATGTACCTCCTATGTATACATAACTATAGTCACAATATATTTTATCATTCATTAATAAGCTTTTGAAAATACATTTGAGATTTAATAGTGATAATAGCCAAACATATTTCTAATTAAGCCAACACATGCAAAGTTGACATAAAGAAAATCATTTGATTTAATTAGTTTTTAAAAGAAATGAATGTATGAATTTAAGTGGAATACAACATTTTAACATGATTGAAAAGAAATAAAGCAACACAAGCATGTAAGTTCATTCAATCCAACTAATTTCTAAGGACACTCACATTAAACAAGCTTATTTAAAATGAACCAAATTTCTTAAATCCATTTTAATTTCATGTTTGATTTAATTTAAGGGATGTGAAAGAGGTTTGCTAATTTTAATCCCATTCCCCATGTATGAGTTAATTTGATTTAATTAAAATCAATTGAATTGATTTTATGGCTTAATTAGGTTAAGGTATGAATTAAATCAATTAATTAAATCCTTACGTATATCACCTTAAGTTAATTAACTAATTAATGATGAGCCAACATGATATGGAACCACATTAAAAGTAAATTAGCAATGCTCTTAAGGAATGAAAGGGGCCTAATACAATTTTCTCATGATTAATAATTAATTAAGCTTAAGGGATTTAATTAATTACTTTTATGATTTTCTCACACATGTAAGCTAATCATAATTTCATTAAAATTTTTTTAGACTGTTAAACATCTAAAGAACTACCCAAGGTTGATTAATCAAAGTTAGGAATGAATGGATTCTAAATTAATTTAATTAAGCCCTTAATTGGTTAATTAAATCCTTTATTTATATTTTAATTAGGATAATGAAATTAACTTAGGGAAAGAGACCAAGGAAGATGCCTCAATCCCAATCCCTAAGTCATTTCAAATAATCAATTAGGCTATGAAATAATTAGATTCTCTTCTCCTTTAATTGGTTAATTAATCCCTTTTCCTTTAATTGGTTAATTAAGTGGCTAATTAATTACTTAAGCTTCAATTAATCTGAAACAAATGAAGAGGCCTAATAAAATGGTCATAAGGAACAAACCTAAATCATTTCCCTAAGACTCTTTACTGTTAACATATGTCAATAAGCTTAATTAATTAATTAATCCATTGTTCATTTGCTTAAATATCATTAATTAAGGTAGGAGATTAATTAAGGTTTAATCTATTGATCTCCCTAATTAACTATCCAATAAATTCTAAGAAAAATAGGGGAGGCAGAGGTCATCCCTTCAAAATCTCAAGACAATTTGAAATTAATTGGATAATTAATCAAAGAGTAATTAGTCTAATTAAAATTTTAATTAAACCTTAATTAAGTAGAAATTATTGCTCAAAATTAATCAATAATAATTTTCTTGGATTATCCTTTCGAATACCTTTAAAATGAGCCTTCATTTATATTTCTTTTGGATTTTTTTTTGGATTAGTTATGCATTTTAGAAGTTTCAGCCTTAAAAGGATTAATTAGCCTAATTAAAGCCCTAATCCTATCGGCGCCATGTGGCTGCTGATGCAGCGCTCTTTCCACGTGACATGATGGGATAGGCTATTTAAGTAGTTACGTCGGGTTGCTAAGTTAGATTGTGGTGGATGAGCTTTCTCGTGGACCGTCCGATCTGAGATCAGACAACCACGATTAAATCCATAGTTTTGAAGGAAAAATCATGGGTTATACATGTGATTTTATCTCGACTGTCCATTCGAATCACGCATAATAGATGACCCATAATCTATCTCCTACAAGCGACGAGAGACGGAGCCCGTCTGCCATATATCGTTGATCCGAACTCACCGAGCTCAGATCCACTCCAAACTCAACCTGCACCTTCGCATGAAGGATCCAACAACTAGGATGTGCTCAAATGCAAGTTTCCTTTACAAAGCTTCAAACTATTTTCATACAATGATCGATTTTAAAAAAAATTACCTCACCGGAGCTAATGTTTGGTGGTGGGATCGATCGATGTAGCTTTGTTCGGTGGAAATGAAGCCCTGTTGAGTCGCACGAGCTTTGATTTGAGGTGGTTTGCTCTAGAGGCTAAGCTCCTCCTATTTGGCATTCGATCTTGGTCGAACTCCTTTCTCCGGTAGCTTGGAAGCTTGGGAAATGATTTGGTTGGATTCGATTAGGTCCAAGGAAGGTGTGTGAAAGTTTAATTGAAATTTGATGAAGTGGAGAAGAAGTATGAATTGGAAGCACCCTCCTCTATTTCAGTTTTGCATGACATAGAAGAATTTTGATCAAGGGAGGCTTGGGAAAGTTTGAAAATGCTCTGAGGGACTTTGTTTCTCACTTGGGGGCTCAGAAAGTGCGAATGGTCATGGATCCCGCTTGAATTGAGGGGGTATACCCCTCAATTGCACTTGGTGGATGGACAAGATCGTCCCTGAATTTCTAACAATTCATCACCATCGAGGCATCAGTGGTGTTGCTGTCAGCTCCACGTGGCACACCAGGGTTGGAGGAAGTTGTGGCAGGGAGCTCAAGGCAAGATATGGGGGGATTGAGTTGGCTTGGTCCTTTGGGTGCTCAGGTATGAAGGAAGAAGGAAGAGTTGGGTTTCCTTTGATCCATGGCTGATCCTAGGCTTGCTTAAGTTTAGTTTGGCTCATTTGAGTTCAAATAGGCTAAATGGGCTAAGTTGACTAATTTGACCAAATTGGGTTGGGTTAGGTGTAGGTTTATGTTCAATTGGCTAATTGAAATTGATTGTAGGCTTTAGTTCGATTTAATTTAGATTTTGACCAATTTTGACCTTTTATGTCAATTTGGGCTAGGTTGGGTCGAGTTGACCAATTGGTCAAATTGGGCTCAATTGTGGCTTTGGTCAAGTTCAATAAGTGGTTTGGAATGAACTTTAGTCATTGGTTATAATCAATTTGGGTTAAATCATGATTTGACCTATTTTGACTATTTAGGCTAATTTGGGTAAACTTAGGTCAAATAGTCAATTGGGCTTGGTTTGACTTAATTAAGAATTTGGTTATGTTTAATCATTGATTATGAATGGGTTTGAATCAATAGTTTCAATCAATTTGGTGTATGGTAGGTTTTGGCTAGTTTAAGTTTCATTTGGCTAAAGGTTGACTTGGTCAAAGGACCAAGTAGACTTGGTTTGACCTAATTCAAAGTAGTTGATCACCTTAAGATGATTGTTGATCATTATATGAGGTTTGGATAGGCTTGCTTCAATCCAATTTGGGTTGGATTAGAACTTGGCTCAACAGGGTCTCTTAGGTTACCTTGGCTCAAGTGGACCAAAATGGGTCAATTGGTTTATTTTTGGCTTGATTCAATTTTAGTTGAACCCATATATGAGCCTAAGAATATAAATTCAACTATAATGAATTTGGGCTATGATGGATTTTGGCTCATTTGAAGTTTTCAAGTTAAAAGGGTTAACTTGGGTTGACTTGAGTTTGGTTTGATAATTATAATTTGTGTTTATATTTGGATGAGTGATTGAAGGAATGATTGATTCATAAAGAAATCCATGGGTTTTGAATTAAATTGGATAGAATTTAACCAAGTTCAAGAAATTGGCTAAAAAGGCTAAAATTGGAAATTTGATTTGATTTAGGTTTGGTTTTGGCTATTTGGATTTAATTTCATTTATATTTGTGAATATAAATGAAGATACAAATGATCCATGAGAAGATCACTTGGGTTTGGAGTAATTTGAAAGCAAGTTTGACCAAACTTATGGATGTAGGTCAAAAGGCTTAAGGAGGGAATTGATTTAGTTTGATTTATTTTTGGTCATTGGGGGGTAGGTTTCATTTATATTTGTGAATATAAATGAAGGAATAATTGATTTATAAAGAAACCCACCAAGTTTGATTTAGTTAAAAGGGGGTTTTGGCTAAGGACATGAAGGTGGTTCATATGGCTTAAGAAAGGATTTTGGGATTTGAATTTGATTTTGGGTTCCAATCATTTGGAGTTGGAATTTGGATTGAATGGATATTTAAGAAAATCAATTGAATTGGGGTTGATTTGAATTTGGTTAAGGCTAAGTCGATAAGATAAAATTAAGGGCTTAGGACGGGTCCTGGAATTTGAATTTGATCATGGGAATGATTATAAGTCTTGGAAATTTGGTTTGGTATGAATTTGTAGTTTGGTTTGAGAAGGAAGGCATGGGTTGGGTTTAGGCTATAGGGTAGGCAAGTTTTTTTAAGTCCTTAAGGCATGGCCTATTCTTATTGCTAACCCTTCTAAGTCTCTAGGCTTAGGTTAAGTGTTCACCTAATCATTAGAAGTGTCTTAATACTAAGAAGCTCTTAGTATCTATAAGAGTTCTAGATCTATAATGAGGATGTTCAGAACTCATTCAAAAAGTGAGGTTAACAAAAGGGTGTCTAATATGTGTGGTGTAACTAACGAGGTACACTGCATATATTGGTGTTGACCGAGATGATCAACAACGTCTGAAGGATTGCAAGTGCTAATGGAAATGATCTACTCATAAACTCGAGATGTAGATGGAATCAAGATCTTAGTGCAATGCAACTCAACTTATGTCAAGGGCATAAGAGAGGAAGGAAGGATCCACTGAGGGATCAAGTATGTGAACCTTCCATCGGAGAAGCAGGTTCAGGTTATCCATGGAGGATAAGGGTTTGAGTTGATTTGATTTTGGGAGAAAATATCTGTTAGGGATGAGTGCATGAACCTTCCACTAGATAAACAAGTTCAGATTATCCACTAGAGATAGAGATTTGATTTGGTTTGATTTCATGAAGTCTACTGGAGAGATGATATAATTTGGGCCTCACTAGGGAGAAATTTGATTTGACTTAATTGGTGGGCATCCACTAGGGATGAGAATTTGATTTGATTTATTGGTTTATGATTTAGGGCTCCACTAGAGAGATGAGGTGATTTTGATTTCTGAGGACACATCTGCTAGAGATATGTGCTCAGATCAGCTAGGAAAAAGGTTGACTTAATATGTGGTTTTCTTTGATTTATTTTGGGGAAACATCTACTAGGGATAAGAATGGATGGATTGAATCATACTCTATTGAAGGGAGGATGATGGATTTAATGAAATGAACCCCATCGGTGTGTGATGGATCCACTAAAAGGGGCTATATCAGCCTAGTCCTGTCTTAGATTTATAAATACAAAGAGATAGTCTACCGACCATCAGGTAGGACTATCCAACCTAAAGGTTGCCTTTCGGTGTGCAATGGTCAAGTTAGGAAGAAAGCTTGTAGACTTATAACTTTCTAAACAAGGTAACCACTAGGGTGATCGGTTGTTAGCACAACAAATCAAAGATGACATGCGATGACTATTGAGCGAATGCTGCTGTTGACTCATATAAACTCAAAAATAGTCAAGATAAATTTAATTTTAGATGGATCCTATCAGTGTGTGATGGATCTACTAAGAAGGGGATAATATTAGCCTAATACTATCTTAGATTTACAAATCCAAAGGGATAGTCTATCGACCGTGAGGTAGAGCTAACCAACCTAAGGGTGCCTTTCGGTGTGCAATGGTCAAGTTAGGAAGAAAGCTTGTAGACTTACAACTTCCTAAACAAGGAACCACTGGGGTGATCGGTTGATAGCACAATAAATTGAACCTGACCTAAGGCTGCCCGTTGGTGTGCAACGGTTGTGCTGAAGAGAATGTGTGATAAACTTATGTCTTTCAAAGCAAGGATGACCGCCGGGGTGACATGGTGGTGGCACAATAAGTTGAACCCGACCTAAAAGTGACTACTGAGAGAGTGCCAACCCAAGGACTTATCTCAACTCAAAATTAGTCAGCGATTCTTATAAGGAGTTTTCCTGACACTGCCCTAAAGATAGGATGCCTGCTTGGGAAAATATACTGCTGGGGGTTTTCCTCCTAATCCACAAGTGAAAATCTATATTTGATTTGTTTATATATTTGCATGAACCCTGTTGGTATGAAAGGGATGATATTGAGAAAAGACTTATATCAGTGTAGTCCTATCTCAGACTTACTGGACTAAAGGAGAATCTGTTTATCCATAAGAAAAATTCTCCAACCACAAGGGTTGCTACTAGGAAAGGGGGACTGTCCAATCCAAGAGTAATTGGGGTAGTGTCTAGATGGGGTCGCTAAGGATGTGGTCCAAATAAAGTGCCCACAGGGGAGGTGCCACTAGGGGCTTTATCCAGGTCCCTGTAAATGAAAGCCTATAGGTATACAGTGGCGAACTCTGGAAGAATGCTTGTAGACTTATATTTTCCATGAGTGGTGTATCCACCGGGTGGGTCACCATCAGCATGGCGATAACCAACCAACCTAAGGTGCCCATCGGTTTGCGATGATCAATCTAAGAAGAAGGCTTGTAGACTTACATCTTCACATATGGAAATGATCATCAGGATAGTTTGTCGCTGGCGAGACAGATGCTATCCGACTTAGGGCAACTACGTAGTGGGAAGTCCCATGTAAGGACTAGACCCAGAATTGAAGTAGTCAAGAGGAAAGGGGCCACTGGGGGACTTATCCTAAGCCTCAAATATACTCGACCTAGTCAGTGTATGATGGCTAATTCAAGAAGAAAATATGTAGGCTTACATCCTCTTACACAAAGTCAACATGAGGAAGCTTATCGGCTGTACAGTAATGCTTACCAAACTAACAAGGCACTCATCGATTTGTAATGGTCAAGTTAGGAAGAATGCTTGTAGGCTTACATCTGCTAGACAAGTAACCAATGGGGTGACACACTAGCAAGGTAGCATGTTAGCTCGACCAAGAGCAGCTAATGAGTGAGTACCACAGGGTATCCCCCATCAAAATAGCCTGAGACAAAAGATATATGTTTATTTTATATGTGGTTGTGTGTAGGTTATGTTGGTGTTGTGTTGCTAAAGGATAGAATGTCACTTGGGTTCCTTAGACCTACCTTAAACACATCATGGCAAATTCACAAGCAAAGGTATTTCTAACTAATATGAAGAGATGGAGTTTGAGATGAAAGAAATTTTATTGATGATTATTTGAAACAAGATTTATGGATAATATTTATTCAAGTAGAACCCATTTATTAGAAGCATAGGTTGCTCTCTCTTACAATTTATAAGCTGATAAGATTCTCCTTGGTAGGCCTTGTCTATGGCAAAAGGGCCTTCCCAAGTTGGTTCAAACTTGCAGACCATCTTTCGAAGGGCAACAATTGGTCTCCTTAGAACTAAAACAAGCTCTCCTACTTAAAAACTCTAGGACAGACCAACTTGTTATGAGATTAAATCATTTTGGCTTTGTACAACTTGAGGTTCTAGTATGCCAGTAGATATCTCTCCTCCGGACCTTCGAGCTCTTCTAACTGCAATTTGGCATTCTACTCCATTGTGATTTTACTACCCACAACTATCCTTAATGATGGGAGTTAGACTTCTAATGGTAGGACTACTTCAGACCCATACACTAAGGAGAATGGGGTAGATTGAGTTGGAGTTCTATATGTGGTGTGGTAAGCCCACAAGGCTTCAACAAACTATTCATGCTAGTGTCGCTTGTTGTCATTGAGTGTCTTCTTTAATATCGGATGAGAGTTTTATTGAAGGCTTCTACTAAGCCATTTTCCTTGGGGTAATAGATGGTAGAACATCTTCAATCTATGATGTGTCTCTAGGAAAAGCTGTTGATTTTAGTGCTCTTGAATGTAGTACCATTATCAGATATAATTTATCGAGGCACCTCGAAACTATATACGATATGATTCTTAAAAAATTGGAGTACATACTGAGCTGTGACCTCTCTGAGTGAGATTACCTCTGCCTACTTGGAAAAGTAGTCGGTGGCAGCTAGAGTGAGCCGATGTTCCTTGAAAGAAGGAGGATCGATTAGACCCATTATGTCGGTACCCCAACACTCAAATGGCCATGAGGCTAATGCAAGATGTAGAATATTGTGTGGTTGGTATAAGACCACACCATGCACCTGACATTGGTGGCATCTCCTAGCTACATCCATGTAGTCTGTGATCATTGAGGGTAGTAGTGTCCTAGTATCTTATTCTCAGCTTTCATCTTTGGACTAGATTGATGCGCTCCATATAAACCTGAGTTTACCTCAGTCATGATCCTATGGGCTTCATGATTGTCCAAACAACATAACCACATATGATCAAAGGATTGCCAGTACAAGGTGCCATCCATGAGAGTGTATGAGAGGGGTCTCTACTTCAACTGATGTGCTAGTGACTTCACTTGAGTTAGTTTGCCAGATTTAGATAATCCATGAATGGTTTCCTCCAATCTAACTCCTCATCCTTTTTGGCAACAATAAGCTCCCCTTCAAAAGAGAGTCTCTCGATGAGTTCAGCGTCAATAAGGGATAAGACTTATCTATTTTGGATCATTATTAGTATGGACTCATCTTCCAGACATGTCAACTCTTTGGCTTGGCTAATACATCTGCTACTGCATTTTCTCCTTAGGGAATCTTGTATATGGTAATCTATGAGATTTTGGCCAACGACTCCATAGTGTACTTGTGATAATGATGGAGCTTAGGCTTTAGAACATTGTAATACATAGCAATTTGGTTGAGAACTAATTGAGAATCCTCGAAGATGTTGATGCTCTGGACACAAAGTGTAATGATTAACTTCAGACCGATAATCAGACCCTCATATTCAGCTTTGTTTTTGGTGCATGGATTAGATAGATGATATGAGAATCTCATTATATTGTGGTCTAGAGTAAGGAAAACTATTCCTACCCCTGCCTTCTCTAAAAGAGTAGATCGTGTTTCTTCTCCCTTTTGAAAAGAAGCTGCACCATCAAAATATATCCCCCAGTGGTGAATGCTAGTCTCCCCTAAGTTCATGATTTGTTCTTCAAGGAGGTCATCACTAAATGGGGAATCAGCATGAAGTGGGTGTACTGTTAAGAAGTCTGCTGGTGCTTGTCCTTTCACCGCATGGAAGGGGTATGAAAGTGATGTCAAATTGTGACAAAATCATTGACCAATGCTCCAATCGTCTGAATAACATCGGCCATGTCATGAGATATTATAGTGGATTGATCCTGTAGATAAAGATTCACGCATGAGAAAGCAATGTAATCTTTTGTGATAAGATTAATTAAAGCTAGGTAGTGCTTTTCAATAAGTGTATAATTTGTCTTAGTGGGGATTAGATGATGACTGAAATAGTAGAGTGCATTATATTTTCCTTCGTCATTGGTTTGGGCCAACAAAGTGCCAAGAGAGTCATTTAATGCAACAATATATAATATCAATGGCTTGCCCAAGATAGGGGCTGCTAGAATTGGCGACATCATCAGGAAGTGCTTGATATCTTCGAAGGCATGTTGGCACTTGTCATCCCAGTTAAACTTGGCGTTCTTTTTGACAAGTGCTGAGAATGGTTGACATCTCCCTGATAGGTTGAAAATGAAGCATCTTAGATACACCAACCGACTTTAGAATGATTTGAGTTGAGTTAGACTTTTTGGGGTGCCATTTCTAAGATAGCCTTAATCTTGTCTAGATCAATTTCTATTCTACGACGCCAGACAATAAACCTAACGAATTTCACTGAAGCTACTCCGAATGCACATTTCAAAGGATTCATTTTGAGGTTGTATTTTATTAACTGTTCCAAAACTACTCTCAAGTAAAAGAGATGGTCTTCATTTTCTTTACTTTTGATTACAAGATCATGCACATTACATTCAATCCGATGATAAATGAGTTTGTTGAAGATTCGAGTCATGGCCCGCTGGTATGTAGCACTAGCATTTTTAAGGCCAAAAGACATGACCCTATATCAAAATATTTTGATCGGAGTTCAAAAAGTAATATTTTTCTCATCCTCGAGAGCCATCTTAATTTGATTGTAGCCAGATGACCCATCCATGAAAGAGAATATTGCATGAGATGAGGCAATGTCCACCATCAGTTCTAAAATTGGTAGTAGAAATTAGTCTTTAGGACATGCCTTATTTAGATCCCTAAAATCGACACATATACAAATTTGGCCATTCTTTTTCTAAATTGGGATGACATTAGCTAACCAGGTAAGATATCTTTCTTCCCTGATGAAACCAACATGATTCCATTTCTTGATTTCAGAAATAACCAACTATTTAATGTTTAATCACATGCGTCTAGGAGCTTACTTGATAAGGTTAGCACTAGACTTTATTGCTAGTTTGTGGACTATTTTATTAGGAGATAAACCATGCATCTCTTCCTAACTCTATTTGAAGTAGTCCTTAAACTCAATCAATAGCCTAACTAAGTCATCAATTCAGTATTATTCGATAAAGGACTGATGTATGTCGGACGTGGATTGTCTTCAGTTTCCAAGTTGATTTCTTTGAGCTCCTTGATGGTTGACCTGATATCTTCTTTGAACTCTGGTGGTGCATCTATGACTTCAAGGTCATTTTGATAATCTAAAGTTTCTAAACACACCTCCTCATATGAGTTAGTATGGTTTGAAAGAAACCTATCAGATTCTAAATGATTGGTGATGACTAGGAAATGATTATCATCATCGACTGGACCCACTGTACCGAATCCTAATCCTGGTCTTGATTGAGGATGTTTGCTTTGGTTGTCCCATAACCTTTCAAAGTAGTTAGACCTATGTTTAGACTAAGTATGTGGGATTCATCCCTTCTTTGGTAAATTAAGAACACAGGGTGAGTACTAATCAAAAGGTAATTGTATTAAATCTTTATATGAATCATCCTCAAGTTCTACATCAGCTTCTTAACTTGAGGATGATGCTCCTAAAAAGAACCTCTGAACTCTCCCATCTGTGGATGACTTAGGGGCTTCCTTATCTACCAAATCCTCAACTTTCTGATACAAGAGTGAGGTTAGAGCTAAGGTTCCCAACTGACTCTTGACTGTTTCATATGCAGACTTGGATACATTTATGTATTCTTTGGAGCTCAATCTTCATCACTGTCATGCTATAACATCACATCGAAAGGGATCTGTTGTTTAGAAGAGCTGGCTGGTGTGCTAACCACATAAGACTCATCCTCTGAACTAGATTATAAGTTTATGTAGATAGTAGGTGTACTCCTAGTGGCTAGGATATACCCCTTATTAGGTGGCCAATAGGGAGGCTTTCCACCTTGGGGGCTACCTCAGAACTGTCCTCTGCCTCTACTTGGTGGAGATCGGGTCATCCTACCCATATGTTCGAATGGAGTAACGAACTGTGGGTGAAATTTAATGTCAGGCTCTACATCTTCCCCTGAGTCCATGTCTCTATCTCTCTCTCTCTCCTTTATTTTCTTTTTCTTTTTCCTTTTCTTTTTTCCTTTCCTTTTTATTTTCTTTCTTTTTGTCCCTCTTGGTGATCTTGACTAGATTTGCCAGAATGGACTTATTGATTTTGGGGAATAAAGTAGGCTACACCCTCATATATTCTGACCTCATGAACTGTGAAGGGTTTGAGATCTCCTTTGATGCAATACATAATTCCACCTCTCTTGAACTTCTTGTACTGATGTAGAGAGGATCGAAATGTGTTGTTCTCATGTATCTAGGATCTCCCAAGCAAAGCATTGAATGATGTATCCGAGTCTATGATATGGAACTTAACTTCATTCTTCTGATCATCAATCTTTAATGGCAACACTATAAAGCTTAAGGCCCTCTCGCCTAGCTCATTGAATCCTCTCAACATTATCCTCTCCTTTTGGAGTTTGGAGATGTTATTCCTTAAGTAGGCAAGGGTTCTTAAACTCATAATGTTGATCGATGCACCTTGGTTAACTAGAACTCTTAAAATCTTGTATGTGCCAATGTCGACGGTTATTCTTGGTCATTCTTAGAAGCAGGTCTTCATCACTGAATGTAACTCCTAAGAAATTCTTTGAGCTGTGTGCCTCTTCTTCAACAGTGGTCAGCTTGAGCTAAGCATATCTCTCGATCAAAGAGAGCCTTGACTAGAGATTCCCTCATCTCTTTGGATAAGACAAGGGCATCATATATGCTTAACTTAGCTGACAACTTTCTAAGATGTGCTAGGACATTATAATCAACCTTGACTAGGTCCCCCATAAGCATATCCATAGGTGGAGTATCCTATGGAGGGGCTTTCTGCTCACTTGAACCAATGACTTGTTTACCCTTTTGAAGAGGTGCTACCCTAGGAGGTAGAAATTTGCCACTGCATAGGTTGACTTTAGTGACTTCTTGGAATGATGAACTTGTGGAAAGTTCTACCTTCTCATCAAGTATACCTACAACTTTTACTATGGGATCCTTAAATTCAGATGACTCTAAGTCAATCTCAAGAGGTGAACCCGATTGATTGAGAAAAGAAAAGTTCAATTCTGAAATAGAAGAGAGTGGATCGAAATGACTAGAGCTATCATTATTATTTTTTAGACACAGAGAGTTTTCAAGAGGAATAAAATCTAAAGTATCATAAGTGGACAAGATGTAAGTGAAAGTTTTTTTCATTGATTTATTTTTAGGTGGTAGAACATGATAGAAATCTAATAAAGTAAGTGGGGTAAGAGATTTAATGCCCTTATCCGCTGATACAATGCTACTACTGGCAGAAGAGGAGCTAGTGGAAGTAGTAGGCACGTGGATGGAGTCTTTGGTGGTGGTTGTCTTGAACTATCTTGGCGGTAAGGGTACACTTCTTGCTGGGCTATCACCTTTTTCAAATTGCCTTTGGCAACTTGCAAACCTTCCTTAGTGTTGGAGGTTTGAGCTACCTCAGGCACCTGTAGGGAGAGTTTCTCAATTTTAGAAACTTCTTTTTTAGAGGTTTGGGGTATAGACCTTCTTTTGAGAGAATGTTTTATTCCCAAGATTATCTAAAGTTGTTTATAACTTACTTCAAGACAATCCTTAAATATAATACAATCCTCTAAGACATGACTAATCATGCAGTGGAAGGGGCAATAGTTAAGATCATTACTCTTGCCCACATCTTCCAGCCTCTTGGGCTATGGTAGCTGAAAGTCGGGTTTCTTTAAGAGATTCTTAAAGATTTTTCTAACTACCTCCCTCTTGAATAAATATGGGTTATTCAATCTATTTGTAAGAGTAGGTAGGTATAGCTACCGTGTGTGTGTGTGTGTGTGTGTTGGGGTAGGAATGAATGTTTTTGTTGGGTAGGCTGCTGATGTGGAGGGAATGGCCATTATGGCGACTGCGGCGGTTGATATGATGATCGAGGTGGTGGCAGAAGAGGTGGCAAAGGAGGTTGCTGAGCTTGAGACCTCTCATACTAGACTCTGGTTGGCTACTTCTCTTTATCCACTGACACAACTATCCCTGGCTAACTGTTTGGCTTTTTCTTGTAGGCTAGCCGCCTTGTTAATTAGATTCTCAAATGTTCGGATGGTAAAGCCCTTAAGCATGAATGTGACCAGGCCATGAATATTCTTGAGAAAAATCTCAATGGCGTGTTGTTTGGATAGCTACGGCTCGCATTTCATGCTCAAGTTGTGCCACCTAAGAATATAATGATCAAGGGACTTGTGTCGCTACAACAAGATCGCCTACAATCACTCTTTGATGAGCTCCAGTAAACGTCTTGATGAAGAAGTGCTTCAAATCAGCAAAAGTTCCTATCGAACCATTGGGCAGTTTGGCTTACCAATTAAATGTAACCCCTGCTAGGCTGCTAACAAAAACTCTGAACAATAATGCATCACTACCACCGACATTGCAGTAATCGGCTCTAAAATGTGCAATATGCTGACACAGGTTCCCACAGGCATAAAAAATTTTGAGGAAAGGTGGTACAAAATACTTAGGGTTTTGAACTACATCAAATTCCTCTAGGTATTATCTACCTTTTAGAATAGATGAGCTCCCCAAGCTTGTGCCATTGCTTCCTTCAGTTGCTGCTCTACAATGTGCTTGATATCCTTCTCATGCATAGAGGTGCCATCTGTAACCTTCCTATGTAGGCTACTAGTGTAATCCTCTGCGTGAGTATTTCTATGATGCTCTAGGGTATGTGCCAACTCTGGATGGTCGGTTATCATGGGAGAGGGATGTGAAATTGTCTGAGTTCTGCAATGCTACAACTACTGCCATCAACTCCTCAATCTTCTTCCCCATTTTGTCAACATGATCATCCCTCTATTTGAGCTAGTGGAGGAGGTTCTGAGTCAAGTGAGAAGTGTCACCCTCCTTGAGCACAACACCTTTTTAGCTGGTCTGATCTCGCTATAAGGATCCCCGAGTGTCAACAATGTGGACCTCAGATGTATCATCCAACATGTCATCCTTGTTGGGATCAAAGCCGATCCTATCCTCATTCTGATCAGAGCAGTCACTCCTGAAAACCAGTCTCTTCTTGGCAAAGTAATCAGCTAATATGTCATCTAGTGACCAATATACTATGCACAGGTGGGACAAATACCCGATTTTGCAGTGCTCTCACTGAATGCAACCGACCGCCTACTATCGATACTTCCTTGTTGAAAGGATTGACTGTCATGGGGGCCTTGTCTATGTCAACTCCCCTATCTATCTATGTATGCTATGGTGGAGGTGGTGCGACAATGACACTCTTGGGTCGCCACTCCTTTCTGACCACAACTGAGGTTGGGGATTGAGCAGGGGAGCTCAATCTCACCTCAACAGGTGGAATGAATGGAGCAGGATCCTTGGGCCATAGCTGGATCACCAGAGGGAAAGGTCTCTCCCTGGATGGGGGCTTCTGAACTTTGGTGGGAGTGGTAGATGCTGCGAGCTGAACTAGTGATGGTGGACGGTGAGGGGAGCGGTGAGATGGAAACACCGTCTACCTCTCAACCGAGGATCTCTATCTATGGTGGGTTGCGTCTATAAGAACAACCCTTCCTGAATGATCGGTCATGACTGGTCAATGATTAGAGAAATCCATCATGGCAAAGGCACTACACAAATACCTTCATCACTCCTCACCCCTACTAGCTACTCAAGCTCTCTCTCTCTCTCTCTCTCTCTCTCTCTCTCTCTGTGGATCTGACCCATAACACTCTTAGGGGTCATGGATCATAAATTGAATAAGGTATTGGACTCTGAGTGTCCGTATGCTTTGCTGACCTAGCATAGAACAGTCCTAAGTTTAGTGTAGGGCCTTCTATGCTCTCTAGCTAGTGTCTCATGGTATGCTGGTGGTGGAGGAGAAGCAACAATCCTTCGGTAATCCTCCTCTCTGTTTGAAGTCGAGAGGGGGTGGAACATACTGCCACTCAAAAGTAGAGAAGTCTCATGGGGAGAACCTTCCTGAGCTACATGGGAAGCAGCATCAAGCTCTCTGGTTGCTTGTTCCTAACCCCGCTTAATCTTATGACTTTTATTACGACACTTGGTGCGAGTGACCAAGGCAGAGCTGGAGCTGGCACCTACCTTAAAAGTGGATGAGATTATCTCAAAAGCTAAGATAGCCTTCCTTTTCAAGGTGACCAATGAGGAGATAACAGCTATCGCTAGAGCTATGGCAGGGGAGAATGAACGGACATGTGCTGAAACTGATACTGAATGGGGTGTGGGAACCACTGCGGCCTTCCTCATCAATGAGAAAAACTTAGAGTCAGATGGGATATCCAAGCGGATAAGTGGTGTTTATCCTGCTACCTCCTCCCTATTAATGGTTGTGAGGACTTCCCCCTCATAAGTAATAGAGATCCCTTCAAATCCATGGCCAAATTTGATCAGGTTAGCGGCATCAGTCATGGTGAGATTGGCCTGATCCAAGGCCAAGTATACAGTGTAAGGGAAAGAAAGAATGAACTTGCTAGGAGCCATGATCACTGCACTGATTGGAAGCTGGACTGACTGACTATGCTGAAATCACTACATTTGTTGAAATATAATTGAGTCAGACTCTTGCCTTGATGTCTGCCTTTCAATCAATGACTTCTATATTTAATTTGACATTTGAACCCTCACTTAACAAATTTAGGTATGCTAAGTGGGGTTTATTGAATTTTGGAGAGATTTTTGATATTAGAGGAGAGACTTTGCCATATGATTTTGATTTAAAACCCATACTCAACCAATTTAAGTAGGTTGGGTGGGGTACGAATATTTGGAGAGACTTTTGAAGATATTTGTGTTATGTATCTTGTTTGAAAATTTTGATTCGAAAGAATCTTTACTTAGCAAATTTTGGTATGCTAAGAAGAGGTTTTGATTATATGTTTGAGGATTTTATGAAAGTATCTTTGCCTGTGATGATTTGTTATGTGTGTGATATATGTTGATCTGAAAATGGAGCTTCTTACTTAACAAATTTGGTATGTTAAGTTGAGGCCAAGTGTGTTTGATATGTGTTTGAAAATGAGGCTTTCACTTAACAAATTTAGTATGTATGGTGGGAGCCAATTGTGATTATGATTTGTGTTTTGAAAATGAGACTGTTAACCTCACTTTTGGAGTAAGCTCTCAAATTTCTCATCATTGATCTAAGACTCTTATAGACACTAAGAGTTCCTTAATCTTAAGACACTTCTAGTGATTAGGTGAACACTTAACCTGACCCTAGAGATTTAGAAGAGTTAGCCATAAGAATAGGTTCTGCCTTAGGTATTTAAGAGGACTTGTCTACCCTATTGCCTAAACCCAATCCTTCCTTCCTTCTTTCAATCCAAACCTCAAATTCAAATCCAAATTCCAAAATCAAATCCAACTATCAAATTATTGAAACCCATGATTAAATTTAAACTCCTAATCCCTTCCTAAGCCCTTCGATTTTATCTTATGGACTTAGCCTTAGAAAAATTCAAATCCACCCCAATTCAATTAATTTTCTCAATTATCAAATTCAATCTTAAATCAAATTCAAATTCAAATTCTAAAAGCAAATCCAACTATTAAATTATTGAAGTCCATGATTAGATCCAAACTCCAAAATCTCTTCCTAAGTTATATAAACCACCTTCATATGCTTAGCCAAACCAAATTAGGTTGATTTCTTCATAAACCAATCATTTATTCATTTATATTCATAAATATAAATAAAATCCAAGTTTAAATCATTCAAATCAAATCAAAATAAATCAAACCAAATTAAGACCCTTCTTAAGCCATAGGGACCCACTTCCATAAGCTTAATAAAATCTTGATCCAAATCAACCTGAGCTAGATTGATTTCTTTATAAATCAACTATTTCTTCATTTATATTTACAAATTTAAATTAAATCACCCTATAATGACCAAAAATAAATCAAATCAATTCCCAAGTCAATCCCTTTTGACTACATCCCTAAATTTGGTCAAATTTGCTTCCAAATCACTCCAAACTCGAAGTGATTTTCTCATAATCCATTTATATCTTCATTTATATCTGTAAATATAAATAAAATATAAATTTCAAATGACTAAAAATAAATCAAATCAAATTAATTCTCAAGTCAAGCCTTTTTGACCTACATCCTTAGATTTGGTTAAATTTGCTCCCAAATCACTCCAAACTCAAAGTGATTTTCTCATAACCCGCACTTGAGCCAAACCAAGCCTAATTGGTCATTTGACCCAAGTTGATCGAAATTGCCCTAAAAAGCCAAAATGGGTCAAATTATGATTTGATCCAAATTGATTGCAACCAATGGCTCAAGTTCATTCCAAATCTCTTATTGAACTTAACCAAAGCCATAATGGAGCCCAAGTTGACCAATTGGTTAACTTGACCCAACCTTGCCCAAATTGACCTAAAAGGTCAAATTGCCAAAATCCAAATTAAACCAAACCAAATCCTACTATTACTTTCAATCAACCTATTGAACTTTACTCAACACCTAACCCAACCTAATTTGGTCAAATTGGTCAAATTGATCAACTTGAACAATTTGACCCTTTTGAATCCAAATGAGCCAAATCCAAACCTAGGCCAAACTAATACAAATTAATTAAACCAAAATATCCCAAATCATCATTTGAACCTAGCCCAAGCCTTGGTTTGACCCAATTTAACCAATTGGTCAACCCAACCCATCCTAACCCAAATGAACCCATTTTGACAAAATGAATTAAAATCACTCCAAACCAACTCATGGGACCCTAGGTCTTGGTCAAACCCAACCCAAACATGTCCTAATTCATTCATAAATTAGCCCAAATCCATAATGTGCGCCACTAATTAGATTAACCATTGAACAAACCATCTTTCCATTGGATCTTCATGCTAATAAGCAAAGTTGACTTCCCCATCACCATGGTAGCATCCAAGCACTCAGGTGAGGCTCCACCTGACCCACCTAGCTCACCTAACCCACCCTAGGTTGGCCAATGACCAATGGGAGTTCAACTCATCCTCACTCAAGCCAAACTGAGCACCCCATCGACAAACCAAAAGAAAACTTTGCACACCAGCCTTAGAGGTTCATCCCATGGCTCCTTCCACTCAAGTCAAGCCACGTGGAGTTGGACATGACCTCTCCAGTGCCCTATCAGCTGAAACAAGCCAACCCATCTAGTCCATTCTTCACGCACATTTTCTGGCCAGTACTCTCCTAATTAGAGGGGAAAAGGGGTCATTCAGCATCATGTGAGTCCCCAAGCCAATTCTGAAACCCCTCATAGCGATTCCAAGCTTTCCTGAAGCCTCCCTCAATCAGATTTCCTCTCTATGTAAGAAACCAAAAAATAGTGCAGCCTTCCTTCGATCAATACTCCTCCTCCCCTTAATCAAACTTTAATTCCTTGCACTCACACCATCCTCGTACTCCGTCAAAGCCAATCGAATCATCTCTAAGCCTTCCCGAGCATCGGAGATCGGAGTTCAATCAGAGCTGAAGCCTTTACATGCGTGGATTGGTCGACCGAGTACTCTACCCCAAATCAAGCTCAAAGCTTTTCAACAGGGCATTGCCTCAACTAGGCAAAGCTACCTCCGTCGATCCCACCGCTGGACATTAGCTCTAGTGAGGTAATTTTATAAACCGAGCCTTGTATGGATAATAGATTGGTCTTTTGTAAAGTAAATTCAAACATCATGCATTTTTTACCATTAGGTGTGTGCGCCTCCCCTCCCTGAAGGTGTGGGATCGATTTAGAGGCAAGCTGAGCTCGAGTGAGCTCAAATTAAAAGGGGAAAGATGGATGACATCCGTCTTTCATCAGTCGTGAACAGGATAGATCATGAGCCTTCCATTCCGGGTGATCCGAATGAACGTCTCTGATTAGATCCCTTGATTCTCTTCCTAAAGCTGGATCGATCGTTAGATCTTGGTCGAATGGTCAATAGTTGTCGCCGTAATGAGTGACGAGATGTGATAATTTAAATTGCCACTCCCATCATGCCACGTGGAAAGCGCGATGCATCAACTGCCATGTGGCCTGATGGGATTAAAGCTTTAATTAAGCATAATTAATTCATTTTTAAGGTTTAAACTTCTAAAAATCATAACTAATCCTAAAAAAATCCAAAAAAAATACAAACTTGGGCTCAATTTAAAGATATTTCATAGTAGAATCTACGAAATTATTATTAATTGATTTTGAATAGTGATTTTATATTGATTAAGGTTTAATGGAAAATATAATTAGACTAATTATTCCTTAATTAATCACCCAATTAATCTCTAACTTTCCATGGACGTTTAGGGGGATGACCTCTACCTCTTTTATTTTTCTCGAATTTTATTGATTGCTTAATTAGGAAAATCAGTTGATTAAGCCTTAATCATTTTATTAATTTAATTAGTGATAATTAGTGAATGAACAGTGGTTTAATTAATTATTTAAGCCTAATTACCTCTATTGGAGAGTAAGGAGCTTAGGGAATGTGATTGGGATACTTTTTCTATTTAATTTCCTAAGTTTTCTTTGCTCTTTGGAATTTGATTAGTTAATGATCTATGAGGTAATTAATTGCTTAATGAATTAATTAATCTCCAAGATAAAAATCAAAGCTTAAATGATCAAATATGGGACTTAGGGATTGAGATCAAGACCTATTTATTGATCTCTTTTCTTAGGATAGTTTCATTTCATTAATTGAACATGCTTAATCAAATGGATTAATAAGCTTAATCAACTTAATTAAAATCCATTCATTCACATCTAAGTAACTTTAATTAATCTTGGGTAGCTCTTTGGGTGTTCAATAATGTGAAGTGAGAGATAATAAAATTATGGTTAGCTCACCTGTGTGAGAAAACTATACAAGTAGTTAAGTGAGATCCCTTAAGCCTAATTAACTATTAATCATGAGCCAATTGCATTAGAAACCTTTCATTTCTTAGGGGCATTGCAAATTTACTTTTCATGTGGTTTCATATCATATTGGCTCATTATTTTAGTTAATTAACTTAAGGTGATGTAGGTAAGGGTTAATAATTCACTTAATTCATACCTTAACCTAATTAAAATATAAAATTGACCTAAATATTATTCATTAAACCAAATTAACTCACACATGGGAAATGAGATTAGGATTAGCAAACCTCTTTCACATTTTCTAAATCAAATCAAACTCAAAATTAAAAATATCATTAAAGAACTTTGGTTTATTTTAAATATCCTTATTTAGTATGATTGTCCTTAAGAATTAATTGGAATGAATTAGATCATGTGTTTATGTTCCTTTATTTCTTTCCAATCATGTTAAATGTTGTTTTCTATTTATAATAATGCATTCATTTCTTTTAAATTTAACTAAATAACTTGGTTTCTTTTATGTCAAATTGCATGTGTTGATTTAAATTAAAAATAGGTATGGCTATTATTACTATTAAATCAAAAGTTATTTTCAAAAGCCCATAAATCAATTATAATATATGGAGTAATGTTAATTACAAGTATCTATAAGCATGCATGTGTTCATAATTTAAGATATGTAATATGAAGCTCTCTTTCCTTAACTTATATTTGCATTGGATTTATAAATGTATAGTTCATTTGAAAAGAACACAACATTTACCTAAATCTATCCTATGTTTCTCCATGATAAGACTTAGGAAGAATTTCATATCACATATGTAAATCATATAATCAAATAAAATATGACTTCTTGCATGACTTCTCATTCTTATGGTTCTTTTAGTACATTCATATGTATATAAGAAAAGTGGTATATTAGTCTGGACATCTCGGGGCTGCGAGGCTTGATGTTGCCCCAAGTAGGTCTTATACCTTACGCCCCTATTGTAGAATAATAGCACTATACCTACTTAAAACTCATATACATATGTATGTATGATATGCCCATTGAATAAGAATCATAAATCAAATACAACTTTTGCATGGGTTTCCCTATTCTTATAATTTCATATACATCCATATGTATATAAGAAAAGTTGTATATTAGTCTGGGCATCCTGGGGCTGCGAGGCTTTAAGTAGCCCCAAGTAGGTCTTATACCTTACACCCCTAGTGTAGAACAATGACGATGTACTCACTTAAAACTTTTATATATATGAATGTGTACTTAGATAATAGATGCAAATCCCTTTTTATATAAAAAAAGAAAGACATGTATTCATAATTCAATCAAATGAAATATTTAAATTCCAAATACACTTGTTTGCATTCATCATTTAAGTGTGCTAAGACATGCATTGTATGTATAGGTATGCTTAGGATTTAATCATATGCATGATATACATAATGGAAAGAAATGAATAAACATGTGTTATATGATAGTAATTCATTCTAATTAATCTTAAGATGCCTTTCTTATTGAATAAGGTCATTTAGAGTGAATCAAAACTTAGGGTTAATTAAAACATATAATAAGCCATTCACTAAAGGGAATTGATTAACTTACTTTAGAAATGACTTCAGGTAGGGATGAAAGAGAGGTCCCCTCTCTTTCTTCTCTTTATAACACTTAGTTGTTAAGTATAAGTCATATGAAACAAAAGAAAATACTAAGTAAAATCTTTAAATCAATTAAATTTTTTAAAGAGAAATCAACCTTTTATAAATTAAATCTTTCACACTTAACAAAATTAGAACTCTAAAGCTAGTTAGGACATACTACACAAGCCTTAATGCACACATATTAGATTAAGTCACCACTTCTAGCTTTATGTTAGGGTGGTGTATGATTTGATGTATGCTTGTTTTGTGATTAATTATTGTAGACTGGATGTTAGGGTGTGTGTGTGCGTAGTCTAGATGTTAGGCTGATATTAGCCTATTCATATTTTCTATAGGGGGTTGTGCTTAAGGGGTCACTGTAATAAAAAATATAAATATTTTTTTATTGTTCGGGTTGCTTAGCCCCTAAGCATAATCCAAGTTAGAACAAGTGGGCTTGGTTACCCATGTGCGGAGTGCTATGTCCAAATTATTCATATAACTTCTTGGGTTGTATGGTGTGTTTAACTAACATTTATTTTGTAGGTATAGATAGATTTACTTTCCTTCTTTTAATATAATTTTGCATTAGGATTAGGATAAGTGTTACAGGGGATTAGGATGAGCATTGGTTACAAGAACAAGTCTTATGTACCATGTGAAGCCTTTGTAGTAAGCACATCTAAATCAAGTCAAAGGAGTACGGAGAATGAAGAATGAAGACCCCCATAACATTCATCATTTGTAATTATAACTATTCCCTTATAATCAGGGTTGTATAAGGATAGAGCTCGACTACCCATATTTCTTTTTGGGTTGTATGACGGTACCCGATTGCATCAGCCTCTTATTCTTTTGCGATAGCTTTATAAAATTATTAGATATTTTGTTTATCTTGTGCATTAGAAAAATCATATATTTTCATAGTTTATTTATGATTGGTGATTGTTGTATGGCTTGGATGTGATTAAGCTCCTAGGATAAAAAAAATTAATTTTTCTTTTACCCAAACTAATAACTCATAACTAGATTTCCTAAATATAACTCATAACCTCACATAAAAGCCTAGACATTAAATCAAGATAATAAAATTTTTAACAAACCCTTAGCTGGATGATTGTATATTTAGTATCATGCATATCATGTTATTTCACTCTTGCTAAGAGTGGGTTTCCATTTTTGCCAGATAGTAAGGGCTTAACTTTTGAGAGCCTATAATGGAAGAACACCTCTTTCTCTTTTGATTTAGCCCATAATCAATTTCATCATGCATTTAGGTATATAAAATCCTATAGCCCATGTCAAAATAAAGAGTCCAAAATCAAATAAAATATGATAAGATTTGCATTAGATTAAGCTATTTTTCATTCACGCCCTAGTCTCTAAGGGAGTGGGTTTAAAGACTTAGTTTTTTTCTTAAATAATAACAACCTAGCCATCTTGCAAAAGCATAAGACTTGCCTACATGGATTTGAAGCATAGGAGGAGTTAGCTAGCTACCACTCCATGTGGTAATAAGTCTAGCAGTCAGGTGGTTTGCTCTCTCTTGTGAAGGTAAATCATATACCCACTTTCACCTTAGATTTAGATCATGCTTTAGCCTTCGCAAAAGCTCCCTACATTTAATATCTGAGGTTGTCATTTCCCTTTAGGCTACAAGCATAAATCATCACCTCTTAGGCATCCTAACAATCTCGTGTTGTTAGAGTATAAGTCCTAGCTTTATAATGAAATATCAATTCAAACATAAAAATCTCTTCAATTTCAAAAATATAAAACCCAACCATAGGATAGATTGGAGTGTTCACTATGCTTCCTAGTATCATGAGCACTCCCTACTCATCTCCTTTGGCTTCGATAATAACTCTCTGATTTTGATCCATCCCACTTGATTTTCTAAAATATAACCAATTTATTGATAGTCCTATCTTTGAATTCTTTGGAGACAACAATCGCCTACTTTAATCGAGAGTACTCTTAATGGATTCACTTTCCTTAAGATGTAATTAACTATGGGGGCTTGCCCCTATAGGAAACTTTAGAACCTGGTTTAAATAAATCCTACTTTATTCATCCATGTAAAGTAGGGGAAAAATCTTTAGTATATTTGAAGACCCATCATGCCTTAAGAGTCCTTATTAAGTGATTAAGTCCATTGTATGGTAGTGATTTCTATCTTTCGAGATAGTGAACTATTCTTCAATGTTGTACCCGATCACCTTAATAAGTATACCCTCAGATCTGCATGGTGTCCCCCCCTCCCTTCTTCATATACAAACCCAAACCAAAACACCAAAAATAAATACCACAAATTTTTTTGGCAACTCCTTTAGGGATGGTTCTTCTCTTCATCTCTTGTAGACTATTGTTATCTCCAAGCATTGATAGTGGACTTGCATTTTATGTGAGTCCAATACTATCTTTCCTTCCATTGACACTTAGCTTATTTCATTCTTAAGCAAAGTTAGCCAACATCATTTAGGTTTTAGGACCTTACTCTGTGTAGGTCTTGAAACCTTTATTGGGCTCCCCAATAGTTGAAAAACAAAATTTATCAATGACGGGATAGATAACAAAGATTTTGAACCACCTTACCACTACCTTGGTGATGCAAGATTCATCCTATATTTAATGAAACAAACTCTTTTGCAAAATACCACTTTCCTAAAGCACTTTTCACAAAACTCACATAAGCAAACCCCATTTAACTATCCCTATGATTGCTACAAGGAGGTTCTTTTCAAAAGTACATTTTTGAAAATAACCATATTCATTCAACATACCCAAAATTGTTGAATGAGGATTCTATTTTCAATTAAAATTATAGCATAAAATTGAAACTTCACTTAACATATTTCACATATATTAGAGTTAGAGTTTCCTTCTTTTCAAAAGCACATTTTTGAAAATAACTATATTCATTCAACATACCCAAAATTGTTGAATGAGAATTCTATTTTTAAATAAAATCATAGCATAAAATTAAAACTTCACTTAACATATTTCACATATGTTAGAGTTGGAGTTTCTAGCTTTTCAAAAAACACATTTTTTTTTGAAAATAACCATATTCATTCAACATACTCAAAATTGTTGAATGAGGATTCTATTTTCAAATAAAATCATAGCATAAAATTGAAACTTCACTTAACATTTTTCACATATGTTAGAGTTGGAGTTTCCATCTTTTTAAAAGCACATCCTTGAAAATGACCATGCCCATTCAACATACTCAAAATTATTGAATGAGGAATCCATTTCCAAATAAAATCATAGAAAAAAATTAAAACTTCACCTAACATATTTCACATGTGTTAGAATTGAAGCTTCCCTCTTTTCTAGAGTAAATCATGCCATATTTGATTCCCACTTAACATACTGAATTTGTTAAGTGAGAATCTCTTTTTTAAATCAAACATAAATTTGGATTTCACTTAACATATCTAATTTGTTAACTGAGAGTCTCATTTTCAAGATATGAATTTGACTTTCACTTAACACATTAAATTTGTTAAGTCAGGGTCTCATTTTCAAAACACATATTTGGCTTTCATTTAACATATCCAATTTGTTAAGTGATGGCCTCAATCTCAAAACATACATTTGGCTTTCACTTAGCATACCCAATTTGGTAAATGAGAGTCTCATCTTTAAAGTATATATTTGGTTCTACTTAACATACCAAATTTGTTAAGTAAGAATTGCATAATCATGCCATATTTGATTCTCACTTTACATACCAAATTTGTTAAGTGAGAATCCCATTCTCAAATCATATTACTCTTTGATTTCAACTTAACATACCAATTTTTTAAGTGGGAGTCCCATTTTTAAACATATATCATTCACACTTGGCCTTCACTTAACATACCAAATTTGTTAAGTGGGAGTCCCATTTTCAAAGAAAAGTAATTTTATCTCACAATCACATTTGGATTTCACCTAACATATCAAATTTGTTAAAGTGAAAGTCTAATTTTCAAACACAAATCAAACACACGTGGCCTCTACTTAACATACCAAATTTATTAAGTAAGAATCCTTGTTTCCATACCAACATATTACACAATCATACATCACAAGCAAAAGATATCTCATAAAACTTTTCAAACACACAATCACAAACTCTTCTTAGCATACTCAAATTTGCTAAGTAGAGGTTCTTTAAAATCATCAATATTTTCAAACAAGATACACAAAATATAAATATCTCCAAAAATCTCTCCTCAAATTTATGAACCCCACCCAACCTACCTAAATTGGTTGAGTATGGGTTTTAAAATCAAAATCAAATGGCAAAGACTCTCCTCAATTTCAAAATCGCTCCAATGAACCCCACTTAAAATATTAAAATGGTTGAGTGTTGGTTCAAAGCTCCAAATCTATATTAATCTCTTGGGACAAGTATTAAAGTAGAAATCTGACTCAAGTTGCATTTCAACACATACGAGAACATGGACCTCAGTCTTTATTTTCACAGTCAGTACACATGGCCTCCCAGAAGTTATCTTTACCTTTCTGTTTGGGATGGATTTGACCTTAGATCGGCCTCCACGAGGCGACTCCACCACTTGGTTTTCTTGTTAGGAATGAGGAGCACATGTTATATGAGGCGACCCTCTCTCATTAGGATGAGGTGGGCAGGTTAGTCATCGCATTGACATGCCCTTGATTCTAAGTACCCTCCATTAAGAGGGAAGGCCAGTGGTTACTCATTGATGATAGTTTCAACACCTCCATTGTCCCTACCATTGCTCCAGCGAGAGCTACTACCTCCTTGTTGGTCACCCTGAAGGGGAAGGCTATCTTAGTATCTGAATAGTCTCCTCCACTTTCGAGGTAGGTACTAGTTCTCGCTCTGCCTTGCTCATTTGTACTCAATGCCAAAATAAAAATTAAAAGATTATGTTGGAGCATGAGCGAGTAGCCAGAGAGTTTGAGGGTGCATCCCATGTAGTCGAGGAGAGTTCTCCCCGTGAGGTCTCTCCACTTTTGACTAGCAACAAGTTCCACCCCCTCTTAGCCTTAGACGGGGAGAAAGATTACTGGAGGATTGCTGCTTTTTCTCCACCATCAATATACTATAAGAAACTGGATAGGGAGCACAGAAGGCCCTATGTAAGACTTCGCACCACTCTCTTCGTATGTAGAGATCTCCTATTGAGGGGCAGTAGGTGTTGCCTTCACACCGCTCTCCTCGTTGTCCACCATCACCCATACAACTCACAACATCCACTACTTCTTGAGGATTCAGTCGAGGTCCACATGGTCGATGCTAGGGGCTCCCTCCACAGAAATTGGCCTAGTCAAGAAGGTATTGCAGTTGAAGAGGATGATGTCAAACTCCTCAGCCTTAGGCAGAGATGCTCATATTGACAAGAAGAGGAAAAAGATTGAGGAGTTGATGGCAGTATTTTGAACATTGCATAATCCATCCTTGGTTTCACAGTCTTCTCCCATAATGACCGATAGAGCAAAGTTGGCACACACTTCAGATCATCCTAGATGTATTCCTACAGAGAAATAGTGGTAGCTTGCATAGGAAGGTGGTGGATAGCACCTTCATGCATGAGAAAGATATTAAAAATATGATGGAATAGTAGGTGAGGGATGCATTGGCATAAGCCTGAGGTGGCTCATTTGTTCCAAAGGGTAGACCCTACCTGGAGGAATTTGATATTGTCCAATATCCTAAGGGTTTTGTGCATCCTTCCTGCAGTGGGAACCCCTGCCAGCATATTGCACACTTCAGAGCCGGCTGTTGCAAGTAGCGATGCCCTTCTTTTCAGATTGTTCATCAACAGTCTAGCAGGTGTTGCATTTGATTGGTATGTCGAACTGGCCAACAATTTGACAAGAAAATTTATTGAGTTTGAGCACCTCTTCATCAAGAGGTTTACTGGAGCTCAACAAAGGGTTACTGTAGGCGACCTCAGTTTAACCAAGCAAAACCCAAATGAGTCCCTTATTGATTACATTCTCAGGTGGAAAAACTTGAGTATGAAATACAAATCACAACTGTCTAAACAAGACACCATTGAGATTCTCTTAAAAAATATCCATGGCCCGGTCGCTTTCATGCATAAAGGGTTTATAATCAAAACCTTCAAGAAGCTAATCAACAAGGAGGCTAGTCTACAAGGGAAGCCAAACATTTACCTTTCTAGGACCAGTCAGCCAAACCCAAACCTCAAAAGGCATTTGAGAAGAAGTCAGGGGCAGTCACAATAATTGATAAGGGAAATCAGTCAGGTATGGTTCAGTCAGACATGCCTCGAGCTTAGCAACCTCCTTTACCGCGTCCCCTGCCACCACCTCGGCCGTCATTCTATCCACCTTAGTTGCCACAGAGGCCTCCATCGTCACCTCCTCAGTAGTATTCTCATCAACATCATCAGTATCAATATTTCTATCCACCACCAAGTATCTATCATTTACCCACTCTTGTTGATAAATTGAATATACCTTATTCATTCAAGAGGGAGGTAGTCAGGAAGATATTTAAGAATCTCTTAAAGAAGCCTGATTTCCAGTTACTATAGCCTAGGATGCCAGAGGAAGAAGGAAAGAGTCATAATCCAAACTATTGCCCCTACCATAACATGCTAGGACTGTTGACCTCATTTTTAGGATGAGCTCTCAACCCCTCCATTTTATACACAAAACTTCTCTTAGACTTTAAGAGTTCCGTAGTCTTAAGACACATCTAGTGATTAGGTGGACACTCAACCCAGAGACTAGAGACTATGCCATAGGAATAGGTCGTGCCTTAGGGGTGTTAAAAATATTTGTCTATCCGTTAGCTTGAACCAAATTCCTCAATTCCTCTCTTCAAGTCAAAACTCCAAATCAAATCAACATCAAAACTTAAATCAATTCCAACTTAATTGATTTTCTCAAACTCAAATCAATTCCAAATGATTGAAGCTTATGATTGAAATTCCAAGTTAAAAAATATTTCCTAAGTCCTTTGATCCCTCTTATGGACTTAGCCTAAATCAAATATAAATCAATTCAAATTCAAAAAATTTTCTCATAACCCATTTATATTATCATTTATATTCACATATATAAATGAAATATAAATTCAAATCAATCAAACCAAATTCAAAATTCAAATCCAAATAAAAAATCTTTCCAAAGTCACTTTGATTCGATCTGATGGACTTAGCCTAAATCAAATCTAAATCAATTAAAATTCAAAGAATTTTCTCATAACCCATTTATATTCTCATTTATATTCACAAACATAAATAAAATATAAATTCAAATATCCAAAAAACAATTCAAAACTCAAACTCAAATTCAACCTAAGCCTTTCAAGTTAAATTCTTGAACTTAGCCAAATCAAATTTAAATCAAGCCAAACCCTTAATTTTTATTCATGATTCAATCAATCCTTCAATCATGAATCCAAATATAAATAGAAACTTTAATCATCAAACCAAAACTAAATTCAAAAATTGAACCCAAGTCAAACTCATGTTCACCCCTTTGAACTTGAAGTTGTCAAATGAATCGATACCCATTTCACTCCAAATTACTTGCAAATGGATTTATATTTCAATCGTAAGTCCATATGTGAGTTCAATCAAACTCAAATCAAGCTTTGACAAAACCATTTGACCTACTTAAGCTCACTTGACCCAAAGTGACCTAAAGTACCCTTTCTTAGCCAAATTTTAATCGTACCCAAATTAGATTGAACTAAGCCCAACTAACCTCCCATTGTGAGCAACAATCATCATAAGATGATCAATCACTCAAATTGGGTCAATCCAAGTCAAACCTAAGGGTTGACCAAGTCAACACTTAGCCAAAATGGAACCTAAACTAGCCAAAATCCACCATAGGCCAAATTGATTGAAACCATTAATCAAAACTCATTCATGATTAATGTTTGAGCTTGACGAAATTATCATTTGAGCCTAACCTAGCCCAATTGGCCACTTGACCCAAGTTGACCTAACTTGACCTAAAATATCAAAATGTGTCAAAACTTGATCTAAGCTAAATTGATTGAAAGTAATGGGTCAAGTTCAGTCCAAGTCACTTGTTGAACTTGACCAAAGCCCCAATTAGCCAATTAGATCCAACCTAGCCCAATTGACCTTGAACCCAAATTGACCTAAAAGGTCAAATTGGGCCAAATCTAAATATAAACCAAATTGATTGAAAACAAAGATATCAATCCATTTCAAATGATCAACCAAACATAAACTAACCATGACTTAACCAAAATAGGTCAAATGGGTCAAATTGGTCAACTTGACTCATTTGACCTAAATGAAATCAAATGAACCAAATCAAAATATAAACCAAATTGAACCATACCAAGTTACCAAAACATTTCAAATAATCATATGAACTTGACCTAACCCTTGGAGCAATTGGTCAACTTGACTGAAGTTCCCATTTTGACCTAAATGGGTCAACAAAAGCCAAATCATATCAAACCAACTCCAAATTCATTGAAACTTGGCCCAACCCATTTTTCAATCATACCAAACATATTGAAATTGAAATCCAAGCCAAATGACCATTTTACCCCTAAGCCATAGGGTAACGTAAAACCAAAACCACTTGGAATTTGGTCAATTCCTTTTCATGGACACTTGGAATCCTCTTAAGTGGACCAAATGGTCACTAATGGACATGGTGCACATGACCCAATGGGTTTGGGTCAGTTCAACCCAACCAAAGGCTAAAACTGACCACCCCCATGGACATGAGCACTTGGGAATCCTTTCTCTACCTTTTTTTGCACATGGAAAACTTCCCCACTACCTCCTCCAGCCAAAACTAAATGCCATGCCACTCTAAACGACCAAAATAACCCATTGAATAGGGTATATTGGATCAAAATAGAAAAATGAAGCTAGGCCGTCCGATTCACCTAGAGGGAGATATACTCCCCCTAATTTCATTTGAATTCAAGAGACCCGCACTTAATTGAGCTAAGGAAACTCAGAGCAAGCATTTGCAAGTCTCCCCAAGCTTCCTAGATTGAATTTGAATTCTCCATTTTTGGTTTTTCTTAGACTGAAAATAGGGGAGCTCCTCCATTTTTCCAACATAACCAATACCTAAAATCATTCCAATTCCTCCTTTGAGCACCCTCAGAGGGTGTAATCGAACTCATCCCAAGCTTCTTCCAAGCTCCAAAGGCAAGGAAGGTGGTACTTTGATCAAGTCCGAGCCCAATTGAAGGAGAGCTTGGTCCATAGGAAGATCCACTCAACCAAATCACCTCAAATCTTCAACAGTGCTTCATCTCTGCTAGACGAAGCTACCTCAACGGATTTGTGTGTCGATATTAGCCTCCAACGAGGTATGGATCAATACCAAGCTTAAACTAGAGAGTGTGGTCCTTTGTGAAATGAATTTTCATCTCAAGTAAAGCTATCCGTTGAATGTATTCTCCCTTGCATGATGATGGTGTGGGTTGAATTTAAGTTCAATCTGAGTAAAATCAAGCTCGAATCTTGCCCTAAAGGGTAGATGAATGTCCTCTCTCAGAGGGAAACTCAGTGAAGGATCATGAGCCATCCATCTGCTCATTTTGGATGGACAACCATGATCAAGATGCATAGGATCCCCCAATTTCCCCTTTAAGAACAGCAGGCTCGATCTCAACCGTCAAATCTTAGATCGGACGGGTGAGGAGAAAGCGCATAGTCCATCGCTGACGTGATGCTATGATGTGACAACTTAAGTGGCCTCTCCCATTACACCATGTGGAAAGAGAGTGCTGCATCAGCCTCCACATGGTGCTAATGGAATTACTATTTAATTAGAGATTTAATAAATTATCCTTAATGGCTGAATCTTCATAATTGCAAAACTAATTCTAGAAAAATCATAAAAATACAAGGTAAAATGCATTGTAAAGATAATTCAGAGGAGAATATTCCAAAATTATTTCCAATGGGTTTTGAATAGTGCATTTTTCTTAATTAGGGTTTTTTTAAAAAACTTAATAACCCAAATTACTCCCTAATTATCCCACTGATTAATTCCAAACTTCTCATGTACATTTAGGGGGATGAGTTATGCCTCCCCTAATTTTCTTGGGATTTATTGATGGGTTAATTAGGGAGATCAATTAATGAATCATTAATTACTCTCTTTATGTAATTAAGGGTAATTAACATATGAATAGTGGTTTAATCCCTTTATTAAGTTAATTAAGCATTGCTTAAGTAGAGAAGAATTGATTTGGGAAATTTTCCCAAAGCCATTCCCTAAACCCCTTTCCTTCCTTAATCCAAACTTAATTATTTTAAAATCAAAACATTCCAGAACTTTATCAATCCTTCTTGGGTAGGTGCTTAGGTGTTCAATAACCTAAGTAGCTTAAGGAAATCAAAATCCAACCCACATGTGTGGGAAGGGTTATGAAAGTACTTAAATTAAACCCTTTAACTTAATTAATCACTAATTGTGAGCCAATTGCATTAGGCCCTTTCTTTCCTAGGTGCATTGCCCATTTAAATTCCTTGTGTGGTTTTATGTCATATAATTGGCTCATAATTATTTGATTAAGTATGTTAAAGTGGTGTAGGTAAGGGATAATTAATGCACTTAATTTACACCTTAACCTAACAAAAGCATAAAATTGATCTAATAATCTAAAAAATAAACTAAAGCATCATACACATGTGGGAATGGGTTAGGACCAGCAAACTTTATCACATTTCTCAAATTAAAATCAAACTCAAAACAAAACAAAAATCTCTTTAAAACAAATTTGATTTGCTTTAAATAATTCTATTTCATAAGATTGTTTTTAGGAATTAATTAGGGTGAATGAATTTACATGCCTTCATCACTTCATTTCTTTCCTAATATGTTAAATGTGTATTCCATATGAAAATCATGCATTCATGCTTTTTAAAAATCAAATTTAAAATGAAATATTTTCTTTATGACAAATTGCATGTTTTGGCTAAAGTAAGGATATGAATGGCTATTATCACTATTAAACTTAAAAAATAATTTAAAACATATGAATTAAACATAAAAACTAAAAGTAATGCTATTTATAAGTACTTATGAGCTTGCTTGTGAATAGCATAAAATGTGTTATGTGACTCTCCCTCTCTTTCTTAACATTGAATTGTATAGGATTTACAAAGTGTATAGTCCATTTGAAAAGGACATAATACTTTCTCAAATCCATTCCTATACACTCCTATGTCATGACTTAAGATGGAATTCTACATTACACATATAAATTGAACAATCAAAATAAAATCAAACAAACATAAACTTTTGCATCTTTCTTTTTCCATTCATTTCTTTTGTACATGCATATGTATTTAAGGAAAGTTGTATATTAGTATGGACAACCACGGGGTTGCAAGGCTTTAAGTAGCCCTAAGTAGATCTTGTACCTTACACCCCTAGTGCTAATAATGGCACCATACTCACTTATGCCTTTCATACATATAAATGTGCATATGAAAAATGGATAAAAGAATCCCTCTTTTCTACTTAATGAAAAATCATGCATCATAAAACATCCAAATTTTCTTAAGTAACACTACTTAGCATTCATCATTATGGTGTGCTAAAAATTTCCATTTGCATGTATAGATATGCTTAGGATTCATCCATATGAATGTTACACATGTTGGGAAAGAAATGAATTGATGTGTGTTTTGTGATATTATTTCACTTTATTTAATCTTAAAATGTCTTTCTTTTTGAATAGGTTTGTTTAGGAAAAATCTAAACTTAGGATTAATTAAAACACATAAGAAAACATTCACTAAATAAAAAAAATCAAATATGAATCCACCTTAGAAATTACTTATGGTAGGGAGAAAAGAGAAGTTCTCTTCTCTTTTTTCTCTTTACAACTTAATAATTAATTGTAGGATTCACTCAAACCTAATCAAAACAAAAAAAAAAATTAATCCAAAATAACTAAACAACTTAAATGAAACCACCATCTAAGTTGAACATTTTCATTTTGAGAAAATCTAAACCTTAAAGCAATAGCTAAGCATACCACACAAACCTTAAATAACACACACATAGGCTAAGTCACCATTTCTAGCTTTAGGTTAGGGCAGTGCATGGTTTGATTTTTGCTTTTATTTTGTGATATAGTATTTCTAGTCTAGATGTTAGAGTGTATGCACATATACTAAATGATAGGACAATTTAGTCTAATCATTATCTTCTGCAGGGGATTTTGCTTAAGGGACACTATATTAAAAATATAAAATTGCTTATGTTGTACATGTGCTTATACCCCTAAGCATAATCCAATAAGCTAGGTGGACTTGGTTATCCATGCGTGAGGTGCTAAGTCTAATATATTCATATACATGCTTGGGATTATTTGGTTTGTTTAGCTAATCTATGTTTTGCAGATTTTAGTTAGATTTACTTTTCCCTTTCATGTAATTTTGTAATTAAGATTTTGGAATGATTGTTGTGGAGGATTATGATAAAAATTGGTCATAAGATCACGTCTTATGTACCATGTGAAGCCTTTGGAGCAACCTTATTCCAACCATCCAAAAGAAGGAACCAAAAGAAGAAAGAAGAAATAAGAAAAGAAGAAAGAAGAAAAGAAGAAAGAAGAAAGAAGAAACGAAGAATGAATACCCCCATAACATGAATTCCTTGCTCAATTATAATTAATTCATTTGTAATCTAGGTTGTATAAGGGTTGAGCTCAACTGCCCAATTTGTTTTTTGAGTTTGTGTGGTGGAGCCCAATCACAAATGACCTTTTATTCTTTTGCACTAGTTTTATAAATTGATTGATGTTTGTTTAACTTGTGCATTAAGATGACATCTTTTCCTATTTTTTTCCTTGCTTTGATGTATGGCCTGGATGACGATTAGGCTCTAAAAAAAAAATTTCTACCAAACTTATCAATTCAAACTAAAAATAAACAACTCATAACCTCATTTAAAGCCTAAGTTAAAATCAAGATAAAAGAATTAGCAAGCCCTTAGCTGGATGTCGTCTTACTTTTCTAATATCATGCATAAAAAAGCATATTGTTTCACTCTTGATTGGAGGGCTTCAACTTTATCAGAGAACTTGGCTTGACCTGTGAGAGCCATGGTGGAAACACAACTCCTTATCTTGCTAATTTTGGCCCATAATTTAATTTCTCATGCATTAGGCATAAAGAATCCTAAAGCCTGTGTCAAATTAATTTTCCAAAATAAAACTAAAATAAATAAAAATTTTGCATTAGATTTAAGTCATTAAAGCATGGCATACATGATCTAGTCTCTTAGTGAGTGTGTTTAAAGACTTAGTATCTTTCTAAATAAATAACAACCTTACTATCTTGCAAAAGCATTTGACTTGCCTACATATTTTAAAATCGTAAGAGGAGTTAGTTGGCACCAGTGTCAATGTTTGGTGGTTTACCTCTCTTGTGGAGGTAAAGCTAACACCCATTTTTGCTTTAGATTTGGGTCATGCTTTTGGCCCTCACCGAAGCTCCCTAGATTTAGATTCTGAGGTTGCTACTTCCCTTTGCGGGCCATGAGCATAAATCCTCACCTCTTAGGCATTTCCGTGACCTTGTATCATGGACTTGTAGCTCTACATTTCAAATAAAAATTCAACTCAAATAAATTAATTTAATTTCAAAAATGTAAAGCCCAATCATAGAGTAGTTTAGGATGCTTACTAGGCTTCCTAGTATCTTAAGCATCCCCATTTGGCTTCTCTCCTCCTCTTGATCACTTGACTTTCTAAAAATAAACCAATCAATTGATAGTCGTACCTTTTTGAAATCTTTGGAGACAATGATCATTTACCTTAATCGAGAGTATTCCTAAGGAATTTTGTTCCTTAGGATGTAACTAACTATGGGGGCTTGCCCTTATAGGGAACATAATGAACTCGGTTTAAAATAAACTCTGCTTTACCATTCCATGTAAAGTAGGGAAAGAATCTCTGGTACATTCTGAAGACCCATAGTCCTTAGAATTCTTTATTGAGGTGATTAGGACCATTTTAGGATGGTGACTTCTATCTCTCGAGATAGAACACCTTTCCCCAATATCATCACAATAATATATATATATATATATATATATATATATATATATATATATATATATATATATATATATATATATATATATATATATATATATATATATATATATATATATATATATATATATTTTCTAGCTACTCTGCTAGGAATGGTTCCTCTCTTCATCTTTGGTAAATGATCATTGTCTCCAAGTATCGATAGTGGGTTTGTACTTTTGTATTAATCCAAGACTATCTTTCTTTTCGTTGGCACTTAGCTTATTTCACCCTTAAGTTAAGCTAGCCAACATCTTTAGGTTTTAGGACCTCACCCCGTGTTGGTCTTAAAACCCCCGTTGGGTGGAAATAAAAATTTGATAAAAAAGAAAATGATTAAAGAATTCCTCCTTGCCATTTTTATGGTAAGGAAAGGTTCATTGTAAAATTAAAGACAAAATAAATCATTCATAAATGTCTTGATTTTCAAAAGCACTTTTTCAAAATACACTTAATAAACTATTTGCCCTACATCTAACAATTTTTATAATTGTTACATGTAAAAACATTTTGAAAATAAAACTGTTGACCTCATTTTTAATATGAGCTCTCAACCCCTCCATCTTAGGCATAGGATTCCTCTTAGACTTTAAGAGTTGCTTAGTCTTAAGACACATCTAGTGAATAGGTGTACACTCTACATAGCCCTAGAAGACTTAGAAGAGTTAGCCATAGGAATAGGTCATGCCTTAGGGGTATTAGGAAATCTTTCCTACCCTTAGCTTAAACCATTCCTCACTTTCCTTCATTCAAGTCAAACTCCAAATATATCTCATTTGATTTTCTCCAAACTCAAATCAACTCCATATGATTGAAATCTATGATTGAAACTCATGCTTAAAATCAATCAAAATTCCTAAGTCCAAATTTTTCTAAGTGCTTTAAGTTTTCCTTCATGGACTTAGCCAAAACCATGATAAAAACCAAATCAAATCTTTGAGATTTTCCCATAATTCATTTATATTCTCATTTATATTCACATATATAAATGAAATATAAATTCAAACCAATCAAACTAAACTCAAAATTCCAAATCAATTCACCAAAATTTTCTAAGTCCTTTAAGTTTCCCTTCATGGACTTAGCCTAAATCAAACCAATTACAACTCATGGAATTTTCTCAAAACTCATTTATATTCACATATATAAATGAAATATAAATATAAATCAATCAAATCAAACCCTCAAATCAAATTCCAAATCTAAAATTTTTCTAAGTCCTTTAATTTTTTTTAAAGGACTTAGCCTAAATCATGATCAAACCAAATCAAATTCATAGGATTTCCTCATATCTCATTTATATTCTCATTTGTATTCACATATAAAAATTAAATATAAATATAAATCAATCAAACCAAATTCAAAAAAATTCAAACTTCAAACTCCAAAATTTTCCTTAGTCCTTTAAATCCTTCTTAATGGACTTAGCCCAAATCATGATTAAATCACTTCAAATCCTTGAAATTTTCTCATGATCCATTTATATTCTCATTTATATTCACATATATAAATGAAATATAGATTCAAACAATCAAAATCAATTCCAAAAATCAAACTCAAATCCACTCAAAATTTAACCTAAGCCTTTCAAGTCAAAATCTTGAACTTAGCCGAATCAATTTCAAATCAAGCCAAACTCTTGATTTTTCTTCATGATTCAATCAACTCTATAATCATGAATTCATATATAAATACAAACTTCAATCACTAAATCAAAATCCAATTCAAAAATCAAACCCTAAATCCTTTCATATTTTTCCTTTGAATATGAAATTGTCAAATGAATCAAAAACCATTTGACTTCAAACCACTTGCAAATGGATTTATATTTTAATCATAAGTCCATATACAAGTTCAATCAAGCTCAAATCAAGCTTTGACTAAGCCATTTGACCCACTGAGGCTCACTTGAAAGTGACCCAAAAAAGTACTTATGAGCCAAATTTTAATCCTAGCCAAATTGGATTGAATCAAACTCAGCTATACCTTTCATCATGATCAACAATCATCATGTGATGATCAATTAATCAAATTAGGTCAAACCAAGTCAAACCTAAGGGCTGACCAAGTCAACACTTAGCCCAAAATGAAACCTAACATAGCTAAATTCCACCATAGGTCAAATTGATTGAAACAATTGATCTAAGTTCACTCATGACTTATGTTTAAACTTGACCAAACCAACATTTGAGCCTAACCTAGCCCAATTGGCCACTTGACCCAAGTTGACCCAACTTGACCTGAAAAGTCAAAATTTGTCAAAACTTGATCTAAGCCAAATTAATTCAAACCAATAGGTCATGTTCATTCCAAATCACTTGTGGAACTTGATCAAAGCCTCAATTGGCCAACTAGACCTAACCTAGCCTATTTAACCTTAGACCTAACTTGATCTAAAGGGGTCATGTTGAGCCAAATTTGAACTTAACAAAAATTGATTGGAAACAAAGATATCAATCCACTCCATATGACTAACCTAACCTAAACCTACCCTTGACCTACCTCAAATAGGTCAAATAGGTCAAATATGTCAACTTGACCCATTTGACCTAAATGAAGTCATATGGGCCAAATTCAAAACTAAATCAAATTGAAGAAAACCAAAGCTGCCAAAACATTTCAAATGATCATATGAACTTGACTCAACCCTTAGTTTGACTCAATTTGACCAATATGTCCAATTGGTCAACTTGACCCAAGTTGACCCATTTTGACTTAAATGGGTCAACATGAGCCAAACCTTATCAAATGAATTGAAAATCTCATGAAACATAGCCAAACCTAGTTTCTCCACATACCCAACGTATCCAAATTGAAAAATTAGCAAAATGACTATTCTACCCCTAGGACATATAACAAATTTTGGCCTATTCCATGGGTAATTTGGTCATGCCCTCTTCATATCCACTTGATACCTTCCTAATACCTCAAGGGGACCTAATGAAGAGTGGTGCACCCAACCCAATGGGTTTGGGTCAGCCCAAATGGACCCAAGGCTAAATCTGACCCATGGGTCAAATTGGCTCATTTCAAATCCCTCCTCCACCCAATTTGATGCAAGTGGGAGGTTGGCAATCCACTCAAGGCCTCAAACTGACCATGAGCCAACTCCAAATGGATCAAACAACCTCTCCACTTTGAGAAATTAGATCAAAATGGCAAGCTTATGCTCGGCCATCCGATTTCCATAGGGGGAGATATACTCCCCCCAATTCAATTCAAAATGATCATTCCCTCATTTGATCAAGCCCTAGAGAGTGTTAGGAGAGATCAGAGAGCCTTAAGCATTCTAAAAGAGATTTGAATTTGAGATTTCTTGGTTTTCTCCATTGAAAAATAGGGGAGCTCACTTTAATCTTGAACTTTCTCCACACTCAAAATTGCTTCAATTCCCCTTGCACATTACATCTAAGGATCAATTTGAGTGCACCCAAGCATCCATTTGAGATCCCATTGCAAGGAGTGCCTCAATTGGATCAAAATCACAAGGGAAATCAAGTGGTGTTGGTCCATAGGAAGATCCACTCAACCCCAAGGCCTGAAAATTTCAATAGGGCTTCATCTCAACTAAATGAAGATACCTCATCGATCTTGAGCGTCGGTGATCACCTCCGGTGAGGTATGGAATTTTTTGACCACCTAGCATAGGAGGTGTTGGTATTTTATGAAAGGAATTTTCAAGTCATGCAAATTCCACCATTGGATATGTTCCTTATTGGCTTTAGATGGTGTGGGTAAAGTTTTGTTCCAATCTGAGCTCAATCGAGCTTGAATCTTCCCCTTGATCATGGATGACCTTTATTGATCCTTGGGGAAGAACTGGGGAGATCCTGATCGTCCATCCACGCATTTTAGATGGACGACCAAGATTATTCCCACATTTAGAAATTCATTTATCCTTTTATAAACCGCAGGATGATCCCTGGTCATTCGATCTTTGATTGAATGGCAGGGATCAAAGCGCGTTCCGCTGTCACATCGCCACTTGATTTGATGTTTAAGTAACGGGTTCATGGCGCAATGCATGTAAAGCCCGCTGACCGCCACCACCATGCATCATGCTGTGAGCTGAGGGATTAGTTTAGGGAGTTAATTAATAATTATTAATCTCCTAATTTTCTAAAATCATATCTCCTTCAATAAAATTCAGAAAAATATGTGAAAAAATCCTATGGAAAGATAATTCAACCTAGAATATTTTAAAAATAATTTCAATAGATTTGAGTTACCTTTTATCTGATTTTAGATTTTATTGGAAATCATATTTTGTTAATTACCTCTTAATTAATCCTCTAATTAATCCTAAACTTTTTGGGTGTGTTTAATGGGATGACCTCTGCCTCCCCTAATTTTTTTGGATTTATTTAAGGCTTAATTAAGGGAATTGCAAATATGTTTTCTAATTAATCCTTTAATTTAATTAAGGATAATTAAGGTGTGATTAGTAGTTTTAATCTATTATTAGAGTTGAATAAGGTTAGATCCAGTAGATAGGAGGTTTAGGGAATAATTTTGGGGCATTTACTCTAAACTATTTCCTAAACCCCTTTTTCTTTCCTTAATATTATCTTAATTAAGGGTTAATTCATTAATTATCTCCTCAATTAATTTCTAAAAATTCCAAAAATTTCCAGAACTTAATTAATCTACTTTGGGTAGATGCTTAGGTATTTAAGAGCCTAAGTTCAATTAAAAAAATAAAACCCAATTCATATGTGTGAAGGGGTGTTTTGAAATTACTTAAGTTAAACCCATTTAGCTTAATTAACCATTAATCATGAGCCAAATTACATTAGGCATTTTTCTTATTAGGTGCATTGCAAGTTTAATTTCCTTGTGAGTTTTTATGTCATCTCATTAGCTCATAATTACTTGGTTAACTATGCTAAGGTGGTGTAGGTTAGGTTTAATTAACTTGGTTAATTCATACCTTAACCTAATTAATATATAAAAAAGGAATCTAATCATTTAAAATGTAAACAAAAATATCAAACCCATGTGGGAATGGGTTAGGAATAACAAACTCAACTCACCTTTCAAAGTTAAAAACTAAACAAAAATCACATTGAATTCACTTTGATTTATTTTAAACTTTCTTATTCCATAAGAATGCCTTTAGGATTTAATTGAAGTGAATGTGTTTACATGCTTTCATTGCTTTGATTCTTTTCCCAACATGTTAAATTTGTATGTCATGTGATTTCATGCACTCATATTTTTTCAAATTCAAATTTAAAAATGAAATTGTTTCCTTTATGTCAAATTTGCATATGTTAGCTAAAGTAGAAATATGAGTGGCTATTATCACTACTAACCTCAAATTATTTTCAAAATATATAAATCAATTATCAAATCTGAAAAGTTTTTACTTATTATAAGCTTGCATGTGAAAGAATATAAGGATGTGCTTAGCATAGATTCCCCTTCTCTTTTATGTTGGTATAATTTTGAATAAGAATTGGTAAGATGTATGGTTCATTTGAAAAGAATTGCCTAATTCTATATCCTATTCATTCCTATGCTATCACTTAAGAAGGGTTACCTATACTTGCACACATAAATTGCATAAACAAAATGAATCAATTAATACAACTTTTGCATTCTTACTTTTCCATTTATTTCTTTTATACACATGTTTGTACTTAAGGAAAGTAATATATTAGTTTGGACAACCTCAAGGTTACGAGGATTTATGTAGCCCTAAGTAGGTCTTGTATCTTACACCTCTGGTAAACAATGACACTACACTCACTTATGCCATTCTTACTTTCATGTGTATGTGAAAAATTGGATAAAGAAACCCTTTTCTACTTAAGAAAAATTATGCATAATAAACTTCTAAATTTCCTTAAGTGAATTACTTAGCATGCATCGTAAAGTGTGTTAAATATTCACATTTGTATGTATAAACATGCTTAAGATTAATTCATATGAATGTTATACAAGTTGGGAAAGAAATGAAGTAATGTGTGTTTTGTGAATTTAGTTCATTTTATTTAATCTTAAAATACCTTTCTTTTTGAATAGGCTTGTTTAGAGTTCATCTAAACTTAGGATTAATTAAAATATTTAATCAAAATATTCTCTAAACAAAATTAAAAAAATGTGAACCTACTTTAGAAGTTACTTAGGTTAGGGAAGAAAAAAAGAAGTTATCTTCTCTTTCCCTCTCTTCATAATCTAGTAATTAATTGTAGGATTCACTTGAAACTAATCAAAACATAAAATAAAATCAACCTAAAATATTTAAACAGCTTAAATGAAACCCTCCTTTAAGTTGAACATGTTTTCACACTTAGAAAATTCTATCTTAAAGGCATAGCTAAGCATACCACACAAACCTTCAAAGTACACACATTAGCCTAATAGTTTTAGGTTAGGGTGGTGCATGGTTTGATGTTTATTTTATTTTGTGATATATATTTTGGATTGGATATTAGGGTGTATGCTCATAGAATGAATAGTTAGACGCTCTTAGTCTAATCATTATTTTTTGTAGGGGATTGTGCTTAAGGGGCACTATCATAAATATAAATATAAATACTTTTGCTTGTAGGTACTTTATACCCCTAAGCATAATCCAATAGGCCAGGTGGACTTAGTCACCCATGTGTGGGATGATAAGTCCAATATACATGCTTGAGATTTATGTGATTTACTTTAGCTAATCTTTATTTTACAGGTGTTAGTTAGATTTTCATTCTTTTCCTTTTCATGTAAATTTATGCAATTATGATTTTGGAATGATTGTTATGGGGATTAGGATGAGCATTGGTCATAAGATCCTATCTTATGCACCATGTGAAGCCTTGGAGCATCTACCTTCCAACCATCCAAAAGAAGGAACCAAAGAAAGAAAAGAAGAATACGAAAGAAGAAAAGAAGAAATGAAGCTTGAAGACCCCCCACAATAATGAATTCCTTGCTTAATTATAATTTAATTCATTTGTAATCCAGGTTGTATAAGGGTAGAGCTCGGCTACCCAATTTATTATTTTTGAGTTTGTGAGGTGGTGCCCTACCACAATGGTCTTTTATTCTTTTTGCGATTAGCTATATAAATTGATTGATGATTTATTTAGCTTTTACATTAAGTGACATGTTTTCCTAGTTTCTTCCTTGCTTTATGTATGGCCTGGATGTGGATTAAGCTCTTTAGGGAAAAATAAATCTTTTACCAAACTTAACAACTTAAATTAAAAATAAAGAACTCATAACCTTACCTAAAGCTTAGGTATAAAATCAAGATAAAAGAATTATCAACCCCTTAGCTGGATGAGTATTTCTTTTACAATATCATACACAAATACATCTTATTTTACTCTTGATTGGAGGGCTTCCACATTTGCTAGAGAAACTTGGCTTGATCTTTGAGAACCATTGTGGAAACACACCTCCTCCCTTCTCACTGATATTGACCAATAACTTTATTTCTTATGCATTAGGCATATGAATCCTATTAGCCTAAGTCAAAATAATTATCCAAAAATAAAAATAAAATGAAATTTGAATTACATTAGATTTAGGTCATTTGAAGCATGTCCCTACATGATCTAGTCTCTTTAAGGAGTGAGTTTAAAGACTTAGTCTTTTTCTAAATGAATAACAGCCTAGCTATCTTGCATAAGCATATGACTTGCCTACATATATTTAAAATTGCAGGAGGACTTAGTTGGCAGCCCCCCCAAGCAGTTGTAAGTCCAAGTTGTTGGGTGGGTTGTTCTTTCTTGTGGAGGCAAATTAATTACCCATTTTTGCTTTAGATTTAGGTTGTGCTTTCAGCCCTCGCCAAAGTTTCCTAGATTTAGGTTCTAAGGTTGTTTCTCCCTTTGTGGGCCCTAAGCTTAATTCCTTACCTCTTAGGCATTTCCATAATCTTGTGTTAAGAGATCACAAGTCCTAAATTTCTAATGAATTGTACAACTCAAATAAACTAAATCAGTTTCAAAAATATAAAGCCTAACTATAGGATAGTTTTAGATGCTCGCTAAGTTTCCTAGCATCGTGGGCATCTCCTACTTATCTTATATTTTGGCTTCAATAAAAACTCCCTCTCTTTGATCAATCCCATTTGATCTTCAAAAATAAACCAATCGATTGATAGGCCTTTCCTATTGAAATCTTTGAAGACAATGATCGTTTACCTTAATCGAGAGTTTTTCTAAGAAATCCCCATTCCTTAGGATGTAATTAACTATGAGGGCTTGCCCCTGTAGGGAACTTAACAAACCCGGCTTAAAATAAACCCTACTTTACTTTTTCATATAAAGTTGGGGAAGAATCTCTGGTACATATGCATACCCATCATCCTTAGAAGTCCTTATTGAGGTGATTAGGTCCATTAAAGGGTAGTGATCTCTATCTCTCGAGATAGTATACTATTTCCTTGATGACGTGCTTGATCACCTGAATAAGTACATCTACAGATCTACGTGGCATCCTAAAAAGATGAATTTTTATAGTCTTGTCTCTTTCTTTTCTCACCAACAGATTTGAAAGGCAACTCCCTATAGGAATTTCTAACCACAAAAACCAACAATCATATTTTCCAAAAGCACAAATGAATACCTTCACTCAATTTACTTGAATGAAGATTTCATCTTCAAATAATAATGACAATTATCTTTTCAAAAATAAATTCTAACAATCATATTTTTCAAAAAGCACAAAATTTGAAGATGGGCCTTTCCATTCAATACATCCAAATGTGTTGGATGGATGTTACATCTTCAAGCAAAATCACAACTTTGAAATTCCACTCAACACATTCCACATGTGTTAAGTTGGAATTTTCACCTTTTCAAAAGAGCACATATGAAACCTCTCCATTCTATATACACACATTTATTGAATGGAGGTTTCCTTTCCAATCAAAATAAAAATAAATTTTCAAAAAGCATACTCTCCATTCAATATACACATTTATTGAATGGAGGTTTCATTTCCAATCAAAATCAAATTAAATTTTTATAAAGCACATATGAAACCTCTCCATTTAATATACACACATTTATTGAATGGAGGTTTCATTTCTAATCAAAATCAAAAATAAATTTAAAAAAAAGCACATATGAAATGTCTCCATTCAATATACACACATTTATTGAATGGAGGTTTCATTTCTAATTAAAATAAAAAAAATATTAAAAAAAAAACACATATGAAACCTCTCTATTCAATATACCCACATTTATTGAATGGAGGTCTCATTTCCAATCAAAATGAAAAATAAATTTTCAAAAAGCACATATGAAATCTCCCCATTCAATATACCCATATTTTTTGAATGGAGGTTTCATTTCCAATCAAAATCAAAAGTAAATTCTCCAAAATCACATATGAAACCTCTCAATTCAATATACCCATATTTATTAAATGGAGTTTTCATTTCCAATCAAAATCAAAAATCAATTTTTTTTAAAAAAAGCACATATGAACATTCCATTCAATATACCCAAATTTATTGAATGAAGATTTTATTTCCAAATAAAATGACATTATTTTGAAATGCTGCTAAACATATTCCATATATGATTAGGTTATAATTTCCTCTTTTAAAAGCAATATTCACACATGAAAATACATCTTTGAAAAATGAAACATAATTGATTTTCATCTTATGTACCCAAATTTGTTAAATGGAAATCTCTCTTTTCAAAATGAACAAAACACAACAAAAATTTTTAAAACACTTTTGGAACTTCATTCTAGCATACCACATTTGCTAAAGTGAAGTCTCCATTTTCAAAATGAAATCCAAAATAAAATTTGAAAAACATTTTTGGAATTTCATTTAGCATACTCAAAATTGCTAAGTGAAGTGTCCATTTCACAAAATTCGAAACACATTGGATCTTCATTTTGGCATACCACATGTGAAGTCTCCATTTTTCAAAACAAAATCCAAAATAGAAGAAACACTTTTGGAACTTCATTTTGGCATACCATATTTGCTAAAGTGAGGTCTCCATTTTCAAAATAATATCCAAAAAAAAAGAAACACATTGGAACTTCATTCTAGGATACCATATTTGCTAAAGTGAAGTCTCCATTTTCAAAATCAAATCCAAAAAATGAAAAGAAACACATTAGGATTTCCTTAGCATACCCAAATTTGCTAAGGATCCTATTTTTCAAATTCAAAATCTCTAAAAATAGAAGAAATACATTAGGATTTTTTTAGCATACTCAAATTTACTAAGAGTCATATTTTCAAAATTTTTCAAAAATAAAATACACTTGGATTCTTCATTTTAGCATACCCAAATTTACTAAATAAGGATTTCATTTTTCAAAATTACAAATGATTCATAAAACAAAAAAAACAAAGGAAAAGAAGAAATTGTTTTCAAACACCCCACTTAGCATACCCAAATTTGCTAAGTAAATAAAAACAAAATCATAAACCTCAAATCAAAATCAAATTGACCCTTTACTTTAACATACCCAAATTTGTTAAATAAAGGGTCCTCAATATAAAAATTCAAAATTCAAATATGAACTTATGGAAGCATCTCTCCAAAAATATTTGAACCCATTTTCAACATACCCAAATTTGTTGAAAGTAGATTCTACATTCAAAAATCCTCTTTCCAATCAATCTCAAAATCTCTTCTAAATCCATTTGAGCCCGACTTAACACTTTCAAGATGTTGAGTATGGGTTCAAATTCTAAATTCAAAACCAACAAAGCAAGAAAATCTTATTCAAGTTTATTTTCGACATTGCGCTTCTTTTTCAATCTTAGTTCAAGCATGCTTGATTCAATGGCAGCGCTGAGATATGTGTTCACTTTTCCCCATGGGATGGATCTAGCCTTCAATTAGGCCAACCTTTCACGCTTTGAGTATGCCCACCTCAACCACTTTGGTTGAGGTTTTTAGGGGGGCTCGGATTACATGTGAGGGGACCTCCCTCACGACTACTAGTAGAAGCATAGTGTCCGAGCAGGAGCCGATCATTCGGGTAGACATGCCGTCAGATTCTGAGATTCCATCACTGAAGAGGAAGGCAGTGGAGGTTCCCATAGCAGCAGTGTCAGTGATAGCGCCAGTGTGCCCGATTGTTCCCCATGTTACCCTAGCCAGGGCTAGCACCCACTCATTAGCACCTTCCAAGGGGAAGGCTCCCATAATTTCAGAGATTATCTCCCTTGCTTTTGAGGTTGGGTCTAGCTCTTACTCTGCTCACCCTACTAGGACCCAAAGAAGAAACAAGACTCAGATGATAAAGCTGTATCACACTCGCTTCATGAGAGAGTTAAAGGCAATTGCTCAGTCTGTCATGGAGGAGTCACCTAGGGTAGTGTCTCCTCTCATTACGGAGAATAGGTTTCACCCCCTTTCTGGTTCTGATAGAGAGGTTGTTAAGAGGATTTCTGCTTCACCTTCACCAACAGTGCATTTCCAGGCTCCTATTATTGAGAGGAGGTGGTCACTGGCGTGATTCTTCACCAAAGCCAGCGTGAGCATGGATGACTGAGTGCTTTAATTTGAGATCTGCTATTCACATTGTGGGAAGCATATTTGATAGGTGGGGGGGGAGGGGAGGGGGGGGGGGGGGCGGGAAGGAGGCCCAACTTCAGCCTCACATACCAGGGAGAGGCGGGAGGTTCGGTGCAGCCTTTGTACTTATTAATTTCCATCCATCCATCCATCAAACATTACGGCTGGGACTACGCACCACAGGAGAGGAGCTCTTGTTCAAAGAAAGTTGGTGGTGTCTCCACCACACCGATCCCTCCCATCTCGATCCATATTCCAAAGATCTCCAATTTCACCAAAGGCCATGAAGGCCACATCCGAGGAGAAGAGGACCCCACCGGGTGATTGCTATGACCAAAGATCCGTCCATCTACAGCACGTGGCGAGCTCTTGCTTGACCTTCACAGTGAGGAAGGAATGGCGACCCCAAAGTATCATAGTCATCCCGTCACCACTGCCACCATAACATACGATGGATATAGTAGTTGCCGAGGGAGAAGGTGACAGCTCAATTGCACCTATGATGATAGATCCTCCAAGGAGTGTCACCCAATACATATTAAGTGACAGTGAGGAGCGTATTTATTCTAGCGAGTATAGCCCTCACGGGGTTAACTCTCTAGTAGTAGGGGAGGTCTGGTACCTCATAGTGAATGATAGTGATCCCAACATAGGTCAGCCAAAGTCATTTGTGCCAGTTCAGATAGATCATTCTCTAGATGATATAGTAGCCCAGTATCTCATGGAGAAGAAAGAGATCCTAGGATATGACTGGTCTGATTAGGAGAAAGTCAGCTTTGATCCCAATGAGGATGATCTATTGGAAGATTCAGTGGGGGTGCACATGGTAGATACCCGGGGTTCTCTCCTTCATGAGAAGCAGACTATGAAAGGTGTTGAGGTTGAGCAGAAAGACATAGCCTACTCAACCCAACACCTCCTTCAACAGATAAAGAAGAAGGATGAAAAGATAGATAGGATAGAGAAAAGGCTCGAAGAATTGCTAGCAGCTATCTTAGCACTTCAGAACCAAGCCCTGGCAGTTTATCCTACTATAGTTAAGAAAAGTCAGCTAGAGTTGGTGCATGTCTTGGATCCAACCAAGACTTTACCTCCAGTAGAGCAAGGTAGCACCAGCATGTACAGGAAGGTAGTGGATAGTACCTCCATACAAGTAAATGATATCAAGAGCATGGTTGAGAAATAGGTGAGAGAATCATTCGCTCAAGCCCAAGGAGGATCATCAGTTCTAAAGGGTAGACCTTACTTGGAGGAATTTGATGTCATCCAATATCCTAAGGGTTTTGTGCCACCTTCTTTCAAGAGTTTTGATGGTAGTGGGAACCCGAGGTAGCACATTGCGCATTTCAGAGCTACTTATTGTAACGTTGGTGGCAGTGACTCTTTACTCTTTTGTCTCTTTGTCAGTATCTTAGTGATTATATCATTTAATTGGTATGCTAATCTTCCAATAGTTCAGTGAAGACTGTTGCTAAGTTGGAATAACTCTTCATGAAGAGGTTTGCTGGAGCTCAGCAAAGGGTGATTGTAGGCGATCTCATTGTGGCTCAACAAAACTATGGTGAGTCCCTCATTGATTACATTCTTAGATGGTATAATTTGAGTATGAAATATGAACTACAGCTATCTGAACAGCACACCATTAAAATTTTGCTTAAGAATATACATGGCCTGATCGGCTTCATGTTCAAAAATTTTACCATCAAAACTTTTGAGAAATTAATCAACAAGGCACCTAGCTTGCAAGGAGAAACCAAACAGCTGCCTTCTCCAGATCTACCAAAATGTCAAAGCCATAGAAGGTATATGAGAAGAAATTAGGGGCAGTGATAGTAGTAGACAAAGAGAAATTGTCGGCCAGAGAGCAGTTTGAGAGACCCCGTGCTCCATAGCCGTCACTTCCACCTTCCCTACCACCACTGAGGCATTCTTACCGGCCGCCACATCAGCCTCCATGGCCTGCACCGCCTCCTTAATCAAAACTTGATTAAGGGTTAATCCCTTAATCACTTGCTTAATTAATTTGATTTTAAAATCAAAATATTCCCGAACTTAATCAATTCTTCTTAGGTAGGTGCATAGGTATTCAATAACCTAAGTAGCTTAAGGAAAGGTACTTAAATTAAACTTTTTAGCTTAATTTATCACTAATTGTGAGTCAATTGTAACAGGCCCTTTCTTTCCTAGGTGCATTGTTGATTCAAATTCCTTGTGTGGCTTAATTTCATATCATTGGCTCATAATTATTTGATTAAGTATGTTAAAGTGGTGTAGATAAGGGGTAATTAATGCACTTAATTCACACATTAACCTAACCAAAGCATAAATTTGATCTAATCATCTAAAAACTAAACTAAAGCATCATACATATGTGGGAATGGGTTAGGACCATCAAACCTTCTCATATTTCTCAAATTAAAAGCAAACTCAAACAAAAATAAAATTCTCTTTAAAACGAATTTGATTTGCATTAAATAATTTTATTTCATAAGATTATATTTAGGAATTAATTATAGTGAATGAATTTACATGCCTTCATCACTTCATTTCTTATCTAATAAGTTAAATGTGTATGTTATATGAAAATCATGCATTCATGCTTTTTTAAAAATCAAATTTAAAATGAAATATTTCCTTTATGTCAAATTGCATGTTTTGGCTAAAGTAAGGATATGAATGGCTATTATCACTATTAAACTTAAAAAAATAATTTAAAACTTATGAATTAAACATCAAAACTAAAAGTAATGCTATTTATAAGTACTTATGAGCTTGCATGTGAATAGCATAAAATGTGTTATGTGACTCTCCCTCTCTTTCTTAACATAGAATTGTATAGGATTTACAAAGTGTATACTCCTTTTGAAAAGGAAATAATACTTGCTCAAATCCATTTCTATACACTCCTATGTCATGACTTAAGATGGAATTCTACATCACACATACAAATTGAACAATCAAAATAAAATCAAACAAACAGAAACTTTTGCATCTTTCTTTTCCCATTCATTTCTTTTATACATGCATATGTATTTTAAGGAAAGTGGTATATTAGTCCGGATAACCCTAGGATTGCGAGGCTTCAAGTAGCCCTAAGTATGTTTTGTACCTTACACCCCTGGTGCTAACAATGGTGTCGTACTCACTTATGTATTTCATACATATAAATGTGCATATAAAAATGGATAAAAGAATCTCACTTTTCAACTTAATGAAAAATCATGCATCCATCATAACACATCAAAGTTTTCTTAAGTAATACTACTTAGCATTCATCATTAAGGTGTGCTAAACATTTCCATTTGCATGTATAGATATGCTTAGGATTCATCCATATGCATATTACACATGTTGAGAAAGAAATGAAATGATATGTGTTTTGTGAAATTAATTCACTTTACTTAATCTTAAAATGTCTTTCTTTTTGAATAAGTTTATTTAGCAAAAATCTGAACTTAGGATTAATTAAAATACATAATAAAATATTCACTAAACATAAAATCAAATATGAATCCACCTTAAAAATTACTTAAGGTAGGGAGAAAAGAGAAGTTTTATTCTCTTTTTCTCACTTTGCAACTTAGTAATTAATTATAGGATTCACTCAAACCAAATAAAAATATAAAATAAAATTAACCTAAAATAACTAAGAAACTTAAATGAAACCATCATCTAAGTTGTATGCTACCTTCCTTTACAATTGTCTTTCTCCAATTACTCATATGGACATAAAAAAGGGGGTTGTTTCCTGCCCTGAAAGTTTCAATTATATATCTTATGATGGGAAGGTCTGAACTATAAGATCATTGACTTGATTAGCATGATCGCAGCAAGTTATCTCATCTGCTGTGTTTTTTTGGTGGTGGGTTTATATGCTGGTTTCACTTGGATATGAGGCTCTAGCTAAGATGACTAATTCCCCTATGTTTATATACTCTCATGTCAGGATGACTATATTGCTGATATCTTTCTTGAATGAGACAACTTACCATTTAGCCCTTTGCAAGTACATCTCTATTTTAGATATGATTGTGTTTAGGATTGCAGGTAATAAAGTTCATAAGACTATCAACAACTGGGTGTTACCTCCTCACAGTTTGTTGGCTATGATGATGTGATGTTTTCACCCTTTTGGTATGGTAGTAGCTCATGTGATGTAACCCTTCTAATGAAGTTTGGATGCTCAATTTTGCATCTAATTTGGTGTGATTGAGCTGAGCCTTCTTTATCAACTTTCCTTATCGCTTCCTCAATTTTTATTGTTTTCATTCATCTCTATTTGTATTATTTTACCCGCTCTAATCTCCTCTCTAGTGTCACTTTGGTGATTCTCCCTTGTTCTCTTGTAGGTTTGCTCCATATTACCAAGCTCTCTTACAACCATAGGATTGGCCTTAATCTTCATTTGATTATTATGTTAGCCATATTGTATCTTTTGATTGCTTTAATGTTTTCTCTTTGCTTTTGGATGTACTTAGATGGGGATTTACTCCTCAGTGATTGTAGCTCTTTGAGTTGAGGAGTTTATCCTCTTTAAGGATCTTGTAACCTTTTTTTGTGGCAATAAAATACTCCCGTATAATGGGGTTTCCTTAAAAAAAAAAGTTGAACATTTTCATATTTAGAAAATCTAAACCTTAAAGTCATAACTAAGCATACTACATAAATCTTAAATGACACACACATTAGGCTAAGTCATAATTTCTAGCTTTAGGTTAGGGTAGTGCATGGTTTGATATTTGCTTTTATTTTGTGATGTATTATTTCTAGTCTGGATGTTAGGGTGTATACACATAGACTGAATGGTAGGATGATTTAGTCTAATCATTATCTTAGGCAGAGAATTGTGCTTAAGGGGCGCTGTAATAAAAATATAAAATTACTTCTATTGTATAGGTGCTTATACGCCTAAGCATAATCTAATAGGCCAGTTGGACTTGGTTACCCATGCGTGGGGTGCTAAGTCTAATATATGCATATACATGCTTGGGATTGTTTGGTTTGTTTAGCTAATCTCTATTTTACTGGTTTTTGTTAGATTTACTTTTCCTTTTTTTGTGTAATTTTGTAATTAAGATTTTGGAATGATTGTTATGGTGGATTAGGATGAATATTGGTCATAAGATCATATCTTATGTACCATGTGAAGCCTTTGGAGCAATCACATTGCAACCATCCAAAAGAAGAAACCAAAAGAAGAAAGAAGAAAGATGAAAAGAAGAAAGAAGAATGAAGAATGAAGACCCCCATAACATGAATTCCTTGCTTAATTGTAATTAATTCATTTGTAATCTGGGTTGTATATGGGTAGACCTCGGCTACACAATTTGTTTTTCGGGTTTGTGTGGTGGAGCCCGACCACAAATGGCCTTTTATTCTTTTGTGTTAGTTTTATAAATTGATTGATTTTTGTTTAACTTTTGCATTAAGATGACATCTTTTCTGAATTTCTTCCTTGCTTTGATGTATGGACTGGATGATGATTAGGCTCTTAGAAAAATAAATTTTTTACCAAACTAAATATAAATATCTCATAACCTCATTTAAAGCTTAAGTTAAAATTAAGGTAAAAGAATTATCAACCCCTCAGCTGGATGTTGTCTTACTTTTCTAATATCATGCATAAAAAAGATATATTATTTCAATCTTGATTGGAGCACTTCCACATTTTCCAAAGAACTTAGCTTGACTTGTGAGAGTCATGGTGGAAACACACCTCCTTATCTTACTGATTTTGGCCCATAATCTAATTTCTCATCCATTAGGAATAAAGAATCCTACAGCCTGTGTCAAATTGATTGTCCAAAATAAAAATAAAACATATAAAAAAAATTTGCATTAGATTTAAGTCATTAAAGCATGCCCTACATGATCTAGTCTACTAGGAAGTGTGTTTAAGGACTTATTCTCTTCCTAAATAAACAATAACCTCGCTATCTTGCAAAAGCATTTGACTTGCCTACATATTTTAAAACTGTAGGAGGAATTAGTTGGCGGCCACTCCTAGGTGGTTGTAAGTCCAACAGTCGGGTGGTTTACCCTCTCTTATGGAGGTAAACAAAATACTCATTTTTGCCTTATATTTAGGTCATACTTTTGGCCATCACCAAAGATCCTTAGATTTAGATTCTGAGGTTGCTACTTCCCTTTGCGGGCCAAGAGCATAAATCTTCACATCTTAAGCATTTTTGTGACCTTATATCATGGACTTGTAAGCCCTACATTTCTAATAAAAATTTAACTCAAATAAATTAATTCAATTTCAAAAATGTAAAGCCTAACCATAGAGTAGTTTGAGACATTTACTAGGCTTCTTAGTATCTTAAGCATCTCCAACTTATTTTCATTTGGCTTCTATAAGAACTCCCTCCTCTTGATCGATCCCACTTGACTTTCTAAAAATAAACCAATCAATTGATAGTCAAATATTTTCAAAATTTTTGGAGACAACGATTATTTACCTTAATCGAGAGTATTCCTAATGGATTCTGTTCTTTAGGATGTAATTAACTATGGGGGCTTGCCCTTGTAGGGAACTTAACGAACCCAGTTTAATAAAAACCCTGCTTTACTTTACCATGTAAAATAGGGGAAGATTCTCTGGTACATTTCAAAGACTCATAGTTCGTAGGATTCTTTATTGAGGTGATTAGGTCCATTATAGGGTGGTGGCTTCTATCTTTTGAGATAGTACACCTTTCCTCAATGTCATATCTGATCACCCTAATAAGAATATCTGTGGATATGCATGGCACCCCAACAAGATGCTTTATATATATATATATATATATATATATATATATATATATATATATATATATATATATATATATATATATATATATATATATATATATATATATATATATATATATATATATTCTTTCATTCATCCTTCTTTTCTCTAAAAAAGAAAAGGAGGGGGGGGGGATGGATGAAGGCGTAGATATATATAAAAATAATTTTCACCATAAGGACATGTCTTAGAAGATTACTTTACCTTTAAGGACTCGCTTGTGTATAGCTTCAAGTTAGGTGCCATTGCCATCCCTAAGGAATACCTACTAGAACAACCTTCTAGTTATGTTAGGGTAATTCTTGGGGATACACACAATATTCTTAAGATAGAGGAAGATTGAGTTATCTCCTTATCTCAAACCTCTAAGAAAATTATTTCTAAGATCAGAAAGTTACCCTTGCAGGTGCCTGAAATAGCTCAAACCTCAAACTCTAAAGAAGGTTTGCAAGATGCTAAGGATAACTTGAGGGAGATAGAACCCTTGCAGCAGCGACAACCTCCACTTGCCTAGGATAGCATAGTTTCACAACCATCGATCATGTTTAGCACTCCTTCCACAGTTGCAGCTACAGTTCCTCCAACCAGCTCTTCTTCTAGCGCATATTGTAGGAGGAGGGGTTGCAAAATCACTCACTCGCTTACTTTACTTGATTTCTACTTTGTGCCTTCATCCAAATCTAAGAAGTTAATGAAGAAAGCTTATTCCACTTACATCTGTATCACTTCTGATGATCTTCTTGAGTTTATTCCTTTAGATATCTCTCCAAGTATAATTAATAATAACTCTAGTTCCAATTAATCATCTTCTTCTAATTTAGAAATGGATAATCATTCATAAATCACCTGGATTTGCTCATTGAGATTGATTTAGAGTCATCCAACTCCAATGATTCTATCAGAGAAGCTATAGGTGAACCTGATGAGCAGGTAGAACTTTTCACTAAACCATCTCATGAAGTCACTGAAGTCAACCTCCACAGTGGAAAAGTTCTACCTCCTAGGGTAGCACCTCAAGATAAGAGTAAATAAGTTATTAGTTCTAATGATCAAGAAGCCCCTCCACAAGATGCTCCACCTATGTATATACTTATGGAGGACTAGCCCAGAGTTGACTACAATGTTCTCGCTCACCTAAGAAAGTTGCCAGCTAAGCTAAGCATATATGGTGCCCTTGTCTTATCCAAAGAGAAGAGGGAGTCATTGATCAAACCCTTCTTGATCCAAAAACATGCTTAGCTCAGCTGACTGCTGTTGGAGAGGAGGCATGTTTTTCAAAAGAAGCCCGTGGAGTTACATTCATCGATGGAGATCTTCTTTTGAGGATAAGAGCACACCGCCCTACATCACAAAGGGACATGATTCAAACTCTAGGGTGTTAGTTGATCCAGATGCATCAGTGAACATTTTGAGTCTAAAGACCCTTGCCTACTTGAGGATTGACATCTCCAAACTTCGAGGAGATTGGGTGATGTTGAGAGGATTCAATGAGCAAGGCGAGAGGGCTTTAGGCTCCATAGTGTTGCCATTGGAGATAGATGATGAGAAGATAGAGCTAACTTCTACATATTTGATTCAGATACATATTTCACTACTTTGCTCGATAGGCCTTGGATACGTAGGAACAACACAGTTCCATCCTCTTTACATCAGTGCATCAAATTCTGAAGAGGTAGAATCGAGTATTGTGTTAAAGGAGACTTAAAGCCATTCTTAGTTAGAGAGACCGAGATATATGAGGATGCAGCCTACTATCTTCCTCCAAATTAATCTATTCTTACCAACTTGGTGAAAGTTCTAAAAGAAAAGAAAAAGAAATAAAAGAAAAAGAATAAAAAGAAAAAGAAAAAGAAAAGAAAAAAAGAAAAGAAAATGAAAATACAAGTGAGCAAGAATCAGACACCGAGAAAGAAGTAGAGCCAGATATTAGATTTCATCCACAGTTTGTTCCTCCATATGAACACATGGGAAGGATGACTCGACCCCCACTAGGTAGAGGCTGAGGCAGATCTATAGGCAATTCTATAGGTGGAAGATCTTCTTGCTAGTGGCAAGCTGGTAAGAGCTATGTTCCAGCTCACATGAGTACCCCTGCTATCCACATAGACTTAGAGTCCAGTTCGGAGGATGAGTCTCATGTGTTAGCATGCCGAACAACCCCTCTTAGTGGGTCCCTTTGGAGGTGACATTCGAGCAAGATAGCAATGAAGACTAGGCCTCCAAGCAAAGCATGAATGTATCTGAATCACTATTATGTAGAACAGCTAGGCAGCAGTTGAGAACTTTAGCTATAACCTCACTTTACTCTCAAAAAGTTGAAAGTTTAGTAGTTAAGGAAGCCCCCAAGTCATCCACAGATGTCAAGCCAAAGAGATTTTTGTTGGGAGCATCATCCTTAAGTCATGAAGCCGATGTAGAACTTGAGGATGATTCTTATAAAGATTTAATACAATTGCATTTTTGATTGGTATTCACCTTGTGCTATTTACTTAGCAAAGAAGGGATTAATCCCACATACTTGGTCTAAACATAGGTCTGATTACTTCAAAAGACTATGGGACAACCAAAATAGACATTCTCAATCAAGACCAACATTAGGATTCAGCACAGTGAGACTAGTCAATGACGACAACCATTTCTTAGTCATCACTAATCATTTGGAATCTGATAGGTTCTTTTCACATCATGCTAGCTCTTATGAGGAGGTGTGTTTAGAAACTTTAGATGACCCAAATGATCTTGAAGTCAAGGATGCACTACAAGAGTTTGAAGAAGAAATCAGATCAACCATTGATGAACTCAAATAAATCAACTTAGAAATAAAAGAAGATCCACGCCTGACATACATCAGTTCCTTATTTAATGAAGAAGAAAGCAGTGACTTAGTTAGGCTATTAGCTGAGTTTAAGGACTGCTTTGCATGAAGTTACGAAGAAATGTTTGGTTTATCTTCTGATGTAGTAGTCCAAAAATTAGCAATATATCCTAATGCTAACCCTATCAAGTAGGCTCCTAGATGCATGCGATTAGAAATTGAGCAACATGTCATTTCTGAAATCAAGAAATTGATTGATGCTGGATTTATCATGGAAGAAAAATATCCTACATGATTGGCCAGTGTCATCCTTGTTAAGAAAAAGAATGGCCAAATTCGCATATGCGCCGATTTTAGGGATCTAAATAAGGCATGTCCTAAAGACAAATTTTCACTTCCTATGTCAAAGTTAATGGTGGACATTGCCTCATCTCTTGCAGTATTCTCCTTTATGGATGGGTCATCTAGCTGCAACCAAATCAAGATTGCCACTGAGGATGAAAGAAACACTATTTTTCAAACCCCGATCAGAATCTATTATTATAAGGTCATGCCTTTCGGCCGTAAAAATGCTGGTGCTACATACCAACGGGTTATGACTCGAATCTTCAATGAACTCATTCATCATCAAGTTGAATGTTATGTTGATGATCTAGTAGTCAAAAGCAAAGAAAAGGAAGACCATCTCTTCTACTTGAGAGTAGTTTTTGAATTATTAAGATAATATAACCTCAAAATGAATCCCCTGAAGTGTGCATTCAGAGTAGCTTTAGGAAAATTCCTTGGGTTTGTTGTCCGACACCTGGGAATAGAGATCGATCCAGAGAATATCAATACTATCTTAGAAATGCCACCCCCTAAAAGTCCAACTTAACTCAGATCATTCCAAGGGTGGCTGGCGTATCTAAGATGCTTCATATCTAACTTATCAGAAAGATGTCAGCCATTCTCAGCACTTATAAAAAAGGATGCCAAGTTCAAGTGGGATGATAAGTGTCAGCATGCATTTGAAGACATCAAGCATTACTTGATGACGCCACTAGTTCTACCAGCTCCTATACCGGGCAAGCCATTGATCCTTTACACCACTACATTAAAGGACTCTCTTGGCGCTTTGTTGACCCAAGCTAATGATGAAGAAAAAGAAAATTCTCTCTACTACCTCAGTCATCATCTAATCCCTGCTAAGGTAAGCTACCCACCTATTGAAAAGCATTGCCTAGCTTTAATCTTTGCATCCCGAAAGCTATGGCATTACATGCTTTCTCATAAGGTGAATATTATCTCTAGGATCAATCCACTGCAATATCTCATGACATGGCTAATATTATCCAAATGGTTTCCACGATGGTCCATGATTTTGTCATAATTTGACATCACATTTGTACCCCTCCATGCTATAAACGGATAGGCACTAACAAATTTCTTAGCAGCACACCCACTTCTTGCTAATTCTCTGCTTAGTGATGACCTCCCATCATGAACTTAGGGGACATTAGCATTCACCGTTGGGAGATATATTTTGATGGTGCGGCTTCCTTTGAAAAAAAGAGAAAGACCACAATCTACTCTCCTAGGGAAGGCGGGAGAAAGAATAGTTCTCCTAACTCCAGATCACAATATGATGAGATTCTCATATCATTTATCCAATCCATGCACCAATAAAGAAGCCGAATATGAGGCTCTGATTGCCGATCTTGAGTTAGTCATTACACTCTGCGTCCAGTGCATCAACATCTTTGGGGATTCTTAACTAGTTATCAACCAAATTGTTGGGTCTTACAAAGTTCTAAAGCCTAAGCTCCATCATTATCATAAGTATACCATGGAGTTGTTGGCTCAAATTCCACAGATTACCATCTACAAGATTCCTTGAAAGATAATATTGTAGTAGATGCAAGGAATTGGCATATCCGAAAGATGAGTCCATTCTAATAAGGGTCCAAAATAGATAAGTTCTATCCCTTATTGACGTTAAACTCATTAAGAGACTCTCTCTTGAAGGGGAGGTTGTCGTTGTAAAAAAGGATGATAAGTCAGATTGGAGGCAACCATTCATGAATTATTTAAATACAGGCAAACTACCTCAATAGAAGTCATTAGCCATCAGGTGAAGCAGAGAGCTCTCTCCTATGATATCATGGATAACACCCTATATCGGCGGTCCTTCGATCATATGTGGTTACGTTGTTTAGCCAAACATGAAGCGCATAAGATTATGATCGAGGCACATTCAGGTTTATGCAGAGCTCATCAGTTCAGTCTGAAGATGAAAGCCAATATCAAGAGACTAGGATACTACTGGACTTCAATGATTATAGATTGCATTGATGTAGCTAGGAGATATCACTAATGTCAAGTGCACGGTGTGGTCATGCATCAACCACCCAACATTCTACATCCTACATTGGCCTCATGGTCATTTGAGTGTGGGGCACTGACATAGTGAGCTCGATCGATCCTCCTTATTTTAAGGGTAACCAGTTCATTCTAGTTGCTACCGACTATTTTTCCAAGTGAGCTGAGACAATCCCACTTAGAGAGGTCATAGCTCAACATGTGCTCTAGTTTTTTAGAAACCATATCGTATATAGGTTCAGGGTGCCTCGATGAATTATATCCGATAATGGTACTGCATTCAAGAGCACTAAGATCAACAACTTTTCCTGGAGACACAATATAGATTGGAGATATTCTACTATCTACTACCCGAGGAAAAATGGTATAGTAGAAGCATTCAATAAAACTCTCATCCAGATATTGAACAAGACACTCGACAATAATCAGCAATAGTGGCATGAGCAGTTGGTTGAAGCCTTGTGGGCATACCACATCACATACAGAACTCCAACTCAATCTACCTCATTTTCTTAGTATATGGGTCCGAAGCAGTTATACCTTTAGAAGTCCAACTCCATCACTAAGGATAGGTGTGGGTAACAAGATTACAACATAACAGAATGCCAACCTGCAGTTGGAAGAGCTCAAAGGTTTGGATGAGAGATACCTCCGGGCATGCTAGAACTTTGAGTTGTATAAAGCTAAAATGATTCAAGCTCACAACAAGTTGGTCCATCCTAGAGCTTTTTAAGTATGAGAGCTTATTTTAGTTCTAAGGAGACCGATTGTTGCTCATCGAAAGATGGAAGGCAAGTTTGAACCCACTTGGGAAGGCCCTTTTATCATAGAGAAGGCCTACCAAGGAGAATCTTATCAGCTCATAAAATGTAAGGGAGAGCGCCCTATGCTTCCAATTAACGGGCTCTACTTAAATAAATATTATCCATAAATCTTGTTTAAAAATAATCATCAATAAACTTCCTTTTCATATCAAATTTCATCTCTTATGTGTTAGAAATATCCTTTGCTTGCAAATCTATCATGATGTGTTTAGGGTTGGTGTAAGAGAACTCAAGCAGCATCCTATCCCTCCATAACATAAACACAAACTGTAAATAATCCTCCAATGCTATTAGGTTAGGTGTAAGAGAACCTAAGAGGCATCCTATTTTGACTAGTACAACTAAGTTAGGTGTAACAGAACCCAAGTGACATCCTTTCTTGGTGGAGTCACATTTTTATGTGTTTAAGGTAGGTGTAAGAGAACCCAAGCGGCATCTTATTCCCTTTTTCACAACACAAATAAACACATATCTCTTGTTTTAGGCTATTTTGATGTGGGAGTAAGCCTCCTGTGGCACTCACTCACTAGCTGCTCTAGGTCGTGCTGACACGCTACCTCATTAGTGTGTCACCCTAGTGATCATTTGTTCAAGAGGATGTAAGTCTGCTATACTTTCTACCTGACTTGACCATTGCAAAAAAAACAAGCTCTCTATTAGTTTGGTAGGCCTTACTATGCAGCTAGTAAGCTACCCCATGTTGACTTTGTTTAAGAGGATGTAAGCCTACATGCTTTCTTCTTGGACTAACCACCATGCACTGACTAGGTTGAGTATATCAAAGGTTTATGGTAAGTCCCTGCTTTCCTCTTGACTATTTCAAGCTTGGGTTTGGTCAATGCACAAGATTCCTCGCTTAATAGTCACTCTAGGTCAGATAGCCCATATCTCACCGAAGACATACTATCCCGATAATCAGTTTCACTTTAGAGAGATGTAAGCCTACATGCCTTCTTTCTAGACTGATTGCTACAAACTAATAGGCACCTTAGGTTGGTTGTATATCGCTATGCTGATAATGACCTGCCAGGTGAGTACACCACTCTTAGTAGATGCGAGTCCCCACACTTTTTCCTTGAGTTAGCCACCGAATACCTACAGGATTTCTTTTATAAGGTTTTGGATAACGCCCCCAACGACACCTTCCCTATGGGCACTCTATTTGGATGACATCCTTAGCAACCCCATTTAGACATTACCCCAGTTACTCTTGGATTAGACAGTTCCCCTTTCCTAGTAGCCACCCATGTCATTGGAGAATTTGTTCTGCAGATGTGTAGATTCTCCCTTAGTCCAAATTTGAGATAGGACTAGGCTGATATGAGCTCCTTCTTAGTGCGGTCCCTCGCAAACCAATAGGGATGGTGTAAGAAAACTCAAGCAGCATCCTATCCCTCCATAACATAAACACAAACTGCAAACAATCCTCCAATGCTATTAGGTTATGTGTAAGAGAACCCAAGAGACATCCTATTTTGACTAGTACAACTAAGTTAAGTGTAAGAGAACCCAAGTGACATCCTTTCTTGGCGGAGTCACATTTTTATGTGTTTAAGGTAGGTGTAAGAGAACCCAAGTGGCATCCTATTCCCTTTTTCACAACACAAATAAACACATATCTCTTGTTTTAGGCTATTTTGATGTGGGAGCAAGCCTCCTGTGGCACTCACTCATTAGCTGATCTAGGTCGTGCTGACACGCTATCTCGTTAGTGTGTCACTCTAGTGATCACTTGTTCAGGAGGATGTAAGGTACTATGCTTTCTACCTGACTTGACCATTGCAAAAAAAGCAAGCTCTCTATTAGTTTGGTAGGCCTTACTGCACAGCTAGTAAGCTACCCCATGCTGACTTTGTTTAAGAGGATGTAAGCCTACATGCTTTCTTCTTGGACTAACCACCATGCACTGACTGGGTTGAGTATATCAAAGGTTTAGGGTAAGTCCCTCTTTTCCTCTTGACTATTTCAAGCTTAGGTTTGGTCATTGCACAAGATTCCTCGCTTAGTAGTCACTCTTGGTTAGATAGCCCCTATCTCACCGAAGATAGACTATCCTGATAATCAGTTTCGCTTTAGAGAGATGTAAACCTACATGCCTTCTTTCTAGACTTATTGCTACAAATCGATAGGCACCTTAGGTTGGTTGGCTATCGCTATGCTGATAATGACCCGCCAGGTGAGTACACCACTCTTAGTAGATGCGAGTCCCCACACTTTTTCCTTGAGTTAGCCACCGAATACCTACAGGATTTTTTTATAGGATTTTGGATAACGCCCCCAACGACACCTTCCCTATGGTCACTCTATTTGGATCACATCCTTAGCAACCCCATTTAGACATTACCCCATTTACTCTTGGATTTGACAGTTCCCCATTCCTAGTAGCCACCAATGTCGTTGGAGAATTTGTTCTGCGGATGTGTAGATTCTCCCTTGGTCCAAGTTTGAGATAGGACTAGGCTGATATGAGCTCCTTCTCAGTGTGGTCCCTCACAAACCAACAGGGTCTACGATAACATAAAATAAATAAACTATATTCTCACTTGTGAATTAGGAATTCAAGCCCCCAATGGCCCCTTTCCCAAGTAGACATCCAATCTTTAGGGCACTGTCAACAAAACTCCCTATAGGAATTGCCTGACTACTTTGAGTTGAGATAAGTCCTCAGGTTGACACTCTCTCGGTAGTTTCCCTTAGGTCAAGTCTGACTTATTATGCCACCAATGAGTCACCCCGATGGTCATCTTTGCTTTGAAAGATTTAAGTCTATTACGCATTATTTCCAGAATGATCGTTGCAAACCAATGGGCAGCCTTTGGTTGGGATCGATTTGTTATGAAAGCAACTGATCGCCCCAGTGGTTCCTTGTTTAGGAGGATGTAAGTTTACAAGCATTCTTCCTAACTTGACCATTGCACATCGAAAGGCACCCCTTAGGTTGGTTAGTTCTACCTCACGGCCGGTAGACTATCTCTTTGGGTTTGTAAATTTAAGACATGTCTAGGCTGATATTAGCCCCTTCTTAGTAGATCAATCACACACCAAAGGGATTCATCAAATTTAAATAAATGAAATTAAAATAAATGCAATTCAATCAAATGACATTATCCTGACTACTTCCAAGCTGATATAAGTCCCCTAGCGGCACTCATTCGCCTTAGGTCGGGTTTGATTTGGTGTATCCAATAGATCACCCCAGCAGTTGTTCCTTGCTTTTGGAGATATGAGTCTGCTACTCTTTCTCCCTAGCACAGCCATTGTACATCAAAAGGCAACCCCTTAGGTTAGATAGTTCTACCATATGGCTGGTGGACTACCCCTTTGGATTGGTAAATCTGAGATAGATCTAAGCTGACATAGCTCATTCTTAGTGCGGTCCATCACAAACCAACATGGTCCATCTCAAAATTTAAACTTAAACAAACAATCAACCAACTTCTCCCCAACGATACATAGATCATCCCAACTACCCAATGGAGTCAATTAAATCCAATTCAAACCTGCCTTCCCCAGTGAGTGCACCCTAAAAAAAAATCTCATCAAATCCTTATCCCTAGTGGATAACCTGAACCTGCTTCCCTAGTGGAAGGTTCATGCATCTATCCTCGGTGGGTTATGCATTCTAATCCCCGTAGATACTCTCCCTAAATTATATTTTGCATCAAATTCAAACCTCTTATCCCTAGTGGATAACCTGAACCTGCTTCCCTAGGGAAAGGTTCACATGCTTGATTCCTTAGTGGATCCCTTCTTCCTCCCTTATGCCCTTGGCATGAGTATACTTGCATTACACTAAGATCTTGATTCCTTCTATATCTCAGGTTTAGGAGCACATCATTTATGTTTGTGTTTGCAATTCTTTAGACGTTATTGATCATCTCGATCAACACCAATATGTGTGGTGTCCCTTGTCAGTCACACCATGCGTATTGGGCACCCTTTGTTGGCCTCACTTTTGGAGTGAGCTCTCAACTTTCTCATCATAGATGTAGGACTCTTATATACACTAAGAGTTCCTTAGTCTTAAGACACTTCTAGTGATTAGGTGAACACTTAATTTAACCCTAGAGGCATAGAAGAGTTAGCTATATGAATCGATTGCACCTTCGTAATTTAGGAGGGCTTGCCTACCCTATAGCCTAAACCCAATCCTTGTTTCTTTCTTTTAATCCAAACTATAAATTCATCCAAACTCCAAAATCAAATCCAACTATCAAATGATTGAAACCCACGATTAAATTCAAATTCCAAATCCCTTCCTAAGTCCTTTGAATTTATCTTATGGACTTAGCTTTAGCCAAATTAAAATCAACCCCAATTCAATTTATTTTTTAAATTATCAAATTAAATCTTAAATCAAATTCAAATCCAAATTCTAAAATCAAATTTAACTATCAAACAATTGAAGTCCATGATTAGATCCAAACTCCAAAATCTCTTCATAAGTTATATGAACCACCTTCATATGCTTAGCCAAACCAAATTTGGCTGATTTCTTCATAAATCAATCATTCCTTCATTTATAAATATAAATAAAATCCAAATTAAAATCATTCAAATTAAATCAAACCAAATCAAGACCCTTCTTAAGCCATAAGGACCCACCTCCATAAGCTTAATCAAATATTGATCCAAATCAACCCGAGCTTGATTGATTTCTTTATAAATCAACTATTCATTCATTTATATCCAAAAATATAAATGAAACCCACCCTCCAATGACAAAAAAATCAAATAAATCAACTCCCAAGTCAAGCCCTTTTGACCTACATCCCTAGATTTGGTCAAATTTGCTTCTAAATCACTCCAAACTCAACGTGATTTTCTCATAACCCATTTATATCTTCATTTATAGTCATAAATATAAATGAAATATAAATTTAAATGGCCAAAAATAAATCAAATCAAATCAATTCCCAAGTCAAGCCCTTTTGACCTACATCCCTAGATTTGGCCAAATTTGCTTCCAAATCACTCAAAAGTCAAAGTGATTTTATCATAACCCATTTATATCTTCATTTATATTCACAAATATAAATGAAATATAAATTCAAATGGCCAAAACCAAACCCAAATCAAGTCAAATTTCAAATTTTAGCCAAAATTTTGAACTTGGATAAATGATACCCAAATCAATTCAAAACTCATGGATTCCTTTATGATTCAATCATTCCTACAATCATTGACCAAAATATAACATAAACCATCATTATCAAACCAAACTCAAGTAAAGTCCATGTTGACCTCTCTTGACTTGAAATTATCATATGAACCAAAACCCATTTGGCTCCAAACCAATTGCAATTGGATTTATATTTCAATCTTAGGCTCATGTGTGAGTTCAACTAAACTTGAATTAAGCCAATTAACTCATTTAGGCTCACTTGACCCAAAGTGCCCTAAAGGAACCTTTTTGAGCCATGTTCTAATCCAACCCAAATTGGATTGAACTAAGCCCATCTAAACCTCACAACATAACCAACAACCACCCTAGGGTAATCAATTGCCTTAAATTGGGTCAAACCAACTAAAATCTAGCATTTGACCAAGTCAACATTTAACCCAAATGAAATCCAAACTAGCCAAAATACACCATATGCCAAATTGATTAAAACCATTGATTCAAACTAACTCATAATCAATGATTGAACATGCCCAAACCCTCACTTGAGCCAAATCAAGCCTAATTGACCATTTGACTCAAGTTGACTCAAATTGGCCTAAAAAGCCAAAATAGGTCAAATCATGATTTGATCCAAATTGATTGCAACCAATGGCTCAAATTTATTCTAAATCACTTATTGAACTTGACCAAAGTCATAATTGATCCCAAGTTAACCAATTGGTTAACTTGACCCAACATAGCCCAAATTGACCTAAATGGTCAAATTGGTCAAAATATAAATTAAACCAAACCAAAGCCTACAATTACTTTCAATCAACCAAATGAACTTGACTCAACACCTAACCTAACCTAATTTGGTCAAATTGGTCAAATTGGTCAACTTGACCAATTTGACCCTTTTAAATCCAAATGAGTCAAATCCAAACCTAGGCCAAACCAATCCAAATTAATTAAACCAAAACATCCCAAATCATCATTTGAACCTAACCCAAGCTTGGTTTGTTCCAATTTGACCAATTGGTCAACCCAACCCAATCTAACCAAAATGAACTCATTTTGATCAAATGAAGCCAAATCACTCCAAACCAACTCATGGGACCCTAGGGCTTGGTCAAACCCAACCCAAACATGTCCTAATTCATTCCCAAATTAGCCCAAATCCATAATAGGCCCCACTAAGGGGATTATCCATTAGACAAACCATCTTTCTATTAGATCTTCATGCTAACAAGTAAAGTTGACTTCCCCATCACCATGGTAGCCTCCGAGCACTCAAGTCAGGCTCCACCTAACCCACCTAGCTCACCTAACCCACCCTCAGTTAGCCAAGGACCAATGGGAGTTCAACTCATCCTCACTCAAGCCAAACCAAGCACCCCATGGACAAACCGAAAGGGAACTTTGCACACCAGCCTTAGAGGCTCGTCCCATGGCTCCCTCCACTCAAGTTGAGCCACATGGAGTTGGACATGACCTCTTCGATGCCCTGACAGTGGCTTTTCAATCAAAATAACCCAACCCATCCTGTCCATCCTTCACTCACATTTTTTGGCCAATACTCCGCCCAATTCGAGTGGAAAAGGGGCCATTCGGCATTGTGTGAGTCCCCAAGCCAATTTCGAAACCCTTAGAGCTATTCCAAGCTTTCCCAAAGCCTCCCTCAATCAGATTTTCTCTCTGTGTGAGAAACTAAAAGCAGGGCAGCCTTCCTTCGATCAATACTCCTCCTCCACTCAATCAAACTTCAATTTCTTGCACCCACACCATCCTCATACTCCATCGAAGCCAATCGAATCATCTCCAAGCCTTCTCGAGCATCAATGATAAGAGTTCGATTGAAGCCAAAGCCTTTATATGCATGGATTGGTCGACCAAGCACTCTACCCCAAATCAAGCTCAAAGCTTCTCAACATGGCCTCGCCTCAACTAGGCGAAGCTACCTCTATCAATCCCACTGCCGGACATTAGCTCTGGTGAGGTAATTTTACAAATCAAGCCTTGTATGAAAAATAGCTTGGTCATTTGTGAAGTAATTTTGAACATCATGAGTTTTTGACTATTATATGTGTACGCCTCCCCTCCCCGAAGGTGTGGGATCAATTTGGAGGCAATCCAAGCTCAGGTGAGCTTGGATCGAATGGGGAAAAATGGATAATATCTGTCTTTCACAACTCGTGAATGGGATAGATCATGAGCTGTCCATTCCGCATGATCAAAGCAAATGACTCTGATTATATCTCACATTAGATCCATTGATTCCCTTCCTAAACCATGGATATAATCGTGGTCATCCGATCTTAGATTGGATGGTCCACAGAGTTAGCGCATCCACCACAATCCGAGTTAGTGGCGGATGTGATAACTTAAATAGCCACTCCTGTCATGCCACATGGAAAGCGTGCCATGTCAGCCGCCATGTGGCCCAACGAGATTAAGGCTTTTATTTGGCCTAATTAATCCATTTTTGAGGCTGAAACTTCTAAAAATCATAATTAATCCTAAAACTTCAAATTTGGGCTCATTTTAAAAATATTTTAGAGTAGAATATGGGAAAAATATTATTAATTGATTTTGAAAAGTGATTTTGGCTTAATTAAGGTTTAATTCAAAATCTAATCAGTCTACTTATTCATTAATTAATCACCAAATTGATCTCCAATATTCTGTGGATGTTTAAGGGGATGACCTCTGCCTCCCCTATTTTTTGGGATTTTATTGGTTGCTTAATTAGGAAAATAAATTGATTAAGCCTTAATTATTTTTAAATTTAATTAGTGATAATTAGTGAATGAATAATAGTTTAATTAATTATTTAAGCCTAATTACCTTTGTTGAGCAGTAAGGGAGCTTAGGGAATGTGATTGGGATATTTTTCCTAATTCATTTTTTAAGTTTTCTTCACTCTTTGGAATTTGATTAGTTAATGATTAATGAGGTAATTATTTGCTTAATTAATTAAGTAATCTCCAATATAAAAATCATAGCTTAAATGATCAAATATAGGACTTGGGGATTGAGATCAAGACCTCTTTCTTGATCTCTTTTCTTAAGTTAATTTCATTTCATTAATTGAACATGCTTAATCAAATGGATTAATAAGCTTAATTAACATAATTTAAAATCTATTCATTCACATCAAAGCAACCTTTAATTAATCTTGGGTAGCTCTTTGGGTGTTCAATAACCCAAAGTGAGAGATAATAAAATTATGGTTAGCTCACATGTGTGAGAAAATCATAAAAGTAGTTAAGTCAGATCCCTTAAGCCTAATTAGCTATTAATCATAAGCCAATTGCATTAGATCCCTTTCATTTCTTAGGAGCATTTCAAATTTACATTTCATGTGATTTCATATCATATTGTCCCATTAATATTTAGTTAATTAACTTAAGGTGACGTAGGTGAGTGTTAATTAATTCACTTAATTCATACCTTAACCTAATTAATATATAAAATCGACCTAAATATTGTTCATTAAACCAAATTAACTCACACATGGAAAATGGGATTAGGATTAGGAAACCTCTTTTACATTTCCTATATCAAATCAAACTCAAAATTAAAATTATCATAAAAGAACTTTGGTTTATTTTAAATAGCCTTATTTAGTATGATTATCCTTAGAAATTAATTGGAATGAATTAGATCATGTGTTATGTTCCTTTATTTCTTTCAATCATGTTAAATATTATTTGTTATTTGTAATCATGCATTCATTTCTTTTAAAATTTACTAAATGAAATGGTTTCTTTTATTTCAAATTGCATGTGTTAATTTAAATTAAAAATAGGTGCGACTGTTATTATTATTAAATTAAAAGTTATCTTCAAAAGCCTATAAATCAATTATAATATATGAAGTGATGTTAATTACAAGTATCTATAAGTGTGCATGTGTTCATGATCTAAGATATGTAATATGAAGCTCTCTTTCCTTACCTTATATGGATTTGCATGGGATTTACAAATGTATAGTTCATTTGAAAAGAACACAACATTTTCCTAAATATATTCCTATGCACCTCCATGCTAAGACTTATGAAGAATTTCATATCACATATGTAAATCATATAATCAAATCAAATATGACTTCTTACATGACTTCTCATTCTTGTGGTTCTTTTTCATTCATATATATATATATATATATATATATATAAGAAAAGTGGTATATTTGTCTAGACATCCCGAGGCTACGAGGCTTTAAGTAAGTAGGTGTACCCAGTGTAGAACAATGGCACCATACCTACTTAAAACTCTTATACATATGTATGTATGATATGACCGATGAATAAGAATTATAAATCAAATACAACTTTTGCATGAGTTTTCCTATTCTTATAGCTTCTTATATATCCATATATATATATATATATATATATATATATAAGAAAAGTCGTATATTAGTTTGGACATCTTGGGGCTGTGAGGCTTTAAGTAGCCCCAAGTAGGTCTTGTATCTTACGCCCCTTATGTAGAACAATGGTGACGTACTCACTTAAAAATTGTATACATGTGAATGTATACTTAGCTAATGGATGAAAATCCCTTTTTCTATTAAAAAAAGAAAGACTTGCATTCATAATTCAATCAAATAAAATATTTAAATTCCAAATACACTTCTTTACATTCATCATTTAAGTGTGCTAAGACATACATTGTATGTATAGGTATGCTTATAATTTAATCATATGTATGATATACATGATGGAAAGAAATGAATAAACATGTGTTATGTGATAGTAATTCATTCTAATTAATCTTAAGATACTTTTCTTATTGAATAAGGTCATTTAGAGTGAACCTAAACTTAGGGTTAGTCAAAACATGTAATAAGCCATTCACTAAAGGGAATTGATTAACTTGCTTTAGAAATGACTTAAGGTAGGGATGAAAGAGAGGTCTTCTCTCTTTTTTCTCTTTATAACACTTAGTTGATAAGTGTAAGCCATATGAACCAAAGAAAATACTAAGTAAAATCTTCAAATTAATTAAATCATTTAAAGAGAAATCAACCTTAAATTTAAATATTTTTCTAATAATATTTAAGCTTAATCAAATAATTTAAATAACTCTAATTAATTATATTAAATTATATAAAACTCTATAAATCTAATTATATAAGCTATGTGATTAAATTTTTAGCATCAAATATATGATTAATTAAGCTTTATTAAATTTTAAATTCATTTGAATTCATTTAAAATATTAATAAACAAGATTTCAAAGCTTTAACAATGTTTAGGCCATGTTTTATGCTGAAAATTTTGTAATGGTAGATATAAATCAAGTCTTAGCTCCTTTGTCCTTTTGTTCTAAACATAAGTTAATTTTTTTTTTTTTGGGTTTTACCCAAATAATGCAAAACCTATTCATGACAGTGACTTTGATGATAGATTGATCAATCTAACACATGGATTATGCTTTTCACTCAATGAATTTTTTAAAGATCATGTTCAAGTTCAAATTAGAGCTCCATTTTTTGAGTTTTAACTTGCTCATTTATTTTATAAGAGAAGATAGTTCTAATTAAAATTAAAATGGTGAGAAGAACGAGAGTTTAATTATGATTTATTAAAAAAAACCAAGATATAGAATTTGTTATCACCAAATGGAATTTCTGGACATATTGTATTTAAAATGGATTTTTGCAATTCATGGAAAGATTGTATTTATGGAAAGATTGTATTTAGAATGGATGCTTGCAATTTATTGAAACATTGTATTTATGCATATAATTTGCTCAAAGAGTTGCTTTTAAGTGGGTATCACTTGTCATGGTATCACCTTACCAAAATGAATTGGGTTCATCCTTTTTGATCTCTTATACCAAATGAAATTTTTGGACATATTTTATTTAAAATGGATTTATGAAATTCATGGAAAGATTGTATTTATGAAAAGATTGTATTTAGAAAGGATGCTTGCAATTTATGGAAACATTGTTTTTATGCATATAATTTGCTTAAAGAGTTGCTTTTAAGTGGGTATCACTTGCCATGGTATCACCTTGCCAAAATGAATTGGCTTCATCCTTTTTGATCTCTTATAACAAACGGAATTTTTGGACAGATTGTATTTAAAATGGATTTTTGCAATTCATTGAAATATTGTATTTATGGAAAGATTGTATTTAGAATGGATGCTTGTAATTTATGGAAACATTGTATTTATGCATATAATTTTATCAAAGAGTTGCTTTTAAGTGGGTATCTCTTGCCATGGTATCACGTTGCCAAAATGAATTGGGTTTATCTTTTTTGATCTTTTATTTATAGGTTTTGTTAAGATTCAATGCTATACAAATATCTAGAATTAAGTAACACAAATAAAATTATATATGAAATGACTTGTGTGTGTGTGGGTTTTGTTAAAATTAATGTGGCAACTTGTGTTTCCCTTGTTTCTTTCTTTTTATTATTATGCAAGAGCTACTCAAGTAACTTATCATCTCCACTTGTGTGTGTGTGGGTAAGTTGCTCATTTAAGTTGTATCCACTTGTAGACCTATATTCCTTTGCTTGTAGCTCCTTGTGACTTTACTTGCAAATTTTTGTCACATTATAACTTCTACTGAGACTGTCTTTATATTGTGACCTTCTTTGTAGTCTCTCATTCCATCTTGACTTTGTTGATTGTCCATCATCCCATTAGATGTTACTTCAATGTCTCTTGGTTTGGTTGTGTGATAGCTTTTATGAGCATTGTCTAAGATAAGTAAGTAGAGTTTGCAACAAAGATGAAAAAAATATTTCCAACAAAGATGAAAATAAAAAAGCATTTGAGGCTTCATAACAGCTGTTAGCTTTTTAGAGTTGTGGCAACCTATCTTCAGCCTCTAATAAAGAAACAATCTCCTAAAATGTGGCACTCCATATTTAGATAATAGATCTATGTAGGAGTCAAGAGCCTTTATATACAAGCCACACTTGATGCTCTTTTAGCATGCATTAATGAAGCTCTTATTTGGGCTAGAAGTTCCATTATTTTCTCAAATTATAATGTGTTGTGCTCCTTATTGCATATCTGTTATCTAGTTAATATGTTTCTTTTCCTTCTTTGTTGTAACTGTAAACTCTCAATCAAAAGTAAGTTGTTTGATTCTTCTGGGTTTCATCACACGTGTGATAATGTTAGGAGCTTAAAATGGGAAATCCAAGGGAAGGTGGAATAGGTGCTACTTGGGAGAGAGATGTAAAAATAATATTTTGTGATCTTTATCTCAAGGAGATAGACTTGGGCAATAGACCGACGACCTATTTTAATAAGGAGGGCTGGAATAATTTAACCAAAAATTTTAAGGAGAGAACTAGAAGGGAATACAACATGACACAACTTAAAAATAAATGGGATCAGTTGAAGAAGGATTAAAAATTGTGGAAAGGGTTGAAACAAGGATCAACTGGTTTGGGATAAGAACCTATAAAGAAGACGATTGATGCATCAGATGATTGGTGGTGAGAAAAGATTCTGGTTAATTTTATATACATACTTGTCTGTTCTAATTACTCCACAAAGTGTTCATATGAACATAACATGTGACCATAATTTTAAATTGCAGATATTACCAAATACAAAAAAATTTAGATATTGCAGATTAGACCCTAAAATTGAAGAGAAATTAGATCTCATGTTCAGTGGTGTGGTTGCCACAGGTGCCCACTCTTGGACACCAACTCAAGAAGCTGACGACATTGTGGAAGAACATAATTGTTCTGAGCGAAGGTCTACTTCAAATGATTCAGACTACGAATTTTTACATGCCACAGATTCCCACACTGAATCCAATCATGCTAGGTGTTCACTAGTTTTAACTCCGAGAGGTCAGAAAAAAAGAAGGGAGGTGCTGGATTCATCCGACATCAGATATCACAGTTAGTCAGTGCATTGACTTCCAAAGCGAATAAGGCAATTGCACTGCCATCACTATCTGAGGCGATCACTATTTTAAATAAAATCATAGAAGTTTTTGAAGATATTCCACTTTATTTGCATTCAACGAGGTTGTTTGTAGATGCAAACAAGTATGAGATATTTGTCTCTATGGCACCTGAATGGAGAGTTCATTATCTGCGCTATTATTTTGAAACTTCTCTGTGATCTGCTAGGGGAGAGTTCGCTCTTTTTAATTTATGTACTTGTTTCTGTTATACGCTGAACTTCTGTGGAAATTATAAAATAATAGTGCCTAATATATCATTTGTTGCTATACACACTTTGTTTAGAAGCTTATTATGTTTAATCTGTAATGGCTAATATAGTGACATATATTTCTTTGTCATTAGTTGCAGTTATGGATAGTGATAATGATGATCAACCTATGACTGTGATTGTTATTGCAGAATGCTTAATACATGAGTGTTATGAGTCTTATGTTTGCAAAACTCCATGTATGACTTCTAGGTTTATTGGTGAAAAATGGATCACTGAATTACTAGCAGGGCACCCAAGGAGATTTCACAACATATTTCGTAGGTCAAAAATTATTTTCACTGACCTGCTACAAGAATTAAAAAATTTACATGGATTTTTTATGTCCTCTAGAACTACAGCTAGAGAAGTATTGACCATAACACTATATGTAACATCGCATAATGAATCTATCAAGGTGGCTACCGAGCGATTTCAGCACTCATCTGAAACCATAAGCAGGTACTTATCTATTGGCCTTGATGCTTGGATAGGTTTATCAACTACAGTTATAAAGCCGATAGATTCAACTTTCCAAAATATACCTGATGAGATTCTACATGATTATCTATACATGTCATATTTCAAGGTAAACTTCATTGCTAAGTTCTTTTGGAAATAGTCATTCTGCTTAGCACCTAAATTTGCAGCAAATTCTATTGTAGGATTGTATTGGAGCAATCAACGGAACACATGCTGATGTCCATGTGCCTTCAACTGAAAAAGTTGCTTATATTGGTTGATGTGGGTCATGTACACAGAATATATTGGCAGTATGTGATTTCAATATGTGCTTCACTTTTGTAATGGCTGGATGGAAAGAAAGTGCACATAATAGTCGCATATTCAATAATGCTATACGACATAGAGAAAATAACTTCCCATTGCCTCCTCCAGGTATTACTGTAATGAATCATCAAATTATTACAAAGAAATAATTTTTACAGCTTTTATTCATAAATTTAAATATGAAAATATTATGTTGTTTATGCTGGCTATCCAATGCAATGAGGGTTTTTGAAGCCTTTTCTGGAAACAAAATATCACATTCCTGATTTTGAAGGAGTAGCCAAGTCACCAGGGGAATGAAAAAATTATTTAATAAATAACACTCATCGTTGCATGGTGTAATTGAGTGAGCCTTTGGAGTATGGAAGAAAAAATGGGTTATTCTATGTGATATGCCCACATATTCTTTCAAAAAGCAGGTTAAAATAGTTGCAGCTATAATGGCTTTACATAATTATATATGCCAGCACCCATCACACCATGATATTGAGTTCAACATTGTCGACAATAACCAATCATTTGTTCCACCTGAAGCATTTGAACATCAGTTGGGCTACTCTATGGTAGAAACTAGCTAACAAACCACAAAATTGGGGACACAGGATGGCAAAGGAGCTGAGGAGATGAAACAGTTACGAGAGCAAATTACAGATGCCTTAGATAGTGATTAGATTGGATTAAATTACTATTTGTGATTGGCTTATTTTGAATGGTAGTCTTTGAACTGTGAAACAACTGCATTGCTGGAAGTAGTCTAATTTGATCATAGAGAGGAATTCAGTCACATGTCAATGGAGGCTGCAATTATGCATTTACAGTTGCATGTGGTTGCTACTGAAATATTACTATTGTTATATTCTTCTTAAATTTTAGATGGCTTCAATCATATTTCTTCCATAAAAAATTCTTATATATCATAGTGTCATAGTTGTGGTGGCTTTGTGATAATATTTGGATCTATATTGATCTATATTCTTTGATGGGAAGCACTATTATTGTTCAATAAGCATTAGCTAGGAAGTTCTAATTATTTGGAAACTATTTATCTTCTTTGTCGAAGACAATGTTGGTTCAAAGGGAGAAAAATATTAGTTTAAGCATGACATCATACATAATATATTTGAAAACTCTTTATTTAGTTGGATACAATTCCTTTGATTTAGGATCACTGTTTTAAAAGTTCTATCTACCTATTACTCTTAGCTTTTTTAAGAACTTGGTACACCTGCTATTCTTTTATTGGTTGGCTTCGTGCTTCTTGATTTCCTGGTTAGTTGTGCTTTTATTCCTACTTATGTGGTATCTGGAACAGCTGCTTGGTGGCTGATTCTCTCTGATAGTGAATGAAATGGCTATGATGGCATTGATGTTATTCTTTATATCATTAAGGCTGGTAGAATTTTATGCGTTTGTAACTCTTCTTTTTGAAGTTTGGATGCCCACATAAAATGTTGCTCATTGGGATAGACTTTGAGTGAGCCTGAGCTATCAATGTAACTTTCTATGTTTGCTTATGTCTTTTTTGAGCTTCTTGTAGGTATTTATATAAGGTGGAGCCTTGTAGTGGTTATGTACTTTTAGTTAGCTAAATTTCTATCTTTTTTATTAATAATTGTAACCCTTCTATTTTGTTAATGAAATATCTATCACTTTTTGGGGAAATAAATATTTTGCTATTTCATTATCATTTGAAAAAATATTTTGTAATGTCACCAGCCCTCATATTAATATTTTTCTTGCTTACATAATTTACTTTATCAGAAAATATAAGTTCAAGGAGCTCTACTGAGTCTAGAGTTGTGTATTGTAACTGTGGTTTGCAATGTTATGTATTCACTTCACATAGGGAAGGAAATTATGGGAGAAGATTTTTCAGGTGTCTAAGAAATAGAACAAGAGATGATTGCAATTATTTTAGGTAGGTTGATGAATTTGAGGGTGACACATCAAGCAGTGATCATGCTATAAGGGTAGCAATGAAATTTTTTTTAAAAAAAAGATCAGATAAATGAAAGGGTAGGCTAAATATTTTGATCGCACTAGTTGTTGTACTTATAATTTTAATATTAGTGTTATTTATTAAGTGATGTGTAATCTGTCAATATAATATAGTTGACTTCTGGTTATGTATAAGTATTAATTATTTTATTTATTTTCATTATGTTTAAATATATTCAACTCACGCTAAGAATATTTTAGTTATTTCTACAACAAATGTATAAGATTTAAGAGTTAAATAATCATAGTAAATGATTTTCGTTTAAAGCATTCACATGCTAAAATATTGCAGCTGCCCCAAATTGATCCTTTGTAATCATCCGCTGTAACTTTGAAAGCCACAAGCCGGGGAATAGCGCCTGCATGGATGAATTGAGAAATTAAAAAATGGAGACCCAATATATAACTATAATGGAATTTTTTTGCTCCGAATTTGAAATTTCTTCTTACATCGAGTTGCTTCTACACGATCTTGGGTCTCTTTTTGGGTCTTCGATTAGGCTTCAAACCCTTGAACGCGTAGAAGTCCTCTTCGATCTCTTCAACAGATAGGGAAACAGAGAACTACCACCGCTTTCCATTCTCGCCAGCCATCGATCTTAGTGTATTGACTGACTGGATCGTATTTTTCCCATTAGCAGTTTAGGGGACCAATTTCTTCTGTTCTTCGATGGGGCATAGCAGGAAGATCTTCTTGTCCTGAGATTCCATGGCTTGGTCGGTCGATGCTGTAGCGGCCTCTTCAGCGGCGGTAGAAGGAGGTTCCTCCTATTTGGTTTCCTTTTCCTTGGAATATCCTATGTCAAAAGAATATGAGGCTTGCCCCTTGTTCTAGGGCTCCATTTGGATTTCAGAAACCGTCGATCTAGCGACAGAGCCGTCGATCCTAGAGACAGAGTCATGCAGCTTAGAATCCGTTGACTACCCCAGCTTATCATCGGAAAGGAAAAGATGTGAAAATGAGATAGCCTCACAGAAGAGTGAGTCGCTGCCTTCTCTTCGGTGGCGCCAGCGAGCTCTTCCCGCCTCCCTGCGATCAGTCCCTGAACCTAAATAGCATACCACTCCATCAGATGGCTTGAAATGATTCCTTCGATCATCTGATGTATTTTAAATATTGAATCAAATTTCTAATTGTGAGATCTTAAACTTTAGATAATCAAGAATCGAATAAACACTCCATATTTGTTTAATATAAAAATTTTCAATTATATTTTAAGACTGGATTAATATTTAGAATGATTTCTTTTGACATCAAGATTTTTTATTATAAATTTTTAGACATATCAACTTGTATTAGTAAAACTTATACATAAAACTACTATCTATCTAACTCAATTCAGCAAATTGTAATATAAATATCAAATTTTATTCTAAAAATAATGAATTTAAGTATATATATATATATATATATATATATATATATATATATATATATATATATATATATATATATATATATATATATGGCTAAAATTTATAATTTAGGCTTTTTTATATTTTAATTTTAAATGAAATGAGCAACAAAAAAATTTTAAAACTAGATAGCTGTAGGGCGAGACACCACGTGGATTTCACATCGATGTTGAATGATGATTACGCAATGTGGATTCCACGTTAGCGATGTTGAATGCGACGGCCCAAGCATTTTTTAAACCCATCCCCAGAGACCGAGATCTCTCCTTTCATGCAAATGCCACCGCCTGCCGCCGACCTCCACGTCCCCCGCCATGTCGTTTAACGACCTTCCCTTCCTAGACCGACATTGTTGGCATTTTTGAGTGGATTTAGGTTTTTTCAACGACATTTTGAAGGTATTTTTTTCAAACTTCTTTTTTAAGAAAATATCATTCATGTGTTGATTAAGTGTGTTTTAACATGTGATTACTTAGTTTAACATGTGATTAGTTAGTTTTAGGGTTTAGGTATGTGTTGTTGGATTTAATATTTTAGAGGAAAAGTAAATATTTCCAATAAATGTTGATTATATTCGTTTAAATTTAGGTGTGTTTTAAATAAATTATATGTATTTATGTGTGTATTATGTATATTTTAAATATTATATTTATTGTATGTTTATGTGTTCATTTTGAAGCTATTTGAAATAGTGTTTGTGTGCTCATTTATGTGAGTGTTTTAAGTAATGTTTGTGAGCTCATTTTGTGTGCTATTTGAAATGATGTTTGTTTTAAATAATGTATGTTTATGTGCTCATTTATGTGTTTTATTGTAATTTTTGTGTGTTTTATTGTAATTTTTGTGTGTTTTAAATAATATATTTATGTGTGGGGTTCTTTGTTGGGGATTATTCATTGTATTATGGTTTTTGGCAACCATATTTTTGTGGTTATTGCTCCTGCTGCTATGATGGGTTGGGTGCCCCTGAGGGCTGTTTTCTACTTTGTTGTTGTTTGGAGAACTATTTCTCTACGGCTCTTTACCCTTACTTTGTTTATGTTTTGGATGAGTTTGAGGATGGATGTAACTTGATTGTTATATCTTTTGGCTATGGGTTGGTCCTCCTCCAGTAACTGGATTGTTATATGCATATTTTTGGAATAAATTCTTATTCAACACTTCATTATGGATCATGCCAGTAAAATAGATATTAATATTGACCTTGGTAGTGTTGAATTACAAATTATTGATATTTTGATAAAACCTCATATTGTAGATTATTTATGTAGCTCTAGGATCATATTAGGTATGTTATATACGTTCATGTAAATTATAACTCATAATTAAAATTTTTTAGATGTACCTGTATGGGGAGAAAAATTTTATGTTGATATTATTTTAGATTGTTTGAGTCATTTTATTATTATTAGGTTATATTATACATATAGATGATCCATACAGTCTTATGAATCTGATTGATTTAAATAGGCATGATATTCAGCTTTTGTGTCTCCAATACACATTTTTATATTCAAAAATAAGTTTAGACATAATTTGTTTAGTATTATATTATGGCAGCCAACTCAGTGTTCATGAGGGCTTCTTCCCTACGTACACTGGTGGAAAAAATCGTCATATACAAGTTTCACGTCGGACTAATTTTGCAAGCTTACAGAATCAAATCATATGATCACTAAAAATTGATCCCTCACATTTTAGAGTTAATCTCATTTGTAGGTTTCCTATTGGTGCCAGTTTCATTACTTCTCTAATAAATAATGATGAAGTATGTGAGTCCGTCATTAATGCATAAGTATACAACATCTGATTGTATATGTTGAAGTTGAGTTGATACGAACAGAGGATAGAGAAGTTCAAAATTTCATTGGAGTTGAAGTTCATCCAAGCGAAATACTATAATTATACTTTTACGAACCATATCGACGACCTCAATGAAAATTTTCGTAGTACGCATATCAAGTCATAATTCAATTAATCTTTTCATTTTAATCTTATACATGTCATAATTTACATCACTATTGAGAGAGATGTTACTGCATCTCCTAATAGTGTTCATCATATTGCCTCAACTTCTGCTAGTAGGGGTGAATACCATGGTGGTCATGTAGCACCGTTACCTACTAAAGATGAGGGCTACGAAACAATGCCTAGTGCAACGAGTTCTGACATAGTTGATAGTGAAGGTGACATTGGAGAAGATCAATGATGTGATTCTAGCATCATTTGCTAAGATATTACTCTAAGAAAATAAACATAGCTAATGAACACATGTTCATAGAATGACATAAAAGCACTAATGACAAGAATAAGATGAACAATTGAATTTTGATGGCCTCTAAGATTCTATCTCGGAAGAGAATTTTATTCAGTGACTTAATTGAGAGGATGTGTTTCCATGATAAAAGATAGCTTAAATTTACTATTGTTGGCCCCAAATAGGTGCGTATGGTGGTGCATTACATGCTGCAAAGAGGTTGGATTTACATGCTGAGGAGGTATCAGATAGTGCCTCGCACATTATGTACTCATTCGATATTGAGTACTGGACACAAGTAGTGCACTTCACAGTTTATCAGCTACTTAATCCAGCCTGTGATTAAATATCAGTTGGATTTGAAGCCTAGGAAAATTATTGGCCATATGGAATCAAGATTTAACATTAGGATTTCTTATTTGAAAGCTTGGGATGCATGCAGAAAGGCTATACAAGCTATTTTTGATAGTTGGGAAGAGTAATATCATTCATTGGATCATTTCATGGCTATTTTATGTGCAGTTATACCTATCACAGTGTACTATATCCAGTCAAGTGAATATGGTCATTTTCAACACATATTCAGGTCATTTGGGCAATCAATTATTAGTTGGCAATCTTGCAGACCAGTCTTAAGTCTTGATGGCATATTTCTGTTAGGTAAGTACAGAGGAACTCTTCTTACTATAGTTGAGATTGATGCAAATAATGGCTTATATCTGCTAGCATTTATAGTAGTTGAAGCAGAATGCAATGACTCCTGAGCTTGGTTTATTAAGAGATTGTAGGACTTGATTCCGCTTATATGTACTTGGGCTAATTTATGTATTATTTCACCACATTCGCTTAGACGTGGGGCAACAATTTTTTCTCTGGGCTAAGCATCGGCACTGCTTATGCCATCTTGGAGAGAATTTCAAGAAGGCATGCAGAACTATGGGTATTTCTGATGTTGAGTTTGTCTGTCAAAAGATGTATGTGGTAGGTAATACAAATGGCATTCACACATTTACCCGTTACATGACAGACATCGGGAATATCAAAATAGAGGCTGCTGATTGGTTGCTTGCTAGAGATGTAGCTAAGTGGTCATTGACTTATGATAGTGGATATAATTATAGTACCATGACCACTAACACATCAGAGTATTTCAATGGTGTACTGAAGAGGGTACGTGGATTGCCGATTCAAGCTCTAATCACATATATTTATTACAATCTTGTATCAATTTTTACCAAATACCTTGAGACGACTTTTGAGGATTAGGAGTGATTCGATATTTGCACCGCATGTCAAGGTGATACTGTTGATTAGATTTGTTGTATGTCTCTGTGGACATGTAGGATGTGTCTACAATATAGGATTGTTATTTGCTTATGAGCTGTAGTTGTTTATTTATTAATGTTGTTCACTTCTAAGCAGTGTGTTCTTGTTAGTGTGTAGTTCTAAGCTATTTTTTCTATACTGCTGTAGTTTATCTCTAATGTTTTATGTTTTTATGGTATTGACATGTATTTGTAGAAGTTGTTCACCGAACAGGTCAAATGGAAATTGAGGAAGGTGAAAGGTGTAGATGTCGCGATAAACGAACAGGAGCCGAGACTACGGGCCTACACCACCGAGGTACACCCGATCACTCATTGTGTGGCGATATAGGTGCATCCAGTGGTATGATTTATTATTTGTCAAAGCTAGCTCAATGAAAATGCATTTTTTTAATTCCTCTATTCATATCAGGTGAAAGTTCTTGAGATCACATCTTCGATGTTTAGAGTGGCGATGAACTACCCCAGATTTATGGATGGACTACGCGATGTTGGGCTAGATTATGTTTCACAGCTCCAGTATATCAGACTTGATCACCACTTGCTTACAACTCTAGTTGAGAGCTGGTCACCTCAGACGAACACATTTTATTTTGCACTTTGTGAGATGACAGTTACTTTGCAGGACGTGGCCATGATTCTAGGTGTACGGATTGACGAGTCTCTTATTATCGGACCTACAGTGATAGGGGAGGGTAGGCGATGGTTCTCATGGTCTAATTGTTGTGATGAGCTCATCGGTAAGCATCCAGAGCCCGATGTTATATATCATGATCCAGTACAACCACATGTGACATCCACATTTCACATGGGGAGGTGCATGCACGGACTTGCTTACCTTTACGTTGGCTGCGGTGAACATTTTATAGGGACTCATACTTAGATCTATCAAATGCTGACTTTCTGATGCACCTTAGAGCTTACATTTTGTTCACTATTGTATTTCTTCCGCTAGATACAGAGTCGAGGTTCATTTGAAGTACTTACCACTAGGAGGATTTGAGCTTGTTGGGTACTCAGAGCGTGTGTTAGCATATTTGTGGAGTTGAATGAGGCCACAAGATCAAAATAGACTAACAGGATGTGTCTACTATGAGTTTTGGGAGCATGTACATGTTGGATGACCCGCATATACCTTTTGTGAGTTGGATGGGTTTGGCATGCTGAAATGAGGGTTATCTAAGAGAAATGAATATGTTAAAGTTTATAGAGATGAGCTTGATGGGCTACTATAATAATTATGATAATAATAATAATTTATTCATAATAATAATAATACAATTATATATATGTCATTTAATTAACTATGGAGGCTCCATAAGAACTTTAGAACATGTTTTAATATAAATACTTTACTCATCCATATAAAGCAGGGGAAAAATCTTTGGTACATTCGATGACTCATCATGCCTTAGAAGTCTTTATTAGGTTATTAGGTCCATTGAAGGGTGATGCCTTTATCTTTGGAGATAGTACATCATACCTCAATGTCATACTCGATCACTTCAATAAATATCCCTTACGATATACGTGGTGTCCCCACTCCCTCCCCCCATACATTCCAAAAATAAACACCATAGAGTTACATGTGCTCATGGGATTAACAATTATATTTCAAATGTTATTCCAAGATCCATGCGTGATAAGATGAATTTTTTTAGTAATATGTTAATATAAAAAAGGTTAAGATATGTTAACTAAAAATTTGATTATGATGAATCTCAAAGTTATTAAATTTATTTTGAGATGAGTATAACATATATTTTTTATTGATTACTCAGTCATTCCACCTATATTAATGTAAATACATCAATATTGAGAGTCATTGTAGTTAAAATTTTGGTTAAAATATTCTAATATAATTTGATTGGTATATCATGGGCCCATATTTTATCATATATTATATGAGCAAATTTTAGTAGGAAGTAATCAATAGATTTTTTTTATAAAAAAATAAAATATTTAAAATATATGGTAATATATAAATATATTTTAAATACTATACTATAAAAATGGTGGGGATTCTTTTATAAATTAATTTTAAAATTGTAAAACTAATTTAAATTTAACAAAAATTAATAGAAGAATTCATTTAAAACTAAGTTTATCTTAATTCAAGACAAAATATAACAATAAAAAACTGTGTATAGTGATGATATGTATATTAAATTAGACAATGCATGGATTAGATAAATAATGCTTATTTTTTAATTATGAAATGCAATTTTATTGAAAAAACTAAATAATTATAATTTTCTATAATCACATTTTAGTGCGATTATTGTTACAATTTAAAATTGTGAAGGGACTTTCTATCGGGTTAATAATATGAATAGATATAAATAGAGCTAAATTAAGACAAGTATAATGAAGGCAGATTTACACACATATCACAAAATTATTATATATTTATATATCCAACATCTAAACATTAAAACTTAATTGGGATAATTACGTAAATAGAAACTGATTAAAATTTATGTATTTATAGAATTAGCACACATGATATTTTAGACTATGAAATCTATGTATTTATGCCTGCCATAATAAATTAATGAAAATTTGATAAAAGCAAAAAAAACAAAAAAAAAAATAAATAAATAAAAGTTAAAGTTCTAATATACTTCTGATATTTGGGTGAAATTTTAAAAAATTAAAGAGGGTGCTAGTTTTGAGTGCTATGTATGTAATTGCCCCTATTTAATTATATATGGTGCTAATAGAGTAAGAGAAACTCTTTCCATGAAGCTAATACTTAAGATATTATAGATTTTATTAAAAGATGATAAAAAAATTTAGTAGCTCGTCAAGGTGAATCATGTCATTTTAATGTTATTGATCTCATAATGTAGAGACTCCGCTCTATAATAAATGTCATATCTTAGTGCCCTAAGATGTTTAACAAAGTTAAAGGTCATTAGTCAACTTAGTGTCTGTTAAGACTACTTACACTAGGCCACTAATCAAAATATAGCCAATTATAATAAATTGTGGCATATTAATACACCACCTATATACCACTAGGATAGACTAAAGTCAAAAAGCATCGAGGACTCATTAAACTATATAAAGGAAACAATAATAATGTAAGGTTTAGTCACTAGACTAAAATAAAAGAGGCTAAGACAAAATATAAATAATACATTAATTAAGACAAAATATAAACATTAGCGTCACTTATGTTTACCTTAATAAAACTAGTAGCCTACTTTGGTGTAGCCCAAGTAAACCACAAAAAACACTAAATCACCTAAAATAACTAGGATGGGTCATACACGAGATTAATAAACTCACTAGTTAGCAAGATTCTATAACAAAATTAAACTTTGTCACCATTTGATATGACCCTGAAAATTCCTCTAAATATAAATCTTTTCGTATAATCATCAAGCACTTAAAATATCATTGGAAACTTTGAGACATGTTAAATTCCTAAAAGCTCTCAAATATTGTTTATAGTCAAATCGTCTCAAACCGTTCAACAATAAAAAGATCTTACAATTGACTTCATTTGATCATTCAAATACACAAAATACATCATATGATTGAGAATCATCATGTCCGATTGGAGAGTGGTTGATTTGCATGTATTTGAGAATATATCATAAATGCTCATTCTCATATGGGATGCCAAAAGAAGGGAGGAGAAGAAGAGAGAATAAAGATCTCCAAATCTCGTGATTTATCATCAACCGAATGATGATCCTTTACCATTATTATCATCATAATATATTTCATTTTATACATATATATCAACATTATATATATTATATATATTTTATATATATATATATTAATATATATATCTTATATATAAACATATTTGGAAGCTTTTTTTTTGATTTTCCCTCTTTTGAGGTTTTCCATGTAAAAATTCTATTTTATTGTTATCTTTAAATACCTCGTGTGGACTTTAAGAAGCTAAAGAACTTTTACTTATGTTTTTTAACTTAGCAGTTTTATGGAATTATTTCTATCTATGGCTACTAAGTTTTCCAACAAGATCAAAACCATCGAGGTGGAGCATTTCAAGCTTTTAAGGATGGCGAAGAATGAAGATTCATCAAACTTAGTTAGATTTATCAAAAGCGGGGCAACTCTTAATCTCAAGATCACCCATATTAAGCATCTAATCAATTTCCATCCCAGAAACAAGTCAATGTTGGAGGATATTTCAACATTGAGAAGAGATATTTTAAAATTATATTTTCCACTCATACTCATGGAAAAATGAGACCAAATTAATAACTTTGGTTACAATAAAGATGTTTAATTGACCTCTTCCATATAATGTCATGGGTAACACTCGACAAATATAGGATAGTGGTTTAGACTTTACCTCTTCCATAAGTTAACGTCATAGCAAAGACTAACAACAACTGGGATGGGTCAAAGGTCCTTGGTGGACTTCCGATCTTCCATGCAGTTAATGTCATTGAGCAAAGACTCGACAAACAACCTGAGACAAAAGGTCCTTGTTGGACTTCCTATGACCTCTTCTTGCGGGTTAGCTCGAGCAAAGACTTAGTTAGGATGGGTCAAAAGATCCTTGGTGGACTTCACCTCTTCCATAGGTTGCGTGTTGGGTAATACTCACGACAACCTGGATGGGTCAAAATCTCCCAAATTCAACCTCTTTCATACAGTTAATGTCATCAGCAAAGACTCTAACAAACAACCTAGGATGGGTCAAAGGTCCTTGGTGGACTTCTGACCTCTTCCACACAAGTTGCGCCATCGAGCAAGACTCGACAACCTAGGATAGGTCAAAAGGTCCTTGGTGGACTTTCGACCTCTTCCATCAAGTTAACGTCATTAGCAAAGACTCGACAAACAACCTAGGATGGGTGAAGGTCTTTGGTGGACTTCCTACAACCTCTTCCATGCGAGTTGCGTCCAAGACTCGACAAACAAAGATGGGTCAAGGTCCTTGGTGGTTCTTCTTCCATTAACATCATCGAGCAAAGACTCGACAAACAACCTAGGATGGGTCAAAGATCCTTGGTGGACTTGACCTCTTCCATACAAGTTAACATCATTAACACTCACAAACAACCGGATGGGTCAAAATTGAGATTCAATTCAACCTTCCATACAGTTAATGTCAAAGCAAGACTTCGACAAACAACTTTGGTCAAACCTTGGTGGACTTACCTCTTCCAGTTAGCGTCGAGCAAAGACTCGACAAACAACCTGATATCAAAGGTCCTTGGTGGACTTTCTACACCCCTTTCATGATTGCGCTAACACTCACAAACAACCTGATGGGTCAAAATCTCGGGATTCAATTAACCTCTTCCATTAGCTCATTAACACTCGACAAACAACCTCGGATGGGTCAGATCCTCCATTCAATTCAACCTCTTCCATACATTACGTCGAGCAACACTTTGACAAATAACCTAGGTCAAAATCCTCGGATTCAATTCGACTCTTCCATACTTGTCACACTTTGACAAATAACCTGATAGGTCAAAGATCTACCAATCTGGCGCTGATATTACCGTCGCCATGGTCACTGGTCACCCTGACAGGTTTCGTTGCGACCAGTCATAAGTCACCATGTGCTGCGCCGCCACTAAATGCTGTCGCCGCCGCCATATCGCGGCAATTTTTTGGACACCAAACGTGGCGGTCATCGCCATTATCGATCTGGTGAAATACTTCTGCGTTGCCATTGCAATGAGACCATGGGTACCGCTGATGATCAGCTTGCCATGTAGATATCGGCAATTTTTTGCGGTTACAATGTGTCATCCCATATCTTATATATGACTATGTCATGTTATTCTACCGATTACGCCACTATCGTATGCTCACTATTTATCGCCTATCATCGCATTAAGCGGTCACCACCATGGATTGCGGTCATATAGCGTCTGCCGCCGTCGCTAAATTCATTTATCTTTTTATGAAATTTACTCGACCATCACCTAATTTTAATTCTTAATATGTCGTAACTAACATTTACCATCGCTACTGATTGCCGAGACATGCCAATCCATGAGGCTACCATCGTATTTTAAAAATCTTCATTATCGATGCCGGTCGCCACCGCCGATGATCTCATTTTTTGTTGTACCACATTAATGGTTATTGACCATCATTGGCAATCTCCACCGATCACCACCATCGTTGACCGTTGTATGCATTGTTGGTTATTCTCCTTGATCGCCTAATGGTATCGGTTAACATAGGGAAATAGCCTTGCATATGAATTACTATGATGTCGGTACGAGGTTAGTTAACACCTCTCTTTGAGGGAAAATTGGAGCCTTGGTTTAAACTATCTTGATCACCTCATCTCGATATTGAAAACATTGTTTATAAATCTTGATATCAATATTAATGTTAAACCTCTTTCAAGGAAAACTTTATGAACTATCTTGATCGCCTCCAATATTATTGAGGTTAGTTAACACCTCTTCGAGGAAAACTAGTCTTTATGAACTATCTTGATCGCCTAAATGACCTTCTCTCAAGAAGAAGAGAAGGTGCCTTCTTAATGGGGCTTTTTTTATGACCTTTTAGGGTTAAAGGGTAAAAATCTAAAACCCCCAAAATTAAAACCGCTCAAAGAAAAAATGGGCCAAAAACAAATGTTTTTTTAAAAGAATTGATAAGTGATTGTGATGTATATTAAATTAGATAATAATGGATATGAAATGCTTATAACCCACCGATGCGTTATAAAAATACTAATTATATATTTTAATATTGACCGATTTTATATTATTATATTGCCATTTGTTTCCGATTTTAGACTTTGAAAATCCATACCTTTTTTAATTCGTTATATTAAACAAGGCCGGTCTTTGACATAAAAAGCAACTAGCAATTTCTTTTAATTTGTAATCAACCAAACCTTGTCATAAAATTAAATGTATGGGTCCGTAATCAAAATTTCATCATACATATACACATATTTGTGGGCGTGCTAAAATTAGTCATAACCTTGTGCTTACATGAAGATCTATTCTCTCAAAATGTGGTTAATGGACTTAGATTTTTGAAGAATTTACTATTTTGATGTACTTGGCATATTTTTTGATAATTGAGATAATATCATCCAAAATAGCAATTGATATGACCAAAAATTCCTCTAAAAGCAATCTTGATGTAAAAGCAAGCTAATAAATTAAGGGTGATCAAGCACTTAAAATATCATTGGAAACTTTGAGACATCAGTTAAATTCTTAAAGGCTCTCAAATATAAAGTGTTTATAATCAAATGGCGTCTCGATGAGTAGGTTCCAACAAGCCAAAGATCTTACAATTGACTTCATTTGATCATTCAAATACACAAAATACATATGATTGAGGGAATCATCATGAGCGTCCGATTGGAGGAGTGGTTATTTTGCATGTATTTATAGAGCTCACTCCAATCTAAATAGCTCCTCATTCCTCATGGGGACAAGTGAAGGAGAAGGAGGCAAGTAAGAGAGAGACTAAAGATCCTCCAAGCACAATCGTCATATTTCCATATAATGTCATATTATCCGCCTCGTAACCATTATTGCGGTCATCATCACCACTATTATATAAGATCAACATCGTGCCTTAGTGTCAACTTTATAACATCAGTCAACATTGTCATTAACATTGTCTATACTAAAGCTGCCCATTTCTCATATACAATTAGAATCCTTCGGAAGATCTTAGAACATAGTGGAAGCTTTTCTTGGGCCCCCAGTGGTTTCCCTCTTTGAGGTTTTCACGTAAAGTTTTATTGTTTCTTTAAATACCTCTAATCACCAAAGCTAAAGGTAAACTTTACTCTAGCTTGGTTTTCTAGCACGCAACACCATTAAATATAATCCATCAATCGATGTTTGACATTCTTAGTTAGGTATCACTAACAACCTACCAAATTTTAATGTTTATCAATCTCAACACATAATGTATCTTCTTGATAATTGTTCTCCTCTCTTAAAAGAAAAACAACTAAATGGAGTTCCTATCATTGTTTAATGCCTGATAATGATTGATACATGATATTTGATGAAAAATATGACATCAGATGTTCATCTTATTGTCATCTAATATCCCCTCCTAAAAGGAGAGTGATCGAGAAGATTGCCAACTATTGCTTAATGAGAATTTAAGCATCTTAAGATTTTTATTTGAATGATGGAAGATATCTTTATCAATTTATACTAATTGCATTATAATAATGCATTCTTTATTTTATATATATATGTATATTATATATATATATATATATATATATATATATATATATACATATATATATATATATATATATATATATATATATATATATATATATATATATATATATATATATATTGTATGTGTGTGGGCAAAGATTATTTAATCTTATCTTGTTGGAATTAGTATTGTATTATGTTTTAGGGAAAAAATTTATCTTTTAATATTATATAAAATTATGTGCACATGCACAACTAAGTTAAGAGAAGCATAAATATGATTTTAATAAGAAAATTTATAAAGCAAAATAATCATAAAGCCATGAAAAGACATGTGAACCTTTTGTTATAGAATATGGTTATCTCAAAGCCATGAGTTTAAACTACAAACTTCATAATTAATCACTCACAATTAAAAAAATTATGAAGCATATACCAATTGATATAATTTCATTGTTATAAATAAAAAAAAGTATAAAAGGAGTTTATCTCCATAATTAGATAAAGTGTTAACATAATATAGTGAATATAAACTGTAGAAAATATTTTATTTTTCCATAATTTAAAAGCCTTAAAATTTCTGAGTTTTATTAAATGATGCTAAGTGATTAGTTTAATCGTTCTCTCAATAGTGAACTAAATCAATAGAAATTAGTTTGTGTTAGGTGATTGTTGACCTCACTTTTGGAGTGAGTTCTCAACTTTTTCATCATAGATCTAGGACTCTTATAGACATTAAGAGCAAAGTGTCCTAAGACACTTCTAAGGATTATGTGAGCACTTAAATCTAAGCCTAGAGACTTAGAAGGATTAGCCATAGGGATTAGGTTGTGCCTTAAGGATTTACGGAGACTTGTCCATCCTATGGCCTAAACCCAACCTATACTTACCTTCTTAAACCAAACCTTAAATTCAACTCATTTATCAAATCCAAATCCAAATTCGAAACCAAATGATTGAAACCCATAATCAAATCCAAAATCAAAATTCTTCATAGGCCCCTTGATTTCATCTTATGGACTTTACCTTAGCCAAATTCAAATCAATCCAACTTCAATTAACTTTCTCTAAGATCAATTCAATCCCTCAATCATTTACCAAATCCAAATCCAAATTCTAAACCAAAGGATTAGAATCCATAATCAAATCCAAAATAAAAAAACCCCTTAAAGCCTTATGGTTAAATTCCATAAACTTAGCCAAATCTCCACCCAATTCAATCCAAATTTTATTGATCTCTTCATGAATCATTTATATCTTCATTTATATTTACAAATATAAATGAGATATAAACTCAAATAGCCAAAACTAAATCAATCTAAATCCAAATCCAATCAAAACCCTTCTTAAGCTATATGGACCTACCTCCATGAACTTGGCCAAATCTCATACAAATCAACCAAAATCAATTGGTTTCTTTATATACTCTCCTTCATTTGTATTCATAAATATAAATGAACTCACCCTCAATGACCAAAAATAAATCAAACTAAATTGGTTTCCTCCTTAGCCATTTTAACCTACATCCTTAAGCTTGATCAAATTTGCTCAAATCACTCCAAACTCAAGAGATTTTTCTTGAATCATTTATATCTTCATTTATATTTCCAAATATAAATGAAATATAAATTCACATGACCAAAACTAAGTCCAAAATCAAACCAAAACCCAATTCAAGCCTTTTAAGCCATTTCCTTGTACTTGGCCAAATCCTATCCAAATCAAGCCAAAACTAATGGATTTTCTCTTAAATCAATCATTCCTTCAATCATTTACCCAAATATAAATAAAATCTATAATTATCAAACAAAACTCAAGTCAATCCAAGTCAAGCCTAAGTTAGTCCTTTTAGCTTGAAAACTTCAAATGAAAATCCATTAGACTTTAAATTGATTATAGTTGGATTTATATTTCAATCATAGGCTCATATATAAGTTCAACTAAACTTGAATCAAGCAAAAACCAAACCAATTGACCCATTTAGTTCCACGTAACCTAAAGTGGCCTGAATGACTTTTTTAGCCAATTTCTAATTCAACCCACATTGGATTAGACCAAGCCCATCTAAGCCTCATATCATGATCAATAATCACCCTAGGATGATCAACCACCTTGAATTAGGTCAAACCAAGTCAACCTTCAGCACAAATGAAACCTAAACTAGCCAAAACCTACCATACACTAAATTAATTGAAACCATTGACTCAAACCAACTCATGATCAATGATTGAACATGACTAAACTCTTAATTGAGCCAAACCAAGTCTAATTGACCATTTGACCCAAGTTAACCCAAATTAGCCTAAAAGGTCAAAATGGGTCAAATCATGATCTAACCCAAATTGATTGCAACCAATGGCTCAAGTTTATTCCAAATTGATTATTGAACTTGACCAAAGCCATAATTATGTTCAATTTGACCAATTGGTCAACTTAACCCAACCTAGTCCAAATTGACCTAAAGTGTTAAATTGGCCAAAATCTAGATTAAATCCAAATTGATTCAAACCAAAGCCTACAAACATTTTCAATTGACCAATTGAACATGAACCAACACCTAACCTAACCCAATTTGGTCAAATTGGTCAACTTATCCTATTTGACATATTTGAATCCAAGTGAGCCAAAATCAAACCTAGGCCAATTTGATTGAAACCACTTGAACCAAAACTCTTCAAATCATCATTTTAACCCAACCCAAGCCTTGGTTTTACCCAATTTGACCAATTGGTCAACCCAACCCAACATGAACCCATAAGAACTCATTTAACCAAATGAAGCCAAAACCCATACAACCAACCCATGAGACTTTGATGGTGACTACAGACCCAAATTGGTGGTCCCCATCCAAGCCATAATCCATTGGTTAAGCCCTTTTCATAGGATTCCACCCATAAATGGCAATGTCCACTCTCCCATCACCTTGGCGACCATCCAACTTCCAAATGTGCACCTAACCCACTAGGCCACCTAATCCATGCTAGGTCGACCATGGGAGGTGAGCCAACTCACCTCCCATGTAACCCGAGCACCAAAGGGATCAAGTAAACCAATTCAGCCAAGATCAAGCCTTAAGCCACCTCCCATGACTCCCTCCAACCCAATCGAGTAACGTGGACTCGACTGAGACACCTCCAATGCTCTAATGGCGGCTGGCCACCCCAAAGATGGGAAATCATTCTATTCATCGAACTCAACACATCAATGGGTATACCCCCTTAATTCGAACAAAAATGAAATGAATTAACTTCGTGCAAGCTTCTTAACACCAAGCCGAGCTTCCTTATGAGTTCTGAAGCGATCCCAAGCATCCTACCTTCGACATTCCCTCTTTCTGTGTGAAACCAAAATAGGGGAGGCTATCTTCGATCTAAACTCTCTCAATTTTCCACCATCAATTGCTCGTTCCCACACCATCTCCATACCAAGTTGATGCTACCCAACTCGTTTCCCAAGCTTCAAATCCACTAGAGCAAAGAGTTTGATCAAGACCGAAACTCCAAACCTCCATTCTTAATGTTGGCGAGCAGGTGGAATGATTTCTTCTCAACAGGGCCTTGTCTCTACGAGACGAAGCTACCTCCATCGATCTCACTACCGATCTTGAGCTTCGATGAGGTAATTCCCCTAAACTGTATATATAGAAAAAATTGGTTGGTCCTTTGTGAAGGAGATTTGTATTTGAGCTCATCCTAGCTGTTAGATCATTTTGGATCCTTCGCGTGAAGGTGTGGGTTGAGTTTGGAGTGGATCCGAGCTCGGGTGAGCTTAGATTGAGCGATACATGGCTGACAGGCTCCGTCATTCTCCACTCGTATGAAGAAGGATCAAGGGCCATCCATTTCACATGATTGGAATGGACGGCTTTGATCAGATCATGCTAGATCTCACTCATTTCTCCCCTTTACACTGTGGGTTCGATCCTCCATCCAATCCAAGATCTGAGATCAATTACGTGTCATACCGGTGACTCGGCTTGGATGTAACAACTTAAATAACCAATCCGATGCCATGTGAAAAGTCGCGCCCACATACACATGGCGCGATTAGGTTTAATTAAGGTTAATTAATTAGATTTTAAAGCTAAAATTTCCATAATTTATAACTAATTATTGAAAAATCTAAAATAATATAAATAATGACTCATTTTAAAGATATTTTAGAGGAGAATTTGATAAAAATATTTTCAATTAGTTTTGAATAGTAAACAGAGCTTAATTAGAGTTTAAATAAAAACTTAATTAGCTTAATTACTCTTTAATCTCTCAAGTAATTGATCCCAAAATTTTTGAGAATATTTGAGAGGATCCTCATCTAATTTTCTAGGATTTTATTACTTGTTAATTAGGAGGATTGATTAATTGAGTCCTAATTACCTTCTTAGCTTCATTAAGGGGTAATTAAGCATATAGATAATAAATAATTAATTATCTAGACTCTCTAATCACTGTTGAACGGTAAGGAGACTTAGGAAAGTATATTGGAGCCTCCTTGCTAATCCTTTTCTCTAATTTTTTCTCTCTTTTCAACCAAAGTGCTAATTAATAATTAATTAACTAATTAATAACTTAATTAGCTAAGTTAAAAATTCAAATCACATAAAATTATGTTTGATCAAGTGGATGGCTTATAGAATTAGATGGGACCTCTTTCCTACCTTTACCTTATGCCCATCTCATTTCAAAATATAATTATTAACTTTGAAAATTAATTAAAGAGAGGTGAATTGATGGATTCATGATTTAATTAATTGAACTAAAATATAATTAAATTTGATTTCCTTAATTCATCTTGGGTAGAGCTTTAGGTGTTCAATAACCTAAAGACTTAATGAAATTATGATTAGCTCACATGTGTGAGAAAATCATGAAAGTAATTAAAATAGTTCCTTAAGCTTAATTAATAAATGATTATGAGCTAATTGCATTAGTCCCCTTTCACTCCATAGGAGCATTGCTATTTACTTTTCAATTTATTTGCTTATTGCATTAGCTCATAATCATTTAATCAATTACCTTAAGATAACATAGGTAAGGGTTTAATTAATTGATTTAATCAATGCTTAATTTAATCAATCCATAAAATCAATCTAATTGCTTCTTATTAAATCAAATTAACTCACACATATGGGGAATGGGACTAGGATTAGCAAATCTTTCTCACATCTCTTAAATCAAGTTAAAAAAGCTTTGGTTTATTTTAAATAAGCTTATTTAATATGATTGTCCTTATGAATTAGTTGGATTAAATGAAATTACATGTTTGTCCTCTTTTTTTTCTTTCCAATCATATAAAAATATTATATGCCACTTGAATCATGCATTCATTTCTTCAAAACTTAATTAAACATAGATGATTTTCTTTATGTCAAGCTTGCATGTGTTGATTTAAAATAATATATGTATGGCTATTATCACTATTAAATCCAAAACTATTTTTCAAATCTTATAAATAAGAAATTACATATGCTATAAATAGTTATAAATACATAAAATTCAAATGATTATAGCTTTAGTGTATGAAGTAAAGTTCTTTTCTTTCATTAATATATTGATTTATGTAAGTAATAATGTTAATGAGTATTTAGTCTGGACATCCTAGGAATACGAGGCTTTAGCTAGCCCCAAGGAGGTCATTTGATTACCTCAATTTCCTGGTTTAACAATGGCATGTACTCCATTTGATTTCATTCTCAATATTGGAATTTAAATAAGACTTTACTCCATGTATATAAATCTTTTCAATCAAATAAAGTACAACTTTTGTATGGTTTTCTCTCATTAGTTATGCATACATTCATATGTATTTGAGAAAAGCAAATATTTAGTATGGATATCCCGGGAATACGAGAATTTAAGTAGCCCCAAAGAGGCCATTTGATTACCTCACTTTCTTGATTAACAATGGTATGTACTAGCTTATGTCTCTCATACATGTGTGTGTACTTAATTATGGAGTCAAAATCCCTCTATTTTTCACCAAAACACATGCATTTTCAATGTTTAAATGATAGAATTAATTAATCATGCGATCAAAAGCTCTCTTTCTTATATTCATGTATGCAAACTTACATGTGTTTGAATGCAAATGGTATTTAGTTTGGACATCCCGAGAATATGAGGCTTTAGCTAGCCCCAAGGAGGTCATTTGATTACCTCACTTCCCTGATTAACAATGACATGTACCTATTTAACTTCATTCTTATGTATTTTTGCATAAGAATCTAGATAGAGATTTAAATTAATATGATAAGATAATTCAATCAAAAAGCAAAATATAAACTTTAAATGTATATGTTTATATTCATCATTTAAGTGTGCCAACACATATTGCATGTATAGATATGTTTAGGACTTGGTCATATGCATGTTACATATGATGGAAAGAAATGAATAGACATGTGTTATGTGATAGTAATTAACTCCAATTAATCTTAAAATGTCTTTCTTATTTAATGAGATTATTTATAGTGATCCTAAACCTATGATTAATTAAAATATGTAATAAGTCATTTATTAAAGAGAATTGATTAATTAATATACTTTAGATGTGGCTTAAGGTAGGGATAAAGAGAGTAATCCTCTCTTTCTTTCTCTTTATAATACTTAGTTGCTAAGTGTAAATGTAATAAAAGAAAATAATAAGTAAAACTTATACAAATTAATTAAGTCACTTAAAGTGAAATCATCCTTTATAATTAAATCCTTTCCTACTTAGAAAATTACAACAAAGCTTAGTTAAGGTATACCACACAAGTCTTAATACACACACTTTAGAATTAAGTCACCACTTCTAGCTTTATGTTAAGACAGTGCATGGTGTAATGAATGTCTTATTTTATGATGTATTATTTTAGACTTGATGTTAGGGTGTATGCTCCATAGACCGGATGTTAGGCCGTGATTAGCCTAATCATATTTTTTACAGGGGATTATGCTTAAGGGGTGCTTAAAATAATTATAAATGCTCTCTTTTATAGGTTGCTTAACTCCTAAGCATAATCCAAATTAAGCCAAGTAGGCTTGGTTACCCATGTGCAGGGTGCTAAGTCAAAATCATTCATATAACTGCTTGGGTTGTATGGTGTGTTTAGCTAACACTTATCTTGCAGGTGTAGTTAGATTTACTTTTCTTATTTTTTATGTAATTTTATATTATGAATTAGGATTAGTGTTATGGGTGATTAAGATGAGCAGTGGCTAAAAGGCTTTGCTCTGGGAGGCCCTGTGATGCTTTTGAAGTAAGCAAATCCAAATGAAGAAATGAAGGAGGCATGAAGAATGACGATAAGAAGACCCTCCATAGAATTTATTCATTTGTATAATTTGTAATTATTTTTTTCATATACCGGTTGTATAAGGGTAGAGCTGTACCCATTTTCTTTTGGTTGTATGGCACATGGCACCACTTTTTATTCTTTTACGTTGGATTTATAAATTATTTGATATTTTGTTTATAATTGCGCAATAAAAATAGCATGCCTTTTCTTATTTTCTTGCTTATATGGTGATTTATTGTGTGGCCTAGATCCGATTAGGTTCTTAGGGAAAAATAAACTTTCTACCACACTACAAATCATAACTAAATTTGCTAAGCAATTTATAACCTCACATAAAGCCTAGGAATTAAATCAAGATAATTAAAAGATTTTAGCCCCTTAGCTAAATGTTGTATGCTTAATATCATGCATCCATATTATTTCACTTTGCTAAGAGGGTTTCATCCTTGCGATAAGGAAGACTTGACCTTTGAGGGTCTCCTCTATGGTGGAGAACCTCTTTCTCTCATTTAGTCAATAACCTCATTTCATCATGCATTTAGACATATAAAATCCATGGCCTTTGTCAAAATAAAGAGTCCAAAATTAAATAAAATTGAAAAGATTTGTATTATACTAAGTCATTATTCATACCACTCATGCTCTACTCTCTTAGGGGGTGGGTTTAAAAACTTTAGTTTCTTTCTAAATAATAACAACACAACTATCTTGTAAAATCATATGACTTGTCTACATTGCTTTAAAGCATAGGAGGAGTTAGCTGGCTACACTCTAGGCGGTTATAAGTCAAGCAGTTGGGTGGTTTTCCCTCTTTTGTGGGGATAAACCATATACCCATCTTTGTTAGATTTAGGATGTGTTTTGGCCCTTGCTAAAGCTCCCTAGATTTAAGATCTGAGGTTGCTATTTTCTTCGAGCTACAAACATAAATTCACACCTCTTAAGCATTTCCATAACCTTATATTATGTGATTATAAGCTTTAGCATTTTAATAAAATTCTAACTCAAACATATAATTCTCCTCAATTTCAAACATATAAAGCCCAACCGTAGGATAGGTTGGAATGCTCACTAAGTTTCCTAGTATTATGAGCGTTCCCTAGTCATCTCCTTTGACTTCGATAATAAGTCTCTCCTTTTTGATCTACCCCGAATGATTTTTCAAGTATAACCAATTTATTGATAGTCCTATCTTTGAAATCTTTGGAGACAATAATTTACTTTTCGAGAGTATTCTTAAGAATTCACCATCCTTATGATGTAATTAACTATGGGGGCCCTCAGGAAACTTTAGAACCCAGTTTAATATAAACCCTACTTTATTCATCCATGTAAAGTAGGAAAAAAATTTCTAGTAGATTCGAAGACCCATCATGCCTTAGGAGTCCTTGTTAGGTGATTAGGTCTATTATATAGTGGTGATTTCTATCTTTTGAGATAATGCACCATTCCTTGATGTTGTACCCGATCATCTCAATAAGTACACCCTCAGATCTGCATGGTGTCCCCCATATACATACTGAAAATAAATACCACAGTGATAGTTGAGGAGTAATATTAATGATTAAATGAAGATTGTTAGTAAAATCAATCTTTCTCCTGATAGGATGTAAGATAAAACAAATGTAAAAACTAGCATTACTCATTTGTGTTTGATGGAATCAAATATTTGTTGTCGGTATGTTTTAAGCCAAAGTCAAAGGCAAAGGGGAAAGATAAAATCTACGTGGCTTAAAACCTACTGGCAATTAATATTTGATCACAACAATCTCAAATGAGTAATGTTAGTTTTCCCATTTATCTTATCTCTCATCCTATTAGGAGAAAGATTGAATTGACTAACAATCTTAATTTAACCATTGATATTACCTCTCAACTATCAACTAATACAAACTAATTACCATTGGACTACTTTGAGAGAACAATTAAATCAATCACTTATCATCATTTAATAAAATTTAGACATAATAAAGCTTTTATATTATCGAAAAATGAAATATTTTTATAGTTTATATTCACTATATTATGGTAGTACTTTATCTAATTATGGAGATAAACACCTTTTATTAGTGAAAATATTCCATTGCTTCATAATTCTTTAAATAGTGTCACAATTCCTTTGAACGCTTTATGAATTTTTCATTTAAAAAATTTTCTTATAAAAATCATGTCTCTACTTCTCTTAAATTAGGCATCAATTTTATTTTCTATTTTTATTTTTAATTTTAAGAAATAGAAAAAATAAAAATAAAAAAATATGTTTGTTTATCTGTTTTATTATTTTTATCTTTCTATTTTTAAACAAATTTGTTTTTTATTGTCAAAAATATTAAAAACATGTAAAGCCTATTTTCCTTTATTGTTAAAACATTCGGCCATACTTTTTCGGTTTTTAAGAATTTGATTTGATTTTTTTAATTTTTAAAATTATATTATATAATATTATTACTTTTAATTAATTTAATCTAATAAGATTTATCTTGAATGTAGGATAATAATAGATTAATTTTAATATATCATGTATGTTTATATATATATAATATAAATTTGAATTTATATATTAGATTTTGATTGATTCTAATTAAATTTAACTTGATTATTTAATAATAATTATAATTTAACTTATTTCATCAATAATTATTATTTAAAATATATTTATATCTTTTTATAAATTTTTATCTTTCTCATATAGTTTAAATATGCGTGATATGACACTTAAAATTCTGCTAGTCGAAGCACGAATCTTGATATCGAAAATAATCGATTACGAATCAGATCAAGCTTGTGCTCAATCATTTCTTAACATAGAGTGTTTATGGTCAAATCGAGCGTCTTGACGAGTCGGATCTAACAAGCCTAAGATCTTATAATTCTGACTTCATTTGAGCATTCAAATACACAAAATACATCAGATGATCAAGCGAATCGTTTTGAGCCGTCCAATGGAGGAGTTGTTTGGATTTTGCATGTATTTACAAAAATGCCACCATTTTAATATATAAATAGCCACTCATTCTTCACATGAGGGAAGACCAAGCAAAAGAGATGAGAGAGAGCTCTAAAACTTGAAAATCCTCTAAGCATAATCTTGCCACCACTCGATGGTCATCGACCACCATCGGCCCCGCCAACCACCCGCCGGCCATGCCGTAGTCGGTGACCGCCGCCATCATTCTGCCGGTCATTATCGATCACCCGCGCCACTACCGTCGATCCGCACCGCCTACCGTCCGTCGGTCACCGGCCGTAACGTCGGTCATCTCCGTCGTCCGCGACCATCGTCGTGGTCATCCGTATTACGCCAGTTTGTTATCGTCGACTCTGGTCGCCCTTCTGCGCCACCGTCATGCCAAACCATGCCGGCCCGTAGCATACCGCCCGTCATCGTCGGTCGTTGGCACCGTGTTCACCATCATCTACTACTACAGCATTTGTTACAACTAACCATATATCATTTGTTGCTGATTCTAGGATTCTCATTGTCAGCCCTTCTCATATACAATTATGTAATCCTCTTGTTGGGAAAATTTTGTATCTGAAACAGATACATAGTGGAAGATTTTAACTCTGCTAGGCCCCCATAGTTTTTTCCCTCTTTTTGAGATTTTTCCACATAAAATTTTTGGAATTTTCTTATTAATTCTTCAAACATCTCTCATTGTCTTTGGATTATGATAAAGCTAAGTAAACTTTTACTCCCAGCGGTTTTTACGCAATACGTGTAGTTATTTTACATTTTAAGTTTATGCAGCAACTCCTACAAACGAGTGTCTTTTTTTTTTTTTTTGCATTTTCAACATTTCAAAATGCATTGGTGTAGTTTATCTTATAAGCTCACATTTTTTAAGTAGCATTGATGATGATCAAAATAATATTGCTCAAATCGTGTGATGTCGCATTTGTAACTTTAGATTTTATTATGTACAATTGAATCAACTATGAAAATTCTTGTTAAATAGATTTTTACATTTTGAATTTTTCTAGTGATTTTTTTTTATGAATGAGTATTATTCGGGTTGTTTCGATGATGATTCAAATCTAATTTATGCACATTACTTTCATTGATCATCGATTCTATTATATTTGATTCGATTCGAGTAATAGAACAAATATATAGGTTGATGACTCAACATCCATCATCATCATTTGTCTCCAAATATTTTTTGATTTAAGTTAAAATAAGAAAATATCAAACATATTTTTATTTTGGTTTAAAATTTAAAAAATAAAAAATACAAACTAATCCCAAGCAGCCCCTTAGAGTAATAATTAATTTTATTATTTTATTTTTTATTAAAGTTTTAAAAAAATCACAACTAAACATATTTTTTATTTTTTATTTTTTAAATAAAAAATTCATAAAAAAATACCAAACATGTTTTTGTTTCCACATAAAACAAAAATAAAATAAAAAGAAAAAAATAAAAATAAAAATAGAAAGTGATCCCAAACAACCCCTTAGTTGTGCATTGTACACAATTTTTATATAATGTTAAAAAAATAATTTCTTTCTCTGGTATATAATATTAATACTGACAAGATAATTAAGATGAAATAATCTTAGTCATATGCATAGACAAATATATATGTATGTTAATATATATATATATATATATATATATATATATATATATATATATATATATATATATATATATATATATATATATATATATATATATATATATATATATAAACTTTAAAATTTATTCAAAATTTAAGGTAAATAATAAAAAATATAAATTAAAAATTAGGGGGATTTACATACATACCACTCAATTCTTATTAATTTACATATCTCACACCTAAAGTTTACTATTTACTTAACTAACACCTAAATCTTTCAAATACATCATTTATACCACCCTAACTCACGCCGTATGAATCCCGGTATAACTCCGTTTTAGGAACCGTGAAACAACTACTCTCCCTCAGGCGTCTCAACTTCCGTCTGAAATCCTTTTTTGGCGGGATTCTGACGCCTTAGGTGTGCTCTCCCTCCCCTCGTTCCCCTCCATCCCTCTGTTCGAAGCCCACTCCTGCAACTCCAACACGCGCACGAGTTCCCTCGTCCGTCTCTGTAGAGACCGATCAATCCAAGCCGAGCTCTTGACGTTCCGTCTCGCCGAAGTTCGTCTCTTCCCGTGACTTACATCCCGATCAAATGAGCCTCTCGTTAGGTCCCAAGAAAAGCAAAGCGATCCAAAATGCCAAGGCCACCATCCGGTAATCCCTTGTTCTGTTTTGATCTGATTATGTCTTACTTCTATTTGATCTGATTATTCTTTTTTTAATTTATGAGTATAATTTCTTGTATTGCTTGCTAGTTTTCCTTTACGTAAAGAGGCATAAAGTCATATTGTGAAGAGTTTGGATTCTCAGATCAAATCGTCTGCATGAGCTTTGCTGTTTCCCTTGTTCTTTCTCTGGTTTTTGAATACCAAAGCGGAAAGACTAATTAATCCACTACATCTTGTCTCCAGTTATGTGCAAAGATTATTTTTGGTTCTATTTTCCTAACTTCCGACTTTATACTTTTTTGTTAAACAAACGATTCTATTACTAGGCTTCTTGCTTCAAATATGAGTTTTAAGTAGTAAAATATGTTCTTTGAAATAAAAGTTAACGCATATAAATGCATGGAAATTATTGGTTCAAGTTTTGTATTTGAGACTTTGTTTTTATGTTCCTCCTATTCAAGATCTACATCATAATCTTTCTAGGTGGTGAAACTTGTATCTTTAGCAAATTTAGATGGATCACCCCAGCACTTATCCTTCTTTGGTAAGCTTTGTTTCATTCATTTGAACTTGCGGATATCGAGTCACGCCATACGTGGTGGAGTAGAGATGATGCCACAAAACAAAGAAGGTTTGACCGCGGGGACATGCTACAATATGAACATTCAAGCTCAGAATGATAGCCAATTTTGGATGAACTTGCTTTATATAATGAAGATCTATTAACTAGTCAAGTTGGATAATATGTCATTAGTAGTTGGCACCGATTTGATGATGCAATGAGTTTCAAGCATTTTCTTGATTAAGGCTATTCATGAGAATTTTGGAGTGAAGATAAAAGCAAGTGACAAAAGACGAGTCATTGCCACTTGTGCTTACGTAGGGTGTCCTTGGAGAGTGAGAGCTTCTTTATGTGTAGATGGGCAAACATTTGAAGTCAGAAAAGTAGAAGATTTACATGTATGTCCAGGTGTCAACAGAGCGGGCAACAAGCAGGCTACATCTAAATGGGTTGCTCAACAAATTCAAGATATAGTTAAAAAACATCCCGACATCCCTCCAAAACAAATAAATGAAGATTTAGAAAGTAAGTATGGGCTATCACTACCTTATATGAAATTGTGGCGTTCAAGAGAAATAGCACGATACAACCTCTTTGGGCCAGTTGATGATAGCTACAAGTGGGTCCCTACTCTGAAGAGCTTATTAGAAGAAACCACGGCTCTCACATTACTTATGAGTATGATACCATTGACAACTCATTCAAGATTCTATGTTTGCTTTAGAGTATGTATCGATGGTTTTCTAGCGGTTCGAACCTCTTATAGGGCTTGATGCATGTCACCTAAAATCAAAATATCTTGGGGTGTTATTATCCGCGAATTCATTAGATGGAAATAATGGTCTTTACACTATCACATTTGCAGTTGTTGAGTCAGAATCTAAAAGCTCATGGCAATGGTTTTTGAAGAATTTGGTTGACTCTTTTGGTTGTGAGGTGGTGCCACTATCTTTTATTTCTGATATGGAGAAAGGCTTGGGAGAAGCTATTAAGTTTGTATTTCCTAATGCAGAACATAGAGTTTGTATACGCCATTTGTGGAAGAACATGAAGAAATTTCATCACTTTCAAGATAGCCACAAGATTAGAAACATTTTTGGTTAGTCAAATGCATACACAAGACATGAATATGAGGCAAAAGTTACTGACCTATGCGAAGTGAGCCCACAAGCATATTCTTATCTTCTAAATTTACCATATAAATGGTCAAGATCCCAATTCCTTCCTGAAATTAAAAATCACTACAACACAAATAACTTATCAGAGTCATTTAACTCTTGGATAGGAGTGGTTAGAGATAAACCAATTGTTGAGTTGGTAGACATGATTAGAGGGATGTTAATGGAACAAAGAGCTAAACGAAAGATGAATACATCAAGTTGGAGAGGTGAATTAGTCCCTGTTATTGAAGATTACATGCGTGAGATAACAACAAGAAAGGAATACTTTATTATTAGGCAATCTACTTCATACTCGGCAGAGGTTGAAGGGCATTCTGAAAGACATGAAGTAAATATTGAGCTAAAACAGTGTAGCTGTAGATACTGGCAGATGACAGGCCTTCCATGTATACATGTTGTTGCTTTCATCGGTTCAAAGGAGCACCCACTATGGCACACTTACGTGGATCAGTATTATCACGTTAATAGGTAATTTTAATTATTATGCATTTATTTTTGTTTGTATATTAATCATTCCTCAATCATTTGTAGATACGCTATGGCTTATGATGGTGCAATATCAACTCTACCAAGTAAAAGCCAGTGGAGACAATGTAATGATGATATTGAGATTGGGGCACCTAATACACTCAGACTAAGGGGGAGGCCAAGGAAGAGAAGAATAAAAAGCTTCATGGAAAATAATACCAGAAAAATACAGAGGGTACACAAGTGTAGTCGTTGCGGATGTTGGGGTCATCACAGAAACACTTGCAAAAATGCACTTGATGGATCAAACTCACAGATGCCAGATGTAGACATCAATGCTTACAGTTCAGAACTATCATATGCTGCCTTGGGAAGTAGAGAAAAGCTACCGGTTAGGAGAGGGAAGCATGACGATGAAGTTGAGGCAATTGATTAATGAGAGTAATAGCTACTGATAGCTTTCAGAGTATTTTTTGCATACTTAAGAAACAATTGATGTAGTTTTTTTGTTGCTTCAAGTTGTTGTTTCTTAGGTTGTTTTGACTTATTTAGGAGTTACATTATACAAATAGATAGATTTCCTAAATGATTTAAGTGAATATTTCATCTAAGAAATTGACTATTTACCTCGTATGCTTCTTTTACTCGGTTTGGTTCTTTATCTATTATCTTCTAGAAGATGTTTTCTAGGGTTTTGCAGGTGGAAGTCTTGATGCGGATGCACAATCTTAGCATTTTGTCGCTGATGGTGGTGAATGCCTCCTTGCTCAAAGCTATGCACCAAGAACATGGGCTTTGTATGGAGAGCGTGTTGGTGCACTGAGCATTGTAAGAGGCTTATTTCCACTGAGAAACTCATTGGATTGTTGATTATTTGCGTATGAATCTTATGCTTTTGTTGTAGAAACAACTAAATTTGCATCAATCTTGTTCTTATGCTCCAAATCTAAACATCAGTATGAACTATTTTAATTTTGACTGATGATTATTTATTGGTTGAGGTCTAGAAAGCTACTACTTTTGGCCCGTTATTGGCTTTGGATGATTAGTGGAGATGATTATTGCTTAGCACTTTTTTGTGTTGGTTTGGGTATTGAAGTTAAACTGACAGACTCAAGTGTGAGCCGAGGATGACAAAGTTTTGCATCTTTCAGTTTAGTTTGATGTGAATTTTGTTTCACTTATGGCAATTTAAGCGGTTGTTTTGGTATCTATTGACTTATCATGCAGGCTTCAGCAGAAAGTAAGAAGGAAAAGGGAGTGATAATGTTCCAATTTTTCAATATCAACGCCAAAAATTAGTACTTCTACCAAGGAGAAATGTGCTCAAATTCAGATGACCTTGTCTTTGAGAAGGAATTTGTCGCATGGTTCCAAGAATACTAGCATCTTTTTTTGTCACTGGAGCATTTATCGTGGTTATGAATATCCTTTGTGTCCATTATACTTATAACTTTCTTAATTATGATTATCTCAAGTTTTTCATGAAATATTAATTTGGACCCGGTATTTTCCGTTAACTCTAATGTCTGAGCATCACATCCGAGATGATTTCTCGGGTAAGACATTATTTTAGTTTTAAATTTTCTGACCCATGTAGTTTCTGCTTGGGCTCTTCATAAGATCTTACTTTTTTCTAGATTCTCAAGAGGATCTTTTGGTTCCAAAGAAAGTAAATGGTATGTGCAATTGATATTTTTTTATCTGTTAGTGATAGTATATTCTAATATTAGCATGTTTTGTGTCATATGTGTTCCATCATACTAGTCAATAATATAAAATAGTGCATACTATAACTTAAAGTGCAACCAGGCACACCCATCATAATGGCTCGAATAATCAAAACACCATGGGTTATTTGTGCCTGAAACAACTAAATTTTTAATAACCAATGTTGATTTAAGTTTATGTTATTTGCAATCGCTTATTGGTCATTTCTGACTGGATTTTAATTCTTGTTGTCTTTGTAGGCTTCTTGATTTCATTATTATTCAAATAGAGTCTCTGAACAAGAAATATGGATGCTTTGATGAACTCATTCAATACCCATGACGATACATTGAAGGTTGTTGAGAAATATGGCATCTCAAACATTGAAATCCATATCTTCAACCAAAGTCAATATCCTCGTTTGGTAAATGATTGATTTTCTACCTCACCAAGCAAAGGCAAAACAGGGGAGGGATGGTTGGTATTCAGGGCACATGGATGTATTCCCATCCTTGGTGAATAGTGGAAAGTTCGAGGCCTTGCTATCTCGGGGAAAGAAGTATGTCTTCGTGCAAATTCAGATAACCTTGGTGCTATAGTATACAAAATGATTGTAAATCATTTGATCAACAATGAGAATGAGTACTGCATGGAGTTTTTCAATGAACATGTGAATGAAATTTTAATCTATTGAGTTTTTCAAATATATTGTTAATTTAGTTATTTGCACAGTTAAGAATGATTAGCGTTAGAATCATGCAACTCTCTCCTTTTTTATTCTGAATGCTTTTAATTATTATGAGGATTTCATATATTATCTTTCGATTTCGTGGCAGTGCTAATGAACAAAGTTTCATGCGATTATTACCGCTTTCAAAATTTCAAGAACTTTGGAAGACCGGGCTTTGTTTCATGATTTATAAAATAGGTTAAAATATTATCATTATTTACAAGTATTAAATATGATCCGGTAAATGCTTACAAGTATTAAATATTATCATTATTTACAAGTATTAAAATATTATCACTATTATTTGAACAACTTCAACATGTTCTTCTAACAAGGAAAATGAATACTATGAACGAGAGTAGCAGCGGTGATGAAACTGTATGTCCTTTTTATATATGTATTTCATTCTCTTATTTTCAAGTAATACCTCATTCCTGCTACGTTGTCATCATTCTTGTGTGTCGACAGCCTTGGGTTCATTCATTTCTTCTTTTTTTCTTGAGAAATCAGTGATCGCCATTGTTTCTTGGGTTCATTCCATCTGAGAGAACAAATAGATTAAAAGAAAAAAATTACATTGGTTGAATGGATCTTCTTCTGTTAGTATAATTAATGAGCACCCTATAGCTCCACCAAAGCATAATCTATCTTAAATTTATACTTGCATCCTGCAACACCAAAGATCTCACAAAAGATAACCAAAAAAGCAGAAAATTTTTTATGATTGCAAATTTATCACATTCAACCAATAGAGACAATATATAACAGAAAATAAACTAGTTCCATTGATAGTAGGTGCCAAAATACATTATCCTATATAGATTCTTGATCAGGGATCTTCAAGAGACCATGAAATACATGATTAACTTAAGGATAAAAAACATCATTGCAATGATGATAATGAGCATTCCCAACATAATTTTGTTCTGAGAAGTGATGGTCTCAAGTTTCTTCATTATATTCTCCTGAAAAGCTCTTCCTTCAAAATCCCTTTCATATACTTTAGGGTCATCACCATTTAACCAGCTGAAATAACCATAATCATCTTTTGTACGATTTCGAGGGCACCTTAAAAATTTTTTACCATAAGTCCTTTCTTTATAGCTTGTGAATATGACACATTGTAAATTACAACGACACAACACTTGATGTTCTCTCGAGATGCCCATCGATGCAGATGATTGACTTGAGCTCATTTTGGCATTGTGTAATCTATTAAATAAAGTTAAGAAAAAAATAACAAATTAGTAACAATTAAGGACACTTAAATTAAAAGCGACATAAATTTTTTGTGAGATCTTCTCGATCCACTTGCATACCCCGGTGTTAGGGATATCAAAGAGTGCCATAAATTAGTTAATATCTAAAAAAGACATACTAAAATCAAGAGGAAATTAAAGCAGTAAAACTTAGATGTTTTCTTGGGATCAAATATTAGACCATTAGAAATTTCCAATGTCGCTTTCCTCTTTCAGCTCAAATTCTTCAACTTATGTAAGGTCCACCAATTCCAATTTAGTTGAATGATTATATGATTTAATATCACTTCAAGGAACTTTAGTTGTAGAAATATCTATAATAAATGTCTTGGAAAGAACTGAAATTAAGGAAGGCTAATAAGACATCCACACCCAAGGAGGCTTAAGTTCAAACTTAGGATCAAGCTTTTAAAGTATTAAGACAATTCTAATATGATTAAGAAGATTATTCCATAACAGATTATATCAATGCAAAGGGGTTGCATTCTACGGTAGCTACCGACTCCAAGAAAAGGATGGTAACACTAGCAAAGAAAGTCAATCATCTAAAATTATAGAGATAACATCTTTACCTTCTTCACCTCCAGTGATACAAAAGATGTTAGAAAAAATTAGAAGAAATAAATGTAAACCAAATTATAAGACAATGAACGTCTTACCCAAAATTGCTTCGTGTATGATAAAAAGGTTTCAAAACCGCCTAGATGAATACAAAAAATCAGAAGTATCGACAAAATAATAGATAGATCAATACTCAAGTAGGAACCAATTTACTCAGATATGTAGCTCAAAACTCAATTTGGAGAATCACGGGACACGCAAGGTGTTTGGTATGGGTCCAAGCTGCGAGCGGAGGCACAAGGAATGAAGAGATGTTCCGGCGATATCCATCGTGGTGGGGGGAGTGCGAGATGAGGGAGAAAGAAGTGGTAAGTGCTTTCGGCGACTCAGGTGAGTGGAGTTCCGTCATTCGACGGAAGAACTTGGGAAGCAAGCATATCTGAGGGAGTATAACAAAGCTAACAGAAACAAATCTTGCGGTAAAGCGGAAGAAGCGGGGAGCGAGGAAGTTGACAGCGGAGGAGGGAGAAGCGGCCCGGAAGAAGCTATCAGCGCGTTCCTTCTTCTGAGCAAGAAGAACTCGTCTTTAAGTCACTTCGTACTTGAGGCAACGGAAGTTGAGCAGGAGGAGGATTTCACAGTTCTCAATTCAAAATCTTATCTGGCGTGAGTTAGGAATTAGTATAAATGATGTATTTGAAAGATTTAGGTGTTAGTTAAGTAAATAGTAAACTTTAGGTGTGAGATATGTAAATTAATAAGAATTGAGTGGTATGTATGTAAATCCCCCTAAAAATTATTATCACTTTCAATTATTATAAGCCTCTATCAATCTAAAAATTTTAAAAGAGCCAACACCAAATATAAAATAATTTAGAGCTGTTTGGGATCAATTTTATTTTATATTTTTTGTTTTTATTTTTATATTATTTTTGAAAATATATTTATTTAGAGTGTTTTTTATGTGATTTTATTTTTTATTTTTTAAAATAAATAATGTTATTTTTAAAAATACTCAAAATATCTAAAACATATTTTGAGTATTTTTAAAAATAATAAGTACGATCAAACAAGTTTATTTTTAAGAAAAATATAAACAAAATAAAACAAATATATAAAATAAAAATAAAAAATAAAAGTGATCCTAAATGGCCCCTTTTTGAGGATGAAATTTAAGAGAAAATTGAGTAAATTTTGAATGAAAAAAAAATTATGATTGGACATCTTAACTAAATTATATAAAAATAAACTTAAAAGTTATTGAATTTATTTCAAGATTATAATAATATAAAATTTTATATTTTATAATATTTTTTAAAGAATAATTTATTAAAATTTTATATTAATTTTATTAAAATATTTCAATATAGTTTTCTTAAATTTAAATTTCGAAAACAAAATTGACACTCCTCACCTCGATAACTTCTCCCAACAATAGAGAAAGTTGCGTGATTTGATGAATGATGCATTCAAATCTGCGAGAGGGAAGGCAACGCACAATCAAAAGAGTGGAGAGAGAGAGAGAGAGAGAGAGTGCGAGAGGGAAGGCAACGCACAATCAAAAGAGTGGAGAGAGAGAGATCCGCCAACTTGCACACGTAAATACCCGATTGCTTAGCGCGGGGATGCCTGTACCCTCCTTCTTACAAGAAAATATTACGTGTGGAGTCCGGACGTAGCTTTACGTCCGGACTCCAACCATAATTAAAAAATTCTATTTTTTCTCATTTTTTCAATTAACGGCACTATAACTCGAATTTGGGAGTTATGACCTTGATGATATTACGACCAATTTAGCTGATGATGTATTAAATAAAAATACATCAGTAAATTTTTTCAACTGTTGTATATGTATAATTTTTTTAGGTTTGTTAGTGATAATATTTGAAATTGTTTTATTTAGGATATATTTCCTGCACTATTTGGAGTTCTTTGCAAGAGGACTTTCATTATTTTAAGAAGTATTTTTGTATGAGTACTCTTTGTATTCTCATCTGAGTACTAATCAATCTCATATTATTTTTCATAATTTCTTGGCCTGTTTAGACAGAATATGTTTATTAGATTCTATTAAAAGCAATTTGGAGGCTGATTGTTGATTTTTAGGGGAGGTTTGCATCTGCACTCTTTGCACTCTCATGAGAGTACATAATTTTTTTCTCATTTTTTTTTCAATTTCTTTGGCATATTTGGATAGAATATTTTTATAAGATTCCATTAGTAGCAATTTGAAGGCTGTTTGATTGGTTTTTAGGAGAGTTTTGCATCTGTACTATTTATACTCTTATAAGAGTACATAGCATTTTTCTCATATTTTTCCACTTTCTCTGGCCTGTTACGAGAAAATATGTTCATTATATTCCATTATAAATAATTTGGAGACTGTTTGGTTAGTTTTAGAGAGTTTATCAGATTATGTACTCTCGAGAGTAGCATTTTAATTTTTTAACCAGTTTCTTTAGTCTATTTGGAGGAAATATGTTCATTACATTCTATTGGAAGCAATTTGGAGGCTTATTAGTTGGTTTTTAGGGGAGTTTTGCATCTGTACTCTCATGAGAGTACATAATTTTTTTCTCATTTTTTTCACTTTGTTTGGCTTATTTTGAGAAAATATGTTTATTACATTCCATTAGAAATAATTTGGAGGCTGATTGGTTAGTTTTTATATAAGTTTTGGATCTGTACTCTCTATACTCTTATGTGAGTACAGAGTATTTTCTCATATTATTTCACTTTGTTTGGCATGTTTGGAGAGAATATGATCATTACATTCCATTGGAAATAATTTGGAGACTTATTGGTTGATTTTTAGGGGAGTTTTGCATCTATAATCTCTATACTTTCTATACTCTCTGTACTCTCTATACTCTATTGAGAGTACAGAGCATTTTTGCTCAGTTCTTTTTACTTTGCTTGGACTGTTTGGAGAGAATATGTTCATTAATTTTTATTAGAAGCAATTTAGAGGCTGTTTGAATATTTTTAGGTGTAATTTGCATCTGTACTCTCTGTACTCTCTGTACTCTCATGAGAGTATTGAGCATTTTGCTCATTTTTTTTTAGTTTTATTACATTCTATTGGAAGCAATTTGGAGGCTTATTGCTTGGTTTTTAGGTGAGTTTTACATCAGTACTCTCTATACTCTCATGAGAGTACATAGTATTTTAAACTTTTTTTCCTAATTTCTTTGGCTTGTTTGGAGGAAATATGTTCATTACATTCCACTAAGATTAATTTGGTGGCTGGTTGGTTGATTTTTATGTGAGTTTTATATATGCACTCTCTGTACTCTCATGAGAGTACAGAGCATTTTGCTCATTTTTTCCATTTTCTTTAGTTTGTTTGGAGAGAATATGTTCATTATATTTCATTTGAAGCAATTTGGAGGCTTATTGGTTGGTTTTTAGGAGAGTTTTATATCTGTACTCTCTGTATTCTCTGTACTTTCATGAGAGTACATAGCATTTTGCTCATTTTTTTTCAATTTCTTTGGTCTGTTTGGAGAGAATATATTCAATACATTCCATTGGAAGCAATTTGGAGGCTTATTGGTTGAATTTTAGGAGAGTTTTACATCTATACTCTCTGTACTCTCATGAAAGTACAGAGCATTTTGCTCATTTTTTCCCAATTTCTTTGGCCTGTTTGGAGAGAATATGTTCATTACATTCCATTGGATGCCATTTGGAGGCTTATTGGTTTGTTTTTAGGGGAGTTTTGCATCTGTACTCTCTGTACTCTCATAAGAGTACAGAGCATTTTGAACTTTTTTTTCTCAATTTTTTTGGCCTATTTTGAGAAAATATGTTCATTACATTCCATCAGGATTAATTTGGAGGATGATTGATTGGTTTTTATGTGAGTTTTGCATCTGTGCTCTCTATACTCTCATGAGAGTATAGAGCATTTTGCTCATTTTTTTTCAATTTCTTTGGCCTTTTTGGAGAAAATATGTTCATTACATTCCATTGGAAGTAGTTGGGAGGCTTATTGGTTGGTTTTTAGGAGAGTTTTTCATCTGTACTCTTTGTACTCTCATGAGAGTAAAGAGCATTTTAAACTTTTTTTCCTAATTTTTTTGGCATGTTTGGAGATAATATGTTTAATACATTCAATTTGAAGTATTTTGGAGGCTGATTGGTTGATTTTTAGGAGAGTTTCTTTGGCATGTTTTGTGATAATATGTTTAATACATTCTCATGAGTACAGAGTATTTTTGCTCATTTCTTTCACTTTGTTTGGCCTATTTGGAGGAAATATGTTCATTCATTCTCATTAGAAGTAATTTGGAGACTGTTTGGTTGATTTTTAGGTATAATTTGCATCTGTACTCTCTGTACTCTCTGTACTCTCATGAGAGTACATAGCATTTTGCTCATTTTTTCTAATTTTTTTGGCTTGTTTGGAGAGAATATGTTCATTGCATTCCATTTGAAGCAATTTGGAGGCTTATTGGTTGGTTTTTAGGAGAGTTTTGTATTTGTACTCTCTATACTTTCTGTACTCTCATGAGAGTATAGAGCATTTTTAATTTTTTTTTCTTAATTTTTTTGGCCTGTTTGGAAGAAATATGTTCATTACATTCCATTAGGAATAACTTGGAGGCTGATTGGTTAGTTTTTAGGAGAGTTTTGCATCTATACTCTCTGTACTCTCATGAGAGTACAAATCATTTTCATATTTTTTTCCACTTTCTTTGGACTGTTTGGAGAGAATATCTTCATTTCTGGAGCTATTTTATATGTTACATATTTGTGGAGCTGTCTGAGCAGGTGAATGCGGTAAATGACCGGTGCGATGATGAAGTCGTGATGTCTAATGACCCAAATATGAGGAAACTCGTTGGGACCATTGTTCTCAACGAAAGGGAGGCGTATGCATTGTACTGTGGCTATGCATATCAGAATGGGTTCAGTGTTAAGAAGGATCATACTAGTTATTGCCTAAACTCCAAGAAATTGAAATCAAAGGATTATTTATGTTCAAAAGCAGGTCAAAAGAAATCTGGCAGTCTTAATTACTCAGTAAAATTCTAGAAAATAGAAACAAGGAGTGGTTGTCTAGTAATGATTAGATTTTATGTTGATTTGGATGGGAATTGGATGGTAAAGAAACATATAGAAAGTCATTACCATTCATTGGCAAAGCCTGCTGACGTATATCTTCTCAAATCATACCGATGCATTAGCGATAAGAAGGCGGCTGTGTTGAAGATAATGACAAAGGCCGGAATTACAGCAACTGATGCATTCAGCTATCTAAGAGAGGAAGTTGGAGGCATGGAGAATATTGGTTTCACAAAAAGGGATGCTTTCAATTTCATCCAGAAAGAGAGAAGATCGAGGATTGTGAATGGTGATAGTAATGCATTAATACAACTGTTCAAAGAAAGGTACGCAACGGACGAGATGTTTGCATGGGATGTACAAGCTGATAAGTCAGATTGCTTGGTAAGTTTTTTTTGGAGCAATGGTATGTCAAGGATAGAATATGATTGTTTTGGGGATGTCATGATTTTTGATACAAGTTATCGACTCAATAAATATAATCTTGTCTGCGCCCCTTTAGTTGGAGTGAATCATCACTGGCAAAATGTATTATTTGGAGTAGCCTTTCTATCCGAAGAGATAATTGAGTCATTCATATGGCTATTCAAAACATTTTCCAGTTAAAGAATGGAAGACATCCTATAACAATATTCACTGATCAAGATCAGGCTATGGCAAGAACTATTGAAATTGTATTGCCACATACTCATCATAGGATGTGCCAATGGCATATTTCGAAGAAAGCTTCTTCCAAGGTTCATTGTTTTAATAGTAACAAGACAGTACAAGGGTTATTCTATACATGCAGCAAGAAGACGGGAAGAGTTTGAGGAAGCTTCATCCATAGATGAAGGCAATTTGCATGATCATGCGTCACCGAGCTTTATAAAATTAGATCCAAGTGGTCCACTGCATTCTGCAAAGACTCATTATGCATAGGAATATTATCAATGCAATGTAGTGACTTCACGAATAATGTATGTTATAGAATCTCTAAACCAACAAGTTCAATCACAGATTATTTCTTGGGATTGGAGAAGGTTATGGACACATGACGCCAGAATGAACATGATGAAAACTTCAAGTGTAACCAGTCAGTAATTGTTCCTGTTGTTATGACCAGTCCAATTCTAAAATAAGCTGATATGTTTTACACAAGAAAGCTTTATATAATGTTTGAGGAAGAATTTTTGCATGGAGTTGGAGGATTATCAGCAAATGTGTCAGATGATAATCCCATGGAGTATTTGGTGAGAAACTTAGAGAATAAATATGCTTCCAAAATATGGACTGTCCACTTCGGCAAGACAACCCTAGATGTAACATGTATATGTAAAAAATTTGAAATGATGGGATTACTTTGTGCCCACTATATCCGAGTTCTTAGTCAGGAAGATGTTGTGTGCATTACGGATAAGTATCTTCTCATGCGATGGTCTACTAGAGCAAAGAGAGATATCTACATTGATAGTACATCCAAGAACTTAAAAGATGTGCAAGACACAGATGGAAATGCAACTGGCATTATTTTTCAGAACCACATCAGTAGGTATGCTTATCAAATAAGCACTAGGTGGTAATAAGATAGAGTATACTTGGATCCTTAAAAAAAACTATCTGATGATGTCGACTCTATATTATGCGGGAATTCTCCTCCAGCAGATTGAACAGCTAAGAAGAGGAAGTCAACCACAGCAGACAAAGAAAATGACAATTTAAAAGATCCAGTTAAGCAGCATCCAAAGGGTATTTCCAATGCAAGGCTTAAGGGATACTAGGAAAGAACCAACAAAGCCAAGAGTAATTTCTTATTTGGCTCTTAATTTTAAGTATTTTAGATATTGATTTTAAACTTGAAACCATCCTATTTACGTTATAAAACCAAAGTACCGAGTGGGGAGAACTTGTTGCATCACCCATTGCAACACCTTTCTCTGTTATGCCAGAGTGTTTTTCAAAAGTACGCATGGAAAACCAAACAGTGATGCTGTAAAATATCATCAACTAATACGATATTCTACTGTAGAAATTTAACTCAAGCTCAACAATCAGTCAGTCGGCCGAAGGGTACACTAAGCTGATGATGGATATTATTACAGGGAAACATTTTAATGCATGATATCATTAAGTTATATATTCTTCGACTGCACACACTGCAATGTCGATTACAATCATAATTACATCATTACAATCATTTATGTAAGACTTTAAAGAGTCAATGATGACTTTCTTTTACATAACAGGCACACCAGCAGTCTCATCTAAAGGATTCGATTAGGAAGACTGTGTCAGAGGTGCATGATGACTTTCCCTAAAAGTCAATGCTAATACACTAGGTACTACTAGGCCCTGAGCCCTTCACTACTGTTAGTATCATCACTCTTCCTGCAGCTCAATTATGTAATGATTCTGCCCTAACTGCCCATTATGGGGTCCAATTTTTTGGTTTTTTTCTGGCTATTCTCTGAATGGTTTTTTCTCTAGTTCTACTGTTTGGCAGACTACCTAATGTGGTTGGATATTGCTTGTACCTTTGATATGTTCACTGACATGTGGTTGACTTAATTAATTGTGCCTTTGTTGTATGGAATTATCCTTTATTTCAATAGATTCTTAGTTATTTTGAAACTGCACATATATTGGTGTATCATGTTATTAATATGGTGGATGATACCATCTATATTGCTGGCCCTTTTTGGGATTTTCTCACTATGGGGTTACCTCTGTGTTGGGTTGTTGTGGATTGTGCATTCTGATATTATGTTGGTACTGTTTGGGGTTTGTGTTTCCTTATCTCCCATGTGTATGTGGTTGTGCCTTGGAAAGGTGTAACTGATTGGTGCTTTCTCGGTTTAGGGTGTTGTGGGCTATGATTTATGCTTATGTTGGCATTGTCTGTTTATTAACTTAGAAGGAGTGTTGTCAACCCTTTATCGCCGGATTTGTGGTAACTTATCTCCATAGTGTTTGCAATGTGCTTTGGTATGTGTATTTAAGATCATACGATTTTCATCCATTGGCTAATGTTTTCCCCAGGGTATGATGGTGGGATGATTTCACCCATTCCTTGGTGGTAGCACACTGATGTAACCCTTCCTTTGAAGTTTGATGCTCATGTTTGGCGCCCAAAGTGACCGAGCCTTTCTACACATATTTCTCTATATCTCTCGTTATTCTATTTTATTTTCAACCTAGCTTGTATCACTATGTTAACTCTTCCTTCCATATGTTTGTGAGTCGGTTATTTTTTTTTGTAGGTTTCTTCTCTCCTGGAGACATAGACTTCTCTTATCCTCAAGAGTTTCTGCTGATGGCTGGCCAATGGCTTGCTCCTTTGCTCTATTTGTACATTTTACTTTCTTTTCCTTTTTCATATGTTTTGACTGCAGTAGGGATTTACTCTTTAGGGTGTCTGTAGCTCTTTAAGCAGTAGTTCTTGAGTTTATCCACTTTTAATGCCCTTTTAATTCTTTTATTGTGGCAATAAAATTCCCCTATATGGGGTTCCCCTAAAAAATAAAATAAATAGGCATTCACTAAAGGTCCAATTTCCAATTACTAAATTTGTACTGATAGTTTATAAAATTCAATCAGTGATGTATGATGATGTTATGAATGTGCTTGTATCAAAATGCTTCTTTGTAAGAGTCTTTTCTATATAGCCTTACATAGCTCGAGGTTCATTCTACTGCATCATTAGCTTTAATATTGAATTATATTTTACTCTATTAAGTACTCCACAATTTATGAAATGATTTTTATTGCAGGCATTACAAATTTTGATAAGCCTGTCTGCTCTTATTAATAAGATTAATATAAATAAAAAAAAAATTGCCAGTATTATATCTATGATGTTTCTTAGTATGGTGGTCTACTAGATGTTCTTTCATGTGCTTATCTTTAAGCAATTTCTCAAACTAACATTTGAGAACTCTATGTACCTTATATAGCTACAATTTTTTATATAAAAATTCTATCATTTCTCAATCTCCCAAAAAAACTTATTTTTGATGCATTCAACCACTCTCCTAAAAAAATTCAATTTAATTCATTATTTTTAAATAACTAATTAATCAATTAATATAAAATACCTAAGTTTAATAATCTGACGCACTTATATTTTCTCTTATAAAACTGATGATGTTATTTTACTAATTATTTATAATTTTGTAAATAATATTAATTTAATTAATTTTATATTTTCAGTTATTAAATTATTTAACAAAATTTTTCATCTTAAAAAAAGTATTTGCTCCAGACTGCCCTAAAATTTTATATTTCTGAATTAGATGTTGTTAAGCTGCAATTTTGATAGTGTATTGGTCTAATTTATGATTCACATTATTCAATAGAAAGTAGATTTCAAGAAGCACAATTTTGACAGACACAAACAAATTTCAAACCTTTAAAAAGCAATCATACTAATGAATTTAGCCCATTTTTAAAGAACATAATTTTCCTTATTATAGATTTAAGTATAATAATCTTACCCACTAATATTAAGTTTACATTTTAAGCGATTTATATTACTTCGCATTTATACTTTCAGATTGTGGTATTATGAATGTGATTAAGTATAATGGTTTATTACTTGCGTCTGATTTGACATATCAAGTATCATTCAATTGTATTCTCCTTAATTATGCAATACAAATTTATATTGCTTCAATTTTTTATTTGATCTTTTCAATGACGTGTCAAGATAGGTTAGAAGGCCATTAAGAATTGGGCCAATCAAATCTAAGTAGATCATCTCAACATATGCTCAGCAATTGTAAGGTCTATAGGCATGTGTGACCACTGGTAAATGATCAAGCCTTTATATGATTGTTAACATGATCGAGCAAAGATGTTTAGATATCTTTACAATGTTGAAAAAGTATTTGTTAAGATTTTTGAATCAAAATGATTTAAAATTAGTCATCATATTAGGTAATTAATTTAAAATGACATAATTTGAATGTGAAAATTAATTAATCCAATTAAGAAACTATTTAAGAAATTAATGACATGTATCTTACATAGAAGAAGAATGAAAAAATTATAGAGTAAAAGACTATTACAGAGAGCAAGGAGAGTAGAGAAAGAGTATAGACAGAGAGTACAGAGAGAGAGAGTTCGAGAGAGAGAGGAGGGTACACCAAAACTACTCAAAAAAGGTTACTATTAAGGATCCACAAGGAATGGAATCTACTAACATATTAATGACGAATGACTAAAAAAGCTCATAAAAAAACAACCTAAGCCTCCAAACCGCTTTTAAGGTTACAAGAACATTTCTCACCGACAAAGAAAAGTGAAAAATTAAGAAAATAATCATGACAAGATAAAGAGTGCAAAAAGAAGACACCTCAAATATGCTAATAACCTCCAAACTACCAATGAAATATAATAAAATAATTCTACCCAAAAAAGTCGAGAACATGTATATAATAATTCAGGGATAGATAGTGCAGAGAATATAGAGATGAGATAGAGAGTATAGAGAGTACGAAGAGTACAGAGAGTACAGAGAGTACAAAGAGTATAGAGAGTACATAGAGTACAGAGAGCATAGAGAGTACAGAGGGTACACCTACAGAACTTCTCAAAAAAGGTTGGATCCTCACAAGCTGTAATGGAATCTACTTAGCATATTAATGACAGACAGGCCAAAAAAGCTCATAAAAAGCAACCTAGAAGTCTCCAAACTGCTTTTTAAGAAACATTTCCTCCGATAAAAAAAAAGTGGAAACATTTAAGAAAATAATCTATACACTCGAGGACAAGATACAAAGAGTGCAAGAAGACACCTCAAATATGCTAATAGTCAGCCTCCAAACTACCTGCAATGGAATATAATAAAATAATTCTACCTAAACAACCCAAAATAGCTGGAGAACATGTATTAAAGCAGCCCAATATCAACCAAATTATTGCACATGGTTTCTACTAAACATATTTTATCCAAACTACCCGAGAAAATTGAAAAAAATAGAAGAAATACTCTCTACTCTCAAAAGAGTATAGAGAGTACAAATGCAAAATAAGTTAAGAATGCTAATATTCAGACTCCTGGCAACCTGTAATGGAATGTACTGAACATTTTCTTTCTAGACAGCATACAATAAAGATTGGAAAAAAATTTGAAAAAATGTTGTACTTTCAGGAAAGTACAGAGAGTACAGATTAAAGAGAGCTTAAATAGGAAACCTAACAGCCAATAAATTGCTTTAAATGGTCACTACAGAAGCTATTCTATCCAAACTGTCCTAAAGAAATGAAAAAAAGGAAACATCTCAGTTAAATAGCCCATCATCAACCAAATTACTGCACAATATATAATAACTTGTAAAATAAGTGATTTCCCAAATAGCAAACTTCAACTGTACAGTTCTTAGCTTAGTTTTTTCATTCCCAAATAGAAGATAGCGTAAGCGAACTCAACCCTAAAGTAATTCATCCTCATGGGCCAATCCTGGTTGTCAACCCAGTCCACTGGGGGTTTGTTGATTGCTGCCTCCATGTACTTGTAGACAAACATCCCGCAGTCGATATTGTTTTGTTGGACTGGTAGCCCACTCACCATTTTGATTGGCCATGTTGTGGGATAGCTCATAAAAGACTTGCTAACATCTTCAACAAGTAATTTGATCTGAATAGCAAGAAGTATAGTCAATAAGTTGGCAAAAAAAAATTTAGGGAAACCTAATTGAAAATAGTTTTTACAATCTCAGGAAGAATAGCCTTATGGGTTAGGTTTGACAATGAATCATAAAAATACCAAGCCCCTAGCTTAATATGCCTAGTTAAAAGTGTCCAGTGCTGATTATTTATAATTGAAAGTAAGAGTAGCTCAGCCCTTGATACACTGTCTGCAGTGACATGCTCGATGAATATTTTGCTTTATGTAGCTATATTTCACAACTCTAAAGAAAGGAAGAGAGTTTATAAATTCTAGCTTCTATCTATATAAACAAGGATTGAATTGTACTACTCGACGTGGGGTAACTTACCCAATGCAAGCATGAAACATATAAATAGGGGACATATAGCCCCGGGCATAACGAGTACTTCTCGGCCAGTAAAAAGGTGAAGGCATCGAGGTGTGCATCTGACAGATATTGATCTGTCAGTAACTCATCGATCTGCCCTCACGCAATAATGATATTCTCAACTTCGAATACTGTATCACCCCTGCATGTGAGAAATAATTGAAAGTGAGCTTAATTAAACGAATAGGTTATTTTTTGTATGAAGAAGGAGTTGAATGAAGAATGACTTACTTGTCCTTGAATCGGGAGCACACGTCAATAAGTCAACATCGACTTAGGTAGGACATCTGGATGAAGTCAACAACATGATGTGCCTCACCGCAAGAAAAATTAGTGACGACAAAAGTTAATGATGAAGAGATTAACTATGATCAATCACGAGATGATGTAAACCTCTGACTGATGCTCCTCAACCACGATGATAGTAGTCTATGGTTCAACTACAGTTATTGGCGCATCTTCGCACACCTATACAAAAAATTTAGTGAAATCAGTTACTATTATGTCAAATTAAAAAGAAAGTAACATAATACCTCTTCTGCCGGCTGCTCATCCTGAGTGGAGGCTAACAGAGAATTTATTGACTGACTCAGAAAGTGAAGGGGGGAAGATATAGCTTTCCTCTTTCTCATCTCTTTCACACCACGCTCAATGTCGCAAGTAAAGGCACAAAGATCTTAGTGTGCGGAAGCCTCCACAAGAGCTTCCCCATGGTGGCCTCTCTGGGGCTTCCCAGAAGTCTCCAGGGGAAGTCCCTATGGTAGCCACCATAGGATCCTCCCCTATGGTAGCCTCTACCATAGGGACTTCCCAACTGGATGTCTCCACAGGGGTAGCTACTGTAGTTGCCTCCATAGGAGACTCCCCTGTGATAGTCTCCACAGGGGAAGCTTCTGTGGTAGCCTCCATAGGTGTTGCCCTTATGACTGCCTCCTCAAGAGATTCACTGGTGCCTCCAGAGCTTCCCCATGCTGGGATCCTCCCAACAATCAATAGCAGTTACCCTCAAATCAATGCCATCCATTATCTCTCTCATTTTTGCTTAAAAAGATGACAAAATATCTTCCAAGGCCTTGAAATCTACAGGTATCCTCTCCACCGCAAAGCCTTCTGTGGGGGTAGTAGTAGAGGGCAGGCTAGATACACTGGAAGGGAGAAAATATCGAGGAGAGACATATGGAGATTCAAGAGGCTGACCTGGACTGGACTTAGAATGGCGCTCAAATCAATGTTGGCGGGACAATGATTCAAGGAGCTCTCCTCTTCTAATATGTCCTCGAATGAAAGGTAGACCTGTGTTAAACCGATAAGAAAATGTGATGACTTATAGTATAAATAAATATATTCTTATATGAACTAAGTGATATTATTATGTGTTACCTGGTGTCCTCCCAAACTAGTGAAAGCATCCTCTGCAAACTTTATTTTTGGCCATCGCAACATACATAGCTTTGCAGATGGAAATGACGGCTTTATGATGCTTATGTGCTCAGCTGCCCAGATCTTCAATGAATATTTATATGTGTTAACTTCAATGCATCAAATAATACATAACTGAAGATATGAAATGTACCATAAGAAGACTGATAAAGCCACTCATGTACCCAGGTGCCTTTTGTGTCTGAATCTTTGATGTAATACCATCAAATTGTGAAACCAGGTAGGCCCAAATGGCCTCTAGTTGTATTGAAATTTAACGCATAGTCAATCAATTTGATGCCACCCTATGGTATATATAAAAAAAGATTTGAAAGTAGAAAACATATGTACAATCAGACAAATTGTGCAACGAAGACCAATTCTCAAGTTTACTCTTATAGCAACTAAGTGGGGATTCCATAAGACCTTCTCCTCTGTTTGGCATCCCTACAATTACTACAACTTCATCGGGGGTGAAAGGAATGCACTGGCCACCCAGAAAGAATGCTTGCTTCTCTATATCCCAAAGAAGAAAGGATTGATGAAATGAGTCTTGAATTCGGAGTCTAGTAAATTGATGCAAAGCCTCTTTAAAATGTGAATGACTTCATCAAGAGTATGCGCAATATTATTGAACATCGTTCTAACACAGTAGCCCGCATCTCAATCATTGTACACTTCAAAATAAAAAGTCAATTAATGAGAACATTATCAGCACAATGGAGTCCTAGAGAGTAGACATGCCAAATTGCCTCTAAAATCAACCAATCAGCCTCCAAATTAATTTAAATATAAGGTAGTGAATATATTTCCTCCAAATAGCCCAAACAAAGTGGGAATAAATGAGAAAATGCTTTGTACTCTCATGAGAGTACAGACAGTATAGATGCAAAACTCACATAAAAATCAACCAATCAGCCCCCAAATTATTCGTAATGGAATGTAATAAACATAATCCCTCCAAACAGGCCAAACTAAATGAAAAAAAATGAGAAAAATGCTCTATACTCTCATGATAGTAGAGAGAGTACAGATGTAAAACTCTCTTAGAAACCAACCAAACAGCCTCCAAATTACTTATAATAGAATATAATGAACATATTTCCTCTAAATAGGCCAAAGATACTACTCAAAAATGAGAAAAATACTCTGTACTCTTGAGAGTACAGATGCAAAACTCCCCTAGAAATTAACCAAACAGCCTCCAAATTACTTATAATGGAATGTAATGAACATATTTCGTCCAAACAGGCCAAAGAAATTCAAAAATGATACTCACTCTCATGAGAGTACAGTCTGACAAAAACTCTCTAAAACCAACCAAATAGCCTCTAATTTACTTATAATGGAATGTAATGAACATATTTCCTCCAAACAGGCCAAAGAAACTGCTCAAAATGTGAAAAATGCTCTGTACTCTCATGAGAGGCAGAGATACTGATGCAAACGCCTAAAACTAACCAAAACCTCCAAATTGCTTATAATGGAATGTAATGAACATATTTCCTCCAAACAGGCCAAAGAAACATCTCAAAAATGAGAAAAATGTTATGTACTCTCATGAGAGTACTGAGAGTACAGATGCAAAACTGCCCTAAAAACTCACCAAACAATCTCCAAATTGCTTATAATGGAATGTAATGAACATATTTACTCCAAACAAGCCAAAGAAACTTCTCAAAAATGAGAAAAAATTTTATACTCATGAGAGTAGAGTATATAAAGCCTCTAAAACTAACCAAATAACCTTCCAAATTGCTTCCAATAGAATGTAATGAACATATTCCCTCTAAACATGCCAAACCAAGTGAAAAAAATGATAAAAAAATTTGTACTCTCATGAGAGTACAGAGAGTACGAATAAAAATCTTCTCTAAAAACTAACCAAATAGCCTAGAAATTGCTTCAATTAGAATGTAATGAACATATTATATCTAAACAGGTCAAAGAAACTAGAAAAAATATAAAATGCTATGCTGAGAGGAGAGTACATAAATCTTTCCTAAAACCAACCAAACCACCTCCAAATGCTTATAATGGAATGTAATGAACATATTTCCAAAAGCATAAAAATTAGAAAAAATGAAAAATGCACGTACCTCAGAGAGTATAGAAAGTACAGATTCAAATCTCCCCTAGAAATCAACCAAACAGTCTCCAAATTGCTTCCAATGGAATGTAATGAACATATTCCCTCTAAACATGCCAAATCAAGTGGAAAAAATGATAAAAATAATATGTACTCACATGAGAGTACAAAGAGTATAGATACAAATCTCCCTTAAAAACTAACCAATCAGCTTCCAAATTATTTCAAATGGAATGTAATGAACATATTCCCTCCAAATAGGACAAACCAAGTGGAAAAAATGAGAAAAATGCTATATACTCTCATGAGAGTACAAAGAGTACATATACAAAATTGCTCTAAAAACCAACTAAACAGCCTAGAAATTGCTTCAAATGGAATGTAATGAACATACTTTCTCTTAACAGCCCAAAGAAACTACAAAAAAAATGAAAAAAAAAATGCTCTCTAGAGTATGAGATACAAACTCCCCTAAAACTAACCAAACAACCTCAAATTACTTTCAATGGAATGTAATGAACATATTCTCTAAACAAGCCAAACCAAGAAAAAATGATTAATGAACTCTCATGAGAGAACGAGATGAGTCTCCCCTAAAACCAACCAACAACCTAGAAATTTCCAAATGGAATGTAATGAACATATTTTCTCTAATAGCCAACAAACCAAAAAAATGAGAAAAAATGTACTCTCATGAGTAGAGTACAAATAAAATCTCCCAAAAAACTAACCAATAAGCCTCTCAAATTAATTCCAATGTAATGAATATATTTTCTCCAAACGGCCAAGTGAAAAATGATAAAAAATAATGTACTCTCATGAGAGTATAGAGTAAGTACATGCAAATCCCCCTAAAAATCAACCAAAAAATTACTTCAAACAAATGGAATGTAACATATTTTCTCTAGCCAAAAAAGAAAAAAAAAATGTACTCTCATGAGAGTATAGAGAGCACAACATATCTCCTAAAAAATAACTAAAAAATTGCTTCAAATGGAATGTAATGAATATATTTTCTCCAACAGCCAAAGAAACTAGAAAAAATGAAAAAACCTCTACTCTCATGATGAGAGTACATGCAAATCTCCCAAAATCTAATCAAATAGCTACAAATGGAATGTAATGAACATATTATATCTTAAACAGGCCAAAGAAATTAAAAAAATGAAAAATGCTATACTCATGAGACAGAGAGTACAAATCTTCAAACCAAACAAAAGAAATTGCTTCAAATGGAATGTAATGAATATATTTATATCTCTTAATAGGCCAAAAAAAAATGAAAATATGTACTCTCATGAGAACAGATGCAGATATAATCTCCCGAAAACTAACCAAATACTGAAATTCAAATGGAATGAACATATTTCCTCCAACATGCAAAAGAAATTAGAAAAAAATGATAAAATGCTATGTACTCTCATGAGAGTATAGAGTACATACAAACTAAAACTAACAAACAACCTCAAATTGCTTCCAATGGAATGAAATGAACATATTCCCTCCAAACGGGCCAAACTAATTGGAAAAAATGATACTCATGAGAGTACAGAGAGTACATATGCAAAACTCCTCTAAAAATAAACCAAACAGCCTCCAAATTACTTCTAATAGAATGTAATGAACATATTCTCTACAAATAGGGTTTAAAATCTAAAAGAAATTGACAAAATGGGGTGTACTCTCCAGAGAGTACACATGCAAAAAAAGCCTTAAAAAGCCACCAATCAGCATTCAAACTGCTTCTAAAGCCATGTACTGAACATATTATATCCAAACAAGGTCAGAAGTCTTTTAAAAAATGAAAAATACTCCGAGAGTAGAGTACATGTAAAAAATCAATTAAACATCCATTAATCAGCCTACAAACAAATTGTAATGTCATCTACTAAACATATTATATCCAAAGAGGCCCCAGAATTTATCAAATCTTCATGAAATAACACCAAACATCCTACAACGTGATATACTAAATATATGACAAGCCCAAAAGTTCAAAAATTTGAAAATAACGGCGTTTACCATCATGACAGTACAGAGAGTACACATGCAAAATATCTCCAAATGCCAGTAAAACAGTCTCCGTTCAATTAAAGAACTCAAATGTAGCAAATATTCTCCTACTCGACGGTGAGAAAAATTGAGAAAACCCTAAATTCATTAAAATTCAAGAATGCAAGAAGAAATACCTCGTGAAGTCGCCTATAATATCTTAATTTTTAATGCTCAAGATTTGCTAAATCTTTGAGAGAAGGTAGGACGTGCGCCGGGCAAGAGCGGGAGCTGAGCTGAGAAAATTTTTTGCTCAAAAAGAAAGTCTTAAACTATTCTGTGACGAAGATTATGAAATGACGTGCATGATATTTTCTTCTTCATTGTTTGACGGGCTGCCGCCGGTAGCTTAACGCATCAATGCGCCATCGAAGTTTCACCATTAATTGAAAAATGAGAAAAATAGATTTTAATAATAGATACACGTAATATTTTCTCCTTCTTACATATAAAATTCTGAATATCCGCAATCGTCAATGTCATCAACCCCAAAATACCAAGAGCTTCTCTTCTCCGCCTCTTCCCCTATTTGCTCCATCATACTTCTCCCACGCATTGTCCCTTTACTTTAAACTTATATTTCTTCCATCTGCTGATCTGCCATTTCCACTAGCTGTTGCTTCCCATCAATGGTATTCTCCGTAGGTTCCCACGCGCCCTCGCACCTTCTGTTTCTATGTGCCTCTATCAGCGGCCCGAGTTCAGTCTAGTCTCCATAACTTTGATTTCTCGGCTCTCAAGACGTGACCAAGTCCTCCGCTGCCTGAGCAATCATAATGGTGAGATTATCACCGGTTGCCAAAGCTCGACCTAATTGGTGCCTCTACTATCTTTCCTGAGTCGATCCGACTAATGGCAATCATGTGAGCATCACTGATGGCACGGTTCCAATGAAGTCACGAATATCCGTGTCCAACTTCAGAAGCCACTTCTTACTTTCACGGTTAACGAGTCCGAACCCGCTCACGAACATGAAGCCTACAAGCACCTTTGCGGCTACCTCTCCACCGATATCGGTTCCGATTCCTTCTTCAAATTCGCCTGACTCAACCGTGCAATAGGAGAACCAAAAAGGTGCCGATCTGCAAAACACCCTGCTCCGATGCTTCTCCTCCGCCACCTGCATTAAAGAGGAACGTACAGAGAAGAACAACCCATCGCCGGTCTGAAAACTTTGAGGACTGGCTTAAGATCTCAATTCACCTATCTCGAGAAGAGATCAAAGAGGACATCCACATAATGACTGGATCCTGCCCTAGCCTGCGCCCTAGAAAGTGACCCAGAGTCGTACAACGACAGTTTGATGTGAGTTCATGGCCTTAACCTAATTACAAGTCAAACGTTTTCTCTCATTTCTTTCCCTGACATGCTTCCCCAAATTTTTTGCTTAGGAAACTTTACTTTGACTCGTCACTGCCGTCCATCTCCCCGAATGCATATCAAATGTCAGATTAGCCTAACGGCTCTAAGCACGCTCAATTTCTTTCAGGTTACAGTGAGAGTCTAATCCCAACTATTCTTTGATCATTCTTGAAATAAAAAGAAATGAAAAACTCCCCTCAAATTTTAGAATTGGATGCAATTAATTGGATTTAATTGGGACAGCTATAATTCTTTGAAAGAACGTTGTTGAAGATGTGAAGAATCTATTATTTAAGAAATTATATTGGGCCTATAATTTTTTTTTATTTAAAAAAAGTCAAATCATAATTTCTTGACCGCCACCACAGTGTGACAGATCAAGTTAAAAAAATATAATTTTCTGATATATATATATATATATATATATATATATATATTATTGGCTCAAATATAAAAAAATAATTGAATTGAAGATTTTTCATGCATGAAGAGGATTTGGAATTTTTGAAATGGAAATGCTAGGATTTTAGGAAGGCGACTCAAAATGTGTTACCCGCTTTTGATGAACTGGGTTTTCTCTTTCTTCTAATACTATTAACGAGAGGCTTACTTTATTTTGTCCATTGAAAGAGATTTACTTAATTGTTCCTAATATCGTTTGAGGAAGTTATCTATTGGTTTGCTATTCTAAAAGTTCTTAACTTTTTTATGTTTACAATGATTATTAACTTAGTAGCATTAAAGGATTTATATTTCTTTATGATCGAGAGAGTGGATTGACATTTTCTTTATTATTGTTGTTTGTACTTTGTTGCTTAAACACTCAATTTTTTTTAAACAATATTTTTTTAAAGAATTTGTGATGTACTTTTGATGAGTTACATTATGCTAATGAAGCCATCATCTTTTTCATTTTTTTTTCATTGTAATATTAAATAAAGCAACATATAAAAGAAAAAGACAGATAGCCCAAAAAAGTGAGGAAATGCATATAGTATAAGCTCTATTGCATGCCAAATATTCACAATAATAAATAGATGATATTTAGTATCTCAACTATATAAAAAGATCCAACAAATTTACAATTAAGAGAAGAATGGTAAGAGATATAAAAGTATGAAAAATCAAAAAGGAAAAAAATTACTAGGTTTAGTCCAATTAAAATAATTTAACTAATATATATTGACTATTATAAATGAGTGTTTTTGTAATTAGAGAATAGGCTTAAAGTATAGAGAATAAAATTCATATGTTGATACTATTTTCAAGAAATTTTATTATTGTCTATTCAATCTCCTCTATGGAGGAGAGGATATCAAGTAAAAAAATATCTAGTGTGATGTAATGCTAATGTAGAGATAATATAAATGTATAGTTTAATCTAATGCTAATGCACATAATTAATTTTTAGTTTGCTAGAATACATTTGTATTATTTGTGATGATATGTGAGCAATCAACATTTGATATATTGTAATCAACCTTGTAATATCTATATGTATGACCATATGCAACATTTTAATAAAGTTTAGGGTGATGGAAGATGGGCGACCATAATCAATTTCAAAGGTCACGTAATCATAGTTAGTTGTTGGAGGTTGATGATATTTAAGGTGATGATTTTGAAATGGTAGTGATTTTAATTTAATGGCATTTGAGCGAATATGCCATTGATTAGACCATCATCAAGTGATGATTGAAGATTGATGAGAATAGGAGACCATAGTCAAGTGATAGGTTGGGCTACGCGATATAGATACATGACGGACATGGAATACAACTATTTTAAAAATATATGACACCAACACGTATTTGATAAAATATTATAAATTTATAATTATCTAATTTGAAGTTTTTAAAATAATAAAATAATCATATAAATTATATAAATATTAAATAAGTCAAAGAGTTTTAATATTACAAGGACAAAAAATATTTATATAATGTTTTAATATACAATAATGGTGAAATAGTGATAATCTATCAATAGTGATAAAGCAATAATGATTGTTGGTAATAATCATCAGCATTGAGTTTGAGATACATAAAAAAAAAAAATTTGAATCTGTAAGCTCTGTCTAAGTTATATTCCTTTTATATGAAGATTGTGGTTTATTTAAAATTTTCTAGAATAATATTTTAATAGTTTTAACTAAAATTTGAAAATGCTCCATAATAGGAGTAGGAAGAGAAAAATTAAAGATAATCATGCACATGAAAAAAGTAATATACTAGATATGCATAATAATTATATTTATTTAATGACTTATATATAAATCATTGATCAAGTATGTTATCACATGAACATGAATACATATAAATGATAAGAAATATGTAAATAAGTAAACTAAATTATAGATCAATTGGAAACATTTGATTTTTATGCAATTTAGCTACCCTTGACCTGCATTTATACTTAACCCAACTTGGCACTATGATCATCATTAAAACTTATTACTATAAACTACTCCCTTCAATTTGATGAGTAAGAAAATAAATCTTCTTATATGAACTTCCTCCTTAATGGATAATAAAGGCATACCAACATTTCTATTTAATGTAAAAGTTAGCTACTCTTAGATGCCACCATTTTGTCATATCATTCCTTCTACATTAAAAATAACATACTCCTACCATACTCCTCTAGACATTGAAATAATCTATACAATCAAACTAAATCTAACTTAATGGCCACTTTAATGGCTAATTTGAATTAGATTTTATTGTATGATTCTTGATCATATGTATGATGGTTAATTACGTTGGTTGATCAGGTATATGATCCTTAGTATGATTAACTACATGATATACAAAAACATATAAATGTATAGATTTATGTTCCCATAGTTTTCAATAAAGACCATAATTATTTTGTCTAATGATATTATCAAGTATTTAATAAACTGATATCATATAAATAAAGTTTAAACTAAATTTGATATAACTATAAATAAATAAATTTTATATTTTAATTCATTGTGTTTGTCTCTTATTGACGTGCTTTTGCAAATATAATTTTAGCATATTTATCATAAAACTTATCTTAGACATTTGACTTAAAACCTATTGAGAGAAGCGATTGTAGCTTAAAATCTACCGTCAACTAATATTTCATTAAATCAATCACAAATGAGTAATGCTAGTTTTACCACTTGTCTTATCTCCCATCCAATTCGGAGAAATACAAACTAATTACCCCTCAACGATCAACTAATACAAACTAATTACCATTGGTCTCACCCATTATTAAGAGAGTGATTAAATCAATCATTTATCATCATTTAGTAAAACCTAGATATTATAAAGCTTTTACGTTGTCACAAAATGACATATTTTAATATAATTTATATTCACTATATTATGTTAGTGCTTTATCTAATTATGGAGTTAAACACCTCTTATAATTTTTAATTTTTAATAGTGAAATTATTCCATTGCACGTAATTTTTATATAATGATAAAAAGATAAATTCATTCTCTGGCATATAACATTGATAATGACGAGATAATTAAGATGAAATAATCTCAGCCCATATATATAGACAGATATATATGTATATTTTATTTATAAGCTTCTACCATTCTAAAAATTTTAAATGAGCCAACGCAATTATATAATTATTTAGTTTTTGAGGATGAAATTTAAGAGATAATTGAGTAAATTTTGAATGAAAAAAATTTATGATTGGACTTCTTAATCTAAATTATATAAAAATAAACTTAAAAGTTATTGAATTTATTTCAAGATTATTATAATATAAATATGTGTATTATATAATATTAATTTTAAAGAACAAATTATTAAATTTTTATATAAATTATATTAAAATATTTTATTATAATTTTCTTAAATATAAATTTCAAAACAAAATTGCCACTCATCACCCCTGTAAGTTCTCCTATCGGAGAGAAAGTCGCCTGATCGGGCGAATGGTGCATTCAAATCCGCCAGAGGGAAGGCAACACGCAATCGAAAAGAGTGGAGAGAGAGAGAGAGAAAAGAGTGGAGAGAGAGAGAGAGAGAGAGAGAGAGATCCGCTAACTCGTACACGTAGAAACTCGATGGCTTAGCATGCGGATGCTTATACCCTCCCTATTATCCATAAAATTCTGAATATTACTCCGTTCAATCATCAATGTCATCAGCCCCAAAATAGCAACAGCTTCACTCCTCCTCCTCTTCCCCTATTCGCTCCATCATACTTCTCTCGCGCGCTATCCCTTTTCTTTAAACTTATATTTCTTCCATTTGCCGATCTGCCATTTCAGTCAGCTGTTGCTTCCCATCAATGGCAATCTCTGCCGGTAAGGTTCCCACGTCGCCACCAGAGCCCCACGCACCTTCTGCTTCCCACGTGCCTCTATCGCGGCGAGTTCCATTCCAGTCTAGGCTTCATAACTTTGATTTCTCGGTTCTCAAGACGTGGGGTAGGCACCAAGTCCTCCGCTGCCTGAGCGTTAATCGCAGGGGTGAGATTATCTCCGGCAGCCACAGATCTAATCTAATCGACGCCTCCACTAGCCTTCCTCAGCCGATCCGACAGAATGGCCATCATGTTAGCATCAACGATGGCACTGGTTCCGAGGACGTCAGGGCGAATATCCGCGTCCAACTTCACGAGGCCGCTGTTCTTACTTCCACGGCTAACGAGTCCAAACCTGCTCACGAACAGGAAGCCCTACGAGCACCTTTGCCAGGAGCTACATCTCCGTCGATACCGGTTACGATTCATTCTTCAAATTCGCCTTCGAATGTGAATCGACCGTGTAATAGGACAACCAGAAAGGTGGTGATTCGCAAAACACCCTGCTCCGCTGCTTCTCCTCCGCCAACTGCATTAGAGAAGAACGTGCAGAGAAGAGCAACTCGTCGCCGGTCTGAAAACTTTGAGGACTGGCCTAAGATCTCGATTCACCTCTCTCGAGAACAGATCAAAGAGGACATCCAGATACTGACTGGATCTCGCCCTAGCCGGCACCCTAGAAAGCGACCCAGAGTTGTACAACGACAGCTCGATGTAAGTTCGTGACCTTAACCTAATTACTAGTCAATATTTTTCTCTCATTTCTTTCTCTAACCTGCTTCCCCAAATTTTCAGCTTCAGCAACTCTACCCTGGCTCGTCGCTAACGTCCATCTCACCTAATACATACCGAATGTCAGATTAGCCTAACATTTTAAAGCTTCCAATCAGCTCTAACTATGCTCCAGGCACGCTTGATTTCTTTCGGGTTACAGCGAGAGTCTAATCCCAACTATTCTTTGGTCATTCTTGGAGAAACAAAATAGAAAACTCCTCTCAAAATTTCAAATTGGATGCAATTAATTTGGTCTGTTCCGAACAATTGCAAATATGGGAAAAAATAGTGTAAAAGATACTGTAGAAGAATCTCGATGCCAGACGCTACAGATCAAGTTGAAAAATATAATTTTTTTACTAGAGATTCTACAAAAAGCAAGCAGATTATAATGTTCCAAACATCACTGTAGTGTAGTGCCGCCACTGTTGCTCTAAACGCACGCTTAGTATATGATTGAGAGCTTGACTTTCAATTAAAAGATCTTAAATTTAAAGCTTGTATATGTGTTATATATATGTGAGTCTATCATTAAATTGCCTCAAATATAAAAAAAAAGAAAAAAAAATGAATTGACGATTTTTCATGCATGAACACAATCTTAGATTTTCGAAAATGCCATAAAAGAATTGCTAGAGTTTTTAGGATGGCGATCTCGAGCCATAATGTGTTACCCATTTTCAGTGGGATGAGTTTTCCTTTATTTACGCGTTACCCATACTCATTGGCTTGCCCAAGGCTGCTTATTTAATCAAAGAGATTTACTTAATTGTGCTTAGTATCGCTCTGAAGCTATCTATTGGTTCTATTCTAAAATTCTTAACTTTCTGATGTTTACGGTGATTATTAACTTATTAGAAAATATTTTTTTAACCACCGCCTGAGTAGCATTAAAAGGATTTATATATTTTTTATGATGGAGAGAGTGGATTGGCATTTTCTTTATAATTGTTGTTTGTACTTTGTTGGTTAAACTCTAAATTTTTTTAAACCATGGTTTTTAAAGAATTTGTGATATGCTTTTGATGAGTTACATTGTGCTAATGATGTCATCATCTTTTCATTTTTTTTTCATTCTTTTCATTGTAATATTAAATAAAGCAACATATATAAAAAAAAGATAGCCCAAAAAAAGTGAGAAAATGCATATAGTATAAACTTTGTTGTGTGCTAGGATATTCACATTAATAAATAAATGATATTTAGTATCTCAACTTTGTAAGAAGATCCAACAAATTTAAAATTAAGAGAAGAATGGTAAGGGATATAAAAGTTTTTACATGGAAACTCAAAAGGGGAAAAATTGTTGGGTTTTTTTGTCCAATTAAAATAATTTCACTAATATATATTGACTATTATAAATGATAGTCTTTTGTAGAGAATAGGCAAAAATTATTTAGAATAAACTTCAATACTTTGATATTACTTTCAAGAGATTATATTATGGTCTGCTCAATCTTTTCTTTGGAGGAGAGATCAATAAAAAAGAAATTTAGTATAATGATAATGCTGATGCATAGATTTGATAAAAAAGACATCTTGTTTAATTGTAATGCTAATGCAAAGAATCAATTTTTGTGTTGCTGGAATACATTTGTATTAGTTGTGATGATATGTTCTAACATTTTGAGCAATGATAGAGGAAAAGTTGGCTAACATCAACTTTATTGTTAATGTATCAACCTTATAGGCGGTGGTATATTGCATATAACGATGGTATATATTGACATTATTAAATGACATTCAATAAAGTTTAGGGTGATGGAAGATGGATGACCATAATTATTTCAAAGGTCGAGCAATCATAGTTAGTTGTTGGAGGTCGATGATATTCGGTGATGATGTTGAGGAATGGTGAGTGATTTTAATTTAATGATGGTAGTTGGGCAATTGTGATTGTATGACATTGATTAGGAGGTCATCATCAAGTAAAGTTTATTGAGAGATTTTAGTTAGGCAATGCGAATGGGAGACCATAGTCTAGTAATAGAGGTTGGGCCTAAGTTGCAGATATGGAATCTGGACACATACATGAAAAACATCTATTTTTAAAAATATAGGGCGCAAATACATATTTGATACAACATTTTTATCATTTATTTTTATTATGTAATTTTACAAGTTTGATTACCTCGAATCTCATTTTTACACGAACAAAAATATCCATCATATGGCCCAAATTAAAAATAATGTAATCACATCATTACGATGGATGAAAAAAAATTAGATACAAGATAAGTATATTTATTTTAACACATAATTAAGTAAATTTACATACATACATACATAATTTTTATAATTTATATATTTCATCAATTTAATATTTATAAAATTAAGACTTTTTTTACGAAAAGTGTATTTCACTTGAAAAAAGTAACAAGGGTGATATTTTTGATGTAATATTAAACCTAAAACCACAATAGCATAGAACAGACCCCCGATGAACGTTGAAGCCTTTGCGCGTTGCTCTCAGTTCCCTCTCTTCTTCCCCTTCTTTTCCATCTTCTGTGCTTTCTAATTATGCTGTTTAGAGGTCAGGGAGTGACCACAGGGAGGCTGGAAGAGCTCCGGCACCCCAAGGAGAAGGCAGCGACTCGCTCTCCTGCGAGGCAGACTCGATTTCACAACTTTTCCTTTCTGATGACAAGCTAGGGTAGTCAATGGATTCTCCAATGTGTGAACCCTGTCTTTGGGATCGATAGCTCTGTCGCTAGATCGACGGTTCCTAAAACCCAAATAGAGCCCTAGAACAAGTGGCAAGCTTCATATTCTTCTGACGCAGGAGATTCCAAGGAAAAGGAGACTGAGCAGGATAAACCACCTTCTACAACCGCTGAAGAGGTTGTTGCAGCGCCAACCAGGCCATGAAATCTTTGGACAAGAAGAGCTTCCTACTATGCCCGATCAGAGAATGGAAGAAATCAATCCCCTAAACTGCTAATGGGAAAATACGATCTAGCCAAAGCAAGTACACTAAGATCAATCGCCAGCAAAAATGGCAAGCGGAGGCATTTCTTTGTTTCGTGATCCCAAGAAGAAATCGAAGAGGACTTTTATCGAAGACCCAAAAAGAGATCTAAGATTGTGCAGAAGCAACTCGATGTGATAAGAAATTTCAATTTCAGTGCCAAAAAAACCCATTCTAGTTATATATTGTGTCTCCATTTTTAAATTTCTCAGTTCATCCTAACAAGCGTTGTTCCCCAGCTTGTGGCTTTCTAAAGTTCAGCAGATGATTACAAAGTAGTCGAATGAGGCAATTATTCATTCTTCTTCAAGTATTTCTAGCAAAATTTTCAATTGAGAATAACTGAAAATGATCTTCTTTGTGGAAGAAGCGAATTGTTTATGCATTCATAGAGCGATAACTTTGAGGAGATCTTGTTAAAAATTTTGAATATGAATTCACATATAAATTTAATTATATATTAGATATTATCTTATTTTTAAATCTATTAATTTTAAGATCAAATAAAGATTAATTAATTTTAGATTTTTGAGATATTTTATTAATTTTGTGTGGAATTATCATGTATAGAGACTGGATATTTTATTTTATTTTAATAATGAGCTGAAATAAAATGAAATCGTTAAAATATAAATAAGATTGATCATTTTAAAAGTTGGTTCTTATTTTTCCATATTGAGTGAAAAGAAGATCTCTCTCTCTCTCTCTCTCTCTTTTTTAAAGTGGAAGTCAAAATTTCCATAATAGTTCTCATTTGATTAGTGCAAATTAAATCTTGTTGATGATTTGGTGAGATTGAAAAGATAAATTTATTCTATCTTATTATATATTTCAAATAAATGGTATTAGAGCTTATCATATTAAATCATTGAAATGATTTTCTCAATATTTTTTGTATTGATTACTTTGAAAATTTTAGATCAAAATGCATGTTAAAATTTTTTATTATTTTGTATATTAAGTATTGACATTCTTTAAATGATTTTTTTTTATCGTTGATTTTGAGTAAAAAGAATAAAGCTAAAATTTACTTTATACTTTTGTGACAATTTCAATTTTTATTTATGTGATCAATATATTTATTCTCGTAATTATGATTTTAATTTTAGAAATAAAATTCATATGAATTTAATTCAAGTATGCTTCATCTTTCATTCTTTTTTTTTTTAATTTTGAGAATTTTATAAGATTATGATTAATGGCTATAATTATTTTTCTTATTTAAAAAAAAATGAAAGAAGATGAACCATTTTTTTTTTTTAAATTGATGCTTTAAATCCCGTAAAGATGAATTCAGCATTTGCTTGATTTTATGAGTAATTAGTGATAATTATTTATGGTGCATCTTAAATATTTTTTAAATTTATATTAAGATAGGTATAAATATTACATTTATAATATAAAACATTTCGTTTTAGTATCATATATATATATATATATATATATATATATATAACGTCAATACAAACATTTATATTTATTTCATTTAAAACATGATGCAGTTTTTCTTCTGTTCGTTTAATTTGGTGGGCTTTTTATTGAGTAAGTTAGAGGAAGCCCATTTGTGTATAATTAGTAACATTAACTCAATTGTTTAGATTTTTCGATCTAAGGTTTTACATATTTAGATTGTAAATTATTCTGTTTATTATACATTAAATGCAAATAATTGCTATTATTTTTATATAGCTTATTAAATTTTCTTTCAAGCAGAAAATAGTTTATGTGCATACATTTTCCTTTAGCATCCAAATTAAACTAATTAAATTAATATAAATCAATTGCTTATTAAAATAATTTCTAAAGTTTGTTTTGTGTCAATTGTTTGAAGTTAGTATAAATTGAAACAATTACTATAATAGTTGATATTCATTATTTCAAAATAATTTAAATTGAAATATTATGTCACCAAAGTGACCTCTATTATGTCAACTTATTTAATTTTGAAATGTATAAATATTACATAAGGATTATATTTAAATCTATGTGAAAAATAATCTACTCAAAGGAAGATTATTTTTTGGCCAGATTTTATGCACTTACAAATATTTGATAAACTTTTTTTTTTTGGAACCCCATATAGGGGAATTTTATTGCCACAATAAAAGGGTTACAAGGTCCTTAAGAGGGGATAAGCTCAAAAACTATTGCTCAAATAGCTACATTCATCCTAGAGAGTGAATCTCCAGACTAATTACAACCAAAACATATGAAAAAGTGAAAGAAAGCAAAAGGTACACATAAGCAAAAGAAAAAGCCATTAGCCAGCCATCAATAGCGATTCTTGAGGATGAGATAAGTTTATACCTCAAGAGAGAAGGAACCTGCAAGAGAACAACACGAAATCTGCAAACATCTAGAAGAAAAAATTAACACCGTTAAATTGATACAAGCTAAATTGAAGGTAGAAATAGAATAAAGAGAGAAAAAGAGGATTGTGTGGAGAAAGGCTGGCAATCACACCAAATTGGCACATGAGCATCCAATCTTCAAAGGAAGGGTTACATCAGATATACTACCAAAGAATGAGTGAAATCATCCCACCATCATAATAAACATGGGGACCAAACCATCCAATGGAAGAGAGAGTGTGATCATTAAGACACGCATTCCAAAGCATAGCTACATACACTATGGAAGAGAAGTAAACACCAATCCAAATGATAAAGGGGTGGCATCAATCCTTACTAAAAAAATTAAACACGGGACAATGCCAATATAACAGTAGAAATCATAGCCAACAATATCCCAAGCAGAAGAAACCCCTTATTGAGGAAGTCGATCAGAGTTACTAGCTTACCAAGGCACAGCCACATACACATGGGAGAGAAGGCAACACAAATACAAATGATAAAGGGAAAACACCAGTTCCTTTTACGAAAAGAGAACCCAAACAGTGACAACATAATATCATAATGCAAGCCCACAACAACCCAGCCAAAGGTCATCCCATAGAGAGAGTAACCAAACAAGGTCAGCAGTATAAATGAAAACATCCACCATATTAATAGCATGATTGCAACCATATATGTACGGTTCAAAAAACTCAGCATAACTGAAGTAGTGAATAAATACATACAGCAAAGCCATAATAATACGGTTAAATCCTGGTCGAAAACAGACCCTACGTCCAGGCATAACTCATCCACAATAAGGGCGCAGATAACGTGGTTAACCAACTAGCAGCCAACCAAATAAAACCAGTCAACAAACCAACCACAATAGCTTCCTAGCTGAGCAACAAAAAATTGATAGACCATACAAACTGGAACCACAAAATAATGAGTCCAACGAGAAAATATTAGGGAGTCGCTGACAAAAAAAAAAGAAAGTTAATAATAGTTAAGCAAATATCATTAGTGGGGACAGTAGGGAAAGATGGTAAGAAACAATCCCAAACGTTGAAGGAAGCAGCACTAATGGCAAGCAAGGTGAACAATCTAACCCATATAATAGGGTAAATACTAGCTATCCAACAGTTGGGGCTACAACAAAATCCACCATTGTAGGATAACCAGAAAAAGGTTGCAGGGAGAAACAATAGGAAACCAGTACAAAAGGGTAAGGAAAGCGACATAACTAAATAGTTCAAAAACACAAACAATCCATGGCTATTATTGACACGCAAAAGGAAAAGGGACAAAACAATAAATAGGCCTAAGATGGAAGACTAGCCCCAACCCAAACAAAAAAGGTGAAACAGCAAGGCTATAAAAATAAATTATGATTCCCAAATCTCCTCCTGAAAAAAAAGGAAGGCAAAATGTTTTAAGGACTTCTAACATAGGGCAGGCCCGTTTTATCTAAATTCATAAGCCCCTGTAAGAGGGAAGGAATATCATCATTGAAGAATGATTCACAGAAGAGGATTTTGCTCCCCAATCAGCAAGAAAGTCAGCACAAGAATTACTTTCCTAATAGATATGAGAAATATGATAATCAAGGGTGGCAAGAAGTCTCCTTATATGGTTAAGTAAATAGAGAGCTTCAACATTGCCATGAACTCCCGATTTTAATAATTCTAGAAGAAGGAGAGCATCAATTTCAAATCAAATTTTCTGGAATCCTTTCTGAATGCAGACAGAAATCCCATAGTGGAGACCATAAAGCTTGACAAATAGTACAGAATATGGTCTTAAAGGAGCAGCAAAAGCAGAGATCATCTTTCCATAATAATCTCTTAAAATCCCCCCACAATCATAAAAGCCATTAGAAACTGAACCATCTGTGTTAACCTTAATGACATGAAAATTAGGCTTTATCCAATATATAATTTTATGAGTAGGCTCAAAATCAAAAGAAGGGAGAATAATCCAAAAGTTAGGGGCCATATATTTGTACCCTTTGAAACTAGAGGAAGTAAGGAGATCAGCTTTATAAAGAGACGTAATTTTACATTTAACTCTAGCAATAATACGATGATAGTTCATAGGATATCATGATGCTTAGCATCATTTCTTTCCAACCAAATATACCACAGCAGAGTAGTGGCTAAAATAACTTTGACATGGAGGGGTATAAGAAAAAAAAGTTTCAAGAAGTTGCATGATAGAGAGTGATCCATCAAAATGGAGTATTTAACATACTATCATACCGAAAACCTTAGCAATATGGCCATTCATGAAGACATGATCCACAGTTTCAATGTGAAGACAACATTGGCATTTAGAGGGGAGGTGGAAACCTTTTTTAAGGAGGGTGGCATCGACATGAATGTAGTGAGTTAGAATACGCCAAATTAAAATCGAGAATGAGGTGGGGATAGAAATACTCCAGATTTTAGTAAAAACTAATGACTCTTGAATTTTAAGTCTAAAAGTATGCCAAACATCCTTAAAAACAAAATCTCCATAGGAGAAACTTTTAAAAAGGATTTGGTCAGATTTATTAGAAACTATACTAATATTAAAGATTTTGTTTACTATCACATTAGGGATATTGGAAAGTAATTGAGATACATCCCAAGTGTTATGTGTAATGAAATGATTAACCTTAAGCCTCTCAGTGGAATGAGTATTAAGTAAAGAATCAATGAAACCTTAGCCCAGCCAGTTATCTTGCCAAAAGAAGGATGATCCCGAATTCATGCCCCAAGAGATCAAATTCTCAGCAACCCACTTTGTATTACAAAGTCTTCTTCACACCGAAGAATCCCTAGGTTTGTAAGGGCAAGTGAGGGGGTGTTTCCCTTATAGTATTTGGCAAGCATAAATTGTGTCCAGTAGCTATGATTGTTTCTAAGATTCCACCATATTTTATATAAAAAATATTTAATGGAGTCTTCTAAAGTTTTGCAATTTAAACCACCTTCATTGAAAGGCCCACAACAGTTATGCCAACTAGCCCATTAAGTCTTTCTAGAAGACGAGGTAGAACCCCAAAATAATTTGTTAATAAGTCTATTAATCTTTTTAATAATTGAACTGGTAGGCACAATAGTGGACGACAGATAGAAAGGCAAAGAGTAAAGAATACTTTTAATCAGGATAAGTCTAGCACCAAAGGAGAGTAAGTGGACCTCCCAAGAGGAAGTTTTCTTATATATTTTCTAAATAACTTCATCAAATAGGGAAGATCTTTTCGTTCCTCGATATAAAAGAGTACCCAGGTACTTAATAGGCAGAGTTTGATGTGCAAAGCCCATAAATATTCTTAATAGCATAGATCTTAGATGATGAAATCGACAAACTAGAAATAAAACAACTTTTGTCAGGGTTAATCTTCAAATTACTTTCCCTACCAAAAAAAGTAAAGAATTTATATAACTTTTTAATGTAAAGAGTAGAACCATTGTAGAATATAATGAAATCATCAACAAAGCTGAGGTGGGAAATGGGAAAGTCACCCCTAGTTTTGTAGTACATGTTAGGCATTTTATAAAACATCTGCTCAAGACTTCTAGAGAGATATTCCACAATAATAATGAAAAGAACCGGAGAGAGGGGATCCCCTTGCCTTAACCCATGAGAGGAAGAGAAGAAGCTATGGACCTCGCCATTAATAAGTAAAGAAAACCAATAGTTCTCAATATCATTCTAAATTAAAGTAATAAATTGACTAGAGAATCCAAATAAAGTGAAGATTTTATAAAGGAAATCCCAACCAATGTTGTCATAAGCTTTGGAAATGTCCAGCTTAAAAAGTTGGTTACCACAACGAACCTTAGCATTTAAATCATGGATGATCTCTTGGGCTAACAGAACATTATCAGAAATAGATCGACCTTTAACAAAACTAGTTTGGTTGGGGGAGATAATTTTAGGAAGTAGAATACTTAGTATTTTAGCCACAATCTTAGAGATGAGCTTATTGAAAAAAGAACAAAGGCTAATTGGCCTAAAATGGCTCCAAAGTTCGGATTCTCTATTTTTGGGATTAAAATAATAGAAGTGCTAGAGAAATATTTGGGGATGTTACTTCCTTGAAAAAATCCATAACGACTTTAATCAAATCTTCTTTGATGATATGCCAACATTTTGAAAAATAAGGTAGTAAAACCATCGGACCAAAGCGAATCTGTATTCATCTTATACAAAATGTTAGAAATTTCGGATTCAGAGGGTAATGAAGTAAGCATAATGTTATCTTCATCCGAGATGACATTATGAATAACTTCAGGCAAGGAAATCTCATCATAAGTCACATTTTTATTAAGGAGCTCAGTAAGAAGGAAATGCCAAAATCAATAAGCTCCTTATTATCAGTACACCAGCTATCATCATTTGTTTTAATTTTTTTTAATGTGATTTAGAGCCTTTTTCTTTTTAACCATTGCATGGAAATATTTGATATTTCTATCTCCATCAGATATCTATTTTATAGAAGCTTCTTGCCGCCAATAAGTCCCCTCCATGTCTTGATAACAAGCTAACCTATCTTTGGCTTGAGTTAATAAGGCATTCTTGGATGGATCATTAACGATAGCGTCTTCTAAAACCATAACCTCATGTTTTAATTCTTTGATGTTGGCAAAAAGATTTTTGAAGCAGTGTTTGTTCCACCAATTGAGGCATTATTTTAGCCTTTTTATTTACACCATAATCTCGTCATTCCGATAACAGAATCATCAGGATGGAGAGATTAGCTCCAATTACTAGCAACCACCTCCATAAATTTATCATCCATAAGCCACATATTTTGAAAATGAAATGGAATATAAGAGGAGGGTTTATCCACACTAACCTTAACAGTAATGAGCAAAGGGGAATGATCGGATAGAGTTATACTAAGATGTTCAATAGAGGTAATAGAAAAAAGATTGATCCATAGATCGTTAAACAGGATCCTATCTAATCTTTGCCATAGTCTGTGGTTATTCCAAGTGAAATGAAATCCAGTAAAACCAATATCAGTAAGATGTCAATCCAGGATCATGTTATTGAATTCCTCCACAGAGAATAGGTTAAGAGCGTTACCACCAACTCATTCAGAAGAGGAAGAGATAATGTTAAAGTCCCCACCCACAAACCGGGGAGCATTGAGAGGAAGAAGGCGACCGGATCTTCCCACAAAATCCTTCTACCATACCTACACTACGAGGCATGACAAAAGACCCAAAGCAACACCAATTATCATAAGTAATTTTACATTTACAACCCGTAAATCACATAACTTGCAAAACAAAGGGACTCATCCAAAAAATCCATATTTTTTACTCGAGTTAGCAAAGAAATTATCAAAACCAATCATTCTAGAAATAGAAGCAATGTTAGAAGGAAGAATAAATGGTTCCAAAATGGCCAAGAAAGAAATTTATGAGAACGAACTAAATTACTTATTTTATTTCTAACAGAGAGGCTACCAATCTCTCTCACATTCTAAATAAGGAAAGAAACCATTTATTTTTTGTTAGAGGAGCCAGATCGAGTAACTCTAGCAAAGCTAGGAAATTTAGATTTAGAGGATTTGTTTTTCTTCTTAAAAACTGTCTGAAATTTATTGGCCATATCCACAGCATCACCATTAGATAATGATTGATAAGGAAATTGCTTGAAAAAAAGAGGCCCATTGGTGTTGTAGGCGATTTCACCTTTTTCCAATTGATTGTTATGTTGTAAAGTCAAATTAGGAATTAGGTCAAGGTTAGAAGAGGAAGCACAAGAAGGATTAGAGGTGGGTAGCACACAAATACCTAAATCAGAAGTAAAAACTATCTCTAAATATTGCACATTAGCCATTCCTTTATGATCATTCGCTTTACCTTTGATTAAGGGTGTCAAAGAGTAAGGAATATGTGCATTGGATAGAGAATCAACAACCATAAGGGGTGCCAAACTGCTATTAGTAACAATAATGCCAATATTATTGCAGTTTAAGTGATTTCCATTAGAAGGGACCTCATCATTATTACCAAGCGTGCCATTCTGCAAATTATCAGGCATAGCCACCGCAGTATTCGATTGAGGGATAGGAAGCTCAAGGTAATGGCCCTCAGATTTCGGTAAGGAGGTATTAGAGACCAAAGCATTTTTGTGATTTAATCAAGGGAGTCTTAAGAGATGAACCAGCTTTAAGAAGCACAACAGAACTCTTCTTGAGATGTGGATGAACCATAAAGTATTCTGAAATCCCATGCCCATGAATTTTATAATGAGAACAAAATACATGAAAGTTTTCAAACTTCACTTTTTGTAAATAACCATATTTCTCTGAGCCTAACCAAATTTTCTTTGGATATTTTTTAGTAATATCCAACTCAACAAGTATCCGAGCAATAGATGGGCTTGTGTTAGAAGCAGTTGCCTGATCCAATTGGAGAGGCCGACCGAACAACCCAGCCACGACAAAGAGAAATTATGGATTAAAGAAATGCACACGTAAATTGAGAATGAAAATCCAGACATGAACAATAGGAGACTCCTCCTTAATGTCAAAATAAGGCATATATTTCAACAAATGCACCTAACAGTTGAAAATAAAATACGATCATCTAGGAAAAAAATTGATAATAATCCAGATCATTAGAAAGCTGAATCACAATATTGTGTTAAGTATCTTATATGTGCCCATTTTATTAAATATTTCATTTAAAGCATGTATTTTGTTAATATTTTAGTTTACATTGTATATATATAAGGAAATGACAATATTGTTAATTGTAAGTATTTTTGTTCTTTTCAGTTAATATTTTTTCTATATCTGCCTAAACTATAAGAAATGGAAAGAGCATATCACCATAGTTCTTGGGTGTACGGATCTTGACTATGCAATTTGGATTGAACATCCTCCCGCCCTTACTACAGAAAGCACTATTAAACAAAAGACTAATTTTTGAAAAATAAGAGCATTCTAACTGCATGAGTCTTATGATCTTGAAACATTTCATTCCAGAAATCATAAGAGGTGCAATGCCTGAAGAGGAATGTGCTAAAAAGTTCTAAGCCAAATAGCAGTATGTTTTATTAGTTCCGAAAAGGTCGAAGCGAGTACTATTCTTAGTAAACTCATTTCAAAGCTGTATAAAGGTATTGAAAATATAAGTGAGTACATTATAGAGATGTCTAATTTTGTTACTAGACTAAGAGTATTAAAATTAGAAATGTTTGATGACATTCTTATGCACTTAGTTTTGATTTCTCTTCCTGAATAATTTAATCCTCTTAAGATAAGTTATAATACTAAAAAAATGGACTCTTAATGAGCTCATTGCTCAATGTGTGCAAAAGAAAGAAAGATTAAAGCATGATAAAATAGAAAGTGTTCACTATTAGTAGCATTTTGTCAATATGAAGGGACTGATGTGGTTGTACATATATATTAAATTTTCATGTGAAATTTTTGTTATTTTGTGTAGCCTGATTGTGTTGATCAATTAGAGATATACTATTAACTTATCCCTTTACATTCACTAGTTGAGCAGAATTTTTATTTTATTTTTGTGTATAACGCCTCAACACTCTAGATGCAATGCTTTAGTGCTATGACAATTATATTGTGGAGCTTGATTTTTTTATGAATAAGCCTGGGATGTATTGTCGACTTAGGTCTTACTTTCGCCAGTCGAGCTCGATGGTGAATTCACTAGGATTAGGGTGTGCATTCAGTTAGTTCGGTCAATTTTTTTGTGAAATTGAATAAACCGAACCAACTAACTCAAAATAATTTAACCGTCCAAATCTGTAAAATCAAATCACGAACTATAATTCAATTTATTCAGTTCTATTTTCGGTTAAATCGAATAACATAAAAAAGAAATAAATTGTTCTATGTTTTTATAAACTAATTAATTAAAGCACGATTTAATATATATATTATACATTGAAATTTTTTGAGAAATAGAAATCTATCAATTTTTATAAATAGCTAAGCATTTACAACAAAAATTATATACTTACATTTTATTTCTAAATTATATTGATTTATTCAATTTATTCAACTTAACCAATCTTTTTTTCTTTTAAACCAAACTAAAATCAAAATCAAATAGCTTACTTTTATAACAAAAGCGAACCACAAGTTTACAAACCAAATTGAACCAAATAAATGTTATGTTGTTTTCAATTTGAATCGATTAATACACACCCATAGGAGCAGTGCACCATTCGGGAGTTCATGGCGTTCCTCTACAAAAGTTTCTTGTCAAAACTCAAGCCATATAGTATCATGACACTCTGGGTTTGCACTAGGAAGATAGAGAAGCTAGTGCATTGGCGCTTTAGAGACAATGTTATGGTGCTAGGATTTAACTAGTGAAAATAAGATAGAGTCCAACGCCCTTACGAGCATGTAAAGAAAAGTCCGGAGGACAATGACGTTAATGCCAAGGCCCTAAATCATGGCACTGGGGTGCTACAAGTCGAGAGACTTCTTGTTAGGAGATTTTCTCTAGTTTTTTAGAATCTTTTTCTTTATTTCCCTTGTGGGTAAGGGTGAAGTGAAGTTCCTTAAAGTAACCAGTGAAATGTAATTTAGTATTTTCCTCGCTTTTTTCATAATGGATTTCTTTGTGGTATGGCTATAGTTTTTTTCCTATTCTCGAGTTTTTTCACATTAAATCTAGTGTTTTTCTGTGTGATTGCTTTTACTTTATTTTCATTTATTCTGTGTATGCTCTGAAATACTCAAATTGGTTTTACATGCTTAATCTTTTTCTCCTAACAAAGACTATGGAGGCCTTGGTTTAGAGACATAGAAGACAATACTTCAGCATTAGAAGGACGCTGCCATGTCATATAATTCATGGATTTGTACCAGTAATTTGGAGAAAACAATGCTGCAACACTAGTATCGGGGCACACAAAAGCAAAAGATAAAGAGGCCAATGTCACGTTGCTAAAACCCATGCAAAAAAAGTTTGAGAAATATCTAAGCCATCGCTTAAGCGCCGGGGATGATGTTACTGAAATGAGAAATTTCATATTTAGACAGTTTCCTCCTATCTTGGCGAGCCATGTGGAGCTAACAGCAACCCCTCCGACACCTCGATGGTAGCAAATCAACAAAAAATCAGAGACATATCCCATCCGCCCTCAATTCGAGCGGCAAACATGACCATTCGCACTAGGAGAGCCCCTTGAGTGATTTCAAAATATCATAGAGTTTCCTAGAGTGTTCCAAAGCCTCCCGAGCTAGCATTTCTTTCTCCATTATGCAGCCAAAATAAGTCAAACCCATTTGCTCAATCCTCCATCAAACCTCAATCAACCTTGTACACACCATCACCACACCTCTTCGAGCAATACCAAATCACTTCTGAAGCTTCCAAGCTACCGGAAGTCCAAGTTCGATCGAAGCCGAAGCTCCTACGTGCGTGGATTGGTCGTCCGAGTAGCTCACTTTAAATTGAGGTCCAAGTTTCTCAACAAAACTTTGCATCAATAAGGTGAAGATACCTCGGTCGATCCCACCATTGGACATTAGCTTCGGTGAGGTAATTCTTCAAAACTGTTGGTTTAGGAAAAAGTGGTTGGTCCTTTTCCAAAGAAATTTGTATGTCATGCATTTTTTACCATTGGATGTGTTTTACTTCTTCTCTTGATGGTGTGGGATTAATTTGATCCCAATCCAAGCTCTGGTGAGCTTAGATCGAATGGAGAAAGATGGGCAGTGTTGACCTCATTTTTAGAATGAGTTCTCAACCCTTCCATCTAAGGCATAAGATTTCTCTTAAATTTTAAGGGATCATTAGTCTTAAGACACATCTAGTGATTATGTGGACATTCAACCTAACTTTAGAGACTTAGAACAGTTAGTCATAGGAATAGGTCATGCCTTAGAGGTGTTAGGAAAATTTGCCTATCCTATAGCTTGAACCACATTCCTCACTTCCTTCCTTCATGTCAAACTCCAAATCAAATCAACATCAAACTTAAATCAATTCCAACTTAATTGATTTCCTCCCAAACTCAAATCAATGCCACATGATTGAAACCCATGATTGAAATCCATGATTGAAATTCCAAGTTCAAAATCTTTTCTTAGTCCTTCATTCCCCCTTAAGGACTTAGCTTCATCATCTTCAAATCATTCAAATTCATGAAATATAAATTAAAATCAATCATCCAAATTCATTCTTTTAAGTCACTTTGATTTTCTCTTGACTTAGCTTTAAATCATCTTCAAATCAATTCAAATTCATAAAATTCTCTTACAACCCATTTATATTCTCATTTATATTCACATATATAATGAAATATAAATTCAAATCATGTAACGAATGATTTGAGCTTAAAATATATAAATGAAATATTCTCATTTATATTTCTTACAACCCGTTTATAAATTGAGCTTAAAATATTTATTCGTATTTGGCTCACTTACTTAATGAATGAGTCGAATATGAGGTACTTAATGAGTCAAACATAAACTATTTACATATTATTAACTTTTTTTGATAGCCTTACACGTATGCTCATGCAATTTATGGAATTTGCAGTGTTCGCTTGATTATTGCCTCGGTGGGTAGGATGAGAGATTGAGATAACTTTCCTTATTGTCTCTAACTGGCAATAAATAATTTAATTGTTGCGAGCATCTCTTTGGGTCAAATTTTATTGAGTTATTTTATTTTATTTTATTTTTATTTTTTATGTTATTTTCTAAAATCATATTTATTTTCTGCATTTTTTAAATATTTATAAATTGTATTTCTAAAAATGAATTATATTATTTCTACTGCGTGCTAGAAACCCAATTGTGGTAGAATAAAACTTCATATAGCTTGTTGAAATCCATCATACATAGATAGTTGAAAAGAGAATAAGACACTCTAGGATTTTACATTAACCCCAAATAGGGGAAAAATCACAAATGTAAAAAAATTTTCCACTATGCATTTATTTTTAGTACAAAGTTTTCCGATAAGGATTACATGTATATGAGAATGACGACAATGAGAATTCCAATTGAACTCAAATCTGGCCGTGGTTAGGTTGTAAGTTGTTGGTGGCGATGATATGGTGATGTGAGTCAACAGCCGCGGTGATCAGCGGAGGTGATGATATGAGATGGCGGATAATTAATGCGGCCCGGCGGCTATGGCAACGATGCAGCAGTGGTGTGTGATAATGGCAGCAGTAGTTAATGACGATAATCGATGATGGTAGCGGCGGCGTGTCAGCCAGCGGCGGTAATGGTGGTCAGCGGTGAAAAACGGCATGGTGGCGGGGATGACCGATGATGATGGTTGATGGCGATGACCAGTGACGATGGTTGGCGGTGATGACGATGAGGATGCATGGCGATGGTGCATCAATGGTGGTATGATTATGCTGGAGATTGAGCGGTTCTTTCTTTAATTATTCTCATATGTGAAGAATGAGGGGCTATTTGTAGATTAGAGAAGTGAATTTTCTGTAAATACAATCCAAACAACTCCATCGTAAGGTTCAAAATGACTCATTCGATCATCTGATGTATTTTAAGTATTTGAATGCTCAAATGAAGTCAGAGATCTTGCTTATTAGATCGTTTCGTCAAGGCGATTTGATAATAAACACTCCATATTTATTAGCTGACTGATATCACAATGTTTTCAATTATATTTTAAGCATTTGATTTGAGTTAGTCTTGAGTCAAAATCAGATTTCTTTCAACATCAATTTTGTGCTTCGACTAGTGGAATTTTTAGTGTCATATCAGTTGCCCCTCTATTATTGGATGATATTACTTATTTCATCCAAAAATATATAAATGTTTTTAAAAATAAAATAACTTTGCTTATTATTACGATTTGTAATTACATATGTTATATGTATTAATTTATTTATTAACTAATTAATTATCAATGTTTATTTTTATATATCGATATTTAGTGTTGAAAGGGAGGATTTTTTTAATTAAATGTCATAATGAAGAGAGGGTTTGTTTAATTAAATGTCATAATGATGAGAGGTTTTTTTTTAATTAAATGTCATAATGAGGAGAGATTTTTTTTTAAAATTAAGTGCCATAATGAGGAGAGGGATTTCTTTAATTAAATGGTTAGAAAATGCTAGCCAAAATGAGGAAAGAGGGGTTCTTTTTTTAATTTTTTTAAAGTTTTTTTCATTTCTTTCCATTTTTTTATTTATTTCCTTTTTACCCCTATAGTGGGTCTATGAAAACCCCCGTATGGTCAAGTAAGGAGACACAACTCTCATATATTCTAAAGTTCTTCTGTGTTGGATGAGAAATTATCTAGCAGAAGTTCAAGGGCTAGGGTAATTAATTTTTTTTTTGTTTTTTATTTTTTCTTTCTTTTGTCAGTGAAGCTCTGACCTTCTTCATAGAATAAGGTTATTCACTTTGTTGATCAAGACCCATAGCTCATAAGACGAAGCTCCAGTTTTCTCTCGAGAGAAGTGCCAACTGTCCTCGTCGGACCGACCGGGTTTGGAGGCAATCACGGCTCGTAGTTCATATGAGCTCGATTTTCCCTGAGATGTGTCTGTCCTCGTCGGTCGGGTTGGCAATCAAGGTATTTCATACTGAGGCTCGATTTTCCCTTGAAAGAGGTGTCTGTCTCATCGACGACCAAGTTTGAAGGCGATCAATAGTTCATATGCAAGGCTCAGTTTTCCCTCGAGAGGCATCAATCTCGTCGGACTCGGGGCGATCAAGGCCCATAGTTCATACGTCAAGGCTCTGATTTTCTCTCGAGAGAGGCATTAACTGTCTTCGTCGGACCGGCTGGGTTTGGAGGCGATTAAGGCCTGTAGTTCATACGACGAGACTCCGATTTTCCCTCAAGAGTGGTGTCAATTGTCCTCGTCAGACCGATTGGGTTCGAAGACGATCAAGGCCCGTAGTTTATATGGCGAGGCTCCAATTTTCCCTCGAGAGAGGCATAAACTATCCTAGTCATACAAATTAGGTTCAGAGGTGATCAAAGCCAGTAGTTCATATAGCGAGGCTCTGGTTTTTTCTCGAAAGAGGCGTCTCTCGTGGACCGGTTGAGGCAATCAAGGCGTAGTTCATCTGCGAGGCTCATTTTCTCTCAGCGTCTGAAGTTGAAGGTGATCAAGACATAGTTCATACGGTGAGGCTCATTTTCCCTCGAGAGATGCGTGTTGTCCTCGTCGGGAGAGTTTGAGCATCAAGGCCCATAGTTCATGATGAGGCTCATTTCTCGAGAGAGGCAACTTTCTTCATTCCGACTGGGTTGAAGCATCAAAATGGTTACATCTAGTTTTCGAAAGAGGCATCTACTATCCTCTTTGGTGTTGGAGATCAAGGCATATTTTTACTGAGGCTCATTTTCCTCGAGAGACATCTATATCGTGACCAATTTGGTGATCAATGCGTATTTTATAAAAAATAATTTTCTTGAAATTAATAGTTGACAACGCCAAGGTGGTGAAGCATTGATTATGACAATTCATAAAACTGAAATTATGATAGATAATTTTTAGTGTCATTCTTCATGATGTTACTTGATATCGTTGACTTGGTTGAACTGTATTAGTAACTTTGCCAAAGGGTTATATGATAATATTAACCTGTATGGAAGATGTTGAATCAAATCTGCTGAGGATTTTTGACCCACCCGAGGTTGTTTGTCAAAGTGTTACTTGATGATGTTAACCTGTATGGAAGAGGACGAATCAAATCTTCCAAGAATTTTTGACTCATCCGAGGTTGTTTGTCAAAGTATTACTTGATGTGATTAACCTGTATGGAAAAGGTTGAATCAAATCCATCAAAGATTTTTGACCTATCCGAGGTTCTTTGTCAAAGTATTACTTGATGATAGTAACTTGTATGGAAGAGGCCAAATCCGAGGATTTTGACCCAAGGTTGTTTGTCAAAATATTACTTGATGACGTTAAACTATATGGAAAGAAGAGAATCCACTAAAATTTTGACCCATCTCGAGATTGTTTGTCAAAGTGTTACTTGACGATAACACTATGGAAGAGGTCATTGAATCCGAAGATTTTGACCCATCGAGGTTGTTTGTCAAAGTATTACTTGATGACATTAACTATGGAAGGTTTGAATCAATCCAAGAAATTTTAACCCATCTGAGATTGTTTGTCAAAGTATTACTTGATGATAGTAACCTGTATGGAAGAGGTTAAATCGAGTCTGCTGAGAATTTTTGACCCGTCCGAGGTTGTTTGTTAAAGTATTACTTGATGACATTAATCTGTATGAAAGTGGTTGAATCAAATCCATCAAGGATTTTTAACCCATCCGAGGTTGTTTGTCAAAGTATTACTTGATAGCAGTAACCTATATGGAAGAGGTTAAATCGAGTCCGTTGAGGATTTTTGACCCATCTGAGGTTGTTTTTCAAAGTGTTACTTGATGACGTCAACCTGTATGTAAGAGGTCAAATCGAATCCACCAAGACTTTTTGACCCATCCGAGGTTGTTTGTCAAAGTATTACTTGATGACATTAACCTGTATGGAAGAGGTTGAATCAAATTCATCAAGGATTTTTGACCCATCCGAGGTTGTTTGTAAAAGTATTACTTGATTGCAGTAACCTGTATGGAAGATGTCGAATCAAATCAGCCAAAGATTTCTGACCCATCCGAGGTTGTTTTTCAAAGTGTTACTTGATGACGTTAACCTGTATGGAAGAGGTAAAAGCGAATCCACTAAGAATTTTTGACCCATCTGAGATTATTTGTCAAAGTATTACTTGATGATAGTAACCTGTATGAAAGAGGTTGAATCGAATCCGGTAAGGATCTTTGACCCATCTGAGGTTGTTTTTCAAAGTGTTACTTGATGACGTTAACCTATATGGAAGAGGTCGAAGTGAATTCGCCAAAGATTTTTTACCCATCCGAGGTTGTTTGTCAGAGTATTACTCGATGCGTTAACTTATGTGGAGTAGGCACAAAGTTATGACCTTATCTAAGGTTGTTTGTCAGAGTGTTACTTGATGACGTTAACTTGTATGGAGTTGGCACAAAATTATGACCTATCCGAGGTTGTTTGTTAGAGTGTTACTCGATGACGTCAACCTATGTGGAGTAGCCACAAAATTATGACCTATTCGAGGTTGTTTGTCAGAGTATTACTCGGTGACATTTAACGTGTGTGGAGGAGGTCAAATCAAAAATATCCGTTTGAGGTTGTAGCCAAAGTTGCTTCTTGATCTTTGCCCTTTTCATGAGTATTATTGACTTGCTTCTCGAACTGATAATCAATTAGATATCCATAATATTGATTTGGGAGATATTTTGAGATTAAGAGTTTCCCCCCAATTTTCAACAAAAGCTGAAGGATCGGAGTTCGATGAATCTTCATTTCTCTTATGTGTTCCTCCAGAGTAAGATTTCATCCGCCATATAGATGGTGTGGCTCTGAATATAAAGTTAGATTATCAACCATTATGAATATGTAAAGGGAATGTTTCTCACAGACGGCGCCAAACTGTTGCGTGCTAAAACCCAATTGTGGTAGAATAAAACTTCACTCCTTGGCTTCGTTGGAAAATCTAGCACGTACATAGATAGTTGAAAAGAGAATAAGACACTCGATTTTACGTGACTCTTGAATGGGGAAAAATCACGAGCTAAATAGAAAAATTTTCCACTATATATTTATTTTGGGTACAAAGTTTTTCGATAATGGGATTACATAATTGTATATGAAGGGTTGACAATGAGAATTCATCAACAACAGTTATGCGGCATTAGTTGTTTAACTTGTTGGTGACAATTAATGATGGTGAACATTGTCGGCAGCCGGTGCCGTGGATGACACTGAGATGGCAATGATGGTGGCGTAAACGGCAGCAGTGGTGGCGGTGATGGCAGCAGTGGTCGGTAGTGATGACGATGATGTCGATAATTAATGGCCGGCAGCGGTGGAGTGGTCGGCAATGCGATCAGCAGTGGCAGCGGTAACACGAGTGGCGATGGCGATAGCGATGGTTGGCATGACCGATGATGTCAGCGTCAGCGGTGATGATGGACGGTGGTTCGGACAACGAGATCAGCGGCAGCAGTGGTGGTGTTGGCGGCGCTTGTCGGCTGGTGGTACATGATTATGCTTGGTGAATTTTCAAGATTTAGAGCTCCCTCTTCTCTTTAGCAGCTCCCTATTTATTTTGAGTACAAAGTTTTCAACATTCATATATGAATACAATAATTCAATCAACAAACAAATCATGAATTTTAATTTTGGTGACAATTAATGATTGAAACAGTGAATCAAAAAGATTCATTATGATATAGATACGATTTGTTAACATATTTAAAACATTATATACGATGAATCGATATTATAAAATGTTTTATTACATAAATATCACATATATTTAATATTACCAGCGATAATTACAATTCAATGATATAATATTTAAAATAATCAATTTTTATATTTAATATTAATGATTATGCTTAATTTTCAAGATTTAAAATAATTTTCTTTATTATATTCATGTAAATAAAATATTTATATATTAAAATATATAAATACATAAAAAATAAATAACTCCATCGTAATTTCAAATGATTTCTTTGATCATTTGATGTATTTTATTTATAAAATGAAGTCAAAATTAAAGATCTTATTTTAGATCAATCATTAAAATTTGATAATACATATTTAAAATTGACTTATTTCACAAAATTTTCAATTATATTTTAAGCGCTTGATCTGAGTTAGTCTTGACTCAGAATCAGATTTCTTTCGACATCAAGATTCATGCTTCGACTAGTGGAATTTTTAGTGTCATATCAATTTCTAAATATATTTAAAATAAATTTCAAATATTTTAAGTATTTTAAAAATAATTATCACCACTAAAATGTTTTGTTTTAAATCAAAATATAAAGAAAATAAAATAAAATAAAATTAAATACATTATTTTAAAATATTCAAAATAATTTTTCAAATATTTTGAATATTTTTTAAAAAACATCATAATTAAATATGTTTATTTTATATCAAAATAAATAAAATAAAATAAAATTGATTTCAAACAACACTTAAGATTTTGAGATTCTGAACGTATCTTTGAGTAGCCATCGACGATTTATTTATATTTCACTTATCTGACTGACTCAATTTAGTTCTAATGCTTGCTCTTCAGGATTTCAAGAAGAGTTTATGTTGATGTATTTGATTATGAAAAGTGTACTTTGAAAAAAAAAACTTATTTATATTAATTTATTTATATAATTAAAAAAATCTAAATAAAATTTTAAAAGCTCATCCAATAAATAAATAAATTTGAACCTTGCTGATTCATTTATTTTTGTAAACATAATTATTTGTTGCTTAATAAATATTTTGATACAAATACATTAAAATGCTAATTTAAGATAATTTTAATATAATGATTTAATTCTATGTTATTATATTAATTTTTATAATTTATATACTTTAAAAATTATGTATATTATCATATGTATAAATATGATAAAAAAAATATGAAATAAATAGCTTGATAGTTAAATTTAAATATTTTTCTAGTAATATTTAAGCTTAATCAAATAATTTAAATAACTCTAATTAATTATATTAAATTATATAAAACTCTATAAATATAATTATATAAGCTATGTGATTAAATTTTTAGCATCAAATATATGATTAATTAAGCTTTATTAAATTTTAAATTCATTTGATTTAAAAAATTAATAAACAAGATTTCAAAGGTTTAACAATGTTTAAGCCATGTTTTATGCTTAAAATTTTATAATGGTAGGTATAAATCATGTCTTAGCTCCTTTGTCCTTTTGTTCTAAACATAAGTTAAATTTTTTTTTTTTTGGGTTTTACCCAAATAATGCAAAACCTATTCATGACAGTGACTTTGATGATAGATTGATCAATCTAACACATGGATTATGCTTTTCACTCAATGAATTTTTTAAGATCATGTTCAAGTTCAAATTAGAGCTCCATTTTTTGAGTTTTAACTTGCTCATTTATTTTATAAGAGAAGATAATTCTAATTAAAATTAAAACGGTGAGAAGAACGAGAGTTTAATGGTGATTTATTAAAAAAAATCAAGATATAGAATTTGTTATCACCAAATGGAATTTCTGGACAGAAAATGGATTTTTGCAATTCATGGAAAGATTGTATTTATGGAAAGATTGTATTTAGAATGGATGCTTGCAATTTATTGAAACATTGTATTTATGCATATAATTTGCTCAAAGAGTTGCTTTTAAGTGGGTATCACTTGCCATGGTATCACCTTACCAAAATGAATTGGGTTCATCCTTTTTGATCTCTTATACCAAATGGAATTTTTGGACAGATTGTATTTAAAATGGATTTATGAAATTCATGGAAAGATTGTATTTATGAAAAGATTGTATTTAGAATGGATGCTTGCAATTTATGGAAACATTGTATTTATACATATAATTTGCTTAAAGAGTTGCTTTTAAGTGAGTATCACTTGCCATGGTATCACCTTGCCAAAATGAATTGGGTTCATCCTTTTTGATCTCTTATACCAAATGGAATTTTTAAGATGTATTTAAAATGAATTTTGCAATTCATTGAAATATTTATTTATGGAAAGATTGTATTTAGAATGGATGCTTGCAATTTATGGAAATATTGTATTTCATATAATTTGATCAAAGAGTTGCTTTTAAGTGGGTATCACTTTGGTTAACGTAAATGACCAATGCACTTGTTGAACTACTTTCCACTTTCGATTAATACTTTCGTTCATGTTTGTCACATTAATAAATAAACAAGCTTGACTTTTTTGAAAACTTGGATGTTAAATGACAAATGACGTGATCTTTTACTTTATGTTAAGCGAACATACTGTTTATTGTTGACAAATAATTTATTAATTAATTGATATTAAATTTGATAATAATTTATATATTTAAAATATAAGTAAATAGAACTTATAATTTTTTAATTATCTATTTTAATAAAAATATTATAATTTACTAAATTTACTAGTATAATCTATATAAATATATGATATATTTAATTAAATTTTATAAAATATAATTAATATTATAGTTTATAAATTATAAGATAAATACACAAAAAATAAAGAAACTTATATTAATTATTTAAATATTTAGTTAAAGTTAATAAATTATTTTATTTAAATTATAAATGATGAAATGGGTGACTTAAAAGTTAAAACTTAAGCTCTATCCCTCTATGCCTCCCCTACCCGTTGGTTCATCCAAATTCGAAATTCTTGTAAATACATACTTTTCACATTTGTTTAAATTTTAGCATTTCGGACGCCTTTACTCTAAGCTCGTCATTAGATCGTGAAGCACTAAAATATGGCTTGACCCACAGTAGGCATTCACTGTCTTCTCTTCGACTTCTGCCGGCATTCTCTCATCTTCTTATCAATTTTGATTCACAAGGCAAATGAGAAACATGGTTGAACCGATGTTTATCTTCTTCTTCGACTTACTTCTCTTTTTTCTTAGTCTTTCCTCTTCAACTTCTTAGGTTGTTCTTTGTCTTTCTCGATTCGAATCTTTGGTCATCTTAGGTATGGCATTAAATAATTTTGTGCTACTTCTAAGATTGATAATGAAGTTCTATCCTTTGTCTATTGTGTCTAATGCTCTATCTACTTGTATGCTAATGCTCTCACTTGTTGATATGTGCATTGATAATAGAGTTCTTATGCATTGATTGATTAAAACTTGGAAGGTTTTCTTGAGTCTTTTAATATTATGATTTGGTGATATTTAAATATCCATCGGGGAACTCTATCATAATAGTGCCTAATATATCATTTGTTGCTATACGCACTTTGTTTAAAACCTTAATTATGTTTAATCTGTAATGGCTAATATAGTTTTCCTGACGTATATTTCTTTGTCATTAGTTGCATTTATGGATAGTGATAATGATGATCAACCTATTCTTGCGATTGTTGTTGCAGAATGCTTAATACATGAGTACTATGAGTCTTATGTTTGCAAAACTCCATATATGACTTCTAGATTTATTGGTGAAAAATGGATCACTGAGTTACTAGCAGGGTACCCATGGAGATTTCACAATATATTTCGTAGGTCAAAAATTTTTTTTGCTAACCTGGTACAAGAATTAGAAAATTTACATGGATTTTTTGGGTCTTTTAGAACTACAACTAGAGAAGTATTGACCATAACACTATATATGTTATCACATAATGAATCTATCAAGGTGGCTAGCGAGTGATTTCAACTCATCCATAAGCAAGCACTTCTCTATTGGCCTTGATGCTTTGATAGGTTTATCAACTATAGTTATAAAGCCGATAGATTCAACTTTCAAAAATATACGTGATGAGATTCTACATGATTGTCGATACATGCCATATTTAAGGTAAACTTCATTGCTAAGTTCTTTTGGAAATGGTCATTTACGCCTAAGTTTGTAGCAAATTCTATTGTAGATTGTATTGCAATCGGAACACATGATGTCCATGTGCCTTCAACTGAAAAAGTTGCTTATATTGGTCAATGTGGCTCACATACACAAAATATATTGGCAGTATGTGATTTCAATATATGTTTCACTTTGTAAAATGGTTGGATGTAAAGAAAGTGCACATGATAGTCGCATATTCAATAATATTATACGGCATAGAGAAAATAACTTTCCATTGACTCCTTCAGGTATTACTGTAACGAATCATCAAATTATTACAAAGAAATAATTTTTACAGCTTCTAATCATAAATTTAAATATGAAAATATTATGTTGTTTATGCTGGCTATCCAATGCAACGAGGGTTCTTGAAGCATTTTCCAAAAACAAAATATCACATTCCTGATTTTGAAGGAGTAGCCAAGTCACCAGGGGAATGAAAGAATTATTTAATAAATAACACTCTTCATTGCGTGGTGTAATTGAGTGAGCCATTGGAGTATGGAAGAAAAAATGGGTTATTCTACGTGATATGTCCGCATATTCCTTCAAGAAGCAGGTTAAAATAGTTGCAGCTATAATGACTTTACATAATTATATATGCTGACACCCATCACACCATGACATTGAGTTTAACATTGTCCATAATGACCAATCATTTGTTCCACCTGAAGCATTTGAACATCAGTTGGGCTACTCTATGGTAGAAACTAGCTAATAAACCACAAAATTTGCGATATCAAATGCTCGATTTGACTATAAACACTCATATTTAGGTCGGGATTTTTCAATTATATTTTAAGCGCTTGATCAGGTTATCTTGACTCAATCAAATTTAACATCAAGATTCATGCTTCGATTAGTGAAATTTTCAGTGACATATCAACTTGTATTAATAAAACTTATACATAAAACTACTATCTATCTAACTCAATTCAACAAATTGTAATATAAATATCAAATTTTATTTTAAAATTTCAATTTGCATTTTTTGCTTTCAATAAAAATTTTATTCTAAAAATAATGAATTTAAATAAATAAAATAAATATATATATATATATATATATATATATATATATATATATATATATATATATATATATATATATATATATATATATATATATATATATATAAAATTTTAATTTAGGGATATTGTATACTTTAATTAGCAAAATGAGCAATAAAAAAAATTTTAAAATTAGGCATAGTCGCCCGTTCAATGGGCGACTGATGCCACGTGGATTTCATGTCAACGCCAGTCTCTCGTTGAATGGGAGATTGGCCCAATGTGGATTTCACGTTAGCGCTAGTCGCCCGATGAACGGGCGACTGGCCTTAAGAGTTTTTTGAAACCCGTCCCCAGAGATGGACGAGTCCCGATCTTTCCTTCCATCTTGCCGCCTTCAATCCTGTCAGCCCGTCGCCGGTGAACGACCTTCCTTCCATGACATTGTTGGCATTTTTGAGTGGATTTAGGTTTTTTCAATGGCATTTTGAAGGTATTTTTTTCGAACTTCTTTTTTAAGAAAAAATCATTCACGTGTTGATTATGTGTGTTTTAACATGTGATTACTTAGTTTAACATGTGATTAGTTAGTTTTAGGGTTTAGGTATGTGTTGTTGGATTTGATATTTTAGAAGAAAAGTAAATATTTCCAATAAATGTTGATTATATTCGTTTAAATTTACATGTGTTTTAAATAAATTATATATATTTATGTGTGTTTTATGTATATTTTAATTATTATATTTATTGTATGTTTATGTGCTCATTTTGAAGCTATTTGAAATGGTGTTTGTGTGCTCATTTATGTGAATGTTTTAAGTAATGTTTGTGAGCTCATTTTGTGTGCTATTTGAAATGATGTTTGTTTTAAATAATGTATGTTTATGTGCTCATTTATGTGTGTTTTATTGTATGTTCTCATTTTGATTGTTATGTGTTTTAAATAATATATTTATGTGTGGGGTTCTTGGTTGGGGATTATTCATCGTATTATGATTTTTGGCAGCCATATTTTTTGTGGTTATTGCTCCTGCTGCTATGATGGGTTGGGTGCCCCTGAGGGTTGTTTACTGCTTTGTTGTTGTTTGGAGAACTATTTCTCTGCGGCTCTTTACCCTTACTTTGTTTATGTTTTGGATGAGTTTGAGGATGGATGTACCTAGATTGTTATATCTTCTGGCTAAGGGTTGGTCCTCCTCCAGTAAGTGGATTGTTATATGCATATTTTTGGAATAAATTCTTATTCAACACTTCATTATGGATCATGCCAGTAAAAGAGATATTGATATTGACCTTGGTAGTGTTGAATTGCAAATTATTGATATTTTGATAAAACCTCATAATGTAGATTGTTTATGTAGCTCTAGGCTCATATTAGGTATGTTATATACATTCATGTAAATTATAACTCATAATTAAAATTTTTTAGATGTACCTATATGGGGAGAAAAATTTTATGTTGATCTATTTTTTTTAGATTATTTGAGTCATTTTTATTAAGGTTATGTGATATTATACATATAGGCAGTGCAATTCATACAGTTTTATGAATCTGATTGATTTAAATAGGTGTGATATTCAGTTTTTGTGTCTCCACTACATATTTTTATATTCAAAAATGAGTTTAGACACAGTTTGTTTAGTATTATATTAGACCAACGTGAGGGCTTCTTCTACGCATAATCGGTGGAAAAAATCGTCATATACAAGTTTCACGTCGGACTGATTTTGCAAGCTTACAGAATCAAATCATAAGATCACTAAAAATTGATCCCACGCATTTTAGAGTTAATCTCATTTATAGATTTCCTGTTGGTGTCAGTTTCATTGCTTCTTCAATAAATGACGATGAAGTATGTGAGTCCGTAATTAATGCAGAAGTATATAACATCTGATTGTATATGTTGAAGTTGAGTTGATATGAACAAAGGATAGAGAAGTTCATAATTTCATTGGAGTTGAAGTTCATCCAACTGAAACTGTACACACGACTATACTTTTACAGGAGCCATATCAGACCAACCTCAATTAAAGTTTTCATAGGTACATACATTGAAGTCATAATTCAATTAATCCTTTTCATTTTAATCTTATACACTACGTAATTTACATCACCATTGAGAGAGATGTTACTGCATCTCCTACTAATGTTCATCACATTGCCTTAACTTTTGCTAGTAGGGGTGAATACCATGGTGATCATGTAGCACTATTATCGACTGAAGATGAGGGCTACGAAACAATGCCTAGTGCAACGAGTTCTGACATAATTGATAGTGAAGGTGACATTAGAGAAGATCAATCTACAGATTCTGGGAGCAGTCATTTGCTAAGAGATTACTCTAAGAAAGCAAACATAGCTAATGAACACATGTTCAGTAGCAATGACTATATTCAGGCCTGCCAGACAGCACAAGAATGAGATGAACAATTGAATTTTGATGGCCTCTCAGAAGATTCATCTTTCTGGAAGAAAATTTTATTCCAGCTGACTTAATTGAGAGGATGTGTTTCCATGATAAAAGACAGGTTAAATTTACTATTCAGGGTTGGTCCATCACAAATAATGTTGAGTAACTAACATGTGACTCCAACAAGGTGAGGTTTATTGTACTTTGCATACATAACAATCATCCCAGTAGGCCATGCATGTGGCATTTACATGCTCGTGCAAGCAAGAGGTTGGGTGGTGCCTGGAGGATATCTAGTATAGCTGCCCCACACACATGTACTCATTCGATATTGAGTACTGGACACAAGCAGTGCACCTCACAGTTTATCATCTATTTAATCCAGCCTGTGATTAGATATCAGTTGGATTTGAAGCCTAGGAAAATTATTGGCTGCATGGAATCAAAATTTAATGTTAGGGTTTCTTATATGAAAGATTGGGATGCACGCAGAAAGGCTATACAAGCTATTTTTGACAGTTGGGAAGAGTAATATTATTCACTAGATCATTTCATGGCTATTTTATGTGTATTTATGCCTATCACAGTGTACCGTATTCAGTCAAGTGAATATGGTCATTTTCAATGCATATTCAGGTCATTTGAGCAATCAATTATTAGTTGGCAATCTTCCAGACCAGTCTTAAGTCTTGATGACATATTTCTGTTAGGTAAGTACAGAGGAATATGTCAGTATTATCGGACCATGATTCTAAGCATACGGATTGACGGTTACTTTCATTTTGCATTTGGTGAGATGATAGTTACTTTGCAGGACGTGGCCATGATTCTAAGCATACGGATTGACGGGTCTCTTATTATCGGACCTATAGTGATAGGGGAGGGTAGGTGATGGTTCTCATGGCCCAAATATTGTGATGAGCTCATCGGTAAGCATCCAGAGCCTGATGTTATATATCATGATCCAGTATAGCCACATGTGACATCCACGTTTCGCATGGGGAAGGCACATGAACGGACTTACTTACCTTTATGTTGGCTGCGGTGAACATTTTATAGGGACTCATACATAGATATGTCGGATGCTGACTTTCTGATGCACCTCAGAGCTTACATTTTATTCACTATTGGCTGCTTCCTTCTGCTAGATACATCTAGGTCCGAGGTTCATTTGAAGTACTTATCACTACTGGAGGATTTGAGCTTGTTTAGCAGGTACTCCCTAGGAGCAGCTGTGTTAGCATATTTGTATAGGGAGTTGAATGAGGCCACAAGATTAAAACAGACCAACACGGCAGGATTTCTGCACCTACTACAAGTTAGGTCTTGGGAGCATGAATATGTTGGACGACCCGCATTGCAGGTACCCTTTCCGGTATAGTTGGATGGGCTGAGCGTTGGTTGCAAGTGAAATGAGGGTTACCTAAGAGAGATGACACCAGCCCATGTTAAAGTTTATAGAGATGAGCTTGATGGGTCAGGTATGACTAAGAGAACAATTTATTCATATTGACACCTCTACAATTATATATGTCATTTAATTAACTATGGAGGCTCCATAAGGAACTTTAGAACTGTTTTAATATAAACCATACTTTACTATGGAGCGTATGCATTACATTGTGACTATGCACATCAGAATGGGTTCAGTGTTAGGAAGGATCATACTAGTTATTGGCCAAACTCCAAGAAATTGAAATCAAAGGATTTTTTATGTTCAAAAGCAGGTCGGAAGAAATCTGGCAGTCTTAACTGCTCAGTAAAATTCCAGAAAATAGAAACAAGGAGTGGTTGTCCAGTAATGATTAGATTTTCTGTTGATTTGGATGAGAATTGGATGGTAAAGAAACATATAGAAAGTCATAACCATTCATTGGCAAAGCCTGCTGACGTACATATTCTCAAATCATACCGATGCATTAGCGATAAGAAGACGGCTGTGTTGAAGACAATGACAAAGGTCAGAATTAGAGCAACTGATGCATTCAGCTATCTAAGCGAGGAAGTTGGCGGCATGGAGAATATTGATTTCACAAAAAGGGATGCTTTCAATTTCATCCATAAAGGCAAGTAGCGGATAGGATGTTTAGGATGTACAAGCTGATGAGTCAAATTGCTTGGTAAGTTTTTTTTGGAGCAATGGTATGTCAATGATAAAATATGATTATTTTTGGGATGTCATGATTTTTGATACAGGATATCGACTCAATTAATATAATCTTGTCTGTGCCCCTTTAGTTGGAGTGAATCATCACTGGAAAATGTGTTATTTGGAGTAGCTTTCTATCCGAAGAGACAATTGAGTCATTCACATGGCTATTCCAAACATTTCTCCAGTTAAAGAGTGGCAGACATCCTATAACAATATTCATTGATCAAGATCAGGCTATGACAAGAGCTATTGAAATTGTATTGCCGCATACTCGTCATAGGTTGTGCCAATCACATATTTCGAAGAAAACTTCTTCCAATGTTCATTGTTTTAATAGTAACAAGATAGTACAAGGGTTATTCTATACATGCATGAGCAAGTGTGACTCACAGGAAGAGTTTGAGGAAGCTTGGTCTACCATGCTAGATGAAGGCAATTTGCATGATCATGCTTGGCTGTCTGAGCTTTATAAAATTAGATCTATGTGGTCCACTGCATTCTGCAAAGACTCATTCTGCATAGAAATATTGTCAATGCAACGTAGTGATTTCATGAATAATGTATGTCACAAAGTCTCTAAACCAACAAGTTCAATCACAAATTGATTCTTGGGATTGGATAAGGTTATGGACACATGGCGCTAGAATGAACATGACAAAGACTTCAAGTGTAGCCAGTCAGCAATTATTCCTGTTGTTATGATCAGTCCAATTCTGAAATAAGCTGCTATGTTTTACACAAGAAAGCTTTATACAATGTTTGAGGAAGAATTTTTGCATGGAGTTGGAGGATTATCAGCAAATGTGTCAGATGATAATCCCATGGAGTATTTGGTGAGAAACTTAGAGAATAAATATGCTTCCAAAACATGGACTATCCATTTCGGCAAGACAACCCTAGATGTAACTTGTACATGTAAAAAATTTGAAATGATGGGATTACTTTGTGCCCACTATATCCGAGTTCTTAGTCAGGATGATGTTGTGTTCATTCTGGATTAGTATCTTCTCATGCGATGGCCTACTAGAGCAAAGAGGGATATCTATATTGATAGTATATACAAGAACTTAAAAGATGTGCAAGACACAGATGGAAATACAACTAGCATTATTTTTCAGAACCACATCAGTAGGTATGCTTATCAAATAAGCACTAGGGCATAGGGTAATAAGATAGCTGAGGAGTATATACTTGGATCCTTAAAAAACTATCTGATGATGTCGACTCTATATTATGCAGGAATTCTCCTCCAGTTGAGAGAACAGCTAAGAAGAGGAAGTCAACCACATCAGACAAAGGAAATGACAATTTAAAAGATCCAGTTAAGCAGCGTCCAAAGGCTATTTCCAATGCAAGGCTTAAGGGATATTGGGAAAGAACCAAGAAAGCCAAGAGTAGTTTCCTATTTGGCTCATAATTTTAAGTATTTTAGATATTGATTTTAAACTTGAAACCATCCTAATTCTATGTTATAGAAACCAAAGTACAGTTTGAGAGTGGTGGAGAACGTGTTGCATCACCCATTGCAACACCTTTCTCTGTTATGCCAGAGTATTTTTGAGAGGTACGCATGGAAAACCGCACAGTGACACTGTAAAATATCATCAATTAATATAATATTCTACTGTAGGAAATTAACTCAAGCTCAACAATCAGTCAGTGGGCTGAAGGGTACACTAAGCTGATGATGGATATTATTATAGAAAAATATTTTAATGCATGATATCATTTAGTTATTTGTTCTTTGACTGCACACACTGCAATGTCGATTACAATCATAATTACATCATTACAATCATTTATGTAAGACTTTAAAGAGTCCATTATGACTTTCTTTTACATAACAGGCATACTAGCAGTCTCATCTAAAGGATTCCATTAAGAAGACTATGTCAGAGGTGCATGATGACTTTATCTAAAAGTCAACGTTGATACACTAGGTACTACTAGGCCCTGAGCCCTTCACTACTTTTAGTATCATGACTCTTCCTACAGCTCAATTATGTAATGATTTTGCCTCACTTCCCATTGTTGGGTCTAATTTTCTGGTTTCTTTTTTCTGGCTATTCGCTGAATGGTTTTTCTCTGGTTCTACTATTTGGCAGACTACCTAATGTGGCTGGATACTGCTTGTACCTTTGATATGTTCACTGACATGTGGTTAACCTAATTAATTGTGTCTTTATTGTATGGAATTATCCTTTATTTCAATCGATTCTTAGTTGTTTCGAAATTGCACATATATTGTTGTATCATATTATTAATATGGTGGAAGATACCATCTGTATTGCTAGCCCTTTTTGGGATTTCCTCACTATGGGGTTACCTCTGTGTCGGGTTGTTGTGGATTGTGCATTTTGATATTATGTTGGCACTGTTTGGGGTTTGTGTTGCCTTCTCTCCCATGTGTATGTGGTTGTGCCTTGGTAAGCGTGTGTAACTCGATTGGTGCCGCTTTGTTTGGGTGTTGGCTATGATTTTTGCTATTATGTTGCCATTGTCTGTTGTTTATTAACTTAGGAAAGAGTGTTGTCAACCCTTTATCAGTCGGATTTATGGTAACTTATCTTCCACAGTGTTTGTGCACAGGCTTTGGTATGCAGGTATTTAAGATCACACGATTTTTATCCATTGGCTAATGTTTTCCCCTAGGTTTGTAGGCTATGATGGCTAGGATGATTTCACCCATTCCTTGGCTGGTAGTAGCACACCTGATGTAACCCTTCTTTTGAAGTTTGGATGCTCATGTTTGCGGCTGCCCCAAGTGGTGTGACTGAGCCTGAGCCATTCTACACATATTTCTCTATATCTCTCTCGTTATTCTGTTTTACTTTCAACCTAGCTTGTATAACTTTAACGATGCTAACTCTTCCTTCCATATGTTTGCAGATTCTGGTTATTTTTTGCAGGTTTCTTCTCTCCTGGAGACATAGACTTCTCTTATCCTCAAGAGTTTTCCGATATCCAATGGCTTGCTCCTTTGCTATTTATACATTTTGCTTTCTTTTCCTTTTCATATGTTTTGAATTTAGGGGATTTACTCTAGGGTGTCTCTTTCTTTAAGTAGTAGTTCTTGAGTTTATCCGCTTTTAAGGCCCTTGTAATTCTTTTATTGTGGCAATAAAATTCCCCTATATGGGGTTCCCCTAAAAAATAAAATAAATAGGTATTCACTAACGGTCCATTTTCCAATTACTAAATCTATACTGATAGTTTATAAAATTCAATTGGTCTGTGATGTATGATGTTATACTGAATGTGCTTGTATCAAAATGCTTCTTTGTAAGAGTATTTTCTATATAGCCTTACATAGCTATCAGAGGTTCATTCTACTGCATCATTAGCTTTAATATTAAATTATATTTTACTCTATTAAGTACTCCACAATTTATGAAATGATTTTTATTGCAGGCATTACAAAATTTGATAAGTCTGTCTACTCTTTCTAATATGATTAATAGAAATTAAAAAAACAATTTGCTAGTATTATAGCTATGATGTTTCTTAGTATGGTGGTCTACTAGATGTTCTTTCATATGCTCATCTTTAAGCAATTTCTCAAACTAACATTTGAGAACTCTAAGTTATCAGTCTTATAGCTACAATCGATATGGTTTATATAAAAATTCTATCATTTCTCAATCTCCCAAAAAAACTTATTTTTGATGCATTCAACCACTCTCCCAAAAAATTCAATTTAATTCATTATTTTTAAATAAATAATTAATCAATTAATATAAAATACCTAAGTTTAATAGTCTGACCTACTTATATTTTCTCTTATAAAACTGATGATGTTATTTTACTAATTATTTATAATTTTGTAAATAATATTAATTTAATTAATTTTATATTTTCAATTATTAAATTATTTAACAAAATTTTTCATCTTAAAAAAAATATTTGCTCCACAGCCCTCTAAAATTTTATATTTCTGATTTCGACGTTGCTAAGCTGCAATTTTGATAGTGTATTGGTCTAATTTATGATTCACATTATTCAATAGAAATTAGACTTCAAGAAGCACGATTTTGACAAACACAAACAAATTTCAAACATTTAAAAAGTAATCATACTAATGAATTTAGCCCATTTTAAAGAACATAATTTTCCTTATTATATATTTAAGTATAATAATCTTACCCACTAATATTAAGTTTACATTTAAGTGGTTTATATTGCTTCTCCTTTATACTTTCAGATTGTGGCATTATGAATGTAATTGAGTATAATGGTTTATTACTTGCGTCCGATTTGACATATCAAGTATCATTCAATTGTATTCTCCTTAATTATGCAATACAAATTTATGTAATTATTAATTTTTAAATAATGTAAATATTATCTTCAATTTTTTATTTGTTCTTTTCAATGACATGTCAAGATAGGTTAGAAGGCTGATAAGAATTGGGCCAATCAAATCTAAGTTGATCAGCTCAACATATGCTCAGCAATTGTAAGGTCTATGGGCATGTGTGACCACTGGTAAATGATCAAGCCTTTTATATGATTGTTAACATGATCGAGCAAAGATGTTTAGATATCTTTATAATATAGTAGAAAGTATTTGTTAAGATTTTTGAATGAAAATATAGTTTAAAATTAGTCATCAAATTAGGTAATTCTGAATTTAAAATGACATAATTTGAATGTGAAAATTAATTAATCCAATTAAGAAACTATTTAAGAAATTAATGACATATATCTTACATATGTGTTATGATTATGAGTAGAATGAAAAATTATAGAGTAAAAGACTATTAATGTATTACAGAGAGTACAGAGAGTACAGAGAGTATAGAGAGTATAGAGAGTTCAGAGAGTACAGAGAGTACAAAGGGTACACTTGCAAAACTGCTCAAAAAAGGTTATTAAGGATCCACACAAGCTGTAATGGAATCTACTTAATATATTAATGATAAACAGACTAAAAAAACTCATAAAAAGCAACCCAGAAGCCTCCAAACTGCTTTAAAGTTACAATAAATATTTCCTCACTAACCTGTACTCTGAGGATAGTACAAAGAGTGCAGCAGTAAGACACCTCAAATATGCTAATAGTCAGCCTCCAAACTACCTGCAATGGAATATAATAAAATAATTCTACCCAAACAACCTAAAAAAGTTGGACAACATGTATATAATAATTTGTACTGTCAGGATAGTACAAAGAGTGCAGAGAATATAGAGAGATAGTACAGAGAATACAGAGAGTACGGAGAGTACAGAGAATATAGAGAGTACAGAGAGTATAGAGAGTACATAGAGTATAGAGAGCATAGAGAGTACATAGGGTACACTTGCAAAACTGCTCAAAAAAGGTTACTATAAAGAATCCTCACAAGCTATAATGGAATCTACTTAACATATTAATGACAGACAAGCCAAAAAAGCTCATAAAAAGCAACCTAGAAGTCTCCAAACTGCTTTAAGGTTATAGTAAACATTTTTTCTCCAACCTGCAAAGAAAAAGTGGAAAAATTTAAGAAAATAATCTGTACTCTGAGGACAGTACAAAGAGTGCAGCTGCAAGACACCTCAAATATGCTAATAGTCAGCCTCCAAACTACCTGCAATGGAATATAATAAAATAATTCTACCCAAACAACCCAAAAAAGTTGGAGAACATGTACTAAAGCAACCCAATATCAACCAAATTGCTGCAGATGGTTTCTGCTAAACATATTTTATCCAAACTACCCAAGAAAGTTAAAAAAAATAGAAGAAATACTCTCTACTCTCAAGAGAGTATAGAGAGTATAGATGCAAAACAGGTTAAGAAGGCTAATATTCAAACTCCTGGCAACCTGTAATGGAATGTACTGGACATTTTTCTTTCTAGACAGCATAAAATAAAGATTGGAAAAAATTTTGTACTTTCAGGAAGGTACAAAGAGTACAGATTGAAGAGAGCTTAAATAGGCAACCCAATAGCTAACAAATTGCTTTAAATGGTCACTACAGAAGCTATTCTATCCAAACTGTCCTGAAGAAATGAAAACAAAAAAGGAAACATCTCAGTTAAATAGCCCATCATCAACCAAATTGTTGTACAATATATAATAACTTGTAAAATAAGTGATTTCCCAAATAGCAAACTTCAACTATACAGTTCTTAGCTTAGTTTTTTCATTCCCAAATAGAAGATAGCATAAGCGAACTCAGCCCTAAAGTAATTGATGCAGGGCATCATCGTCACCGTCGTCGACGCCATCATCATAAAGCTTAAATGAATGATTTGGCCTTTTTTTTAAGTTATGTATTATTGGGCTTTTATATTTTGTATATGTCTTGAGTTTATATGTATTGGGCTATTCTTATGTCATGGCCCATGAGTCATTATTATTGGGCTTTTATATGTATTGGGCTATTCTTATGTCATGGCCCATGAGTCATTGTAGGTATGGAATGAGTGGTAGGTTTGATAATGGTGGTAGGTTGATAAGAGGTGGTAGGTTTGATAATGGTGGTGTAGTTATGATGGTGTTAGGTTTGAGTTTGGAGTTAGGTTTGAGTATTCTTAACTCTCCCTTTATTCCTATAAATAGGGAGACTCTTGTAATGCTTTGTACTTGAATTTGGAATGAAAGTTATCTTCTTAAATTTCTTTTACTATTCTTTTGTGTGCTTTCCTCTTGAGTGACTGGACTACTTGAGTGTGTGAGTTCACAACCCCAGAGAAGGATTTCTAAGAAGGAACGCGATCTCCACAACGACCTGACCGCTTGTAGAGGTCGACTTCAACTTATCCCGCTTCCTTGGTTACTTTAAATACTGTGTTAGATCGCTCATAACTTTTCGCTTATTTCTTTGCACTTATAAGATTGATCTCTGGTTGATATAACTTTACTAAGATCTTTTAACTTCACTAAATTCATAATATTGTGAATGTGCTCAATAGTAGTGCATTTATCATTACTCTTGTGAGGATTTCGAATTATCTGTAATAAACATCATATCATAAAAAGCACCTGTGTCCTACATCATATTTGGTATCAGAGCAAGTATGTTTCTTTGGGAACATCTTGTTTAGTATTGAGTTTTATTTTTGCATTAGAGTAATCTTGCAATTCATTGTTAAAAATAAAAAATAAAAAATAAAAAAATCATACAAAATTTTTATCTAATTAAAGCATTTACTTACTTTTAATCGTGTCTTTGATTTCATTACATTGTATTTTAAAAAAAATAAAAAAATAAAAAATTAATTAAGTATTTCATTATATTAATATTTTGAAAGAATATCATCATGTCAACTCAGTAGTGGTCATAGATATCAAGATCAATCCTTAGATGAAAAACATGATTCCTATGAATTTTTACTAGAAAAATAGAAAAGCTTACCCTTATGCACCAACAAACCTTTAATGAATTCCAAAAAAGATTTGAAGCCTTAGAACAAAAAGTTGGTAGGCTTACAACACATTCACCAGAAACTAACCCAATCCTGAACACCCACTTGAAGAGAGAGAAGGTCATCATGTTGATCCTGCCTCTTCCTCTCCCACCTCACCCACATTCTCCTATTAGACCCGTATCGCCTCTAGGAACAACTTTAATGAATATCCCGGAGTTTGATGAGGTACTTCCTCACCCACCTCATCGAATAGGAAGACAATTAAGACGAGATGAAGGTTATGCTCATCGAACTCCTTATGAGCATTATCCTACATTACAGCCATTACCTAATTTTGTTGCCCCGCGCACAATTCTAGAGAACCCGATGAGGATGTTATTCGTAGGGTTAAAATTGATCCACCTACTTTTGATGGTCAATTTGATCCTAAAATTTTCTTAGATTGGTTAGTAGACATGGACCAATATTTTGATTGGATGCCCATGTCGTAAGAAAGACAAGTTCGCTTTTGCTCGCATGAAACTAACTAGTCATGTTAAGACTTATTGTTAATCTCACACTAAAAATATCAACGATTAGACAACCACCTATTGCTTCTTGGGATGAGATGAAAGAAATTTTAAAGCAAGAATATGTACCATTAAATTTTCATGATCAACTTATGGATGAAATGACTACACTTAAACAATGATCTTTGACTGTTGTTGAGTATATAACACGGTTTGATGAATTGATGACCTGCTGTGATGTTAGAGAGGATCACCGCACCACAATCTCTAGATTTAGATCGTTAAACGATATTCAATGAAATGATAACTCGAGAAATTTATTCTCTTGAGGATGCATTTCGAAAGTGGCACTCAAATTGAACAATATCTTATATCACAACCTTATGTTTATTCACAACTTCATCTACAAACAACTCTCAATCGTTAACCCTCCTACTTTAGTAGTTCCTAAAGGACCCAAAGAAACAAAAGGAAAAGCTTTAGTGGGAACATCTAGCTCCAAGACTTCTAGCATTACTTATTTTACATGTGGTAAAATTGGTCACTATGCAAGTACTTGTCCTCAAACTTACACTTAGATTATGAAAATGAGGATCAACAAAATGAAAATAATGATAATCAAATTGACCCTTGTGAAGAAGTGATGCGTAAGATGCATTAGATGAGTCTCATAGGCGTGTGTGTTAGCAACCCCACGAAGCTAATAATGATTGAGGCGACATCAATTTTCCACACTTATTTTAAGAGTGGTGAAAAGACGTAAGTTAATCATAAGAGTTGCATGAATGTTATTACCTCGCTTAGCTAGATGAAGCTCACCCTGAGACCCACCCAGCCTTATAAGGTCGCTTTGGGTAGATAAGACCCCTCTCAACGCTTGTCTTGTACCCATTCAATTAGGAGAATATAGTGATAAAATTTGGTGTGATGTTCTTCTGGATGTTGCTCATATACTTTTAGGTAGACCTTGGCTTTTGATATGGATGTCACAAATTATGGGCATCTAATACATATGCTTTTAATTTTCAAGGTAAGAGAATTGTCCTAAACCCATTTGAGCCTAAAGAGGTCACTCCACTTCAACCCCAAAATTCTTCTCCACCCATAAAAAGAAATCCCTACATATTATTAATAAACATCAATTTCAACAGAGATTAATGGGAATATCATTTTGCATTAGTTGTCCTAACCTCAAAATCAACCTTGTGTTAAATCATTCTCATCACGTGAACTTTTATTGGAATATCAAGATATTTGTCCCGAAGAACTTCTAGTGAGCTTCCCCATTAAGAAGTATCCAACATGCCATAGAGCTAATTCACGGATCATCACTCCCAAATTTGCCACATTATCGTATGAACCCAAATGAACATGTGAGCTAAAACAACAAGTTGATGATTTATTATCAAAATGGTTTATTAGGGAAAGTTTATCTCCATGCACAGTGCCTGCTCTTCTTACCCCAAAGAAAGATGGTAGTTGGCATGTGTGTAGATAGTCGTGTTATAAATAAAATCACGTTAAGTAGGTTTCCCATACCTAGACTTGATGACATGTTAGATATGATGGTCGGATCAATAGTTTTCTAAAATTGATCTTAGAAGTGGATATCATCAAATTGATGAGAAGGTGATGAATGGAAAACCGCATTCAAGACAAAAGATGGTTTGTATGAATGGCTAGTAATGCCTTTTGGATTGACTAATGCTCCAAGTACATTTACGAAAGTGATGACTCATATCTTACCATTCATTGGAAAATTTTAGTTGTCTTTGATGATATTTTAATTTTTAGTCAAACTAAGAGCGATCATGAGAAACATTTACGACAAGTCTTTGAAGTACTTGAAGAAAGACTATATGTTCACTTAAAAAATGCTCATTTATGACGCCTTGATTCTTCTTAGATTCATTGTGATGGCATCTCTCATCCCGAAAAATTAAATATTCAAGAGTGGCCTACCCCAACCACAATTCATGGTGTACATAGTTTTCATGGGTTAGCCACATTTTATCGAAGGTTTATTCGTGGATTTAGCACTATTATGGCCCCGGTAACTCAATGTCTTAAAAAAGAAGACTTTGTTTGGACAAAGGCAGCTGCTGATGCATTCTCTAAAATTAAAGAACTTTTAACAAGTCCACCGATATTACAAATGCCAAATTTTAACAAAGTATTTGAGGTATCATGTGATGCTTGAGTTGGTATTGGAGGTGTTCTTAAACAAGAAGGTCATCCTATTGCTTTCTTTAGTGAAAAATTAAATGAAGCGCCAACGATATTCCACATATGATGGGTGATGTCGTCATCCAAACTTTACGTTATTACATTATCTTCTTTCACGAGAATTTATACTTTATTCGATCATGAAGCGCTTAAATATCTAAACACCCAAAAGAAACTTAGTTCTCCATGCAAAATGGGTTCAATTTCTTCAAGAATATACGCTTTGTTCTTAAACATAAACTGTCGAGAACAAGGTGAGATGCCTTAAGTAGAATATGTATTAAAATACCATGAGTGTGAAGGTTCTTTGGATTCAAAAGGTTAAAGATGATTATCCTAATTGTAAAGATTTTCAACAAATTTTGAATCTTTGAAATTTGATGTTTCAATTAATAGGATTATCAAATATGAGATGGCTATCTCTTTCGGCACACAACTATGTATCCCGATTCATCACTTCAAATTTTCTTGTTGAGGAAATTCATTCGGGAGGTGTATCCGGTCATTTTGGTCGTGATAAGACAATAGCTATGATGGAGGATAGTTCTTTTGGCCTAGTCTTAAGAAAGATGTTGCTCATCATTGCCCAATGTCACTTGCCAAGTAGCAAAAGTGGAAAACAAAATTATGGTCTATACACACCACTCCCAATCCCCCACAAACCTTGGGAAGATCTTAGTATGGACTTCATCTTAGGATTACCACTGTACAACATTTTGACTCTATTCTAGTAGTTGTTGACCGATTCTCTAAAATGGCACACTTCATCCCATGTTATAAGACATCAGATGCCTCACATATAGCGACAATTTTCTGGAGATAGTTACATGGACTACCTAAGACAATTGTATCCGATCGGATGTAAGATTTATGAGCTATTTTGGAAAATTTTATGGAAAAAGCTTGGCACAAAACTCTTATTTTACAAACCTTATCACCCTCAAACAGATGGACAAAGCGAAGTTGTTAATAGAAGCTTAGGAAATTTACTTAGGTGTCAGTGACCGATCATACTACTAGTTGGGACCTAGTTCTTCCTACAGAGAGTTTGCTTATACAGTTCAATTAATAGGTCAGGTATGAGTCCTTTTCATATTGTAACGGTTATGATCCAAGAAAACCAATTGATCTTGTTGAATTGCCGTAACATATAGGTCTAGTGCATTTGCATCTTCATTTGCACAAAGCATGCATGATTTACATTGTGAAATTCAAAAAAACTTACTCTGAGTTATGATAAATATAAAGCTAATGTTGATGCACATAGACGATATGTAAAATTTAAAATTTGGGAGATTGTTAAAGTTAGACCGAGAGATTTCCAACTCTCTTAAGAAATTAAAAGAGATCCGGTCCTTATAAAGTTGTAAGGAAGATAAATGATAATGCTTATGAAATAGATCTTCCAATGGAATTTCTCCAATATTTAATGTATCGATTTAACGCATTTATGGGCACGGATGGATGACACTATTCCCTCTGCAAATAATATCGACATGTGCTCATACTTCATCATCGACTCTATACCATCTCACGCTTAAGATCACATCGCCCGATCAAATTTTAGAAAACCGATTATCATCACATCCGATGGAGGCACTCAAAGGTTTCATTCGTTGGAAAGGTCTTTCTCCACTTGAAGATTCATGGCTTACATTTGATGAGTTACATCAACTAGACTCACAATTATTACAAGAGTACTTGATTTTCATTCTCCGGAGGAGAATCCTTTAAAGTCGGGAGGCCGATGCATCATCATCACATCATCATCGCCATCATCATAAAGCTTAAATGAATGATTTGGCCTTTTTTTAAGTTATGTATTATTGGGCTTTTATATTTTGTATATGTCTTGAGTTTATATGTATTGGGCTATTCTTATGTCATGGCCCATGAGTCATTATTGGGCTTTTATATGTATTGGCTATTCTTATGTCATATGACAGTAGTAGGTATGGAATGAGTGGTAGGTTTGATAATGGTGGTAGGTTTGATAGTAGGTGGTGGGGTTTGATAATGGTGGTAGGTGTAGTTATGATGGTGTTAGGTTTGAGTTTGGAGTTAGGTTTGAGTATTCTTAACTCTCCCTTTCATTCCTATAAATAGGGAGACTCTTGTAATGCTTTGTACTTGAATTTGGAATGAAAGTTATCTTCTTAAATTTCTTTTACTATTCTTTTGTGTGCTTTCCTCTTGAGTGATGACTTACTGAGAGTTCACAACCCCAGAGAAGGACTTCTAAGAAGGAACGCTGATCTCCACAAAGACGACCGCTTTGTAGAGGTCGACTTCAACTTATCCCCGTCATGTTATTTTAAATCGCTTAAGTTAGATCTTCATAACTTTTTTATTTCGCACTTATAAGATTCGGATCTCTAGTGGTTAACATAACTTTAAAGATCTTTCTTTTCAACTTCACTAAATTTATGAATGTGCTCAATAGTAGTGTGCAATTATCATTACTCTTTGTGAGGATTTCAGAATTATCGGTGTAATAAATATCATATCATAAAAAGTACCTGTGTCCTACATCAGTAATTCATCCTCATGGGCCAATCCTGGTTGTCAACCCAGTCCACTGGGGGTTTACTGATTGCTGCCTAGAATGGGGAATGAAGAATGAAGACTCCCATAGCATTAATCATTTGTAATTGTAACTATTCTCTTATAATCTAGGTTGTATAAGGGTAGAGCTCGGCTACTCACATTTCTTTTTAGGTTGTACGGTGGTACCCGACTGCACCAGCCTCTTATTCTTTTGCAATAGATTTATTAAATTATTTGATATTTTATTTAGCTTGTGCATTAGAAAAAAATATATCTTTTTCATAATTTATTTATGATTGATGATTATTGTATGACCTGGATGCGATTAGGCTCCTAGGATAAAAAATTAATTTTCTTTTACCCAAACTAATAACTCATAACTAAATTTCCTAAAAATAACTCATAGCCTCACATAAAAGCCTAGGCATTAAATCAAGATAATAAAATATTTAGTAACCCCTTAGCTAGATGATTGTATGTTTAATATCATGCATATCATGTTATTTCACTCTTGCTATGAGAGGGCTTTCATCTTTGCTAGATAGTAAGGGCTTAACCTTTGAGAGCTTATAATGGAAGAACACATCTTTCTCTTTTGATTTAGCCCATAATCAATTTCAGCACGCATTTAGGTATATAAAATTCTTTAGCTTGTATCAAAATAAAGAGTCCAAAATCAAATAAAATATGATAATATTTGCATTAGATTAAGCTATTTTTCATACCCCTCATGCTCTAGTCTCTTAGGGAGTGGGTTTAAGGACTTTGTTTCTTTTCTAGATAATAACAACCTAGCCATCTTGCAAAAGCATAAGACTTGCCTACATGGATTTGAAGTGTATGAGGAGTTAGTTGGCTACCACTCCATGCGATAATAAGTTTAGCAGTCGAGTGATTTACTCTCTCTTGTGGAGGTAAATCATATACCCACTTTCGCCTTAAATTTAGGTCATGTTTTGGCCTTTCGCCAAAGCTCCCTAGATTTAGGATTTCAGGTTGTCATTTTCCTTTGGGCTATAGACATAAATTCTCACCTCTTAGGCATCCTAACAATCTCGTGTTGTTAGAGTATACATCCTAGCTTTCTAATAAAATATCAATTCAAACATATAAAATCTCTTCAATTTCAAAAATATAAAGCCTAACCATATGATATATTGGAGTGCTCACTAGGATTCCTAGTATCATAAGCACTCCCTACTCATCTCCTTTGATTTTGATAACTCTCTCCTTTTGATCCATCCCACTTAATTTTCTAAAACACAACTAATTTATTGATAGTCTTGTCTTTGAATTATTTGAAGACAACAATCACCTACTTTAATCGATAGTATTCTTAAAGGATTCACTTTCTTTAAGATATAATTAACTATGGGGGCTTTCCCCCATAGGGAACTTTAGAATCCAGTTTAAATAAATTCTACTTTATTCATCCATGTAAAGTAGGGAAAAAATCTCTGGTATATTCGAAGACCCATCATGCCTTAGGAGTCATTATTAGGTGATTAGGTCCATTGTAGGGTAGTGACTTCTATCTTTCAAGATAGTATATTATTTCTTAATGTCATACCCGATCATCTCAATAAGTCTACCCATAGATTTGCGTGATGTCCCCCCATATACAAACCCAAACCAAAATACCAAAAATAAACACTACAGAGACTCTCACTTAATAAATTTGGTATGTTAAGTGGGAGTTAAATGTGATATGAGTTGTGAAAATGAGACTTTTACTTAACAATTTTGGTATATTAAGTGGGAGTCAAACATGATATAATTGAAAAATGAGATTCTCACTTAACAAATTTGGTATGTTACGTGAGAATCAAATGTGTAATATTTTGTGTTTTGAGACTCTCACTTAACAAATTTGGTATGTTAAGTGGGAGTCAAACATGATATGATTTGAAAATGAGATTCTCACTTAACAAATTTGGTATTCTAGGTGGGAATCAAATGTGCTATGTTTTGTGTTTTGAAAATGAGACTCACTTAGCAAATTTGGTATGTTAAATGGGAGTCAAACATTATATGATTTGAAATGAGATTCTCACTTAACAAATTTGATATGTTAAGTGGTAATCAAATGTATTTATGATTTGAAAATGAGATTCTCACTTAACAAATTTGATATGTTAAGTGAGAATCAAACATGATATGATTTGAAAATGAGATTCTCACTTAACAAATTTGGTATATTAAGTGGGAATCAAATGTGTTTATAATTTGAAAATAGGATTCTAACTTAACAAATATGGTATGTTAAGTAGGAATCAAATATGATTATGATTTGTTTATAAGAGGGGGAAATCTATTTAATAAATTTTGGTATGTTAAATAGAGCTTAATTTTTTTTCTTTTTTTTTTTTGTGAATTTTGGAAATGGGACTCTCATTTGACAAATTTGGGTATATCAAATGGGGTCAAAAGTATGTCATGATTTTAGGTATGTGATCTCTTGCTGTTGAAAAGATGGAAACTTCAACTCTAGCATATGTAAACTATGTTAAGTGAAGTTTCAATTTTATGCTATGATTTTAATTAAAGATAGGATCTTCATTCAACAAATTTGAGCATGTTGAATGAAGGTAGTTATCTTCAAATATGTGCTTTTAAAAAAGAAAGAAACTCTAACACTAGCATATGTGAAATATGTTAAATGGAGTTTCAATTTTATGCCATGATATTTGAAAATAGACTCTTCATTCAACAAATTTGAGTTTGTTGAATAAGAATACCTACTTTCAAAAAGATAATTTTCAAAAATGATTTTGATTTTGATTTTGAAATGAACCTTCATATAACATTCATGGGGATTGTTAGATGAGGTTTGGTTATATGAGTTTTGTGTTTTTTAAAAATTCCTTATGAATTTTGTGCAAAATCTTTTGTTATGTGAATTTTGAAAAAGTGCTTTTGGAAAGTGACATTTTTCAAAAGAGTTTATTTTCTTAAATATTGGAATGAACCTTGCCTCACCAAGCTAGTGGTAAGGAAGTTCTTAATTTTTGTCATCTCCTTTTCATTAGTTAATTTTATATTTCACCTATTAGGAGTCCCAATAGGGGTTATAAAACCTACAAGGAGTGAGTCCTAAAACTTAGAGGATGTTGACTAGTTTTGCTTAAGAATGAAATAAGCTAAGTGCCAACAGAAGGAAAGATAGTCTTCGACTCATATGAAACACAAGTCTACTATTGATGCTTGGAGACAACAATTGTCTACTAGAGATGGAGGGAGGAACCATCCCCAGCGAAGTCGCCAAAAAAATTTGTGTTGTTTATTTTTAGATTATGTGTATATGGGGGTACACCACAGAGATCTGAGGATGTACTTATTGAGGTGATCGAGTACGACATCAAGGAATAGTGTACTATCTTGAAAGATAGAAATCACTATCCTACGATGGACCTAATCACCTAATAAGGACTCCTAAGTCATGATATGTCTTCGAATGTACTAGAGATTTTTCTCCTACTTTATATGGATGAATAAAGTAAGGTTTATTTAAACTGGGTTTTAAAGTTCCCTATGGGGGCAAGCTCCCATAGTTAATTACATCCTAAGGAAGGTGAGTTCCTTAGGAATACTCTCGATTAAAGTAGGCAATTGTTGTCTCTAAAGATTTCAAAGATAGGATTATTAATAAATTGACTATGTTTTGAAAATAAAGTGAGATAGATCAAAAGGAGAGACTTATTATCGAAGCCAAAATGACATGACATGAGTAGGGGTTCTCATGATACTAGGTAACTTAGTGAGCATCCCAAACTATCATATAGTTGGGCTTTATATATTTGAAATTCAGAGGATTAATTTTATTAAAGTTGAGATTTTATTACAAGACTAGGACTTATAATCCCACAACATAAGATTATGAAAATTTATAAGAGGTGAGGATTTATGCTTATAGCTCAAAGAGAAACAACAACCTCAGATCCTAAATCTAGGGAGCTTTAGCGAGGGCCAAAGCATGTCCTAAATCTAAGGCAAAAATGGGTATATTGTTTACCTCCATAAGAACGGGTAAACCACCCGACTGCTAAACTTATAACTGTCTAGAGTGGCAACTAGTTAACTCCTCCTGCATTTTAAAACCGTATGGTCAAGTCATACATTTTGCAAGATGGTTAGGCTGATATTATTTAGAAAGAAACTAAAGTCCTTAAACTCACTCCTGAAGAGACTAGAGCATGAGTGGTATGAATAATGACTTAGTCTAATACAAATTTTATCAAATTTTATTTGATTTTGGACTCTTCATTTTGACAAAGGCTATATGATTTTATATGCCTAAATGCATGAATAGGGTTATTAGCTAAATCAAAGAGAAAGATGTATTTTCCATCATGAAAAGACCCTCAAAAGTCAAGTCTTCCTTTATCATGCAAGGATGAAAATTCTCTCTTAGCAAGAATGAAATAAGATGATATGCATAATATTAAGCATATAATATTTAGCTAACAGATTACTAAATCTTTTAATTATCTTGATTTAATATTTAGGCTTTAAATGAGGTTGTGAGTTATTTAGAAAATTAGTTATGAGTTATAGTTGGGGTAGAAAGATTAATTTTTTCCTAAGAGCCTAATCGAATCCAAGCCACACATTAAATCACCACATGTGAAGAAACTAGAAAAATACATGTCATTTCTATTACATAATTGTATGCAAATCATCAAATAATTTATAAATCCAACATAAAAGATTAATAGGCTGGTGTGGTCGGGTACCGCCATACAATCCGAAAAAGAGAAATGGGTAGCTAAGCTCTACCCTTATACAACTCAATATATGAAATAATAATTATAATTACATAAATGAATAAATGTTATGGGGGGTATTCATATCTTCTTTCTTCATGTCTCCTTCATTCCTCCTTTGGATTTGCTTGCTTCAAAGGCATCACGGGGGCCTCCGAGAACAAAGCCTTCTAGCCTCCACTCATCCTAATCCCCCATAACACCAATCCTAATTTCTAATGCATAATTATATTAAAAATATGAAAAGTAAATCTAACAACACTTGCAAGACAAGTGTTAGCTAAACACACCATACAACCTAAACAGTTATATGTATAATTTGGACTTAGCACCCTGCACATGGGTAACCAAGTCCACCTGTCCTAATTTAGATTATGCTTAGGGGTTAAGCAACCTGTAAAAGAGAGTATTTATATATATTTTTTAAGCACTCCTTAAGCACAATCTCCTGTATAAAATATGATTAGGCTAACCATGGCCTAACATCCAATCTACGAAGCATACACCATTACATCTACATCAAACCATGCACTGCCCTAACATAAAGCTAGAAATGGTGACTTAATCTAATGTGTGTGTATTAAGGTTTGTATGATATGTTCTAACTAGGATTTAAAGTTATCATTCTCTAAGTATGAAGGACATTTAATTATAAGTGGTGGTTTCAATTTAAATGGTTTAATTCATTTATAAATTTTACTTAATATTTTCTTTTATTTCATTTGACCTAAATAAAATAACTAATTGCTTTAAAGAGAAGGAAAGAGAGGATTACTCTCTTTTATCCCTACCTTAAGTCACATCTAAAGTAAATTAATTAATCAATTTTCTTTAGTGCATGACTTGTTACATATTTTAATTAATCATATGTCTAGGTTCACTTTTAAATAAACTCATTCAATAAAAAAAAGCATCTTAAGATTAATCATAATTAATTACTATCACATAACACATATTTGTTCATTTCTTTCCATCATATATATCATGCATATGATCAAGTCCTAAACATAACTATACATGCAATTTATATCTTAGCACACTTAAATGATGAATGTAAGCGCATGTACTTGGAATTGATGTTTCATTTGGTTGAATTATTTTGTCATTTTAATTTAAAGCTCTATCTAATTTCTTATTCAAAAGCATAAGAAAAGAACTCTAAATCATATGACTAATCAATCCACCCACTTGAACAAAATATGGATGCATGTCTTTTTAATAGAAAGAGTAGGGGGTTCATTGATTAGCAAAATACATATTCAAATGTATGAAAGTTTTAAGCAAGTACGTCATCATTGTTCTGCACCAGGGGAGTGAGGTAGGAACCTTCTTTGGGCTACTTAAAGTCGTCCATCCCCGAAATGCCCAGAATAATATACCTGTTATTCTTAAATATATATGGATGCATATGGAACTATAAGAATGGGAAAACCATGCAAATGTAGAGTTTGATTTAATTGATTTATTTGTGTGAATGGATTAAAGCTCTGTCACAATTCTAATGTCAAAATGCTTAATAGTGCAATCAAACAAGTACATCGCCATTGTTCTGCACCAGGGGAGTGAGGTAGGAACCTCCTTGGGGCTACTTAAATTTGTGCATTCCCGGGATGTCTAGACTAATATACCCATTAACATTCAAACTTATGCAAATCAACAAATAAATGTAAGAAAGAGACTTCACTTTATACACTAAGCTTATATTCATATGTACCTTCTATGTATACATAACTAAAGTCACAATATTTTATCATTCATTAATAAGCTTTTGAAGATATATTTGAGATTTAATAGTAATAATAACCGCATATATTTCTAATTAAGTCAACACATGCAAATTTAACATAAAAAAATCATTTTATTTAATTAGTTTTTGAAAAAAATGAATGCATGAATACAAGTGGCATACAACATTTTAATATGATTGAAAAGAAATAAAGTAACACAAGCATGTAAGTTCATTCAATCCAACTAATTTCTAAGGACAATCACATTAAACAAGCTTATTTAAAATGAACCAAAATTTCTTAAAGCCATTTTAATTCCATGTTTGATTTGATTTAAGGGATGTGAAAGAGATTTGCTAATCCTAATCCCATTCCCTATGCATGAGTTAATTTGATTTAATTAAAAGTAATTAAATTGATTTTATGGCTTAATTAGGTTGAGGTATGAATTAAATCAAATAATTAAATCCTTAACTATATCACCTTAAGTTAATTAACTAATTAATGATGAACCAACATGATAAGCAACCACATGAAAAGTAAATTAGCAATGCTCTTAAGGAATGAAAGGGGCGTAATGCAATGGCTCATGATTAATAGTTAATTAAGCTTAAGGAATTTAATTAATTACTTTTATGATTTTTTCACACATATAAGCTAATCATAATTTCATTAAATTTATTTAGACTATTAAACATCTAAAGAACTACCCAAGGTTGATTAATCAAAGTTAGGAATAAATGAATTTTAAATTAATTTAATTAAGCCCTTAATTGGTTAATTAAATCCTTTGTTTATATTTTAATTAGGATAATAAAATTAACTTAGGGAAAGAGATCAAGGAAGAGGCCTTAATCCCAATCCCTAAGTCATTTCAAACAATCAATTAGGCTCTGAAATAATTAGATTCTCTTTTCCTTTAATTGGTTAATTAAGTGGCTAATTAATTACTTAAGCTTCAATTAATGAAAGGGTTGATGAAATGCATGAAAATAAGCTTAATTAATTAATTAATTCATTATTCGTTTGCTTAATTATCATTAATTAAGGTAGGAGAGTAATTAAGGCTTAATATATTGATCTCCCTAATTAACTATCCAATCAATTCCAAGAAAAATAGGAGAGGTAGAGGTCATTCCCTTAAACATCTCTAAAAAATTTGAAATTAATTGGATAATTAATCAGAGATGAATTAGACTAATTGAATTTTTAATTAAACCTTAATTAAGTAGAAAATATTATTCAAAATTAATTAATAATAATTTTCTTAGATTTTCCTCTGAAATACCTTTAAAATAAGCCCTCATTTATATTTTTTGGATTTTTCTAGGATTAGTTATGAATTTTAAAATTTTCAACCTTAAGAAAAGGATTAATTAACCTAATTAAAGCCCTAATCCCGTCGACGCCACATGACCGATGACGCGGCACGCTTTCCACGTGGCACGACGGGATAGGCTATTTAAGTACACGTTGGGATGTTGTCTCAATTTGCGGCGGATGTGCTTTCCCGTCGACCATCCGATCTAAGATCGGATGGCCATGATTAAATCTATGATTTCAAAGGAAAAATTAAGGGATTTATGTCTGATTTGATCACAACCGTCCATTCCAATCACGCGGAATGGACAGCCCATGATCTAGATCTTACGAGCGACTGGAGACGAAGCCTGTCCACCATGGATCGCTCGATCCGAGCTCACCCGAGCTCAGATCCACTCCAAACTCAACCCACACCTTCACACGAAGGATCCACAAAGATCCAATAACTATGATGGGCTCAAATGCAAGTTTTCTTCACAAAGCTCCAAACTATTTTCATACAAGGATCAGTTTTGAGAAATTACCTCACTGAAGCTAATGTTCAGCGGTGGGATCAACCGAAGTAGCTTCATTTGGTAGAAATGAATCCTTGTTGAGCCGCATGAGCTTTGATTTGTGGTGGTTTGTTTTAGAGGCCAAGCTCCTCCTATTTGGTGTTCGATCTTGGTCAAACTCCTATCTCCGACGGCTTGGAAGCTTGGGAAATGATTTTCTTGGCTTCGATTAGGTCCAAGGAAGGTGTGTGCAAGTTTAATTGAAATTTGATGGAGTGGAGAAGTGTGAATTGGAAGCACCCTCCCCTATTTCAGTTTCACACAAGAGAGAGAAATTTCGATTGAAGGAGGCTTGGGAAGGTTTGAAAATGCTCTGAGGGATTTCGTTTCTCATTTGGGGGCACAGAGAGTGTGAATGGCTGTGAATCCTACTCGAATTGAGGGGGGTATACCCCTCAATTGGACTTGATGGGCAGACAGGATCCATCCCTGAATTTCTGTCGATTCACCACCGTCAAGGCGTCGGAGGGGTCGTCGTCAGCTCCACATGGCACGTCAGGGTTGGAGGAAGTTGTGGCAGGGAGCTCAAGGAAAGATATGGGGAAATTGAGTTGTATTGGTCCTTTGGGTGCTCGGGTATGAAGGAAGGAGGAAGAGTTGGGTTTCCTTTGGTCCATGGTGATCCTAAGGTTGGGCTAGGAAGGCTAGGCACACCCCATTTGGCACTTGGATGGCTGCCCAAGTGATGAGAGAGTGGGCTTTACTTTTTATGGAAAGAATCCAATGTGGGGAGGTTTGTCCAATGGTTAATCCTCTTGGATAGGGTCCCACCTTGGTTTGGGCTAGTTTGGGTGTGATTTAGGACTGGTTTGGTTCAAGTTTGGCCAGCTCCTAGGGTCCCATGGGTTAATTTGGGGTGGTTTGGCTTCATTTGATCAAATGGGTTCATATGAGTTCATGTTGGGTTGGGTTGACCACTTGGTCAAATTGGGTCAAACTGAGGCTTAGGTTAGGTTTAAATGATGATTTGAAGAGTTTTGGTTCAAGTGGTTTTGATTAATTTGACTTAGTTTTGATTTTGGCTCATTTGAGTTCAAATAGGTCAAATTGACCAAATTGGGTTGGGTTAGGTGTTGGTTCCTGTTTAATTGGCTAGTTAAAATTGATTGTAGGCTTTGGTTTGGTTTAATTTGGGCTTAATTTGGATTTTGGTCAATTTTGACCTTTTAGGTCAATTAGGGCTAGGTTGGGTCAAGTTGACCAATTGGTCAAATTGGGCTCAATTGTGACTTTGGTCAAGTTAAATAAGTGATTTGGAATGAACTTGAGTCATTAGTTGCAATCAATTTGGGTTAAATCATGATTTGACATATTTTAGCTATTTAGGCCAATTTGGGTCAACTTAGGTCAAATGATCAATTAGGCTTGGCTTGGCTCAAGTTTAGTTGAACTCATATATGAGCTTAAGATTGAAATATAAATTCAACTACAATCAATTTGAGCTATGATAAATTTTGGCTCATTTGAAGTTTTTATGTCAAAAGGGTTAACTTGGGTTTGACTTGGGTTGACTTGAGTTTGGTTTGATAATTATAATTTGTGTTTATATTTGGATGAGTGATTGAGGAATGATTGATTCATGAAAAAATCCATGGGTTTTAAATTGATTTGGATATGATTTAGCCAAGTTCAAGAAATTGGCTAAAAAGGCTAAAATTAGAAATTTGATTTGATTTAGGTTTGATTTTGGCTATTCGGATTTATATTTCATTTATATTTGTGAATATAAATGAAGATACAAATGATCCATGAAAAGATCACTTGGGTTTGGAGTGATTTGGAAGCAAGTTTGACCAAATTTATGGATGTAAGTCAAAAGGGCTTAAGGAGGGAATTGATTTAGTTTGATTTATTTTTGGTCATTGGAGGGTATGTTTTATTTATATTTGTGAATATAAATGAAGGAATAATTGATTTATAAAAAATCCACCAAGTTTGATTTGGTTAAAAGAGGGTTTTGGCTAAGCACATGATGGTGGTTCATATGACTTAGAAGGAATTTTAAGATTTGAATTTGATTTTGGGTTCCAATCATTTGGAGTTGGAATTTGGGTTGGGTTTGATTGGAGATTGAATGGATATTTGAGAAAATCAATTGATTGGGGTTGATTTGAATTTGGCTAAGGCTAAGTCCATAAGATAAAATCAAAAGGCTTAGGAAGAGTTTTGGAATTTAAATTTGATCATGGGTTTTATGGGGAAATATGGAATTTGAATTTGATCATGAGAATGATTATAAGTTTTGAAAATTTGGTTTGGTATGAATTTTAAGTTTGGTTTGAGAAGGAAGGCATGGATATCATTCAATTCAATGATTAAATTTTACTCTATAAAATATAAAATAATACATGACAATCAAACAAATCATCTTCCTAATCTAAGTTTAAGACCAATGATTTAGCAATCTAGTATGTGTGAGGTTGGTTTGGTAAGTTTGTGCTTGGCTTTATAATTTAAGTTTAAATTAAAGGTCAAGAATTTAATTTTTATCATTAGGTGATTTTAATTCAAATAATTAATGATTTAGGAGTGGATTTTAAGTTTTGATTTAATTTGAGCTCAAGTTAAACTTAATATTTTAAAGAGTGTGAAGAGTATTAGGTTCCACATGCGGTAAGGCCCACTTTTTCTAACACCTCATTCCTAATAGGATAAACACCTCACTAAAGGGTGAGGGACCACCCTAAAGTTGTAATAAAAATAATTTTTATGAATTTCAAGTAATTAAAATGCTTTGTTTTAATTATTCATTATTATGAGTTTTAATTATCATTTAAATTTACTTTGAGTTCAAATAATTTCATAAACTACATGGAATTATTTTTTAAGATCAAAGACACCTTTAGAAATATCCCATAAAATTTTGATCAATTTGTGAATTATTTAATAGTTAACTTAAAATGTTTGAATTAATATTAAAAAAAGATGACTAATTTATCTAAATAATTTGAAACCTTAAATATTTAGATATTAACTAACTTATAAGGTTTGAAATAAATTATCCAAATTAGTAATTAATTTTACTTATCAGCCCTTACTTAAGCATTGTCCATGAAAGTAATCAACCCCAAAATGATTCATATAATTTTAACCCTTATAATTATGCGTTAAAGTATCATAAGTTACTCAAGAAAAAAAAAAATGATAGAGCATTTGCATGATGAGTTTTCTTCTACAAGAATATACACTCTTAAACATTGTAGAATAGTCATTTACTATTACTATAGTTCTTTACCATGATTTATTTGATTTCAACCCTACTTTTCATGAGATTAATTACATTAATTAATTATATTTACACTATCTCTTATGCACATAAGTTGACCACTTCAATTAGATAAGTCAGCCTGTTGGGGAATACAAAATCTAGGATCATCCTACATAACATATTAAGCCATGATTGCTTTCTTGACAGTAGCATGTCATCTTCATTTTCCCTTCCAAATTAGTTCTTTCACACTTGGCCAACTCCTTTGGTTAAGTGTATCCATCTATATTGATTTACCACTTAGAACTAATATTTTTGAAGTTCTCTCAATCTTACTTGCTCGATTGAAGAACTAATATGTTATTTCTTTGTTTGCTGAATTGCTCTAAGACAGATAATTTTTGCAGATGCTCAGTGTATGACCATTACTTTACTTTTATTTAATAAGAATCATTGGATAAAATATAAATTATTTTGTGATTATTTTATGTTGCTCTATGATTTTATTGTGCTTTGATGACTCCATTAAGTTTATGATTTTTTTTATATTGTTATTGCATTTCTTTTAAATTTTTCTTATGTGCATGGGTCTGTTAGTATGAAAACACCGAAAAACATTTTTGATTTTTTTTAACATTTCTTCAAGTTAGGCTTAAGTGTTGTTTCAAATTTAAAATATATTTTATTTTATTTTATTTTATTTTATCAATTTCTGCAGCTCGAAGGCGCTTTACAGCAAGCAAAGAATAAGACCGTGAATATAAAACGAAAACCAAATAAATCTAAATAACCTAGCATTTATTTGAATTTAAATAATTTTATACCCGCACAAAAACCACAAAAGAAAACAAAGTTCAATCATTTATTTTATCATAAAATGATCATAAGCTATGATGCACCAATATTTTATGAAGATATGAACACACATCTAACGCAAAAAACACGGACATAAGGCGCATCAAACACTTCTCTGGTGTCTCTAATTTTAAAAAAAAACAAAAAAAAATTTTTAAAAAAACAGATAATTAAAATTACAAACATCAAACATTCAATAATTAAATTTAAATACTAATTAAATATATAATTACATATTATACTCTGGTAATCTATATTGATAAATTTTTTTTAAATTATTATTGAAATTTAAGATTTTTTATCTACTGTTATGATTTATACATAATATATTAAATTTTCATTCAGTTCCTTACATTGTCAATAATCTTTTATCCTTATAATATGAAAAGTTTTAACTTATTTAATATTTATATAATTTATATAATTATTATATATTATTTTAAATTTATAAATCTTTAATATCATCACAGCATTTATAAGTTTATGTGCTGGTTAACTACATTGTAATTATCAAAGGCTTCAAATGATTCAATTTACCACTTATAATTTTTTTTTTCGCATCAAATATTTTTTAAAAAATTAAAATGCTGTCTACAATGCAAATAGTGCAGATTAATACTTCTATTGACGAAGTAGTCCTTGTATCCATATTCATAAACCCCAGTTAACAAGTTAACACAGATTTATCTCACCTGGTTAGTACTTCTTCAATATGCCTTCACCTTTGTTCCTATTTTTATATCTCCAATGAATGCAAAATGAGTAGAGGAAACCTGTACTGTTTCTGCTAAGTTTTATTTATCCCTGAAGAAAAATATATATATATATACAAGGTCAGTTGTGCAAATAAAAAAATTAATTAGAGCTTTGTTTAATGAGAGGAAAGGTAGATATGCCTGCTGGCTCATGAGGATTTCAATGGCGATGTTAGTATCTCCATCAGCAGCTGCAAGAGCAACTTCAGCAAGGGTCTGTTTTGCAATTAGGGATAATAATATGTATTAGATAGTACAAGTTTATAGGGTTTTTTTAATATTTCAGCAAATCATAAAAGTTAACAGAAAATAAGTAAAATAAATAATAATACACCCAAGCATAGAGTAGGTAGCAGTTCCAACAATGATTAAAAAAAATGATAGTGGAGTGAAGTGTTTTAGGGAAGAAGCCGATTTTAATGAAGCCAAAGATAAAGGTATATTGTTCTAACTAGGGGGTTATTTGGGATAAATGTTATTTTGCGTTTTTGGTTTTTGTTTTTTATGTTATTTTAAAAAATATGTTTGTTAAATGTGATTCTATGTGATATTATTTTTTATTTTTGAAAACTAATCATATGATTTTTAAAAATATTCGAAATAACTTTGAATTTTTTTTAAAACAACTATTACAACCAACTATATTTTATTTTAAATCAAAATATAAACAAAATAAATAAAGAAATAGAAAATAAAAAATAAAAGTAATCCCAAAGAGGCTCTTGATAATTTTTCAGAAATTAGTATACAAATAAGATGGTATGGAATGAATGGCATTCTTACACTATCTTAATTCTTTAGCTCTTAAGGATATAATTGTGATAATGGCATTCTAGGATGAGCAGGTCCTTCAGCTTCTTTATCAGTTATTGAAAGACTTTTTTCTGGGATAATTGAGGGCCAAGCATAATAGAATTACCCCAAAAAAGTTACAAAAAAATACAATAAAACAAAGGGAGAAGTGAGAACCTCTGTCAAAAATGTAAAACAGCAACTTAAAAGAAAATACAAAGACAAAGGGAGCAGGAAAGGCATCCAATAACAAAGAAAAACAAAACAAAACATTGGGAAGACCCCAAAAATGGACTCAGAGAAAGAGAATAGAAATTCAGCCAATAAAGCCAAAAAACAAAAAAAAAAAAAAAAAAACAAAAAAAAAACCTCAGGTTGCTAAAAAGCCTTCCAATGAGGGGTCAAAATCGCTGTAAACCAGAAGCCGAGAGACTGAAAATCCTTGCATACTCATCATTATCCCTGCTCCATAATAATCGAAGACCACCAGAAGACAACCAGAAAAATCAGTGAGGTGAGCCAGTGTCTTTCTGAAGTCTACATCTGACAGATATAACTAGGGGTGTGCGTTTGATTGATTTGAATGGATTGGATGATAAATTTTTAAAACCGATTAATTTTGGATTCCTAAAAATATTGAACCAATTCGACCAAATAAATTGCAAAACTAAACAAACCGAATAATAATTTGGTTCGGTTATTTTGGTTGGCAGTTGAGTACATTTAAAATTATTTGCGTAATTTTTTATTGTATCTTGAGCAATGATAAGCAAACAATAAATATAATCAAAAATCAATTAACTATTTCATGTGCTAAAAAAATATTTAAAACTAATTTTTACTTATCTGAATGATGTTTTGAATTTAGAAGTTGATGAAACCATATTGCCATATTATGATATCAAAATATTTTAAAAAATTGGATAATGGTCCTCCAAAAAAGCATCTACCAAGTATTCAAAAATAAATAAAAATAAGTGTATAATAGATAAGCCTATTATATATAAATTAATAATACCGTATTATATCTAATTACTTTGATTTATTTGGTTCCATCCAAAATTTTATATAACAAACCGATCCAAAAATCAAAAATCAAAGTTTTCAGTAATTAAAACCAAATTCCAAATTACAGAGTCCAAATTACTCAAAAACTTTGGTTTGATTTGATTTTTTGGTTAAAAACAAATAATGCACACTCCTAGATATAGCATGCCTGATGCAATAAGCCAAAGTATTAAAACTAGAGATTTTGGAGCCAAATCTTCTTTAATTCCTTCTTGCCATATGTAAGAAGCCAGGAAGCTAATAGTAAATAGAAATAGATTTTTCTTGCCCTTAGATAAATGATCCATATCAAGAATTAGAGAAATGATCTGTAGTAATGTAGGTCTGAGAAGAAAGGTAGCTGTCAACAGTAATAATACTCCTAGCAGATTAAAAGTATAAGGACATTCAAAGAAGAGACGATTCTTTGTTTCATAATCCTCAAAACAAAAATGGCAATGTCTAGAAATGATAATATTCCGTTTTAGAAGCATGTCAACGGTTTTGAGACCATCATTTTAACAAAGCCAGCTATAAACTGCATATTTCAAAACATAATTTTTGTGCCAAATAACTGAAAACCAGTTAGCAGCAACAAGATTGGAATATAAAGAGTTAATAAAAGATTAAAGTTGGGAGAAAATCTGGCCTAATGATATCCCAAGCATGAATAAAGAACTCAAAAGTGTAACCATCTGGGCCCCGGGGTAGAATTTTTTGTTAAGGAAAAGACAACCTGCTTGATCTCGTCATCTGGAACAGGGGCCATCAACTCCTCTTTAGCAAACTGAGGAAGAGTAGATCCAAGGGAAAGGGCTCTGAAAGGGTCGGTAAGAGAATTATTGGCATTGTAGAGCTTTCCAAAATAGTCAATAATGGCTGCAGTAATATCCTCATGAGAAGCAAATGAGCCATTATCAGTAGTGATGTTTTTAATGAGATTAGCATTGTTCCGGAGTTTGACCTTGCTAAACAGAAATTTTAAGTCATCTTCACCAGAAGATGGTCATTTTGCCTTGGCTCTTTGAGAGAACGAGGAACTCCAAGCTAGGTATAAATTAAAACTTCTCTCGTTAATGACATTAGCATGAGAAACAAGAAAAATATTATGAGTATCAGAGCTCAGCATATTAAGGATGTGCAATGAAGAAGTCAGAGCTCCAAGATTGATTAAAAAGCAGCTTCTTGAGTGATTTGAGTTTGTTCTGAAAATAAAAAATGGGATCACCTTTAGAAGGAGAGAGCCATTATGTTGAACCAGCTCAATAAAACCAGGCTTGCCAAGGTAGAAGTTTTTGAATTGAAATCTCTTCCTAATGGTGGGCAGAATAGCAGATTGAACAATAATAAAGGAATGGTCTGAGCATTTGAACTCTGCAAACTGACATGGGAAAAGTCTCTATCCAAAGGTTATTAGCCAATACTCTGTCCAGTTTGATAACGATAGGATCAACAGCCCTGTTATTGGACCAAGTATAGAAGAGTTCAGTAGATGAAAGGTCGTCTAGACCAGTTTCAAAGATCATATCATTTATATCCCAAAATTTAGAGTTCGGAATGATGTAGCCTCCAAGCTTTTCATATTGAAATCTACAGTAGTTGAAGTCCGCCAAAAATCCATGGGTTTTCAATCATGGAAGACAATACCTTGAGGTTGCTCCAAAGAGAGGTTCTTCCCGACTGAGCGTTATCAGCATAGATAGCAGTGACATAGAAAGAAAGACCAAAGCCACAAGTAACTTCACCATGAATGTATTGAATGTCCAAACCAATAGGACAAAAGGAGATGGAATTGGAATTCCACTTAATCCAAATCCAACCTTCTAAGGAAAGATGGAAATTATTAAAGCTGTCTTCTTGCTCATATAGACGATGGGAAGCATTGAACCACCTATAATTAGCATTAGAAATAGAAGTCTTGCATTCAAGAATGCAAAATAAGTCGATTTTATAAAGGTTGATGAGTTCTCCGTATATCAAGATAGTGAAACCCCCTAACATTCCAAGCAGCTAAGTTTGGGTTGAGCATTGACGTTTGTCCTTGTTGGGGGAGGATTTCTTTTGGTCTAAGGCTTAGGGGCTTTGAGAAGGCCATTGTCATGCATATTGCCAAAATACGCTCCTCTAAAATATCAAGAGGAAGGTTGTTATCGGCCAGAGCTGCAAAAGAGTTTTGATGAGAGGGGAGGGAGTCCAAGGAGCTAGAAGTAAGAGAAGACTGAATTGAAGAAGAGGTCATGTCATCTTTAGAAGAGGCCTAAGAAGTAAGAGTGTTTTGGTTTAGTGATGGAGGGATAAAGGTATTATTTGAGGAGTTAACATCCTGAATATCATTGAAGGGTGGGCTAACAGTAGGACGTTTGTTCATGAGAGATTGGGTACATTTGAGGTAGCTACAACTTTTTATAAAACTGATTGTAAGCTGCTACGAGGAAAATATCTTTTTAAAAAATTGTTGTGGATGGAAATATTTAAAAAAAAATTCAAACAATAACTTTTTGACAACCACCGCATTCTAACAGATCTAATTCTCAAAAGCAACTTTTACAAAAAAGTTGGCAGCCAAATATAAGTGTGGCTACTTTCTGAAAAGCAAAGCAACCAGAAAGTTATCCCGAAAACACTTTTAACAGGTTAGGTCCTCCTGGAGGGTCTAGGTTTTCTGCTAATGCTCCTTCCCCTAGAAGGTTCTTTCAAATTAGAGGAGAGATTGGAAGGGCACTGATTGGAAGAGTGTGGAAAAAGGAGCTGCGACCTTCACATGATGAGGGTTTCCAGTCATAAAGAACCTTTAGTTTAATGTCATGCACTTTGACATTAATATTGATATCGTGGGATCCAAATCACATCTTTAAAAAAAGAAAGAGTTAAGTACGATAATTTGAAATAAGTAGAAATACCTAGAGATTTCGTCATTTGGTGAAACTTTATATCTTCCTGTGTTTCCTATAGGCAAGCTATAATTATCCTCCCAAGAGAGCACCATAGCTACTCAATGAATCGTTAAAGCAAGATATAATCACAGTGTTTAGAACTTATGAAATTCATTATTTTAACTTAAAACTTTTGTGAAACATGCCGCCTGATCAAGATCAAACATCCCCCGTCGATCACGCCAATGAGATAGAATCAACCCGACGATCTCACAAGAACAAAAGCGCCCAAGTGTCTCAGACTAGAGCGAGGATAAAATAATTAACCTATAGTGCTTTTGCAACCAAATCACATTGATTCCAAAAGAAGAAAAAGCGAACATAGCCGCCGATCAGAATTTAAGGGCATATCACAACTCTGGCCAGAGGCCAGTGAATCCACCATTTATGCCAAGATATCAAAACCACACGACAGAGGACACGCCACGCCCTACGCTGTGAATATTTGAGTGAATGTAGCATGTATTTAATTGACATCGAATTTTCAAGGGATAAGTTTTCTTAATTTTACCCAAGATAAACAATCATAGTGAATTGATTTTATTTATTTTTTATTTTTATTTTTTTTTTATTTTAAAGTTAAATAATTAATTTCATTTTTTTTTTTTATATTTTGTATTTCGAATTTTGATCATTTTACGATTGATTTTAGATTTGAATATACGATCATTTATCATCAAATTTTAATTATAATTACCGATCCTTAATATCAATCGATTTGCACTACCCTGCTGAGACGCCTATCATTATCAAGATAATCCTTCAAAACTCTTCACTCTACTAAACATGAGGATTTGACTTTTCTTCCGAGAATTTGAATTTATGTTAAATGTCACGCAGTATATTTACTACCGATATATTAATTTGAAATTTATAATATCACATTTTTAAGTTTGAATTGACCTCGACCAAACCATGATACAAAGATCTTTCTTTCAGATTTGACTTAAGATATTTGATAATGATATCGAAAATCGCATGATTAAGACGCCTAACAGTTTTCGATGTCAAATTTTTTTTTGAGTTTTGTTAACCTGACGGTCAAGACCAAACCGAAGTGTAGATTTGTCTTTTGCGTACCTCGCACATGCCCCTATTGTTCAAATACATACAAAGATTCTTTAACGTATATACATTAAATGCCTAATCCAAATCGCCAAATTTGATTGAGTTTGTAACATTTCAACAACTTTTGATATAATACGATCGTTGCCCCGATAAGTATAACTCGTCGGACAAGATTTGATTACCTCAAACAATGTTAACCAGATTTGTTATCGCAATTAATTTGCTTTGATCGACTGGGATGAAAAAGACTTATCATCATCAACTTGTCAGAGAATTTGGCATCTTCAACCCTATGTTTTGTGCTTTCTTGGACTTATCAAAGACTTCCTCCCGAGAATTTGAAATTTATATTTTTCTCTTCCCGGCTTTTGATTGAGTTGATGATTTTGAGATGAGAACATCTTCTGGCCCCATGCTTGTGCTTTATGACTTGTTGAAGACCTGAGATTTGAATTTGTATTTTCCTCCTGCCCGCTTTGTGCTCTCTGACTGATTGATGAGATAATGTCTTCTGTGCTTGTTGACTTGTTGAAGACTTCATCTCAACTTTGGGATTTATTTTCCTCCTCCGCTTTAAGACTTGATGGAGTCGATGAGAAATGTCCCCGCGTGCTTTGTGCTTGACGACTTGTTGAAGATTTCATCTCGAGGATTCAGATCGGCCTCCTTTATCCCGCTCATGCCTCGACGGATTTGATGGAGGAAAGTCCCAATCATCTCAGATTTCCAGCGATATAAAATTACCTTCTAGCTTTCTTCGCTTGTAGAAGGATAAATGCCGACACCCTCGTGAGCTTGGTTGGATCAATCAAGAGTCATCCCCCGTGCACACATGTAATGAACATCTGATGACAAAACTCCCTTAGTTCGGCATTTAGCTTCCTAACATTGGGATGTTTCTTCTGCCTCCGCTTTTTCGATTGACATCGAAGAAGAATTTCCTTTGCTTTGCTTTGATGACTTATCAAGGAGTTGAGATTTTACTTTGTATTTGATTCCAAACTCGCTGCCTTCGAAAAGGATATCTTTGTTTGTTGTAGAATTTTGAAAGATGACCACACCAATGGATAATTTCCCGCGTCACTTGAACTCACCAAGTTGGAGAGATTTGGGGATTTGGATGCTCTTGTCTTTGAACTAACGGCAGAGGAGGATCCCTTACTACTTTGCGCGGTGTTGATAAGCAGACCACAACCATATTTTGGTTGAACCGACCTTATACACCCACTGAGTCGGACTTGAGCAATTGATGAAGGATTTTATCCTGCTAACGATGGGGATCTCTTACTACTTGTATGGTTGAGTAAGCACCACTACTACCGATTTGTTGTTGAACCCAATCTATACACGAAGCCTTTAGATTTGAAGTGGGATGGAAAATGTCCTTCCAACTTGGTTTGTAAGTAGACTTGATAATTTTCTTCTCAAAGACTTTTAAATTTGAGCATTTGAATATATAATTTGAGTATGGACTTGGGATCTCACTACGATGTCAACCCAAAGAGAAAGAAAGGCCCCTGCCTTACCGTGAATGATACTTTACTATAAAATTTAAATGCCCCTGCCTAACAGGGATTTTATTTTATTTTGGAAATGCATTCTTGTTACAAGAGAATTTCCAATGAAAATTTTCATAAGTGTTGATAAAGATTTTCAAATGATTTGTCCAATCACACTTTCATGTGTAATATTTCTTTAAATGCCAATCCATCATGCAGATTGGTCTTTCACCTTTGAAGTCAACAGGATAGGCTCCTCGATATACCTTTTTTCAATAACAAGGTCCTTCCCAATTAGTTCAAATTTACCCAATTCTGCGATGAGGGATGATTGGTCTTCAAAGACTGTGACCAACTCCTTCAAAAAGCTCGATCGCATCAGATGATCGAATGCTCCGGACATTCCTCGATACTTCTAGATTTTGAGCTTGAGCTAACCTCACAAGCATCAAGCTCTTCCATCCAGACGAGCATTCTCATCTTGGGTGAGATTTTGTTGAATGGCTACCGAGCGGGTAGTTCAACTGAGTAAAACCGCTACCCCAAACACCAAGGAGTAGACTTTAGAGTTTGTAGTAGTCCAGCATACGCCTAACAAGTTTGTACACTCCTTTTATTTCTCAGAATTTTTCTAAGAATTCAATTGATTTTATTAAATAAAGCCATTTGCTTTCTGATTATAAATAATATCGCCAATCAATCTTACGATAAAATTTATAAACTTTAGATTTTGAAGGTCAATATCAAAATGATTCGCGGTACACCAAATCAGACGATATTGTGGGTAAAGAAGTTAACTTGTTCAAAGTAACTTTAAATGGTGCAAAACACTTGAAGTAATCGGTCGCTAAGATGAAGACCAAATTACCGATGATGCGATCAATCGTCCAATTACATCCGCCCCCGCCTCAAACCAAGATGCTATCGGGATGCAACGGATTTGAGAATGAATTATGTTACCGGACTGGCATTCATGGCATCTCTGATTGATACAATCTTTTACCATACTTAAGATCCAATTCTTTAATTTTGAAAGCCATTTTAGACTGACTGTGCACCACAAAGTCCTTGATGGATTTCAACAATTACTTTGTTGGCTTCTATTCCCAAACATCGACACATCCTCAAGGATCTACGATACGTAGTATTGCCAACATAAGCATATAGCAAAGCTTTCTCAAGTGCTATCGACTTATTACTTGGCAATTTGCCTTGAAGTAATGACACGTCTCGCCTTTCCTTCTCTTCTACTATAAGAATTTCATCATGGTTTTAGCTTCCTCAGGGGAGGCTTTCTTCTTGAATGGCAAGCTTGTCTTGTTGACTTTGAGAAATAATTTGTGGGGAGTGTAAGGAGCAACATGAGTCGCACTGCTGATTTGGTTTGATGACCCCTCTTCCAAATGGGATTTTAAACTTCTTTAGACTCGACGAGCACACTAATTAAGTAGTCATTGCCATCCATACTCGCCATTTCTTTAGCTAATTTAGCTAAACAGTCCGCTTTGCTATTCCTAGCTCTGGAGACTCGAGTCATAATGACATTTGGAATTTGCTTCATAAGCTCGAGAACTCGCTTGATAGTCCCAAGCTTGTTGATTTTGTAAAGGCCCAACACTTGATTGATGACGTTGAGAATCGCCATAAATTTGCGTTCTGACTCATGGAAATGGTTTCCTCTAAACCCGCCACCAAAGCCTTCATATTCTCGCTTCGTTGTGGTTGGTTAATTTATATAAGAATGTCTCAAGATGCCACCTCGTGTGATCAAGATGAGACCATACCAGCCTTTGAAGATTTGAGGTTGAGTGTATCTAATGGACTAAGCTCCATCAAAATACAATTCCACATTTGTTGCTTTTCTTTTTCATATATGTGCATGATTTGCTCATCGTGAAGATCATCGTTAAGCAATGAGTCACGGTGGGATGAGCGAAGAAAATCGCCGAATTTGCCCTTCACCGCTGGGAACATATGTAATATCAAATCAGAAGAACAACCCATCGCGTTTACGCCAACGGGTCTTGTCATCAAGAACTTCAACGGATCGATCCTGAGATAAGGGTAATTTTATGAGATAAGATGAATAATGACGAACTTTGGGCAAAGAAAAATTAACGCCAAACAATGCTTCTCAATTGAGAATAACGCCGCCTATTAGTCTTCACTAATATATGTAGCATTCTCCTTTCCTTCCTCATTATGCGCCAACAAAGCACCAGATTCTTCTAGTGCCGTACAATATGAGAGGCTTCGGATTGAGAAGCAAGTGATTCAACAGATCATACATCTCTTCGACATTCTTCGTCCACTTGAAAGGAGTATCTTCTTCATTAATTTTGCAAAGGGTCGACATCCGTCGACGATTTGATATAAATCTTCTAATGAATGCTAGATGTCCTGAGATGGAGTTAAGTTGAACTCCTTGAGGAGGCATTTCAATCGCTTTGATTTTGTTGGGATCGATTTCAATCCTCCACTACAACATATCCAAGGAACTTTCCGAAGAAACTCAAAGCGCACTGAGGATTCATCTTGAGATCATATTTTCTCGATTCTTTCAAGACGATCCTTAAATCATCGATGATTCTGATCTATACTCTTGACAACGAGGTCATCAACATAGCACTCTCTTTTGATGAATCAACTCCAAAGATTCGTCATTTTGGATGTAGCTCCCAAAGATTCTTCAAGCCAAGGCATGACTAGCAATATATGCCAATCAGCCCCGAATGAGGTATGCTTTCATCTTCGTGAGCCATCTTGATTTGATTGTAACCGACGATCCATATAATGAGAACATGTCGAAGTGTTATCCACTAGCTCGAAAAGATTTAAAAGTCATCCTTTGGACATGCTTTGTTTAAATCCTCAAGTCATACGAATCACCATTCTTCTTTTCACGGGACAATATTAGCTATCCAAATATTTTTCTTCTAATAAAACCAGCCTTCAATGAGCTTGGTTTCGAATTACCTGCTCTTCAACCTCCAATCTCATTCGCCAGAGGCTTGCTTGATCACATACATCGCTTAATTGGTTAAGGAACCGCTATATCGGGATAAGCCTGGCATTTCAAAGATATGTCCAGCAAAGTCAATTCACGAGCAAGATTTTAATTCTTCCACTTTATCTTCGTGAAGTAGAGAATCGATGAACGCTAGAGGATCCTCCTCGCCCAAATTAACTTTAAGTTCATCCATAATGCCTCCCCACCATCTTCAAGCTCTTCGCCCTGGCTTTCTACTTCTTATTTGTGAGACTAACATTAAGAATAAAATTCTCATCTTCATCATCACTCTAACTTCTATTCTATAACGCAATGTATATCCTTGTGGACCGTCTTGATAAACCAGCCTTTAGTGTGTTTATTTCTCTTACCAATGGTTTGAGAACCTTTGGGTACCACACATCATTTCAAAGAGCTTAGTCCTTGCTTTCCCTCCTGACCCCATGTTTGATTAGGTTTTGCATCTTTGAGAGTAATATTTTGGTATCCTTGTGCATAGCTTCTTCTTCTTCGAGATATGCATTACCCAATCGATCCTCTTCTTGACACCCTCGATTTATAAAAGCTTCCGCCCGTGTTTTCCAGAGAGGTACATGAAGGTCACCGCCTCGACTTTGTGAGTTTCTCGAGGGTGATTTCTTTAAAATGTCGGGAGGAACAGAGTGACTACTGCTTAATGGATCTATGATTGTTTTAAAGTAGTGCACCTACCTTCAAAAGCATTCAACTCATAATCGAGTCAAAATGTTCTTTTTTTCACGAGCTTTACTCGAAGAGTCATGGACCTTTGATTTAGAACAACATTCTTCTTCTTCTTCAAGATCACGCTAGATGAGGACATGTTATTGATTTTGGACTGTTCTTTATATCCCTAGGAATATTTGGAACAACCTCTTTTTCCTTTATTCATTTTATCTTCTCCTTCTTCTTAACTTGTTCTTTTATGGGTTTTGAAGTAGATGCAAGATTGTTTTGTTAGCTTTGATTCTCTGGAGGAAATAATGCATCTTGATAAATCTTCATTTCATGCACCGCAAAAGCCGCACACAATTTGGCATTCTTCTCCATCCTTTGTATATTTCATACATTGATGCAATGTAGATGGGACAATGCCATACTTATGAAGCCATGGTCAGCAAGGGCTCAATGAAGTATCGATCGATCACATGAAATTTAGCTTCGTGTAGAGGTCTCCAAATTTAAGAGAGGACGAATGACCGATAGTTTTCTCATTCCTTCTCATTGAAACCTTGAACCATGACTTTATCTCGTCCCATGTTGTACATCTAGATAGCCATCTAAGAGTTCTCACTATAAGATCACAGATATAATTTCATCACTTTCATGTAACATACAGAGGGCGATCAGCTCTCGCAGCCCCAGCATTGATCATCTTCAAAATGTGACGACTGGAGGCTCAACATGCAAGGTCTCCACAGACGCCGCTCAAAGTATGCTTCAACTTTCCCTCTTTGAGAGCTTCAATTAAGGTGTTACGAGATCTTCCGACATTAAGTGCTTCAGATACACTAAGTCTGCGAATTTTCCTTAGATGGGATAGAATATTGAATGATCCCTTTGATGAAGGCTTCTTATTTGAATCCTTAGGGATAACTTTTTCATTGACTTCAATTTCTTTTCCTTTATCTTTATTCATCTTTTCCTCTATGATGAAGACTCACTCCTCAACTGCAGTTACTTCATTTGCATCAATCTTCGATGACTCATTTCTTCAAAGATCGCTTCGCCTAAATGATACTAAGATTCGTAATCACGCTTTATATTTTTTATGTTTTGTTGATAGAGCTCGTTCATCTTCATCTGGGAAACAGTTCTCTCTCATTGTCAACTTCATGCATCATCAAGCAAGACTCAAGGAAGTTCTTCGCCTTCTTCCCCGCTTCATTGATCCAAGATTAATGAATTCTCGCAAGCGTGATAGGCCGTCATTGACATAATCTTCCATATTATTGATGATCTTTCGTTACGCTATGACCATCCATAATAGTAGTAATATTTTGCTACGCTTCTTCTTTTATTTAATTTATTTTTGTTTGCGTTTTTTCCTTCCGAGATTTACGTTTTCGAGATGAACTAGCCTTCCCATAGCTTAGTTTTGTCTCAACTCAAGTGCTGATTGATCAATACCCGAACGCCTTCCAATTGTTTCAACATTTTAAGCCTTTTTTTAGATCAGACCGCCATCCTTCATCATCGACCGCCTTCCTTTTTATCATTGCTTGATAAGACGGAGATGAGGTGATTACTTTTGGATTCTTTCTTCTGACGCACCAATACTCCGATAATGTGAATTCACCGCTTTATATTTTCGCTCTAGCCAATCTTTGAATATGTAGTAATCTTCAACAGATGGCCAAAGCACGATATAATAATAGTTAGATTATCCTTGTCATTCTTTCAGTCTTTTTTACACTGGTAGTTGAGACCTACTTTGAGTGCATGTTTAAACACTTGGCCACACTTTCCTCTTAAAAGAATACTCTTTGTTCAACTTTTCTTTTGTTCAGCCATTGAAATTCGCTCTTGTTTGGTCGCCGCCTTCATTACCTCGTACATCATTACCTCCAAGTATGAGCTTGGGTGGAGCGGGATTGAACGATCCTTTGGTTTTCTTGAGTAGTTTCTTTCTTTGTCTACGCTATAAACTAACCGCTTACTCAGATCTTTTGTATGAGGTGAAATGTGTTTCACCTTTTGGTCTGAGCTTTTGCTCTTGAATTTATCTTCTTTCGGCCTGAACGATAAATTTAATTTCTCAAATTTAGCCACCCTATCAAGTCTTGAAATGTGGTAATTGAAGCCATGCAAAGATAAGCGCCATCTTATCATCGATGTTGCCCATCAAGAATTGAATTGCATGCTCTTCTTCTAATTGTTGTTCACATTTCATACTCACCCAACGCGTAATATATCGTCACCGACTCATCTTTCTTCCTTTCGCAGATCGCGAATTGTCTTGATCACAGGAATCTTTAACGAACATATTTTCAAGTTCGCAAAAGTTTTAATCGAGTCATTTGACAACTCAGCATACCATTCGAAAGCAAGGTTAAACCATCGACGAATCGGAATAAATAATGCATCATTCTGTTACCGCAGATGCTTTGAATGTGATGTCGCTGGGATTACTACCCGCCGAATAGATTGAACTTTGGCATTGAATATCCCTTTGATATGGAATTTGATCATACTCAGGATATACCTTTGCTCACCAATTTTCTCACCCGCCTATAATGCCTTTTAATCTTCTCATTCAATATAATATCAAGTTGAGAGACCGCCAGATATAGTTTGTATATTCGAGAAGCGAAATACCGCTTTATTAATCCTCGCCGCGCTCGATTTGGACCCTCAAGAAGCATGTGAGATCAAATTTATTGGAGGATCATACATCATTGCCGATGATTATTTGGGACGCTCGCAATCGCATATTTCATTAATCGCATCATCGCAGCTCAGATCATCATTTCGCCATTTTCATATTCAACTGAAATCTTTGCTTTCATCCGACCAATTTGTCTTCGCCAAAGTGGTAAGACGTGAAGGGGATTTTCTTCCTTTCTTCTTCTTCTTCTTTGTTCCTCTCAAGACTGAGGATGCTTCCTCTATTTGAACATTTTGTTGTTCTTCGTTGAGGATCAGACGACGCAGTTGATATCAAGACACCGATTACCACCGATGTCACACCATATACACTTTCAACTCCTCTTCTTCTTCTTCGTTGACATTTCTGATCGATGCCACGAACTCCGATTCCAAGTGTGGAATCGAATTTCTTCGCCAGAGGCTTCGATCGGTTAACCTCCTCTTGATGGGATGAGATGATGACGGATCCCCTGAGGATTCTCCCGTGTCACCGCCGATATCTTATCATGGGGCCTTGGCTCCCATCGCGAAATTTGAGTCAGGATCTCTGACACCGCATGTCACGCCATGCCTTGCCTCTAGAAAGTTTTCTTTTGAGGCTCAGCCTCCAGACTGCTTTCTTCCACCGGACCTTTCGGGGATTCTGACGCCAAGTGTCACACCCCGATGTTCACCGTGGGACATGAATATGTTGGCCCCGCCATTTGAGTTATGGATGAGGTCTCCGGAGGAGCCAAGATCCTTAATAACAGTGACCTTGTATTTTCTTTTCATCGCTCTCCTCGCTACTGAGAACCCGTACTCGCAGATAGCTGCTTTCTCGCAGAGGAGCTGGAACTCGATGTGTCCGGATGTTGAGCCGACCAAGAGAGCTCCGCTTAACCCACTAAGGTTATCAAACCGATGATGGGAACACACCGCCGGCCGGTTCAGCGGCACCGCAGATAAGTGTCGGCATGCCTCAAGATTTTTTCTTTCTGCTTGCCTTCCAGATGAAGAAGCTTCAAAGATCTTGCCTCCCTGCGAATGGTTCGGCGGATTGATTATTCGAGGGACAAAAGAGACCGCCAAGAATAACCCTTTCATGATGGTGTCTCCAAGGGCCTCTCAAAGATCGATGATTTTGAAGCCCCAAAGCAGTGGGTCAACTTCAACGCTTGCGATTTCGCGCGGCTTTGCTCATTTCAGCTGGGCTGAAGAACTTGCTTCGTTTTCAAGATGGTGGATGCGGCCAAAGATGACAAATGCTGCGGTAATGCTGTACTAAAAATTAGCAATAATAATCTATCACCTTACTTAAAAAATATAAGTATGATAAAAAACATACTAAACATATACCAAAATAAAATCTCAAATGACTTAAGACTTTATTTAGAAAACTTTGAAGTCAAATTTAACTTATCATTTCATTTCATTTTCATTTCTTTTTTTTTTATACTCCACCGCAATTATAACTTAGATTTGACCAACAAAGATGGAAAGAAAACCTATCCCCACGGAGTCGCCAGAATCATGGGATCCAAAATTCACCACATCTTTCGATAAAAAAAGGAAAGAGTTGTTTAAGCTGATAATTTCGTAGATGAATAGTAGATAAGACACTACCAGAGATTTCGCTCATTTGGTGAGAACTTTTATATCTGTTCGTTTCCTATGCGCAGTTCTAGTTAATTACCCTCCCAATACCGAGAGAGCACTTTCGATTAAGCAAATGAATCGTTAAAGAACCAGTATAATCAGAGTGGAGGAGAACTTATGAAATTTATTATTTTAACTTAAAACTTTTGTGAACGATGACGAATCAAGATCCCATGGTTCCGCTATCCCCGTCGCGATCCGTCCGCTAATGTAGGAGTAGAATGACCCAACCCGACCGATCCTTGTCAAGAACATGGGTTACGCCCGCGTGTCCTTGAGGTGGAGTTTGTCTGGGACAAATATAAGTCAACCTTAGCTAACATAGGCTTTTGCCCAACCAAATACATTCTACATTTCACCAAAGAGCAAAGCCGAACATACTGCCGCACACCGTAATTTAGGCCATATCGCTACAACCACCCTGGCCGAGCGTGTCGTAACCGCCATTTATGCCATATCAAGAAAACCACGCACAGAGGACACGCCACGCCCCACGCTGGAATTTTGAGTGAAGATTTTAATTTACATCATTTTCAAGAAAGTTTCTTAATTTCACCCAAGACAAACAATCAAGGAGTTAATTTATTTTATTATTTTAGTTTTAATTTAAATAATTCATTTCATTTTTTTATTTTTTTGTATTTTCTTTGAATTTTGATCATTTTATTTTGAGATTTGAATATACGATCATTTATCATTGAAATTTTAATTATAATCCTTCATCCTTTAATATCAATCGATAGACCTCTACAACTCGTTGTTTTCTGAGGATCGAATTCATCATCAAAGTATAATCCTTCAAAACCTTGTCCACTCTAACATAAGGATCTGCTGGACTTTTCTTCCTAGAATTTGAATTTTAATTGTCATCTTGTATTATATTAATTAGCTTCGATATTATTAATTTGAAATTTTATAATATCACATTTTTAGGTTTTTAACGTCACTAAAACCTACAAAAGACTGCTCTTTGTATTTGACTTAGTAATTACTCCAACACGATATATTCGTTTCAAAATTGCATATTCAAGATGTAATGAAGTTCGTCAAATTTTGATTTTTTGAGTTTTGTTAACAATCCACCAAACCAAGTGAAGATTTGTTTCTTCATATTGATTGTAATGCAATCATGCTTAATGACATTTTGGTTTGTTAACGACCGGCCCAAGACCAAACCTGCAGATTGTTTTCAGATTGACATGTAATGCAGTTTTAATACATTTTTTGTTTTGACCAGACCAAACCGAAGAAGATGTTTTTTGTTTTATACTAACTGCATGTAATGTAACATTTAAACATACATACGATGTTTTTTAAAATGTTATGTGACATCAATGTAAATATGTCAATGCAGTTTGATTTAATAGACATTTTTGGTTTTGTTAACTGACAACCAAGATAAACCGATATTGAACTGATATTTTTTGATGATCTAGATTTATTATCTCAAAAAGTATAATCCTTCAAAACCGTTACATAAATATGTATGATCTGGACTTTTCTTTCTAAGAATTTTGTTTATGTATGTCACTTAGATTATAATGATTAGCTTCTCGATATTATTATTAAAATTTTATAATATCAAATTTTGTGTTAACTATCACCAAGACCAAACCGACATAAGATTCTGCTCTTTGATTTGACTAAGAATTACCCAAATACGCATATATGCTTTTGAAAATTAAACATATTCATTTTTAAGAATACGCCAAATTTTGAAGTTTTGTTAAGACGAAGATAAATGAGATTTTTGTTCTTTTTCAGATTGATATATCAGAATGCATATTATTTTGAGATTTATTTTGCAAATGATCCCAAGAATAAACCAAGATATAAGATAATGTCTTTTCAGATTGACTTGATCAGAATGCACATGATTTGATATGATTTTATATTTTGACGGAAATCAAAAGGATGAATTCACAATAATTATTTGAGGATCGATCTATATTATTTCAAGATCAATCATTCTCCAAACCTCTCAACTCTGACACATATGATCGAAGAGATTTTCTTCTTGAGATCTAACTGCAAAGAATGCATTACGACATAGATTTATCTTCCATTTTAATTAACTCTAAGATTTACAACATCATATTTTGTGTTATAATGATCTGACAAACCGATATGGCATGGATCAATAGTTAAGCAAAAAAGAACATTCTTCATACATTTCATTTATCTTGTATATTAAAAGATTCAAACCAATGAATGATAACACTTTAAATATCAATCATTTTACTTAAGCATTTTAGCGTACTCTGCCATTTGTTTTCTAAATGATATATGATCACTTATATCTTTCCATTTATCAAAGTCATAAGATAATCAAAGACTTGTAAAATGAATTAAACTTTAAGTAAGTCATACGCATGAAGATTCAAAGAACTAAGCCAAGTAGAAGTATCATCATATATAATATGATGATAGATAAAGCATTTAAATAATCATATGTCATCTTCTTTTTTTTCTTCTTTAAATACAAGACATTTCACATTTTTATCATTTTCTCCTCGCCATCCCCCATAGGGTGCCTAGACTAAACCTTCCCACCACGCCAAGAAAGGCATGTCGTGAGACACCCCGAAAGTTATTCCACCACGCCAAGAATGCGCAAGATAACATACACATTTTTCTGAACAAGTTTATCAAGTTTTATCAGTCGTTACATGAGATCAGTCACCACGCCAAGAAAATAATAATATTGCTCTACAATAATAAACTTACAAGATTCTGAAATATCACATAAAGAGTATTTTATGAAATTACAACTTATCTCCGCTTTTATTAAATTTATTATCCCCACAGAAAGATGAGCCCACCACGCCAAGAAAGGTACATGTGGTGTCGCGAGACACAATAAACTTGATAAAAGATTTCATCAAATATCACATACGCGCAGAGTATAAAGATGAAATTAACCCTTATCTCCAAGTTTATCAAAGTTTATTACATTCTCCCCTCCCATGAGCGAATACTTCACCACGCCAATGAGATTGGTGGTGAGAAATCATAAATTTGATAAGCATATTTCCGTTCGAGATATCAATATGTAAAGAAAGATAAAGATGAAATTTACAATTATCTTCGCAAAGCTAAAGCTCTCCTCCTAGGTTGCCACGAGATCGAGTTCGCCCACCACGCCAAGAAAGGCGCATGTGTCGAGACACCGCTACAAACTGATACAAGATTTAAGCGATATATATCACACATGAAAGAGTATAAAGATGAAATTTAATAACCCTTATCTGCATCAAATTAAATTACAGTAGTCATGAGATCGAGTTTCCCACCACGCCAAGAAAGATGGTGTGTGAGACACAATAAACTGACTAAAGATTTACAAGCACATATGCAAGAGTATAAGATGAAATTTACAATTTTATTCCTTATCAAAGTTTACAAACCTCCCTCTCGCTGCCATGAGATCGAAGTCACCACGCCAGAGTGCATGGTCGTGGAGACAATCACCAAACTTGATAAGATAAAGATTTCTACCATGTGGAAACATGAGTATATCACAAATTTAAAGCATACGCATATAAACATGTTTCATATATACTTAAACAAGACAAAGATTTAATGAAAGATCTGATTTTCATCACTATTTCACCTTCCATTCTTCTCATTTTGAATATAAAGAGACATCTTTCTTAAAGCCCAAGTAAGAATTAAAGGTCAAGAGATGCATATATTTCATCTTTCACAACAAATAATCATAAAGAAAATTTGCATATCCTACATCTTCAATTCTCAACATTTTCATATGTATGCAAGATAAAAGATGCAATAGAAAGGAAATCCATATAATCATCATCAAAAAATAAACTTGCTTTCATTTCTCATAATTCAAGAGCAAGAAAAGGCATAAACAATCTTGCATGATTCCAACCTCCAAATACTCATGGACAACAAACATATAATTATTTTAATGCAAGATAGAGACATGGCAATTGCTTTTGAGTAAAGTATGAACAAGACCGGCAAGATGCAACTTTAATGAAACTAAGCACCAAAATGAAAGCTTTAAACTTGCACAAAGCCACATTTCATTGTATTTCAAAGGCTAATTAACTTAGTGATCACAAAGAGAGGAAAACAAGCACAAAGTCAATCAACCCTTCCCCCATCCTCTTCCTTTATCATGATGATTATATGAAATTTACTCCACATAGATTAAGCAATCACACTATGTTTAATAAATCCAAAGAAATCAACTCTCCTTTATAAGATAGCCACTTTCATGATTGCAAGTAATCAAATAGTGGAAAGAGGCAAAGACAAGGTAACCTAAAGCTTGCAATATTTAACCCATTCAAACAACATGACAACCTCAAATCTGAGATTGAGACAACATAAAAAAAAATGAATTTCAGCTTTTAATTAACATGAAGGGAGCAAGATTTCCACTAAAATCCAAGCTTTGAGCCCTTATGAAATTTAAGATCACATTGCTCCTTTCTATTAGTTGCTAGATTTTACCAAACAAAGAAACACAAAACTGATAAAACTCCCCAAAATTAGAAAAGAGAGCAGCAGGATTAAATGACAAGTGTGCTGCTCGGCTAGGTCAGCTCGGCCAAGAAGGAGGAAGAGGGGAAGAAGAGTTTGCTTTGTTTTGCTCGGCTCACACGGGTGGAAGGAGGAAGAAAGGATTTCCAACAGCACTCCAACCACAAGGAGAGCCTTCCAGTTAAACCACAATCAACCCAAAATCATAAACAATAGAACACATAAGGGTAAATAAATCATTTCCTTCAAGAGAAACCCGATAGCAAAGTACAACCTAAGATTGAAACAAAACAACCTGGAGGTTTCTGCTGGAAGAGGAATCGATGGATCGAGATCTCGCTCTGTTGCTATGCTTCAACCGAGAGAGGAGCACAGACGCCGCAGGGGAGCTCGAGAGGAGAAGGAGCCACAGAGAGGTTCGGCTTACGCCGCCTGACCAGTGGTCGACAGAGTGAGAGAGGAGAATCAAGAGTATGTCGGCCCCAGAGCTCGATCAGCCGAGAGCAGAACGAGAGCTTCGCCGAGAAGGGAGAGACAGAGCGGAGAGGAGAACGTGAGCTTAGAGCTGAGACCCAGAGCAAAGCCGAGAGAGACCAGAGCAAAGGCCAGAGAGGAGAGTCGGCGAGAGGAGACCCAGAGCGAGAGAGGGAAAATGCGTGAAGAATGGAGTCAACGCCTTCCTTTTCGCTTTAGACGGTTTTCGCCGCTGGCATTAATGAATAAGCTGCTGGGGTTAGTAGGATTGAGCGGAGGGATTTAAGAGGATTAAGAGATTAAAACCATTAGTCCCTTTAATTATAATTTAATATTATTTTATATGATATTAATTTATACCAAACCCAGCAATACGGTGTCAAATTTAGTTGGTTGCCAACCGAACGACGCATCAATTTCTGACGGTCGTCGGACAACGCCGACGCCGAGAGAAATTAGGTTTAAATTATGCGACGCCGCGATTCGAATCGACATTTCGCACACACTTCGGGGTCTCTAAGGTGTCGCTTGATAGGTCTCGACGCCGGCAATGACAACCCATCAATTTCAAACTTCGTTTTTATCGTCGGCTTCGACTTTGATATTATAATTTAAAAAATTAATTTAATTTTGGATCGATCATTAATTGATTCGATATTTTCTATTTAATTATTTTGACGCTTTGACGCATTATGAAGCGAATTTTTCAAATCAAATCAATTTAATTAATTTCGAATTGAAATATTTAACCTCTATGTCATTTACTTAATTTTAAATGACATATAGTTGTAGGTCAACAATTACATCAGGAAGAGTGGAGCTTTTTCAATTTGATCGCAGACTCGAGCAAAGGTAAGCTTGGATTTGAATGCAATGAGGACATCTACAGCCAAAGTGATACCAACTTTACCAGCAATTTTCGAGATACCATTAGGACTTTCAGAACTGCTGAGTGGTAGGATAGTATTTTAATCCAAAGAGGGATAGACAAGAACTCTTCATTAACCGGCCTAAAGTTGGGATCTCACTTTTAATGATAAAAGACTTTCTGAAGAAAAACTAGGGGCCACCCGGCCAAACCATATCATAGTCTTCAACATTAAAAAAAATTAAATAGGAACAAGCCTTCATTAAGAGATAAGAGAGATAAAATACCTTTGAGCTTCCATACTTTCTTTACAAGGTTCAACAAGGCTTCATAGTAAGGCCTCTTACAAATAGAATAACCAACCAGGCAGAACTCCTAATCTTTCGAGCTAGAAGCCACTTCTTCCTCAGAAAAGTGGATAGTTTCTTCCGACTTGGATGAAACTGACAAATAAATCTTTAGAAGAATAAAGTTTGGAAGAGAGAAAGCCTTTACAATTCAAAGAAAAGGTAAAGGGGGCTGAACCAGGGAATGATCCAATCATTGAAGCAGACTCTATGACCGAGGCCCAAGAAGAAGATCCTAGACCCAAGGAGGAGAAATCTTTGGAGGAGAAGGCACCAGAGCTGGAGACAGAGGTGTTAGGAAGAGACAAAGCCATAGCCATGCTTGCCAGAGGCGCACTGGATGAGGACAAAGGAAAAAGAACCATAGAAGAGCAGTTTATGTAAAGAAGAGGTCTGTAGAGGGTCGAGAACCTACCAAGAGACAGTGGAGGAGGGGATTTCATAAAATAGAGAAGAGGCCTTCGGCCGAGGCAGGGGGAAGGGGAAAGAGTCAAAGGCTGCGAGGGAGCGAATGCAAAAAACCCTAGCAGAGCATGGACCTCCCCTTATTGAAAGACTTAGAATAAGATGATTATACTAATACTTAATTTCCTTATCAAGCTAAATATTCAACAACCTAACGAGATAATTGATTATGAAAAATTCTAGATTCTGCAAATATATCTTACACTTACAAATAGAAATTTCATGATTTTTACGTTCAAAACAAATGTAAATATGGGTGTACTATAAGGATGTTTGGGATCACTTTCATTTTTTTCATTTTTATTTTATTTTATGTTTTGATTCAAACTAAATATATGTTTGATGGTGATAGTTGTTTTTAAAAACACTCAAACATCTAAAATATATTTTGAGTGCTTTTAAAAATAAAATATTTTATTTTTAAAAATAAAAAATAAAAACACTTTAAAAAAATACACCGAATAAATATATTTTAACAAAATATATAAAAATAAAAAATAAAAAATAAAATATAAAATATAAAATAAAATTGATCTCAAATAGGCCCTACATAAATTGGGGACACAAGATACAAAAGAGTTTCATTTTAAAATTAGTTTTATTTGAAAGTGTGGCATTACTCATGTAATATTTCTACAAAACTTCCTATTTGCTTCTTTCTTGAACCAGACAAGAAAAATGTGGTAAGCTTGATTATAATTAAAGGACCACCTAACAACGCCAATTGAATACTCTCAACCGAAAATATCAGCACAATATAGCAATAAAATCAGAGATGCAGATAATTGGCATAGGCCTAAATTAAGTTGATGAATTTTTAAGGTAAGTAGATAAATGATTAATTATTATTAAAAAAAACAGTAAAGCAGTGCACATTGAAGTTTTCTGCACAATACCTTCTCAAATCCCATTCCCACTAGCATCTTCAGTTTTTCTTCAAAGCTATCTAAACTCTGCTTCAAATATAAGAGAAACGATCACTGCGTTCTAAAAAACATAAACCAAAATTAAATAATATGCATGAATTTTACCTGATTATGTGTGGCTAGTTCAGTGCCTCGTTCTGTTAGAACATTAAAATGCCTGAAGTAACAGAAAAAATAACTAAGGCACGCGATTAAACTCAGGAATCTTAATTAAACTTTAATACAACGGAGTCCAAAAAATATATTAATTAGTACAAAGAAAGTAAACTATACAGAACAAATAAATCCCAGACCAATAATAAATCTGCGATCAATCTGATAAAAAAATATACCAATTATTACATCTACCATTTTTCATATAATTTTATGATTTGTGAACCTATTTAGGATATTCTAATGTTAACTGTTTCATGGGAACGTCCAGACAGAATAAACATAACATTAGTCTGAGAGTTCATATTGAGCATCATTATTGCAAGGGGAGTTGACTGTTCCCTCAATTTTTTATTAGAAAGCAACTGCATCCACAACTTCGAAAATTTCATTAGCAAGTCCCTCAAGCTCATAAAATTATCTCAAAAAGGTCAGCAAATGAAGTCCTCAACCAAACTTCAATGAAACTGAAGGAGCCAAGTAAAATGAAATTTTATTAGCCGTAACCAAGTTTCTACTTGATCCAAACTCAAAAGTACCCATTTGTAATTTACTCTGCAAATATATATATATATATATATATATATATATATATATATATATATATATATATATATATCAGGAATCAAACAAACAGAAGATGCATCATGTTATGGAACTAAGTGCGTGTGGGAGATTTTGAGCTAGATGAAACTATGATAAAATAGGAGACATTTGTTTAGGAGAGGGATGGAAAAGGGACACTGTGGTGGCAATCGGCCAAGATTGAGAGAGAACGGATGAGAAAACAACTGAAGGGAGAAGAGCCTAACCGAGCAGCCTTACTTCCAAGTTCATTATTTTATCATGCCATTGTAAAGCTTTATACGTAACCCCCTATTTGTAGAGTGGGGTTGGGTTCAAAAAATAAGAAAAGAGACAAATAAAGGAAGTAAAAAGTATCATACAAAATAAGAAAAGCCTTCATGATAGGAATCATTCTCAAATAAGAAAGCCTACATGACCTTTTATAACAATAATAAACTAAAAATATCATCCTTCTAATGATTTTTTTTAACATCAACCCCTCATCCCAGAAAGAGTAGAATAGGTGCTTGTCTTGAGTGCAATATAAAGGACAAATCAGAGGTCAACACCCATTTTAAAGAACTTGTATGGTAATAGCGATAGCAACAATTTTTGGAGGATGTGGAGACTTCAAGTTCATATGTAGCCAAGAATCATGCAAACTTGTCAGGTCAGCAACAAGGACAAGGGCATGGGCTCATGATATTATGGAGATTGAATAAAGTCATCTGGTAGATGGAGTTTGTGAGACTAACAATGTTAGTGATAAGAATAAAAAGGAGTTTCTCATTTGTGCAGCATAACAATCAAGCTTGTACATAAAACGTTAAATCTGTGATCCTTATTCAAAGTAAAATGAGATGATCATGTGTAGGAGACTAGGATGCATAAGAAGATCTAAGAGGAGATCCATCAATATAATGCCTGCATACGGTTGATTAAGGGAAGTCATGAGCTTCCATATAATCATGATATGATATAACAAATATGTTGTTTAACAAATAATGCATATCATGCATCCATATCTTGAATTAAACGATAGTGATAATAGGTAACATGATAGATGTATAAATGTTATGAACTAAGATACATGTTACTAGCAATATTGCACAAAATCATAATCAATATAGAAATTATATTTTGATTAGTTATGGTAATATGATGTCATAATATAGTGAATGAGGATTAGGATGATTAGGCTGTGGGTGTCTGTTAAGTTATGGAAATATGAAAGAATATTTAGTGATTATTTAAGAAGATAACTATTGGTTTTTCCAAAAATCTATATAGGGGAGGGGTCGAGGAAGAGGAATAGACAGAATTTTGGGGAGACAATTAAGGAAGAGTAGGGTGTGCTATGCTAAAATGCATTAAGGAATCAAGATGATTTGAATGAGCTTTTTTAGTGTTTGGGAATATGTGAAAAATATTTAGTTAGCCAGTGGAAAGATTGTGTTTTTTTATTTTTTATTTTGGAAAAGATTTGGATCGCTCTACATGAAAAAGGTTTATACTAAAAAAAATTGATAGGGAATATTTAGTGAGTTTGAACTAGAAGGAAATTTAAATGTAATTAACTTGGGTTCTTTTGGTGAGCAGATATCTTGGCTTTCAAGTAATCTTAGAGAGGTAATTGTTTGTTTAGTTCATTACATTACATCAAATATTTCAGCCATTTTGAGATCATTATAACAAAAAATTGCTACAATATGGATGGAAATCAATGACATCAGCAAACTTCAGCTATACAAATGTTATTTTAACCTAAGATTGCTGCTACATAGATATTGGCCAAGTCACCTTGATTGCTAGAGAAATGATAAAAAAATAGATCAGGTAGAATTATTTTTTTACCATTGTAGATAGCATTGCAATCTTTCCGGATAATAAGTAGAACCAAAAAAGCAACAAATGATGGCTTGCAAACAGATAAAAGAACAATCAAGATAATACTTGAGGGCTCCGAAAATTCACCACCAACCTCTCGATGAAGAGAGTTTAAAATAATGTCGATTAAATTTTCAAAAAGCAGATGAAACAGTAGATAAGACATTTCCCAGAGACTTCGCCCTCATTTTGTTAGGACTTTGGATCTGGTTCCAGGTTTCCTATAAGTGCAAATACTTATAGTTATTAACCCTCCCAATACAGAGGGAGAACTTTCAATTAAGGCTAGTCGCTAAGTCGCTAATTGCGTGGCGTATAGTAGCAGCAAGTAGAGTTTAAAATTATGAAATCCATTATTCATTGACTTAAAGTAGTTGGTTGGGAGAATGATGACACGTCCGATCAAGATCTAATAGTTCCGTCATCCCAGTTTGTTGTGATCTCTAGTCTACTTAGGGTCTGTTCGGCACAGCTGTAGCTGTATGAAGAAGCAGATGTGAAGCTGTTGTGGGAAAAAGTTATGTTAGAACGATAGTTTTGATGATGCAGTTTAATTGTTTGGAAGATTGAGCTTTGCGGTCTTGTCTGCTGTTTTCGAGGAAAGTTCTGGCCCTTATGATCATACATACGCATAAAATAACATCAACAAAATAAGAAAAATATACTTTTGGAAGTTCATATATAGTCATAAGTCTAGTTTTTGACATTTGAATTTAACACATGACATCACATTACAATAAATAATATGAAAATTAAAATAACATTTGCGACTAATAGTGCCAAAATAATATTAAGCTTTATATCTAATTGGTCAAGTCTTTTAGAGAATTTATTTTTCAAAGTTCATCTCCAAACATGATCACTATTTGCAGTTGTCTCTTCGTAATCGTCAACCTATCTAAAAAAATTACAGCCATCCAATGTTCGATTTTGAGGACACCGATAAAATCTTCGTCCATAATTGCCTTCTCGACGCGAAGTGATTACAGAACATTGTAAACCACATTTGCAGGTCACAATCCTAACAACGTTGGAAATCCTTGAGTTCATATTTTGCTGAGCCATTTTGATATAAGCAAAGAAATTATATTAGCATATACAGATTAACATTTGTATACAAAATAAATTTAATACATTTAAATACGAGCATCTTGAGTATGATGCCAAAACAGACCGTTAGAAGTTTCACAAAAACATATCAATCACATACAAATTTATTTACTAATAGAAGGAAAAGAATTTTATTATTATTATAAAGAAGTACAATGTTCTTAGAAGGGAAATATCTTTAATCTACTGCTCAGGAGAGCTACAATAAACAACTAGCAATATATTGCCTAAACAATACAGAAACAATTTAAAAAAAATGAAAAAGACCAATTCAGCAACAGCACTAGATGTATGTGCAAAAAATGTAAAACTATCTGCAAAACTCCAAAACCTGTAAAAGACCTGCAAATTACTAAAGAAAAGATAAGCACATAGATAAAATAAGAGGAAAAGATTGACAGCAAAGACAAAAAAGAAAGAACAGGCTCAAGCTCAAGCTTAGTTCCTCAAGGAGCAACAATATATATGAACATTCAAACTTTATTAAGAAGGGTTACAATCACATATAAGCTACCAGCAAGAAAACAGATATAATGAAACATCAAAGCCATCATAGCCATACAAACCTCATCTTAGCTAGCAGTCGTTGATTAATAGCCAAAAAAATAACCAGGCCCAATCGGAAATGAAAGACCAGCAAAGCTATCCAGCCAACCAACTACATACTATCCACAAGCATCAGGAGCAAAATTGTTAAATTAAAGACCTGCATCCAACAGACCTCCAGAAGCAGCCAACAATATTACAAAGTCAAAAAACCAGAAAAACAGACAAACTCAACAAGCATGGCCATCAGGCTTACCTGCCCAAGTAATTCAGCCAACCAAACAATTCCACCAAGATAACATCACCCCAAAGACCCTAGAAGCTAGAGAAATATAGCCAACTGAAGGCAGGGAGCAACCAACAATATTACAAAATCAAAGAACTAGCAAAACAGTCAAAACCAACATGCAAAGCAATCAAGTTTAGGCCTGCATTCCCAAGCAATCCAACCAACAACAATAATCCACCGAGCAACCATCACCCCAAAGGGCATAGAAGCCACAAAAATATAGCCAACCGAAGGCAAGAAGCAACCACTAAACATTAAAGAATTAGAGAAACAGCAAAATCGAGAAACCATCACCCCAGGAAAAGCCATCAGGCTAACCGAACATCAATAAACAGCCACTAAACATTACAGAATCAGAGAAACAGTAAAACCGAGAAACCATCACCCCAGGAAAAACCATCAGGCTAACCAAACATCAATAAACAATCACTAAACATTAAAGAATCAGAGAAACAGCAAAACAAACAAACCATCACCCCAGGCAAAGCCATCAGGCTAATCGAAGATCAATAAACAATCACTAAATATTATAGAATCAGAGAAACAACAAAACAGACAAATCATCACCCCTAGCAAAGCCATCAGGACCTGCATGTGCGGCAAGGAGATTTGAAATGGTAGTATATGACAAGCATGAATCAAACAGATTCAACAGCACAAATGAGATAAAGCCTATAAGACAGGTTATAAGCTAAATTGTAAATAAAAATAGTGGCTTCAAATGATGGCATTGATATAAGGAACTTATCTATAAAACCAAACCAAAGAAGTACAAAGCAAACTCATTCATAAATTTGATGGCATTGATAAGGCAAAGGTGTTCATTCAGCTAAAATATAGAGGGATCTCCAAACATCACAGATCATCACTACAATGGACCTACATATTCATTAGAGCATTAGTAATATGTTCTCTCATTTTCATCTCTTCAGCCCCTTCCCCATTTTATGTCTCACTATTATTGACAAATAAATCACTCTCAACAAATGTTTTGCCCATTCGATATTCATATGCTTCAGGATGTACGAACGATAGATCATCGTCTACGACATTAAAATCAACATCTTGTTGAGTTGAATGTCATCGTATGTAATTATGTAAAGCCGTTGTTGCCATTACTATCTGTACTTGCTTTTGGAATGAATATGTTGACATATCACATAGAGTAGCCATTTTTTTTTCCAAACTCCAAAAGTCCTCTCGATAACACCACGTAGTGAAGAGTGTCGTTTGTTGAACATTTCTCTTCGGTCTCGTATTACCCAGTTGCCCCTTTCAAAATCGGGGAAATGATATTTTGTATCCGGAAATGGCTTAAGAATATGATTTTCCTGACAATGTAATATTTTCCTTACGATGAAAAAAATATGATTAATTGATATGAATTCCTTTACCCAACGTTATGTAGCTCAATTACCAACCTGAGGGCGGCATTAGAAAATTACTCTCGCCTATGTGTGGCATATTCGAATATATGACTGTCATGTACAGTGCCCTCCCATCCGGCCATGACGAAAATAAAACACATATTAAAGTCGCATACACCAATATATTTTGCGTCGGTGACCCATATCGGCCAATATAGGCTACTTTATCGTTGCTAGGAACACGTGTATCAACATGTGTTTCATCAAGTGCTCAAATACAATTCTGTTAAATGCTTCAATTTATTTAGAAATAATTATTATGGACAAAGACATAAGAAAGAAGGTATAACAAGAAAGAAAGCTATGAGACATGTACATTAAAGAATGGCATATATCTAACATCATTACATATTTCTGGTGGAGTACTTTCAAAAGTCGGACCAATTGGCCTCGCAATATTTCTTGCTAAACTTAATAATGCATCTAAACTCACAGAAATCGACTAATGTCTCACGAATAATGTTGAAAACGCTCACATGTGATTGATTCATTGTGTGATAGAATATATAAAGTTATAGCCAACACTTCTCTTGTGCTTGTCTTGGATGAACCATGAAGCCCGTGTGAAGCTTCAAGTTCATGCAGAAAATCAATAAAAATTTAGTTTGACATTCGAAATACATTGTGAAACCTAGTTGGGTGACCTCCTAGTAGTTCTCCAACCCATTTATCTCCAATGTGAGTTGAGTTCATACATGGATTCTTATGTATGTATGTTTCATAGAATTCATTTATGAGGTATGTCATCATTGCAATAATAGATATGTGCTGACATTTCTACTAGCTCTTCAGTCTCTGTTATCTCCATCAATTAGCAACCTACTATATTAAAAGACAACATAAATTAAAAGCTTTACGAGCATGGATATGTCAGATGATATGATGAGTAGCGATGCAAAAAGTTAATTATAACATAAAGTCGGAATTAAAGTTCAGACATATAATGTCTCACAATCCATGACACATGTAAATTAAAAATAGACACAAGCAGGGAGATCATAATATTTAAACATCATTATTGTCCATAAAGTAGCAAAGGTAATGCTCTTCGCTCTGGAACCATCGTTAGAAAGGCTTCTCGCTTAATGGGGTCTTCAAAGAGTTTCGTTGAAAATAGATATGCATATTATCAAAATTTCGTGTATTCGAGTATTAACGGCCTTTAGAAACATGCACTAGCTAGGTGGAGGTCATGCTTGCACATGTTGAAACCAATTGTGATATTTGGTCTCTAATAAATGCAATATTATTTTTTCTTCTTTTTTGTCTTCGCTGACCAACCCCTGATGTGCATTTTGATTGACTGTCTTCACCTCGTTCACCAATATCATGCATTAATCCCTCAGTAAGCTCGTTGGAATGTGCTTCTTCGGGCTCAGTAAAATTCTGTGAGAATTCCTAGCTTGGAGCCCAAGCATGAGCACCGATAGCTACAACGCCATTGAACATCATGTCAAGCTTCTCTTCTAGCTCCGAATCTATGCCACATAGCCTAAATTTTTTGGCATTAGGCACAACCTACAATTGAGAGTGCTTTTTTAGAGACAAAATATGATACTTGTTAAAAAATCAAATATTTATTAAACTCCAAAAATAAAGCAGTTGAATCAAGTCAATTGCTTCACCAGAAGTTTTTCTTTCTACCAATCATCCGAAGCCTCTATTGTTTTCCTTATGGGATCCCACCCTAAGCCAGTAGATCCTCATTTCAACTCCTTCCACAATTTCCAGTCTTTCTTAAGTCGGTCTCATTTGTTCTTCAGTTGAGTTTTTTCATATTATCTTCCTGTTTTCTCCTGAAATTTTATTGAGATATTCTGTCATCCTTTTTTATTAAAGTGAGTTGCTCGTCTGTTCCCCAATTCCACCTCTTTTAAACATATATCATAGAATATTATCTTTATTTCCCTCTCCCATATGGCAGAAACAACACTATCTCTAGATTTGCCCATTTGACAAGCTATAATATTCATAACCAGTAATATGTAATATAGAATGTAACATTAATTTAAATTTAACCATGTAAAATAAAATGCTGATATCTTTAGCTCATAAACTACAAAAATATTCTTCCTTCTTATGTAACGACGCAAAATAGACTTCAGTATATATAAAGAGATGTGATAGAATAATTAAAGTATGCTCTAAACCATGTAAGATTTCATCGGCAACAATAACAAGCCACCAAAGAGAAATGCATCCAACCTCATCAAGATTATGATTGCATAATTCACGAAACACAGCAAAAGAATCACATAGCATCAAGATGTTCAGTACCTCCAACAACAGAATCATAAAGCATAATAAACCACTCAAGAGAAATGCATCCACCCCAATACTAAGGGTGAATCTAAACCAAGGAATGCCACCATCCCTTAGCATACTTTGGACTTTACATCATAGCCATCACTACCTCTAGAGATAAAAAAAGATATATCAAAATTGAACCTTTTCAAATAATGCCTCAACAAAATTTTAAGTTTTAGATGACTACTCCACAATAAACTCCAAACCAACAAAAGAATTTTCAACTCAAAATCGAAAGTATCATAATAGCGAGCCGTGTGTAGAAAATATAAATTGATATTAAGAAAATATAAACCACCAATGCCAACTGATGAAAATTACAGGATTTAGGATTTAGGATTTAGTATAAAAGTTCATGAAACACATTAAAAATAAGTCCCTAGCCCAACAATAATATTCACCAAGCAACCATCATAACACACATAATAACTTTTAATCATAGTACCAAAAGATTGTACAACCAATATTGGGATGAATCTCTGCCCGATTAATCCATATGAATAGCCAATATAGTAACTTGTACCCACCAAATTAAATAAAAACTATTAAATATTATAATGAGAAATAATATACTTACAGTAATTAACTAGTGCACCAAGATTTTTATAATAGCAGCACAACAAAACTTGCATTATAACCCAATCAATTTGAATATACCACAAATAATGATACCAGTGTTTGCTAATCATCCACATTAGAAAATTAAATCTTATCACCAAATCAAGAATCATTATATCATAAATGCTAAAATTACCTAAAGTAGAATTTGTAAGAGTAAGTAATCTAATCTAAAATTTAAAAGTAATGAGAAATGATGTTAAATACTGATTCAGGCTCAATCCCCTTAAACTATTCTTTTAAAGGTGTAATAGCTAAATTGTAAGATAACTTGTAAAGGAATATAATCAACAACATTTTCCAATGAAATGGATAATTAATATTTCACCAATATAATAGTGCAAACCGAGAGAATGCCAACAGTGCAACAGTAAGGGTTCACCATTATGCAACCACTCATCCAATGTCGCAAGAACATATTACTAAGGGAAATTGAGAGAATGCCCCTAAATCACAAAACTTTTGTTTCACAAAATAAGTGAACATCAAAGGAAATCGAGAGAGATACCCTGAAGTCACAAACGATTACTAAAGAAACCAAGAGATGCACTAAACGGTTCGTTGCAAAAACATACCCTTGGTTTGGTGTTGGAGTCATGAGCGACGGGGCAAACAGAGAGCTAAAGCCCATTGACACACAAGAGATCTTGAAATAGCAGATTGAGGAATCGAAGAGAGATGGAGATGCCGAAGACGAGATGTTGAAGCCCTCAGTTCATGTGAAGCCCTAGGCCCTTTGAGGTTCACGGAATTGCAAATGCAAAAATGCCGAAGACGAGAGGCTTCTGTGTGGTATACTCGGCTAGCCCCAAGGGTACATTTGGCAAATATGTTTTTAAGAAAGGCAACGGATTTCAAAGTCGAGTTCAAGTAGCCGCTTGGGGAAACCAACATTTGCGACCGGGATTTTATACGAATTGAGCTTTCTAAAACGGGTCCCAAACGCCTCAGCGTGCTTTCCAGGAATGGGAAGCAGCTAAAATGCATAACCAAACTGGTCCTTAGTCAGAGAAGATAGTTGACCCAACCTAATAGGAGGATCTTGTCAGCAGCCATGGATTGTCTTCCAAGAGAACATTATATATCTAGGGTGATGTTTATCTGAAGGAACAAATTTAAGTTTACTTTAACTAACAAAGAGAATTTTTGCTCTATCAAGTGCATCATATAATTCACAACTCAGGATAAAATCATTAACATATATAAGCTACCGTGATTGTAATATTATAGAGGCCAAAGCCACCGGTCGTAACTCTAGTAACTATTATATGAGCCTACTAATCAAACCACGACGTAAAACATAAGCCACATCTTTACCGCATTTGATTGAAACATAATAAAAACACTAATTGAGCGCCATTTAGTTTTAGTTTTCTTAATTTGTCACCTCCAATAAATGAATGCGGAAAGTGAATTTAGTGGATTTTTGCTTTAAGTATTTTGATTATTAAATTTCACTTAACAAGTGTCATTAACCTGAATATCTTTAGTTATTTAATAATTGATTAAGATTTAAACTTGAAATAATTTAGGATTGGAATTTCATGAGATTTTGATAATAATAAACCCTCGGTTGAAATCTTCATATTATCAGGGAAGCAGATCTTGTCAACTCTGCTTATGTGCTCGCAGAGGATCGAGTCTATGATGTTTGCTTGAGTATTATTTGAATCAATATAAATATTCAGCACATTACAAACCCTGTCAACTCTATCTTCAATAGTAGAGGATCAAGTTTGCTCTTAGAATTCATGATCATATATGAAATGAAGAGTACAATTTTGAATATGAAATTTCTTGATTAAAGCCTTTGATGGCCATATGCAAATGCAAATATCAAATCTTCAACACTTAATTTTTAATCAGTCTTGTCAACTCATATTTCTATTAGAAGAAAAAAGATCTTATTGATTAAGTGGGACTTACGACATTACTTTGTTAGGCAAAGCGGGCAATTCAATAACATACATGTGCTTTAATTTTGAAATTTAATTTTTTGGATAAGCATATATTTTCAAGATAATTGCTAATCTAAGTCAACTGCACACTTTTCGGGGTCAGACTAGTCTAAGTTGATTATCATTTTTAGGTCACAACATTCTCAGACACTAAGTTAGAAGTTTAGCACGTATTAAGGCACATGTGAAGCACAAGCAAGCTTTAAATCTATTTGATGTCAACTTGCACAATATCCTCAGACACTAACTCTAAGATTTTAGAATAGTGTCGGGGCCCATGCAGGTGTTTAACACAATTGATCTTTATGTAATTTTTTGGGAATTTACTTAAAGTAAAATCCAACAGCCTCCTGACATCATCCCCGCATAAAGGATCAGACGGAATTAAAAGCTTACCACGCCATGAGAAGCGATGGCTTCACACTGCATACACAAAACATCCTAGTTTCCTCCCCGTATTTAAGCAACACAAACGAGTGCTTATCATCTAATAATTATTTACAATTATAAAGCAACAATAAATACAAGTATTTACTATCTTATATGTTACACCTTCAAATGTATAGCTATTTAATTTAAAATATAGCAGCCTCCCAGCATCATCCTTACATAAGAGGGCTACATCGGGAGTCAAAGGTCTTATCAAAGGTCTTATGGGAAGTATGCATGATATGTGTCTTGTGACATTGCGGCCAACTAATGGGAAGCACGCATAGACCTTAGATACCTGTATGAAAAGCATCCTAGTTTCCTTCACGTGTTGAAGCAACACGAACAAGTATTTAAGTCTAGCAAATTTCTCAGCCGTGTTGAAGCAACACAAGTAGACACTTAAATTTAAATGCCAATTTCCTATCATTCTATTTTTATATGAGAGATGAAGCAATGTAAATTCGTATTATATTTTATGACAAAGACTTAAGCGGAATTTGGGAGGAGCTTAACTAGCAAGTAACAATTCACAATCTCAACTCCTAGAGAAATTTAGGTTCTACCTGTCTAGTTTTCACCAAACAAACAAAAAGGAAATTCATAATCTAATTCTTTTCTTATCTTCCCCAAACCTGGCATATGAGATGACAATTTGATAACACATCATAATGCTAGAAAATGACAATATTGATGCCTACAAAATTTAACTACCACTATTATTCCACTTCAACTGAATGTTGCCTAATCCAATAATTGGAATTAAATAGGACTTAAATCCTGTTATGTAGAAGGAATGTGATGTTAAAGCTTACAAAAGAAAAATTGGATTCTCAGTGTGTTCTGCCTTTGGTCGAGGCTGGAACATTAGAGCTAGTGGAGTTTGGAGGAGTAAGATATGCTGAAAGTTTATGGATTAGAATCAGACAAGAGGGGAAGGTATTGAGAAGAGAGGATGCTAGACCAGCTCTTGATGAGACTAGACAGGTTAAGAAGGATGTTGTTAGACTTAGGTGGGAGGTTTGTAAGGTCATAAGTGAGATTAGGTTTGGGCTCGGAGCTTACCATGGCTTGGAGAGGATAGACTAGATCTATGTAATGTGTAATGTTGCCAGAGAGCCAGAGAGAGAGAGAGAGAGAGAGAGAGAGAGAGAGAGAGTTTGGAGTGGCAGTCGGTATACGAAGCGGAGAGAAGTAAATGTAAGGAAGAGGATTTGCAAGCAGCCAGTTTTGTTGGCTAGAAAAATTAGAAAGGAGGAATTCAGGAAGGATTTGAAATGGGGTAAGGCGAGAGGTGTTCAGTTGAAGGAAATAGGAGTGGATGTTGGGATCGAGTAGGATGATCGACAATGCTACAGTAGGGTACGCCAAGAGCAAAGTGGAGGATCACAGAAAAATGCTAGCTGGGAAAGTGAACTCTTGGTTCAATGGATCGTTGAGAGAAAGTGTGAATACGGCACTATAGAGAAAAGAGAGGCAACAGAGAGTGGGAGGCGCATGAATATCGAGTCACGAGGGAGCCGAACCGGTGGTGGCTCTTCAGAGATGTGCAAAAGCGGGACTTGTCATGACATGCATCGTAACTATGGGAGAGAGAGCGGCTGCAACTTGAATGAGAGGGATGTGAGTGTTATGAGTTGTTAGGGTTAGGCATTAAGGAGTATTTATAAAGGCCTATTCTTATTTGAATGATTAAGGGTCCTTTTGGCTGCGAACCCGCATCACGGTGCAAACTGCGACGCGGGACTGTTTGTTTAGTAACTTATTTGCCACGGCTGTGAATTAGCAAGCAGCAAGCCGCGACCTCGGGAGAAGCGTCCACTAATACATTCTATACTCCCTAAAATACCCAGTCACGGGCTAATTTCGCGAGAAACCCTAACACGCCGCTCTTATCTTGTGCCTTCTTCATGGGAAACCCTCAATCATCGGCCTTGCCTGCTCGCAGTCACTCACCTGCAATCATAGGCCTCCCTCGCAAGCCGACAATAGCTATTGCTCGTGCTTCTCATTTCAACTTCAGCTATTCGAAACTCCTCGCACGAAGCCTGTTCCAGTCCTCGCATAAAGCCTGTAGTCTTGCTCCTCAACTACAAATTCATCCCTCAAAGGTACAACTTCTAGCGGTAGTCTATTGTACATTCAACTATCTATTGAACACTCTTTTGAGATTATGCTACTTTGTTTGTGATCTCACCAACAGCAGTTAGCTCATCGTCGCTCCACCCATCTTCGATTTCCACTGCATCTTCCCCATTCCCTTATCTGTATTGGCCGCCTCCTATTTTATCTCCTTCTCGTCATCTTATTTTCTTGATATTTTAGTTGGTAATTTGTCTATCATGTCCTGTGTAAATGTTCAATTTACTATTCTGTGATACTAACTAAAAAAGATTAGGAAATGCACTAATAGTATTAATAGAATTTATGTAAAATAATTTAGAGACTTGTTGCAGCACTTGCCACGAATGAATGGGGAATGGAATTAACAAATTTAGCTTAAAAAAGTTTAGGTAGGATGTATGATAGTGATGCTTACTGCTCCTTGAGGTTAAATTATAACTGAAAATTGAATAAATGTTTCATATATAAGAAATTTGTTCAGCATAAATGTATTACCTATTTGTACAAAACTACTGCATCTTACTTTCAAGTGCATTAGTGGAAAAAAATTTGGGATTTGAGAGTGTGAATGGTTGTTTTACTGCTACGATTTTTGGACCGGACCAAATTTGTTGGGGCACTCAAATTTGAAGAGCCATGTTATTCTATGATTTATTACATCCAAATCTTCCAGGCTATCATAGATATAAGAAAACTCTTGTTCGACTTTTTCAATGCAAGGAGGAAATAGTACCAAATCAGGTAATATGCTCCAGATTATTTGAAATGGTTTTTTTCAAAAATTTTAATCATTTATATATGATAGAACATTGCAGCAATTAATATTGGTTTGACTTTGGGTGTTTTTTTTTTTCCTGATTAGTTTACTCTGGCCTAGTGTTAGTGTTCTCTTATTTTAGTGATTGGGTTTGTTGCTTTTCTGATTGCTAGTGGTAGTTTGTCTCTAGTTGGCTGTGTTAGCCCTGTGTCCTGCTGTGTGGTATCTAGTCCTGGTGCTTGGTGGTTGTTTCTCTCTATTGGGTGCTTTGGCTGTGATGACATTGATGTTTTTCTTTCTATCTTTAGGGCTGGTAGCATTTTATATGATTGTAACCCTTCTTTTTGAAGTTCGGATGCTCACATATAATATTGCTCCTTGGAATGGATTTTGACTAAGCCTATGCCTTCTTTCTTATTTTCTTTTAATATCTCTTCATACACTTGCTTATTTTCTTTTTGAGCTTCTTGCAGGTATTTTTACATAATAGAGCCTTGCAGTGGTTTTGATCTTTTCTCATGAGGGAACTAGTGTTGTTGCTGATTTTGACTTTTGTTTTTTTACTTTATTCTATTTTTGTATTAGTTAGGGAAATTTTCTCTTTAAGATTATTGTAGCTCTTTGGAGCATTAGCTTTGAAATTTTTCTCCTTTAAGGATTGTGTATCTTCTTTTTCTAGTAATAAAATTTTTATCTTTTTGTGGAAAAAAATATTAAGATTTGAAGAGTTATGAGTGTGAATGGTTAAAACTTGATTTCTCGAGATAATTAGGAAGGAATACATATTTGAGAGTTTGGAGAAGAGAGAGAAAGAGTAAATATATTTATACAAATTATATATAATGTACTAATTAAACCCAATTCTCCAAATAATATTAATCATATTCATTATTTATCTCAAAATAGGCAAATTAACATATTGTGATGACCCTAATGTTCTTGTTTTATTTAAATTCATCTAACATATATTTATTAAAATAAAATAAGAATAAGAAGGTCGGATTCTCTTTGTAAGATGATTCTATTTTATGAACTATGACATCGCGTAAGTTGCATGCAAGCTTATTAGAACAAGTTATCTTTGTTGTACTACTTATTTCATAATTTTTATAAATGGTTGTTTAATTATCATTGTCAAATTATTTTGCAATGTCACCACTCTCATATTAATATTTTTATTGCTAATACAAATTTATCTCAAGAAATATGAGTTCAAGGATCTCTACAGCCTCTAGAGCTGTGTATTATAACTATGGTTTGCAATATTATGCAATCACTTCACGTAGAAAGGAAATTATGGAAGAAGATTTTTTAGACATCCAAGAAATAAAACAGGAGATGATTGCAACTATTTCAGATGGGTTGACGAATATAAAGGTGACACTTCAAATAGTGATCATGCTTGAAGGATAGCATTGGAGAAAAAAATTTTAAACGATTTGATCAACAGAATAACAAGCTTAATATTTTGATCGCAATAGTTATTGTACTTATAATTTTAATATTAGTGTTATTTATTATGTGATGTATAATCTCTTAATGTAATTTAGTTGACTTATGACTATATATGAGTATCAGTTATCCTATTTTTCTTCATTCTATTTTATATTATTCAGCTCATATGCTCATCGAGATATTTTAGTCTTTTCTGCACAAACAACTACAACATAAGATATATTAACAAAGTTTTAAACAGAATCACGCTTCAAAGAACTTCCTACCAGCTTCTTCAGCCATATTGCTTCTCAAACAAATGCGTTTATATCAAACGGGTCCTAAATTAACCCTAATTCAACTTTTTGTGGCGATATCATCACATAGGCAATATGGGTATTTACTTTAGGTTATTTTGATGTTCCAGATGCAACAATGCTATCCAGTTCGCGATCAAAGTTTGTTTGATTCACCCGGCATAATTCAAACTCCAAAGCGTCAGCCGCGACACTTGAACATATTTGTCCGAATCGAGCGCGGATGGTTTTGTTTGATTGGTTTCCACGTTTGGCGCTAATGACGCGATCAATTTCACGAACGGAGGTCGTTTTGACATCGTCGCAACTTCCCGATGCCAATATATGCGTAGGTGCGTCGACGACTCTCCTTCTTGATTGATCAATCATTAGATTGTGCAAGATGTATATTTTAGTCAATTTTGACGTTTTAAACACATCGGCAAAGTGTGTTCGTCGATCAGAGGCCATTTTATCTAGTTTCAATGTCGATCGAGATATTTCAACTTTGATTTGCTCGATATCGCATCAGTAGTCCATCGAATTAACTATGCTTGATTGTTTTGACTTATGTAACTCATGTTGAGGTCAACAATACTACAACCCAATAACAGTGAACAAACATTCCTTAAGTCCCTTGGGAGAAATAAGGCACTTAGATTTGTTACAATTAGCAGTAGGTGGAGGTAAGAACTTCGTAAACCCATGGAATGGGCAAGTGGTAAATTAACAACATAATAAATGAAGATTAAGGAAAAATTCTGAAATCATGCTCCTAAATCATGATTTGAAACAAATCCAGTGAATTGTAAATTGAACTGATTTTTCATTCTAGGTCAGTCAACTAGCTCAGCATTTAGTTGCATCCAAATTGACTTGAACATGTTCAAGCTGAATTTTGAGCCAGAGTCTGAACTCAAAATCGATTTGTAAGCGATATTGAGTCTACAATGGCTCACTCGAGATTCAATTTGACTTCAAAATATTCTATATTATATAAATTTGATATAAAATTAATATAAAGTAATTGTTGTTTCATTTGGTTAGTGTATCATTGTTCATGCAAGAAGTCCTAGGTTCAATTCCTCCCTCCAAACTTATACTACTTAAATTTAGAGGCGACTCAAAGTCAATTTCTAGCTAGTCCAAAAGGGAGCCATTTTCAGTCGAACTAGCTCAACCTGAAATCACATTGATATTTGAGTCAACTCTAACTCAATCGAACTTGATTTGTTATTAACCTTAGTTGAGCAGGAAAGATGACAGGGAGCACATAAGGTATTAGCCAGTCAAATACTCTTAAATAACAACACAATTATAGAATTTAACCATTAGAAAGAACCACTACCTTGCATCTGAAGGCTGTGTTCCTGTACCAATTACTGATGTTTCCAAGTGGTCATATGTATCAGAATTTTCTAGGAGTCCAGCCTGCAAGCTTAAGTCAGAATCCACTCCAGAAGCTGGCTGGCTTCTTGTAGAACCAAGTGTCCTAGCCCTCCCAGGAAATCTGGTGTCTTGAGCTGGCTGCCAAACATTAGATTAAAGTATTTATATATCTGACCTTAAGTGAAAAGAAAATTGACTTGGGATGAACAAATAGAAGAGAAAATACTGAAGTTAATTAATTTGAAGGTAACAATTAACATGGAGGAACTTTAAAAACAGCAATTCAACCAATGTTTTCAATTGATTTGTTTCAAATTTACAAAATATCAACAATCAGACATTTAATCCATACCCCAAACCAACAATTGACATCTGTAGTATCAGATAAAAACACCAACAAGAAGAATGCATTTTCCACCACAACTACCTTATTAGAGATATACTTTTCTTCATTTTACTACTATGCATAAAAGAAATTATAAAAAGATTTTAAGAATGAATTTTGCAGTCCCTGTTGATGCCTCAAGGATTCAATAAATATCTTATATCATCATCATATATCCAATAATTTGGATTCATCTTTATAAATCCTCATTATCCATTTACTACCACTGACAGCTACATGACATTATAAACATATTATGCGCATCTCCCTTTGCACAACTTTTGTGCATAGTAGCATTGGTTTACCATTTTTCTTTTTTCATTATTTGGCATTAATTTTATCTAATCATCTTATTAGTGCATTCCCTATTCTTTATTTTATATATCTATCTATCTATCTATCTATCTATCTATATATATCTATCTATCTATCTATCTATCTATCTATCTATCTATCTATCTATCTATATATCTATCTATATATATATATATATATATATATATATATATATATATTCAAACCAATTCAAAAATTTTCACTATAATATTTTTAATAGATATTCCACCCACCCATATCTAATATAATCATTCCTCAATCTATCCTTTTTAATTATTACATTAATCACAATATTCTCATTTTCACTATGCACAACTTTGTTACAATTGACCTGATTACCACCTAGTATAGACTACAAATGACCCAATCAAGATATGATTCAAACATCGCTCAAGATCGACTCAAAGACATTTGAATTTTGATCCATTTTAGATCTAAAAATATTATCATTTTAGCATATATTATTTTATCATAAAATTACTTTAATTCTACACATGATGATATTGATGCTTCTCATTAGCCTTTTATTCACTCTTGACTAGAATTGGTGGTTGGATGTGCAAGGAAGTTACATTTGAGCTCTCCCTAAAATTGGATAAAATATGATCAAGAAATGACGGGAGAAATATTTCTCTCACATATTTATGCAATTTTATTTAATTTTAATTCTCCATATAATTTTATCTCTTTGTATTTTCATGGCTTTTAATTTTTCTTCATGATGTAAAGCCTACATATAGTTACCGAACTTAAGATGTAATACAGTATTTTTGAAATACGATTTAAGATTACTCTTTTTTGCCCAAATTTAGCTTGATGACATGTAGCTTATCACTTCCTTTGGTGAGCTTGAGAGTGATACCCATCCTTTAATAAGGGTGAGGTGGTTATCTAGTTACTTTGTTACTTTTTTTTTGTGTTTCTTAAGATCTTCCAGAACTCTTTAAAGTTAAAAAATCATTTCATTATTTGATATTATAGCTTTGGTTGGTGATTGTTCAAGTGATGATCAAGTGCTGCAAAGCTTCCAACAACATTGATCTTTGGAAAAGTGCTATATGCTCTAGAGATTCCATCAATTTCATTTGCTAAGGTTGGTTAAAAAAATTTTATATAACGCTATCGTTGTTAGTAGTACATTAGACCTTATCCAAATTTTTTTTCTAAAATTTTCTTCCTTCAATAATAAATAATTTAGCATTAAAAGAAAAGTCAGAAAAAACTTTCAAAGAATAGTGCAAACTTTTAATCAAATAAGACAAAACTAACTCTAGTAACAACGAGTCAAAATCAATTAAAACTTTATTATAATAATTTCAAATTGCATTTTTAATCTACTAAGGTACAAATGTTCCTACTAAAGAAAATTATGCATCATTTGAAGAAACTTCTAAAGACACGTCATCCCCACTCCTATTTTAAATTTTTTTGAATCTTTGGTCGTCTCCCCTCAAGAATCTTATTGCTACTATTTATAATACAATGATCATTGAGATTTTTTAAAAAAAATTCATATTAACTACATCGTAATAGACAACATTATTTTTACATATATTTAACCTTTCTCGACATTAGTACATCCTACAAAATGTTTAACTCTTCAAAGAAGAATTAATTTAAGAGGGAAAATTGATGCAGCACAAGAATGTCAACATAAAAAAACTGATGAAAGACTGGAAGGCATTAGTTTGTCAAAATGGATTGTCTGCTCCACAAGTATCAAATAAAAAATTCTAGTCTAAATGCATAGCTTGTATGAATTTAATAAAAAAAGCTTACTATTATAAGGTTGTTCTCTTAAAATAACATAAATTTTTATAAAGTAATTTGAGCCAATCAAAAAATTCTGTATGCTTTTATCACCACCTCTGCATGCAATTCTATGGAAATTACTTTAATTCCATGCATAATGATATGGATGTCAAGTCATTAGCCCTCATTGACTTTTTGACCAAATTGAAGGTTACATGTGCAAAAAAGTTATATTTGATCTCTCCTTAATGTAACTCCCTAAATTACTCAAGGAAGAGGAGGAAAATTCATTCAAGCATGAAGGAAGAGATTGGTAGTGGGTCAAATAAGACGAGACAAAAAAAATACAAAAAATGAAAATATGCCCTATAGATTATAATAAGATATCCCTTGATTAAGATAAGATATGATGAATAAATGAAGAAATAAGTATTTCTATCTCATATATTTATGTAAATTTATTAAATTTCGATTCTTTATATAATTTTATCTGTCTTTGTATTCCTATGGCTTTTAATTTTCTTCACGATGTAAGGCCTATACATAGTCATGAATTGGAGGATATAACCCACTATTATTGAAACATTATTCAAGATTACTCTCTTTTTCTCTAAACTTAGTGACAAATTTGCTATCTCTTCCTTTGCTAAGGTTAAAAGTACTACCCATCCTTTGATGAAAATGAGGTGGTGATCCAGTTATTTTCTAAGTAATTCTTTTGTATTCTTCAAATATTCTTTCACAGCTCTTTAAAGCTAAACCTTCACTTCATTGATTAAGTGATGCTTTAGCTTTGAAGAATTGAAGAATTAGTTATTTTCTATAAGATATTTTTATGCTTTAGACAAATTAATGTTTTTCAATCTTCATTAATTTCCACTATTTTGGCATCCTTATGTTGCATTACTAAGAGAAAAAGGAGAAACGAAAGAGAAAATAGTGAGAGATGCGACTTGACAATGAGAATGAGAATGAGAGCGCGAGAGAGAGAGAGGCAACTTCTTACAAATCTCAATTTTCAAAATTCACCAACACATTATGATTCTATTTATGTAAACAAAAAAAAAAAACTACAGAAATTACATCAAATAAAAAAAAAATTATCTCATGTACAACTTCAAATGCAATAAAAAGAAAACACAATTTTTTAAACCTAAATCACTAATAAAGCAAAAGAACTAATCAATCAAAATGTCGATGACAAAAAATATATTTCGAACCATTGGTCATCATCATATGCCTGATAATGACCGGGGAATAGGAATCTCGTGACTTGGTTTGGACTTCTGATATGGATTGCAGCATGTTGTGAGGAAGGTGAAACAAGTGCAGTGAAAGAACATGAAGGAAACAGAAGATATTAAAATTTAGTAGATGGCTTGACAGTCCACCAGTTTAACGAAGGTTTTAATACCAACCGGGTTTAGCTAGAGAAATGTGTGTACGTGTGATTTGAACATGAAAATTAATATTATTTTCAAGCAAGCATCTATCAGTGAGTCTTGTTCACAACACTATTCAAAACACTGATAAAGTATTTACATGATGATAGACAGTTTTTCACATTATTAAATGAATACTAACTGCCAAGTACAAACTATCAATAAGTGTACTAGCACAAATAAATAAATAAAACTAGATTCAGTTATTCAATTGAATTGACTGCAACATATTACCTGATTGGTAGTTGTTTCCCTTTGTGGCATCCAAGAAGTAATATTTCTCCACAAGTTCTCAGAGATTAGGCCACTGCGCCAAGAAAGAAGTGGCATAGAACTTCACCAAATCATAGATTAATAAATAAAAATTAAAAAATGGCATTTACCTTGTAGCAGTACTTGAATTTAAATGTGTTGGTAAGTTACCATATGTAGCCCCTCCAGTACACAGAATAAATCGTGGACGCCTGACACATGCTGACTAAAACAAAACATGGAATCATCTTTAACATAAGTAACTTAGCAGACTAACCTGACCAATATTTAAAGAGCAATTGAATTCATGAAGTTGATTTCAAAAGAATACATGTAATTTTTTACTATGATAGACTTTCAATTGATAGTCTGTGACTGCATTATCAAGTTGAGATCACAATATATCACTTGTTTAGAGGCACAGTTAAAAAATCGTTTTCTATACAGTTACTATCAATATAGTAATATTAGATATATTATTGAAAAATAAATATATTTTTCTTAATAAGTAAAGTATATTACTTCTAGTAGTTATGCTTATCTTGTTTTATTTTTCAATATTATTGAACGCATTAGCGATACAATAATATATTATTGAGGTCAGATCACATACAAAACGAGTATCGTATTAAAATTTCCTTAATCAACATAAGACATGCAACATACACTTTTGAATTGCTAAAGTGAAGCATATAACCCAGCTGATATTTTGTTATTGTCGATAATGTTGTTGTTTATGATTTATGATTAGAATTAGTATTGCTTCATTAGCATAGTATGGACCCTACACAATTTATTAGTACAGTAACAGCCAATAAAGTTCAGTGCAGACTATATGCATGTCTTTATCAGAACCTCATCAGTCTAACTACTTGGTCAAACCAATTTGTCTCCTGATAAAGGATTAGTATATCAAAAACTTGGAAACCAATTAGATTATTGATTATACTGCAACAACAACAAGCCTTTATCCCACTATGGGGGGTCGGCAAATTAGATTATTGATTATGTTCCATTAAATACATAGCTAGACTCTAATTATATATAATTAAAGAATACTTATGAAAATAATTTAGTAAAAATAAAAAAAATCATACAATTGTAATTAATCAATGATTAAGTAGTAATCATGCTACTTATAATAACAAGGATGATTAATAATCAATAATTAATGAATAACTTTCTGCATGTCTTGCAATTTTGAAAAGAGTATAAATGATTTAACAATGTCTAAAATTCTTGACAAATCATAAATAAATAAATTCTAAAATAGACTAGCTATCTTCTACCCTGCATTCAACAAGAGAACAAGGAGTCGAAAGTTGACCTCAAATAAAGCCAACAATAATGATCACGAGGACAATTGCGATGCATTAACTTCTATGTTAATAACAATTAAGCTATTAAAATGTAATAGTACTTGTCCAATTTGCTTTAAGTAAAAATTAAATAGAATGTAATTGAGATTACTTATCACTAATTACAATCAAATAATTGATTAATTAATTAATAAAATAATATAAATTGTGCTATTAAATGATTAATTAGTTCATCAATGAAAGTGACTAATTCATTCTCATTAAATATTTACTAAAACTTAGCTATCACATTAAATAGCTAAGAATCAGTTAACAAAATCATACATTAATATTGATTATATATATATATATATATATATATATATATATATATATATATATATTATATATATATATATATATATATATTCATTAACTAAAAGTAGTCCATTTAGTTTTTTTTTTTTTTTTGCAAATTAATTAACTATTTATACAAATTTCCTCTCTCTCTCTCTCTTCCGCATTGCTCTCTCACGCTCACTAAATCCATAGATCCAGCAACAACAACAACAACAACAAGCTTAATCCCATAAATTACATGAATCAGCGTCTCCATTGTGTCTGATTAAATTCTCATTTAATTGAGTATCTAAGATCATTTTATACATCTTGAGTCTTTTAGGTCTCTACCTCTTCTTGGTAAGTAAAATCTAATCATCTACTCTCTGGAAGTGGACATGGCTTTATGGCCAAACCATCTAAGGCATAATCTTATCTATCCTTTTCTCCAACTTGTGAACATACTCATTTTGCATTCTATCTCTGGTAAAGCCACTCATCCACAGCATCCTGTCTACACACTTCTCTTATGTTTCTCTTTTATTGGCCAACATTGCATAAGTCATTTGTCTTACCACCATCTTATAAAATTTTCCAGTTTAAAGCAACTTTTCTATCACATAATAGAAGATGCATTCCTCCACTTCCATCCAACTTGAATTCTCTAATAATATCTCCATCTATTTCACCATCATTTTGAACAATAGACTAAATATCTGAATAAACCACTCTTAATGACTTGATCACCTAAAGTCACAACACTACCACTAAAATTTCTACAACTAAAATTACACTCCATATATTCGTTAGATCAGCTTAACCTTTAGACTCAAGTTGACCTCCATAATTCAAGTTTCATGGACTCCCTCTAGTCTTTATCACAAGAAGTCATCGACAAAAGCATACACATCTTCTTGTAAAAAGAACATCCATAACTAAAGTAAAAGATAAGGGCTTAATGTTGATCCTTGATGTAATCCAACTGAAATAGGAAAATAGTTTGTCAATCCTCCTTGTGTTTGGACACAAGTGACATCTAGTATATACTTAATGACTTGAATATAACCAATATTAACTTCTGTTCTAGAACTCTAAGAACATCTCTTGAGACTTTATCATAAACAAATCAATAAATATCATATGTAGATCCTTTTGTTTTCTCTATGCTTCTCCATCAAACCTCTTAACAAATGTATAGCATCCATAGTAGATCTACCCATGAAACCAAAATTGTGAAACTTGTATCCAGTAATATATTAACTAAATCCATAGATCCAGCATTTAGCTAAATTTTTTAAACCTCCAAATGGAACCTAAATATAACAAATCAGCGTATCCATAAGGGATTAAACAGCCCCTTAACACTTGAAAGTGACTGCAAAAGAAATATGCCATGAGCACCTCCATATTGTCCGTTTAGTAAGTACAAAGATTATCATGAAGAAGTGCGATATGGTTACCTGTCAAGTCTAAATGCATAATTCTTCTACCTTTAAACAAGTGAGAAAATATTAATATATTGCAAAAGCAAACTGCTGGTATATTTGCAAGCACTTCTAACCTTCTGATCCACTCTGAGGCTTCTGACAAATGGATAATTTTGCTAAAAGACAGCCACTATATTAAACTTCATAGCATTGTTGTGTGCCAAAAAGCAATCTTTGGCTGATCTAGTGTCCTAGAAGACGCTTGTGCTCACTTACCACACACGGAAAGGAAACGTAACCCCTAGCCAAGAGATTCATCCCATGGAATGACTGTTGATGAACGAGTTAGTGACTAAGAAATGATACCCGGTTTGACAAACCAATGGCTGTCAATGGACACGCACAGTATAGAAGTTTGAGAAAAGGAATTAAAAATCTTTAATCTCAAGCAGAAATCCTACTAGGATAACCATGAAGAATGAAAGAAGTCCCTTAGATACTTCAATGAAACCTAGGTCAGACAGATGAGCTACGTTGCTTTGGGGATCAATGCTACACTAAAATGAACCTTGATCAAGAACATTGGGAATTCATTAAGTTCGATAGCTAAACAACATCTTTCCTTGAAAAACCGTGCAATACCATCACAATCATATGATGATTGACAGTTGCATTAGGGCTAAAGACATCAAGATCAATGATGATAATCTAAATAGGGTAGCTATATTAAGGCCACAAAAAATGTGTAAGGTTTTCATGGTTAAATTGAAGATTATTGAACTTTGATCTGAATGCACTAGAAAATTTATGGCAAAAAAATCATGATTAATTATCGCTATCTCTTAGATGCATGAAATCATCAATACAGTAATATTTTCATGCAACCACTTGTTTGACTCACATATGAAGCTAAAATAAGAAAGTTCAGATAACTTACTAAAAGTGATGAGCTCTCAATTGCACCATAAAAAGATGATCCAGGTAACAAGTAATTAAATAATCCATACGAGTCTGATACAAAATGAAGAACAAATTAAAAAAATGGCCTATATATCCAACAAAATTAAGCCTGAGTAAATAAAAGAAGAAAAAAAGAATGAATACATGCAAATCCTGATAAAATTCCACACAAGTGTCCCAACAGTGAAACATTTGTTGCCAGAAGTTGAAACAGTACCAACAGAATCCACGCATACCTAGCACATAAATATTATCACTCTGTTAATTCATAGTAAAGAATTTCCACTTTATAAATGGATCGAGCAAAACTAAGAAAAGAAAAGTAAATTAGATCAACTGCGTGTATATGCCACATACCACTTAGCAGGCACGTTGAAGAGTCCAAAAACACTGTAAGAATAAGAAGTAAATAAATCAGAGTTAACAACACAATAAACAAATATTTTGACAGTATAAACATTAAATAAACAAGAGCAAGTTATCAAAATTCATAAGCAATGTACAAGAGTTCAAACATGATCTTTCATAAACAAAACAAGAAGTTTGAAGAAAAGGACATGATTGCATCAATAGCATGCATTACAGATAAGACTATTCTTTTAAATTTCAATGAAGACCAACCTTCTAGTTTGTACACCACTCAGACTGGTTTCTATAACAATCATAGAAAATATTATCCCTGAGAAACCAATGGCGCACTCATGCATAAGAAATGGATATGGGTGTAGAGGATTGTGGGCCACAATTAAAGCAATAATGAGATGAAAAATAGCATTGCTTGTGGCAAGCAAGATCATCAAGTAAAGCAGACGAATGGATCCCATAATTCTCTCCAGCTCTGTCCCCAAAGGTACAAATGCCAACATATTAAAAACAACATGCAGCAGCGATCCATGAAAGAGAACTGCTGTATAAATCCTGTACACTGCACAAACATAAAGATAAATTAAAATCAAACATAAAAGATATTATATAGAAAAATGTAGATGTCCCAGTTTTAGTAAAGTAAATGAAATGCTATACAATATTTTTCAGACAAGTGATAATAAAAATTTTAATTTGAACATTGAAAATCTATATGTATAGATTATTTTTCCTCTAAAAGGAGATTGGTTAGGCTGAGGTTGGAATTTCAGACCCAAGCAAAGCAGGTGTTGCGGTTGTTCTAATAGTGGCTTGGTATCATGGAATCTCTGTTATGGAATGCAGCTATTTTTGGTTTATGCGATGATAGAGTTACTGAGTGGCAGTTCAGAGGTTGAAGTTATGGCTGAAAGTATAGCGATATACTAGCATTGCAGTGATTTGTTATACTGCAGCTAATGTAGCCTAGTGAAATTTCTGTTTGGCTTACTCCAGCAGAATTAGGTTACAGTGATGCAACTATGGTGGTTGCTACTTATCTCTTGCACAGTATTCAATCGAAAGAGTTGCATTTTCTGACATTCATGGATTTTTATTGCCGATTCTTATTATCCTTAGTTTTAGTCTATTCCCCGATCAAATAGAAGACAATTTCCGAAAAAGTTCTCTCTTTTTAGTGGCTGATACTTTTTATTCCTTCTATCTATTTATTGATTTAGAGAAAGCTTATAATAAAATTTCAAGAGATGTTCTTTGGAGAGTTCTAGAACAGAAAGGAGTTAATATTAGTTATATTCAAGTAATTAAGGATATGTATACTAGAGCTATTACTTGTGTCCAAACACAAGGAGGATTGACAAAATATTTTCCTATTTCAGTTGGATTACATCAAGGATCAACTTTAAGCCCTTATCTTTTTGCTTTAGTTATGGATGTTCTTACTAGGCATTTGGGAAGATGTACCTTGGTGTATGCTTTTTTGATGACATTCTTCTTATTGATAAGACTAGAGGCAAGAGAAACTTGAATTATGGAGGTCAACATTAGAGTCTAAAGGTTTTCATTTAAGTAGATCTAAAACTGAATATATGGAATGTAATTTTAGTTGTAGAAGTTCTAGTGGTAATGTTGTGACATTAGGTGAACAAGTCATTAATAAGAGTAAGCAATTCAGATATTTAGGTTTTATTGTTCCAAATGATGGTGAAATAGATGGAGATGTTATTAGTAGAATTCAAGTTGGATGGTTGAAGTGGAGGAATGCATCTGGCCTGTTGTGTGATAGAAAAGTTCCACTTAAACTTACGGAAAAATTTTATAAGATGGTGGTAAGACCCTATTATATTTGTTGGCCAATAAAGAAAGCATAAGACTAAGTTAAGTGTTACAAAGATGAGGAGATGTGGATGAGTGGCTTTACTCTTAGAATAAAATCGAAATGAGTATGTTAGAAAAAGTTAGTAACTCCAATATAAGATTAGAGAGATGCCTTAGATGGTTTGGACATAAAGCGTCGGGTCATGATCCGTTAGAGAGATGCATTAGATTTGTCTTGTGTTAAGAAAGGTAGAGGTAGACCTAAAAAGACTTGGTTAAGATGTATAAAAACTGACCTAAGTATAATGAAATTAAATGAGAATTTGACACATAATAGGACACAATGGAGATGAAGGATTCATGTAGCCGACCCCACTTAGTGGGATAAAGGCTTGTTGTTGTTGTATCTATTTCTTCTCTAAATCTCTTTGTTAGTTTGCATAAGTAATTTGCCTTGATTCAAATTGGGTACAATCTATGACTGCATGATTATGAATTAATTATAAGTCATCATGTTTCTGAATTTCTATGCATTATTTTTGATATGCAGTCAGATTTATTTATCTTTTTTTATTGAAATCTCAAATAACAAATAATTGTCCAAATCAAAAGTTTGTGCTATGTGAATTTGAACATGTTAGAATGATTTCATTTGTACACTGCCTTTGGCAAGTCCCAAATCCCGGATGAGAAAAATGGAGGGTTGTGTTAGGTAGTCAATAGCTAGCATAAAACTTTTCGAAAAATCATGGCATGAATCTTTTAATATATTATATTAATGATAGAATTCCCTGTAAACAACACGTGTGCAAGGGCCGCTACATCGATGCTCGGGTGCAGTGTTAAATAAGCAAGGGTACCCACAATTTGGATGGATGCGAGCAAAGAGGTTAGTCCATGATACAAAAATTAGAATAGGAACTTGTAATATAGGTACTTTTATATGTAAATTAATGGAATTAATAGATATTACGATTCATAAGAAGATAAATATCTTATATATTCAAGAAACTAAATGGGTTGGAGAGAAGTAAAAAAAATTAATAGTTTAGATTTTAAACATTAGTATTCTGATATGAGTCATACTAAAAATAGTGTAGGTGTGCTTATAGATAAAAGTTTGAAGAATAATGTTGTGAAAATTAATAGGATTGGATATTTAATTATAATTTTTAAGATTATTATTGATACAAAGATTATTACTGTTATAAGTGTTTATGCTTCTCAAATGAATTTAGATGTATGCTTAAGAGAAAAAATTTTGAATTCGTACAAAAAATACTGCTTGAAGAAAGAATATTTATTGAAGGAAATTTAAATGAACATATTGGAAGAGTGATAGAAGATTTTAAAAACATTCATAATGGCTATGAATTTGGAGTGACTAATGAAGAAGATAGAGTCATATTGAATTTTTCTTTAACTTATGATTTTGTAATTAGTAATATTTTATTTAAGAAAGTAGATGAGCATATTATCACTTATAAGAATAAACCTAGTGAAACACAAATTAATTATTTTCTAAAAAGAAAATTAAATCGTTTAGATTGTAAAGATTATAAGATCATTCCGAATAAATGCTTAAGTACTCAACATCAACTAATAGTTTTGGATTTTAAAATGAAGAATTGGAAGATGAAAAATGAATTAAACATTATCCTAAGATTAGATGAGAGCACTTAAACAATAATAATTAAATTATATTTAAGAGTAAGCTACAAGATCTTGGGATTTAGAATTTTTATGAGGAATGTAATGTTTTGTGAGAAAATATAACAAGTTTGATTAAACGAGTTGCAAGGAGAATCTAAAGAAAAAGCTTCTTTTAATAAAAATAATTAGTAGTTGAGTCAAGCTTTGGAAGAAAAGATTAAAAAATAAGAAACTTTGTTATAAAAATTGATTTAGATGCAAAAGATCAGAGAATTAAGAAAGATATAAAGTGACCCATAGGAATTTTAATAAAATAACATGTAATACAAAAAATTTAGCTTTTAGTGATTTATATAATAAACTGGATACTAAAAAGAGTGAAATATGCATGTAAAATTAGTCAAACAAAGAGATAAGAGAAGCAAAGATTTAATTCATGAGCATGAAGGATGAAAATTATAAAGTATTTTTCTTAGAAGAAGATATTAAACATAAATAGATAAAATATTTTGATAAACTTTTCAATGAATATTGTTAGAATAGCTTGACTTTAATGACCTTAGTACCATTAATGAAAATAGAGAATATTATTTCTATTGTCGTTGTATTAGTAAAATCGAAGTTGAAGATGCTTTTCAGAAAATGAAATCTAGAAAAGCAATCAGACCTAATGATATTCTAATAGAAGCATGAAAATGCTTAGAAGATTAAGGAATTTCTTGACTTACTAATCTTTTTAATATTATTTTAAAGACTAAAAAGATACCTAATGAGTGGAGAAAGAGTTCATTGATTCATATTTTTATGAATAGAGGTGATGCACAAGAGTGTGCAAATTATAGAGGCATTAAGTTAATGTGTCATTCATTAAAATTTTGGGAGAGAGTAATTGAATATAGGTTAAAACGCAATACAAAAGGTTCTCAAAATTAGTTTGATTTTATGCCGGGTAGGTCTACTATAGATGTTATACAGTTGTTAAGAGTTTGATGGAGAAGTATAGAGAAAGGAAGGAGCATCTATATCTATATATGATATTTGTTAATTTAAAGAAAACATATGACAAAGTTTCAAGAGAAGTGATTTGGAGAAATCTAAAAAAAAGAAGTTAATATTGCTTATATTTAAGTCATTAAAGATATGTATATTGGAGCTGTTACTTGTGTACAAATGCAAGAAGTATTGACCAAATATTTTCCTATTTCAATTGGACTGCATCATGGATCACTTTAAGCTCATATCTTTTTTGCTTTAGTTATGGATGTTCTTAGTAGATATTTATAAGAGGATGTACCTTGGTATATATTTTTTGCTGATGATATTCTTCATTTTGATAAGACTAGAGATGGACTTCAAGAGAAACTTTAGTTATGGAGGTCAACCTTAAAATCTAAAAACTTTCATTTAAGTAGATCTAAAACCAAATATATGGAGTGTAATTTTAATTTATAAAAGATCTAGTAGTGGGGTTGTGACATTTAATGATCAAGTGATTAAAAAAAGTGAACATTTTATATATCTCGGGTCGATGGTTCAAAATGATGGTGAAATAGATGAGGATATTATTTTCAAGTTGAATGGTTGAAGTGGAGGAATGCATCTAGCCTATTGGATGATAGAAAAATACTGCTTAAACTTAAGAAAAATTTTTATAAGATGGTGATAAGAGCTGTAATAATTTATGGAGCAGAATGTTGACCAATAAAAGAGAAGCATAAAATTAAGTGGAGTGTTGCAGAGAAGATGAAGGTCAAGTGGAGGAGTCGCTTTACACTTAGAGACAAAATGTTAAACGAACATATATGTGAAAAGGTTGGAGTAGCTTTAGTGGTAAATAAGATTCAAAAGAGTAGCCTTAGATTGTTTGGTCATGTAAAACGTTAGCCATCTGATAACCCAGTCAAAAGAGTAGTTGCAATAGATTTGATCTACATTAATAAAGATAGAGGTAGAGATAAGAAGATTTGGTTAGGTAGTTAAAAAATGATCTTATTTTCTTATTATTAAATGAGAATTTGACACTTAATAAGACACAATGGAGAAGAAAGATTCATCTAGTCAACTCCATATAATAAGATAAAAGCTTGTTGTTGTAGAGTGATTTTATTTCTAAATCTACATAAAAAATCCTATACCCTAAGAATTATTTTATCAATGTAAATTTAGAGCTTAAGATTTCAACACAATGACTTCTAGGTGTTAGATTTAATATATGTTTCAGTTAATTAAAAAACATGTAAATTTAAATGAAATCAATTGAGATATCTATGAGCTCTGAAAATCGCTGCTCAACTTCAAGTCAATCTTTTAAAAAGCAAATTGGATATTAAATAAAACCCTACTCAAAGATTTAACCAACTAAAAAGGACTTTATAATATAATTTGACGTTTCCCATATATGTAATCCCTTATGGCTAATTATTACTCTTGACTACAAGTTAACACCTTCAATTAAGGCTATCCTAGAGCCTCTATAATGTTTTGCTTTGGTAACAATTTAAATTGGGGAAAAAAATACAGCTATTGGCTTAGAGGGAATGGTAGGGGAATGAAGACAAGTCCAATCAAGTTCTAATAGTTATATCATCTTAGGATGATATGGACCATAATCTACTTAATTAGTTGAGGTAATAAGCATAATATGATCGAAATATCCTTTTAGCAACTACAGGTTGACCTTCTAAGGGGACTACGTGATATAAGATGAAAGATTGTTGAAGGGTCAATTTTAAAATCAACCTTAGCTAACAACTGTAAAATGAGCCCATTGAGTGGAGGTGTTTGTTTTAGCTTCATGTCATATCGAGTGCATCTTATAACTAATAACTTATAAGCTTAACTATTGGGGAATATCTGAGCTTAGGCATCAACTGTGATATTATCACAAGGTAAATTGTAATATCTTTATTGGTGTAAATTTTTTTAGAATGATTATATGAATGCACTTGATGTCACATTAGTTTTTATGAGCTTTGATCAAACATAAAATTATCATCTTTGGTAAATTGATGTGGAGGATATATGTGTAATTTTTGTAAGTATAAAGCAATCGATTATTACATGAGCCTTTAGCTTTTGTATTTTTTATATATTTTTTATTCTATATAGGGCGTAATTTCAATGGAGTTTCCTCAAATTTTAATTTCTAATGACTATGCCCATCAATGGAAAAATAGCTCAAAATATATTTCCTTTGGAATTTTAAAAGGCATTTTATAATGAGAATTTACTCTAGTTATGATTGGAGATAAATGTAATCACAATAATAGAAGGCTTAAAGTATTTGTTTTAATAGTAGGGAGCCTAATGATGATAAACCCTCCAATTATGATTTTTGATAATCAAAACCAATCATCAAGATAAGTGATACTAGCTCTAGTACATAAAGGAAGGGAGATCGGTAGCTAATGGGAGGGAGAGGGGAGGTGGGCTGCTAAGGTTAAAAAGAAGGGGAAAATAGGGAGGAAAAATAAGATTTAGATCAAAATAAAATAACTCAGTAACTTACTAGATGATTCAAATAAAAAGAAAGATACATAATCACCGCCAACAAATTCACCATCCAAAGTTGAAGGATACAGAAAAAGTTTCAATCTAGAAACCCTAGAAATGATTCTCTAATACAAAATAAGCAAAAGTCACTCAACATATTTAAATGCATAACACAAACCCTAAGCATAATAGAATAAATGTACACAAATACACTCACTCAAATAACTAAATAGAGATAGGTGACCCCAACTTGAGCCAACCCTAGTCGGCGGCCTAACTGAGACTGGCTTTGAAGAGAAAGGTTCTAGACTAGCTTGGGTCATGACCCAGGCACTCTCGTGTCATTCTTCTCGGGTAGGAGGGGCTCTTTCTTCATCTCCTAAAGGTCTGCTTCCCAACCTGAATATATCTTAAAGTATCAATCGATCCTTGTACTTCAAAAGCTGTGTCTTGTAGGGTAAGGGAAAGACATTTTTTTCATCTGATAATCTACCCGCTGAAATTGTATCATATCAAATGATGTCCCCTCTTTATCATGTTCAAGTGATCCTAACAGTGATAACCTCACTAGTGCCTCCTTTTTGCCTACAACCCTGTAATATGATCAACTATAGTTTATTCCTCATGACCTCTCTAAGGCAATAGCACAATGTTCTTCTCATCCTTGATAAAAGTGTAGGTTTTCTGACACCCATCATGAAGAGTTTTTATATCATACTGCCAAGGCCTACTTAACAATAGATGACAAGCATCCATAAGCACCACATCACACCATACTTGATTTCAAAATTTGGCTCTAAAAGACAACTCCACTAAACACTGCTTGTCAACACTGATCTTATTTCTCTTCCTTAATCACATCAATGAATATGATTGTGGATACATCTGAGTAGGGAGCTCTAATTTTTCTGCTACTTATGTTGCCATTCACATTCTGGCTTTATGATTTTGTAGTTCTTATCTTTATTTAAGAAAGAGATGAAGCATGATTATTACTTATAAAATGGATCAGTAAAACAGTTGATTATTTTAGATAAGAAAAATAGATCGTTTAGATTGTAAAATTGTAAGGTCATTCAGTGAAATTTTAAATACGACGTATTAGTTTTAGATTTTAAGATGAAAGGTTGTAAGAGAAAAAATAAATTATTGTCTGGGATTAGATAGGGACACTTAAAAAACATGAAATAAAATATTTTTTAAGAGCCATTCTAGAAATTAGAATTTGGGATGTTAAGAAGGAAAATAGCATTATGTGAGAAAAAATATCAGAAATTAAGCGATTCTTAAAATGTCTTTGGAGAATCAAAAGGAAAAACTAAATAAGAATAGTTGGTGGGAGTCGAAGAAAAGATAAAATAAAAAAGATTGTTATAAAACTTGGTTTAGATGTAAAATTCGGAGAATTGGGAAAGATATAAAGCTGTAGAGATTCAAGAAGAATATATGATCTGAAAAATTTAAATTTTTTCTGATTTATACAATAGATACCAAAAGAAGGTGAAAGAGATGTATATAAGTTAGCCAAAGAGATAGGAGAAGTAAAGACATAGTTCAAGTGAGGGTAAGGATGAAAATAATACTTTTCTTAGAAAAGATATTGAAAATAGGTGGATGAAGTATTTTGATAAACTTTTCAATGAAGATCCGAAAGACGATTGATTTTAAGAACCTTAATATCCTAAACAAAAATAGAATTTCATTTCTATCGTCAGATAAGAATCAAGTGAAGCTTTAAAGAAAATGAAATGTGGAAAAGCAAGAGACCGGATAATATTCCAATAGATGTGTGGAAATGTTTAGGAGATCAAGGAATTTCTTACAAATCTTTTAATGTTATTTTAAAGACTAAAAGATGTCGATGAGTGGAGAAAGAGTTTGTTGGTTCCTTTATTTAAGAATAAAAGGTGATGCACAAGAGTGTGCAAATTATAAGAATTAAGTTAATGTCATACATTAAAATTATGGGAGAGAGTAATGAGCATAGTTACGATGTGATACGAAGTTTCTCGCTTTGGTTTCATGCCGTAGATCTACTATGGATGATATACATTTGTTAAGAGGTTTGATGGAGAAGCATAGAAAGTAAGAAGGATCTACATATGATATTTATTGATTTAGAGAAAGCTTATGATAAAGTCTCAAGAGATGTTCTTTGGAGAGTTCTAGAACAGAAAGGAGTTAATATTGGTTATATTCAAGTCATTAAGGATATGTATACTGAAGTTACTTGTGTCCAAACACAAGGAGGATTGACAAAATATTTTCCTATTTCAGTTGGATTACACCAAGGATCAACATTAAGCCCTTATCTTTTTACTTTAGTTATGGATGTTCTTACGAGGCATTTACAAGAAGATGTACCTTGGTGTATGCTTTTGTCGATGACATTCTTCTTGTTGATAAGATTAGAGAGGAGTCCAACGAAACTTGAATTATGGAGGTCAACTTTAGAGTCTAAAGGTTTTAGTTTAAGTAGATCTAAAGCGAATATATGGAGTGTAATTTTAGTTGTAGAAGTTTTAGTGATAGTGACTTTAGTGATCAAGTCATTAATAAGAGTGAGATTGGATATTTAGGCTCTATTGTTCAAAATGATGGTGAAATAGATGGAGATGTTATTAGTAGAATTCAAGTTGGATGGTTGAAGTGGAGGAATGCATTTGGCCCATTATGTGATAGAAAAGTTCCACTTAAACTTAAGGAAAAATTTTATAAGATGGTGGTAAGACCCTGAATGACTTATGGTGCGAATGTTGGCCAATAAAAGAGAAGAAGACTAAGTTAAGTGTTACAGATGAGGATGCCCGTGTGGATGAGTGGCTTTACTCTTAGAGATAGAATGCAAAATGAGTATGTTCAGGAAAAATTGGAGTAGGTGGTAGATAAGATTAGGAGAGTCGCCTTAGATGGTTTGGCCACATAAAGCCTACCGTCCATGACCCAATTAGGAAAGTAAATGCATTAGATTTGCCTTATGTTAAGAAAGGTAAAGGTAGACCTAAAAGACTTGGTTAAGATGTATAAAAAATGATCTTAGTATCTTGAATTAAATGAGAATTTGACACATAATAGGACATAATGGAGACGAAGGATTCATGTAGCTGACCCCACCTAGTGGGATTAAGGCTTGTTGTTATTGTTGTTGTTGTTGTGTTGCCACTACATTCACACAATTGTCTACATCAATGATGATGCTACACACCTCATCTTTTACTGTGCCTTTAGAGTGAAAATTATTGTGTCTAAGTCACAATTCCTCTTCTTCATGCTCAGGGTGAAGAACACATCATACCACTAATAATTCTTCACCAACAACCAAGTGATACTCTCTTTTGTTACTTCCACAAGTTCTTCACTAGACTCCTCATTCACTGCTTCTTGCTCAACAGAAGATATAACTCTATTGTTTAAACAATCAAATGCAATGTACCCAAATCCCTCACTCGAAACACTTCTTAGTTGTAGGAGTTGGAGTATTATGTCCACCAATTTTGTCACCCTGCTTGACCTCTAGAGTGGTGCCATCATCTTATATGGTTGCTTTTACACCTCCCGAAGGTGTAAGTAATCATGTTCCTTGATCATGGAGTCAAACTCTTCCAGGGAGGAGGGGTAGATCTGATGTGCTTATATTGTCTTTCCACCTTTAATATCAGAGTCTGTACATCTAATAAGGACAAATAAGACTACAACTGGACTACACTACTAATAGATGTCTTCAGAAATATAAGATACTTAACAATGGTGTTCTCCTCGGGCTCTGCTAACTCATATTTCAAAATCAACTACTCAAATTCAACAATGTATTCCCCCCTTAATAAACCTCCCTATTGCAAATAGTGTAGTTTCAAGAACACATCTTGTCTATAGTGAGTTGGTAGGTATTTACACTAAATCTCCTTCTTCATTTTAGATCACATAGTGATTTTACTTCTCCCTCAAGTTGACACACATGCTTCAAATTCTCTCACCACAATGGGGCATTCTTTTTTGACATAATGGCTACCAACTTTACTCTTCAATCCTATTGGATGTTTTTGTACTCAAAGACTCTCTCAACTATCTGCACCCATCCAATAAACTCATCTGGGTCCATCAATCCTTCAAACTTAGGCAGGTCAATCTTCACACCCAGATTTGCATCATTTCTCTTGTATACAATGTCAAGCCTATGCCAATGATACCGGATAAGAGAGTTGACATGATGACAAATGAAGTAGTGGTTGGTTGGGAAAGTTATATAACCTGACAAAAAAAGGTGTCGGTGCTGATAAACAACAGTTACAAGTTGGTTATTTGAACTTTCAGCAATTCCATAGGAGGATTCGGCCGGAGCCACAAGTCCAAAATTGAACAACTGAAGCTGAAACAAGTCCTGTATTATATGAAAACTGCAATTACCTGTGGACTAATAGCAGTTTTTGAGGGAAACGAATGTTATCTGGAGGACCAACGGTTGCTACAAAATGATTAACAGATTTTTGCAACTGGAATTGTAGGGATACAGCCTGGAATGAAAAAACAATATCTGCAAGTGAATTTTGTGGATGGATCGCCAACTCTCAAAAGGAACAACAAATTTATTAGTGGGATAAGTGAAAATAAAACAGTTTAGATAATAATAATCAAAAGGAATATACAAAACAATAACTAACAATGATTGGGATACAGATTCACCACCCAATATTGAAGAATATAGAAAAAGTTCCAATTAAGAAACCCTAGAAATAGCTCTCTAAGAAAACATAAACAAAAGTCCCCAAAAAAACTCTCAAAACAAATACCCACACACAAACCCTAAACATAACAATAGATAAATACACAATTACCCTCACTAATGACTAAGAACAAGGGGAGGGGTGGCTCCCACTTGGTTCTTCTTCACCAGACTCCTTATGGTGAAAAGGATTCAAATTTTCTCCTTATTCCTCTTGAGGATCACCATCCTAGCTATGGATGTTCCTTCCTTGTAGCATTCTCTCAAATTAATAAGCCTTTGTTACAAATGGTGAATCTCTCACTACATATCTTCTAAAATCATTGTTTGAAAATCCTCTTGTAAATTCCTTTTTGGTGGCATGGTGGTTATCTTTAGAAGTAACTCATGGGTAGAGCTTATTTGGAGGTGGGGTGGTTTGGCCAAAGATGATATGGACTGGTAACAGGTGTAGGCTTTTACAAAAATTGGTGGAGATATGAAAAGCTAAGATTAGGTTTGAGATGGAGAACATGGTTAGGGTTACTGTTAGGGTTAGGGTGGATTGAGAAAAAGGAGTTTGCTGTCCCAAAAGTTTAGAGAAGGTTTTGTAAAGTTGTGGAGTTGGTGGTATGATTTTAGAAGAAAGAAATATATCCAAGAAAGATCTAGAATAGATCTACCTCTGATGCCAAATGATACCAACTTTAGGGCATAGAGGAGGAGTGGAGATCAGCGGCTAAAGAGAGGAAGAGGGGAGGCCTACAGCTAGGGTTAGAAAGAAGGAAAAAGTATGAAGGAAAAATAAGATTGAGATTAAAATAAAATAACTCAATAACTTACTAGATAATTCAAATGCAAAGAAAGATACATAACCACCACCAACAATGATTGGAATATAGATTCACCACCCCAAGTTGAAAGATACAAAAAAAAGTTTCAATCCAGGAACCCTAGAGATGACTCTCTAATACAAACATAAGCAAAAGACCCTGAACAACCCTCTAACAATAATACTTGTACTCATATCACAAACCCTAAATATAATAGAATAAAAAGACACAAATACCCTCACTCAAATAACTAAGCATAAATGAGCAGCCCCCACTTGAGCCAACCCTAGATTGACGACCTAGAAGGGAAATGTCCTAGACCGGCTTGGGGCATGGGGCCTAGACACTCCCATGTCATTAAGTGTCCGTAAAGTATAGATGAGATACTTAAGCTAAAATGTTTTTATCTTTTACATCATATAGAAGCTAGACATTAGCATGTAAATCAAGAATAATACATACTTGTTTTTATTTTGACATGAGATTATTGTATCATGAGCCTTGTTGACTTCGATACTAACTCACAAAGGATTAACATTTGAATTGTGATTTCTAGACTTGAAAGCCTCAAGAAACCCTAAATGTTGGGATTTAAGGCACTATCCTATAGGAAAGGTGGCCCTTTTGCATGTCTACTATAGTTTATATATGTTATTGATCAAGATTGGAGTCATATTGACTAAATACTATGTATTTTTTTAGATTCCCAATATTAATATAAAATTGTGGCCTAAATGAATCTTGGAAGTTTATAAAGGGTTAAGATTTATGATCCAATATTAATATAGAATTTTCTTGTTGAATGAATATGCATCATAAAATACCTTAAATTTTGTATGCAAATGAAAATATATTATCAAATATATTGGTGAAACCTCCAGCTAGATTATTGATTCTTGGTCTATTGAAGAAAAAACTTGACACTTGGTGGGGGTGTTTTTGATGCACACTTCGTAAGTTCACCTTATTCTTGTTTGCAAGTTTATTTACTTTTGTGAATCTATATTGATAGAAGATTTTAATGATAGCTTAAAATAATATTATATCGCTTGTACTTTAATCACATATGATGGATCTCAACAACAACTAGCCTTTATCCCACTATATGGGGTCAACTACATGATGCTTTTTAACATTGTGTCCTATTAAATATCATATTCTTGTTTAATTCTAATAAAATAGGGGCATTTATAATAGATCTCAAAAGAGAAATTTATGCCTTTAAGTAATAGATCCATGCGCATTATTTTCATTTAATTTGGAATTTGTAGTTCACTAAAAAAGACAACTCACTTGCATTTGCATTTGCATTTGTTATAGAGCTGGGAAAGCTTGTGGAACTTCATTTTATTCATTTTTTTTCTATGTTACATGATTTTTTGTGCACTTCAGAAATTTTCTTATCTTATTTTAGTGCCTACAATTCTTTATTTTAACATTTTTTCCATGTTATTTTGCATTTTAGTGGACATGTTTTTCATTTTTGTAAAATTTTAGTGAAATCTAGTTTTGCTCCTCTCCACCCTAAACAAAAAAAAGACAGTAAATATTGATCATCTTGCCACTAAAAATCTTCTGAATGCAGTACACAAAGCATTGCGATGTAAAAATGTCATCTCACATCAATAAATTAAGAGCATATGCGAGTGCTTTATGGGTGAAATTTTTTCAAGAAAAGAGTGCCTTATGGGTGGCTGCAAGTGAGAGATATTGAAGGAGACGATGGGAGAGCTTGAGAGAGAAAGAAGCAAGAAATAGAGAAGTTATGGGGATCAACTGAATATCAATTTATAAACTTTAAACAAGTTAATTATTGTCTATTTAAATATTTTATAAATTTTTATAAATTTTGTAGTCACTTTAACTAAAAATTATTTTGTTATCATTATTTATTTCAAAAATGGTCTTAGATAAAACTAAATAACAATACCACAAAGATACTAGTTAATGCTTTGTACAACCTTTAAAGATTGAATAAGTACTATAATTATCCACATGTTAAAACTATTACATTTATGATTAATATTTCTGAAAAAAATTCATTGTCATCTTATCTAAAGTTTACTAAACATGCACCAGTGCAAAAACTATATACAACTAATTTTGACCCTATAAAAAAAAAAATTTGAGTTCATAAATATCCGACAAATGATGCATTGGATAAAACAATGGTTTATAGTTACAATATTATTAAACATCTGGCTTGTTAAATCTGAATTTACACAAAAGTCTATAGTAAAGCATATTCATGAACTTAAACCAAAAATTGAGCAAGGGTTAAAATCTAAATCTAAATCTAAATCTAAAAATGAATTTAAGCATTAAAACATTCTTCAACCTAAATTTTAATTAAAATCTTAATCTAACGTGAATAATAAAACATATATGCATGTTGAAGTTGTTGAATCAATTGGGCAATCTCAAAATACAACTCCTATTGAACTAGTTACTAAAAGTATTGCTACATCTAAAACCTAACTGATATCAACTTTATTTTTGGTTATTAGATTTTTTATTTATAAAGTCATTAAAAAAAATCAAAGTTACCTCAACATATCAAATAACCTATTAACGACAAATGTCTTCAACAATTACAAAATTCAATTCTCCATATATTTGATAGAAACCAAATGTTCATAAATCATCATGGCTAATTTTTAACCCATTAGGATTACTTTTCCTTAACAATGTTTTCCATTCATATGATAAGTGCATGTGGCTTGATAGTTTTAAGGAGAAAACTTTATGCAACATAATAAACATCAATTTTTAAGTATTCTTTATCAATACCTACTCTTTGAATTGGTTATGGAGTGCTCTTTAGAAAGCACATTAGCATTTTAGTTTTAGTATTTTTCTTACAGGCATTGTATCTTATTGTATCATCAACTAGTCATTTGTACGATTTGCATGAAAGAATTTATAGAAAACTTATCATTAAATATGAAAATTATAAGTTTACTATAGAAGTGCATTGGAGAGAGAAGAAAATCGAGTTATAAGATAATAGTTTGCAATCATGAAAGCTTTCTTGCATGAACCCTTAAAAAATTAATTGCCAGAGAAGTGAACAAGATAAAGCCATATGACAAATAGGATGAATGCTTACACGTTAGAAATTTTAAAAAAATTTCAATATTAGTCCACTTTTTAATGTCTTATTTGATTTTATATATAGTTCATTTTTTAACTGCTAGAAAAAAGACCAATTTCTTGTATTGTTACTCTCTCTCCACCTTTTCATTCAAGATTCACATTCAACAAATCATCTACACAAATCTCCAAGCTTTCATATTAATCTTATTCCTAAAGCCATTATCAGTAATAATATCTCATGTCCATTACCATGGTGGAGATTAAGGTGTGTTTGGGACAACTTTCTTACTTTCGAAAGAACCACATTGTGTACTAACTTTTAATGTTTTTTAAAGTTTTGTGAAAAAAAGCTGTTTTTGAGAACCAGAGCTATTAGAATGTGGTGGCTGTCAAAACGCTGTTATTTAAATTTTTTGAAAAAAAAATATTTGTAATACCCACAGTAGCTTTTCAAAAAGTTATTTTTCCCATAATAACTTTACAATAAACTTTTCAAAAAGTTATAGCTGCCCCAAACAAACTCTAAGAGTCTGTTTGGGGCAACTGTATTTTTTTGTAAAAATGGTAGTAAAACTACTATGGAGAAACTAACTTTTTAAAAAGCTATTGTGAGTGTTAAAATATTTTTTTTAAAAGTCAGACATCAGCTTTTTGATAGCCACCACCACACTTCAATAATTCTGGTTCTCACAAGCAATTTTTTACCACAAAATTTTTTGAAAAATAACCAAGAAACAAAACAGTCAAAAAGCTATGCCAAATGCACCCTAAAAAAATAATATATGATAAAAAGACAAATTTATAGGAGTTTAAAAGCAAAATCCATTGGAAGGATATTAAAAAAATAATCTGTTAGGAGTCAAAATTATCCAAATAGATAGATTGATATGAGTATTATGTTTGGTTGAGTATCATGGAGTCTCTATTTTGTAGTGAAACTATTGTCAATTTTATGATGGAGTTATTGCGCGGTTATTCTTCCACTAAAATTATAGTTGGAAGTATAATATTGGGTGCACATAGGGTAGTTTGTTGTCTTGTTTTTAACGAAGTCTACAATGATTTCTATTTGATCAATTATGATGACAAGCAACTACAATGATCTAGTTTTTATATACAATGATCTTTGGCATGCTATTCATGTGGTTAGAGTTGAGTTATTCTATGATTTAAGAATTTCAAAAGTCAACACTAATTTTTCTAGTTTTTAAATTATTCTAAATCGAAGAGGACTTTGTAATTATAAAAGGTCTAAGGCATGTAAGAAAAATAAGTATTTCAAAATAAATTTATAATTGAATGTGCAATTTAATCCAATCTGCTCAAACAAGTGAGAGAGTGTAAAGATCATTTAAAAGAGGTTATCACCTTATTCAAGTAAATTCTTGATTAGGTGTTTATATTTCTCTAGTTATTTATCTTTTGAATTTCAATATTTATTTGAATAAGTGTTAGATTTTAATCAAGTTGTATATAGTTGGTCTCCACGAGCTGGATATAGTCAGATTAGGTGTTTTTTGTAATTCCAAATCTTTATATGTTATTTTTCATAAAAAGTAATTATATTATTATTTATGTTAGGTTTTTTTTCTTCTTTCTTAGTTTTCTTCTCAAGTATCAATTGTCCATATTAAGAGTTTATGATCTATGAATTTGAGTATGTTTATATGATTTTTGAGCATATCATTGTAGATCTACATTAGAAAGCTTAGGTCCTAAGCTTCCTACATCACCTAGGAGGCATTTCATCCTGATGTAAATTTGAGCATTTAAGAAAAGTAATTATTAACAAATCTAATATAGTGTGTTCCACATTGCAATAGTATAGCATACTTTGACAACAAGAGCTTAACATCATTCTGCTCCTATTTCATTTAAGACCCATTTGGTTGCTTGTAGACATGAAACATGTTTTGACAAATGATGATTTTATTTCAGACAATTTCTATGTGAAATCAAAACCATTACATTTGAGGGATTTTTAGAAGGCTTTGTGGAGCTTAAAGTCAAAACTTAAAAGACAATTTAATTTCTAACTACAACTAACCGAATAATTGAATTAGTAAACCCTACTGTTGTTTTAAAATATGCTTTCTAATTTTAGGCCATCGAATAGGCCTTAGTGAAATCTCCTTTTCCATTTAATATGTTCCTTCTCAACTCCCTTGAGCTACATCCAATTTAGTATCCATGTGGATTAAGATTATAGTAGGTGCTCATTTAAAATGATTTGAAAGTTGATAATAATTGGACACATTAAATTATCAATCAATTAAAAAAAGAAGCCTATTTATTTATAAGTGAAATAAAACCAACAAATTTTAAATCATAAAATCAAAAGAGTGCACGGGAAAATAAATTTAATGAAAACTGACACCTACAGGTTATAAGAAAATAAATCCTGCTAAAGCTCTTACCTTGAAACCTTGAAACCACTTGTGATGGCAAGAAACATATCTCAGAAAATGAGTCATACCCGGCCAGCAGACATACCAAGTAAATTATCCCACAAACAACTGTCACACTAGAAGTAATAAATGGAATGCCAGCCCACCATTGGTTCAACCTAGTTGGAAGTCCTGCCTGTTAACAGCTCAAGAGTATGAGATAACCAAAACTGATATAGGGTGAACTAAGACAAAATGGCAGAATATAATTAACAAGAGAAATAGAAAAGCAGACAATATAAGATACAAGTTGAAAATTTGACATAGAATTTGCAGTTAATTAAAATACCAAATCTTGATGGGTTGACAATTATGTCATTGCATTTTCCCTCTAGGATAGCTAGGTTAGCTTGGTCATCAATTACCTTATTTTCATGTGCCGCAATTATTCAGTTTTTTCTAATTAAAGGCCGCCTAACTCAAATATCAAGTTACACACAGTCCTCAACTCCCTCACCAGTGGCCGCAGCGCCCCCTCCTCCCCTCACATCTCGCCTAGCTTGCCACAAAAGTGCAATAGTTGCAAGATCATTGCCTTCACTATCAGTCGCAGGCACGCCACAGTGCCAACATCTCATTCTTGCATCATTCCCGGCTCACCCCACCTCTCATTCGCAAGTTAGATTTTGAATGTTTAATTGGCCATGGTCCATGGGGACTCCTGGAGACCTGAACTGAAGGAATGCAAGTTTTTTTTTTTTCTAACTTTAAATCAAAAAAGATGTGATTTTGAGAGGTAATTTTTTTTTTCTGTGCAAATCATTCAAAACTAACAAGCGACTGTTTAAATGATTTTGGCTTTCTATGTTAAGCTTTTTTTCCTTTTTTTTTAGCAAATCACCGTGATTTAGCATTCCACTGGTTTGATACATTTTTATGCTTTGATATTTCAGTTTGACAGTTTCTTGAAGCCATGATCTGCTCTTTTTTTTTTTCCTCTTGCTCATGCTTTCTATAGAGACTAGCATACTTAGAATTGTATAATTTTAGAGGAAAAAGCATTTAGTTTTTTATTTAATTAGTTAATTTTGTTTTGAGAAGTGTATTGATGAACTGGAAAATCCATTTAGCTTATTATTTTATGCAGATTTCTTTGCTTGATTAGTTAATTTGTCATGGTATTAAGATCTCCATAAAAGTGTTTGGTTTTGGACTTGCAAATCTTGCAATTTCTATAAGATTAATCATCTAACTTGCAACCATTTAACATTAACACCTAACTTGATCTACTTACTTGAAAATTGAAATCTTTTGGCAGATTGTAGTGCTTTTGTGTTGGCCATTTGCAATTAATTCTAAGGTATGCAATTATTATTTTATAATGTTCTATGAAACATATTTAACTATTGTTTAGTTTATATTTAGTTTGTTCAAATTACTATAGTTATACTTATTTTTTTGTTATTACCTTTTATTTTTTGCTACATTTTTTTTATTTCATTATTCCTAATTAGGATTTTAACATGGAGAAATTTTTCAAAAAGACATCAAAATCAGATGTATCAAAAAATAGTAATGAAAGATATCATAAGCTCAGAACAAAAAGGTGAGGCATGTATTTATGAGAATCAATCCAAACTTTTGAGTTTATTTTTTGTCTTCAACTAATAAAAGATATTCTTGGAATCACTATTGAATTATCACAAACATTACAATGAAAGGATCAAGAAATTATGAATGCTATATCTTTGATTCTAATATCAAAGATAAGATTACAAGACATGAGAGATAGCAAATGAGAAAATTTTATTAACAAAGTATTAGTATTTTGTGATCAACAAAAAATAGTTACTCCATCAAAGAATGATAAATGGGTGGCTCGTGGTCATCCACTTCTTAAAGTTGAAGGCATAACAAATCTATATCATTTTTGAATTGAAATATTCTACACAATCATTGATTTACAACTTCAAGGGTTGAATAGTTGTTTTACCGAAACAAATATACGATTGCTTTTTGTCTGTGGCATTTTTTAATTCATAAAATTCATTCAGCACATTTAATAAAGATAAGTAAATTAAGCTTGCACATTTCTATCCAAAAGATTTTACTTCAGTGAATTTAATGATTTGATAATCAATTAGAGACATATATTATAGATATGTGATCTGATGCACAAGTTTCATCTTTAAAAAACATTAGAGAACAAATAATTCAAACTAAGAAAGCTACTTTATGCCCTCTTGTTTTCAAATTATTAAAACTAGCATTATTTTTATATGTTGCTATAGCAAGTGTTAAAAGAACTTTTTTTGTTATGGCTATTATAAAAAATCACAACTACAAAATAGAATTGAAAATCAATAGATGAATGACAACTTAGTCACTTATATTGAGAAAGAAATATTGGATATAATTGATAATGATATAATCATTCAAAGCCTCTAGAATATAAAGACCAAGCGCTATAAATTGCATTTTTTTTAATAATATCTAACAAAAAAATTTTAAACCACCAATACTAGTCCCAAGCCCAGATGAAAAAAGTTGAGAAATTTTTTGAAAAAATTTATTTGTGCCCTTAGCACAAAAAAACAATGGCTCTGCCACTGGTTATCTTCAACAGATGTCAATACAACCATTTATCTAATATAATCAATGATACCATTTCTCTAATATAATCATTGATTGATCTATTCTTTCTCATTTTACTAAATGCTAACATCCACATCTCTACCACTCAACTTAAATACTGAAGATTTTTTTATTGCAATATACTTTAATCCATACAACTACAAAAACCATATAGCTTCCATCTATTAATGCAAATTTATCGGTGAATACTAGTTAAATTTCATTAATACAATCATTTCAACTGTATAATTTAAGGCTCTAGCTGCATGAATCCCATACAAAATTAAAACAAATAAATTCGACCTCTAATCCCTACATGTCATCCTCTTAAATCGATTTCATGCCGAATCCCCAACAGGAAACACCAATGGACTCAGGCATAAGTCCACTGAAAATAATGCGGCTCCCAAACGAAAACAATACCCGAGAAACATTTACAGTGCAAGTCTCAAAATAAAAGAACAAAACGAATCCCTAGATACCCAGTCAACAGCAGTTGTTCAGAAGCTCGCCAGTAGAAGTGGAGAAATGGTGAAAACATTATATCATCCTATAACTTCTACCAGAGTTCCCTTCTACATGATCGTTGAAATTTCGCAAAATCTAAGTGAATGAAGGCAATGAAAGATGATGAATCTGAAGAAAGAGAGATCTGCGGACGATTTGACGAGATTTTTTTACCTCGGTGACGATGTTAGGTCTCATTTCTGCCGACTTACTTCGCCTACGTCTTCCACTTTTGCGAACTGTTTAGATTTGAGCCCCTCAGGCCTCCCGGCTCCTGACCCGACTTTGGGGCTCTGGAAGCGTCCGTTGCACGGCGACTTTACTTAACGGCGGCGGCAGTTAAGATGTCTCCTATTAGATAAAATATCATTTAAATTAACATTCATGTCTTTCTTTAATTATTAAATTTATATATTGTACATGATATAATTAATTTATTAAAAATTTAAAACAATAAACTAAAATTTTATTGTAACTTTTTATATTTTGATGAGAATTCAAAAAATAGAGATAAGAGATGCTAATTTTATTAATAGTCAAATTTTAAATATTTTGTTTGTGATTATCTCTTATAATCATTATTTAATAAACATTATTATATTTTAAGATTGAGACATTTATATTTTACATATATATCAAATAACTCTAATGTTTGATATTTTACTTATGTGCATTTCATTGTATCAACACGTCACAATAATGCATAAAATAATATTAGTTATATTCTAATGTGAGTTAAAGATTTATATGTTATATAAATAAATGTTAAATTTATATATTCAGTTTATAAACTTATAAGAATTATGCGGCATGTATGTAAAACTCTATTTATGATTTTCACAATAATTTTTAAGATCATATGAATTTTATGTTGATAGATTAGCTTTATTTTTGGACACCAAAACTCATGAGTTAATGCATACCTAAACTTAATAAAGCATTATGGGAACATTAATTTATGGCATTGATATGTCATTATAATGATAATTTTGGTACTAAAAACTCAATCATCATTAAATAGTTAGGAATTCCTTTGGCAATAATAGTACATGCTTCAACAATACAAATATAGAGGTAGCATTAAATGTTGTGTTAATCTAAGATTGAGGTTGCCCTAATGAAAAAATGAGAGGTTTCCCAAGGGTTATGAAGAGCTCTCAAGACTAAGGATATTATTGAGAATTAGAAAAAAAATTTGATGATTTCAGAAGGTTCTCTTGAGAATATCAAGATTGATGTAGAACATCATGAAAATCCAAAACTTAGAGCTCAAGATCCATTTACAAGATCTCAAGCTAAAGCCCAAAAAAATTCAAGAAAGAAGAAGGTTTAGCCCATTAGCTTGCTAAGGCCCATTTTATGATTTCATCTTTTTTATTTATGTAATTTTTAATTTTCATATAGAAACTCCATATTTAAAATTTTGCATTTAAAAATTCAAAGCATGATATGTGAGGTGGTTGAATCCACAGAAAATAATAGCATGTGAAATAGGTGGATGACATAAAATAATGAGATAATTTAATACTTCACATTAATGTGGTCACCCACCTTTCCCTCTATGTTTTGAATTCTTTTCTTTTGAAAGATGCTTGTAATGGCTATAAATAGCTCCTCTTACTAGAATGAAAGAGATCTTTTTGGCAATTATAAATTATTTGAGTTATTCTTGTGGTTTGAGAGCTTGGTGGTCAAACCTTGACAATCCGAGTGTAGTTATCCAACATATCTTCTTTCCTCACCTCAATACCCAAGTTCTCTTAATCTCATCAAAAGAAAGAACGACTACCTCCATCAAATATGGTATCGGAGTGAAGCTTGGAAGGAGCAAATTTGGTCAAAAATTTGCTTCAACAAAGGGAGCATCTTAAGTGGTGGACTTGTCTTCAAACTTGTGAGTTTTTCTTGGACTTATAAGGTTAATTAATTTTCTTTTATATGATAGTTTAAATACATATTAGTAACTTGGAAAGATATATATATTGCTTGCAAGTTTATGGTGATAGCATAAAATTTCAATTAGTAAGCTCATTATATATTTTAGTCATTTTTCAATTATGTAACTTGCTCCCCCCCCACCCAAAAAAAAAAAATTAGAAGTGAGCTTTAAAAAAATAACATAGCCATTAGTGCAAATCAAAATCTAATTACTTACTTTATTATCTTGTTATTGTTTATGGTTAATTTTAGAAGTTTCTTTGATTAACTTATGATAACTTGCTTTCTTAAGAAAAAAAAAAGATTTGATAGCATTTTTCATTAAAAAAATATGCATGCATAATAATATAAGTGTGTTAAACTTGGTGATTTTGGAAGCTAAATAGAACTTTATCAAAAAGATTTAAACTTTCTAAGGAGAGTTTGGGATTTAAGTGGTCTTGTACCCCTCTCCTCACCCAGAATTTCTCTTAACCTAAAACTCCACTTTGATTGCACAATTATATTATACTTATTTATTTTATTATTATTTTTTCATTGATCCCTTTTCATATATCTTTTTTTTCTTTAAAAAAAAATCTCATGGCACCAAAATCTATCTCTCAAGATCAAGTTAAAATTTGACTAGATTAGTTGATGCCTTAGATCTTAGGATCCATGATAATGAATTAAAAACTCAACAAATATTAGAAGAAAGTAAGAATCAAATGTAAGGATTTAAATAACATATGCAACCTTTTATAACTCATCTACAAAATAATAAAGTATCAACTCCTCCTCCAATACCTGCTCAGACTGTGACAATAGGGATATATGAAGAAGATTCATATCCAAATCATAAAGAAAACCAACCACTTATAAGACCATCAATTGCTAAAAATAGTGGAAGAGGAGAAAATTATTTTAAGATTATAAAAGACTCTAATGATCCATCTCGAAGAGTTAAAGTAGAAACCTCAACTTATGATGGTATACATGACCCAAATAAATTTCTCGATTGGTTCAAATGGATGATTTCTTTGATTGGTATAAAATGGATGATTACCAAAGGGTTACTTTTGCTAAAATGAAATTGATAGGACATGCTAAAATTTATTGGACAAATACTTTAGCTAAAGAATAAAGATTAGGAAGGACAAACTCACTTGAATAGAAATGAAAGAAATGTTAAGAGCAAAGTACTATCCTAGGCATCATGATAAGAAGCTACATAATCAATTATTAACTTTGAGACAAGGTAATCATCTTGTAACTAAATACTTGAATATTTTTGAAGATCTAGTTTCTAGATTGTCGATAATGATTGGCAATTAGCTAATAAATTTATTATTGGACTTATGACTGACATTAAAAATGAAGTTGAATTATTTGACCCACAATCTTGAGGATATATTTCATTATGCATTATTGGTTGAACAATAAAAGAAATATGATTTTTATCTCTAAAACTAAAAGTCAAGTACCTTCCATTTCATCCCATAGATTTATTGTTAAACACATCCATCCAAATGACCCAACCCTTTTGCCTAAAATTTTAATTGTATGGTGCTCTAAGAGCACTTGGAAAGTAATATAAAGGGTCATATGCAAAATCAATGTAAAGCTCAAATCTTATTTTTAGAAGAAGTTGAAAACCCAATAGATGATAATCTAGAAGAAGTTTATGATGACACTCCATTATCAGATGAAGAATTGGAATTAATTGATGACCCTAAGGTTAATGTGATGAGATGTATTATTGTAATTAAAAATGAGGCAGAAGATTGGAGGAGAAAGAATAGTTTTACTATGTATGTTTTGTGTAATGAAAATAGATGTATAGTTATAGATTGGGAAGTGCTATGAATGTCATTTCAATATACACCTTAACTCAAGCCAACCTAAAATATGAACCTCACCCTGAATCATTTCATGTTAGCTGGGTAAATCATACATCTCTTCCCATCACCAATTTATGTTTAGTTCCAATTAAAATAGGAAGCTATGAGGATCAAATTTGGTGTGATATTCTCCCTATGAACATTACTCATATTCTCTTAGGATGACCTTGGCTATATGATATGAATGTTGTTCATTATGGTAGAGAAAATACTTATGTTTTTAAATATAATAATAAGATTATTAAACTTCTACCAATAAAGTCAGTAGAAAAAATACCATATAAAATAACTCCTGACCTGCAACTTAAGCCTTTATTGAAGAAAAATGTCAAACTTCAATTAATTATCATAGAAAATCCTACTATTATGCTTAATACTATCATTTTTTATTCTTACTTTAAAACATCTACTCTTCCTTCTTTGACCCCAAAGATAGAAATAATAGGTTTTGGAGCTTTACGAAAAGAATTTTCTGATCCATTTCTTCTTCACATATTACATGTAAAAGAAGTCATACTAGACTCTAATGAGACTCACATACTTGTTGTGGTCTCTTCTCTTCTTTTTGATTTTAAAGATATTGCACCCAATGAGCTTCCTAATGCGCTGCCTCCTCTAAGAGACATTCAACATACTATTGAGTTCTTACCCAATTCTCAACATCCTAATCTTCCACATTATAGGATGAACCATTTCGAGCATGTTGAGATTAAAAGATAAGTTGAGAAATTATTAAAAAAATATTTTATTCAATAGAATCTTAGCCCTTGTGCACCCAACATTATTAACTCCAAAGAAAGATGGAACATGGCGAATGTGTGTTGATATTCGAGCAATAAATAAAATTACTATCAAATATAAGTTTTTTTATTCCCCGATTAGATGATATGTTAGATTTAATCTCAAGAGCAAAATTTTTTTCAAAGATTGTTCTAAAAAGTGGATATCATCAAATTCAGATTAGATCAGGAGATGAGTGGAAGGTAGCTTTTAAGACCCCTGATGAACTTTATGAATAGTTTTTCATGCCCTTTGGACTTTCAAATGCTCCTAGCACTTTATGAGATTAATGAATACTGTTATTAAATCATATATAGGTGAATTTTTGGTGGTGTATTTTGATGATATTCTGATTTTTAGTCCAAGTGAAAATGAGCATCTACAACACCTAAAAAAAGTCTTTAAAATACAAGAGAAATTATACATTAATTTAAAAGTGTTTCTTTTGCAAGCGAGGTAATCTTTTTAGGCTTTATTATATCCACTACTAGACTTAAACCTGGTCCTTCTAAAATGAAAGCAATCTTAGATTGACCATCACCTAAATTTTTTACTGAAGTTAGAAGTTTCCATGATTTAGCCACTTTTTATTAGAGATTTACAAAGAATTTTAGTGCCATTGTTGTTTCGATAACTGATATACAAAAATTAGATAAATTTTGTTGGACTCCTAATACACAAAAGGCCTTAGAGAAAATTAAAGTTCTTATCACTTCTACACCAATCCTTAGGCTTCCTGATTTTTCTAAAGCCTTTGAAGTGACATGTGATGCTTTAGGAATTGGGATAGGTGGAATTTTAAGTCAAGATAATCATCATATAATATTCTTTAGTGAAAAGTTAAATGAAGCCAAATAATGATATTCTCCACTTATGATAGAGTTTTATGTTGTAATTCAATCCTTAAGGCATTGGTAACACTATCTCTTACATAGAGAATTTATACTTAATTTTGATCATCATACCTTAAAATTCATTAATACTCAACGCAAATTAAGTCATAGACATGCAAAATGGGTTGAATTTTTACAAGACAACTCTTTTGTTCTAAAGCATAAGCTAAATTGAGAATAAACCTGATGCTTTATCCAAGAAAACTAATTTTCTCTTTAGAATTGAGAATGTCAAGATTTGATAGAATTAAAGATGAGTATATTATGTGCCCTGACTTTCACCTAATTTATCTTGAGTACCTAGATAAACTAATAACTTTATAAGAGATATTCTTGATAATAAATGGATATTTATATAAAAGAAAATAACTATGCATTCCTCGATCTTCTCTTAGAGAATTCCTTATCATTAAGCTACATGTTGGGGGTATAGTTGGTCATTTTGGAAAGGATAAGACCATATGTTTATTAGAAAATAGATTTTATTGGCCTTCATTAAAATGAGATGTTCAAAAATTAGTGGCTCAATGTTTAATTTATAAGCAGCTAAAACTATCAAACAAAAGTTCAGACCTTACTGTTCCTTATAGGCCTTGGAAAGACCTATCAATGGATTATTTTTTCTAGGATTATCTAAGACAGCTCGAGAACATGATAATATTTTTGTTGTAGTGGATAGGTTCTCAAAAATACTCATTTCTTACTTGTTCAAAAATAAATGATGCTTTTTATATAGCCAAATTATTTTTTAAGAAAATAGTGCAACTCCATGGTCTCACTTTAACCATTATTTCTGACAGAGATGTTAAGTTTGTCTCAAAAATATTATGAATATTATTAGGTACCAAATTAAAATTTTCTTCTTCCTTTCACCCACAAACTTATGGACAACCTGAAGTAGTTAATAGTATCTTAAGAAATTTGCTTAGATGCTTGGTAGGTAAAAGTTTAGAAAATTGGGATTTATATTTACTAACCTTAGAATTTGCCTATAATAGTACTATTTTTAGAACTATAAAAAAATCACCATTTGAGATAGTCTATGGTCAATACCCACGATGACCAATAGATATAGCAAACCTACCATCTCATGTATTTTCTAATGCAACATTCTCATTTGCTAAAGATTTTCAAAGTCTCCATGAAGATATAAAAAAAAGCAAATTACTATAAGTAATGAAAACTATGCTTCTAAGACAAATCATAATCGTTCAATGAAAGAATATAAAGAAGGTGATTATGTATTGATTCACATTCAACCTGAGCATTATCAAACCACTAGATATAATAAATTATATGCACGAGCTTATGGTCCATTTAAAATTTTTAAGAAAATTAGAACTAATACTTATCACCTTGATTTGTCTGCTGATATGCTCATTCATCCAGTTATTAATATTGAAGATATTCTATCATATGAAAGAATTAAAAAACCTCCACTTGTTCAGTCTAACTCTTTAGTAGGAGATATACACATTACTTGCAGAAATCCTCTTCCTTTGAAGTTGACTATATTATCATCAAGGAAGCACCCATTAATCCAGCTTCTGAACATCACTTTCTAGTTTGTTAGAAGAATAAGCCACCAGTTGAAGACACATGATTGACCCATTATGATTTGGAGACTTTAGCCCCATAATTACTAGAAGACTTCTTAGATTTCAACTCTACAGAGCAGAGTTCAATTGAGCCCAGGGGAGTTGATGTAGAACATCATGAAGATCCAAAAATTAGAGCTCAAGGTCCATTTACAAGATCTCAATCTAAAACCCAAGAAAATTCAAGAAAGAAGAAGGCTTAGCCCATTAGCCTACTAAGGCTCATTTTATGATTTCATCTTTTTTTATTTATGTAATTTTTAATTTTCTTCTAAAAACTCCATGTTTGAAATTTTGCATTTAAAAATTCAAAACATGACATGTGAGGTGGTTGAATCCACATAAATTAATAGCTTGTGAAATGGGTGGATGACATAAAATAATGAGGCAATTTAATGCTTCACATTAAGGTGGCCTTCCATGTTTTAAATTCTTTTCTTTTGAAAGATGAAAGATGCTTATAATGGCTATAAATAGCCCTTCTTACAAGAATGAAGGATATCTTTTTGGCAATTAAAATTATTTGAGTTATTTTTGTGGTTTGAGAGCTTGGTGGTCAAACCTTGCAATCCTTGGTGGGAGCGCTAGTTATCCAACATGTCTTCTTTCCCCACCTCCAATACCCAAGTTCTCTCAATCATCAAAAGAAAGAACGCTCACCTCCATCAAAGATCTTATCATGATAGTTTCAATGTTCGTCAACATGTAAGGTGAGGTTGTAGAAGTTTATCGACACAAATAATAGAAGATAATAATTTTTCATATTTTGAAATATAATAAAAGTTGAATAAGATTTTAAAATGTTTTCTATAATTTTCATCATGTATTGCATGCTCATTATGAGTATTATAATAGTGAGAATATTTAAAAAATAATGAGGAGATATCTTAAAATTTTGATATCATATTATTCTAAAGCAAAAAAGTAGAAGACATCTAGGGGCTACCTTTGGCTATTTTAAGACTATGTAACATAAAGAGGTAATGAGAATTAACTTGGATAAATCATATATGGAACACATATGGAAGGCTCTCACTTTCACTATAATTGTGATAACCATGAATGATGTCTTTTGCTATTACAAGAAGTTAAAGAGATAATAACAAAGAGAAACTCTTTATTAATTGTCGTGTTTAAAATTGTATCATGAGGATACTAAGTAAATTTTATAGGATACTTATTGAGATGATTGAGAACAACATCAAGAAATAATATATTACCTTGAAAGATAAAGATATCATCATATGATTATGGTGAAATTTTATAAGAAATTTCTAAAAGAAAAGGAGTATACTTCCATCTTCACTCTATGCGAGATAAAATGAAGATAGAAATATACTTATCCTTTTTATGCATTTTTGACACAATGTAGATCCGCAGATGTTCTTATTGAGAGTGATTTGGTGCGACATTGAGGAGGGGTGTACTATCTCGAAAGATAGAAGTCAAAACCCTACAATGGACCTAATCATCTTAACAAAGACTCCTAAGGATAATGGGTCTGCATGTATACCAAAGATTCTTCCCCTACTTTACTTGGAAAAGTAAAGTAAGGTTTATTTTAAATCGAGTTGGTTAAGTTCCCTATAGGGGCAAGCCCCTATAGTTAATTGCATCCTAAGGAATGAGATCCCATAAGAATACTCTCGATTAAGATAAATGGTTATTGTCTCCAAAGATTTCAATAAGTAGGACTATCAATCGATTAGTTTATTTTGGAAGATCAAATGGGATTGATCAAAGAGATTATTATCGAAGAAGATAAGTAGGAGATGCTCACGATGCTAGAAACCTAACGACATCTATCCTATAATTGCTTTACAATTTTGAAATTGAATTATTTATTTGAGTTAAATTTTTATTAGAAGTTTAGGGCTTATAATTCTGCAATACAAGGTTATGGAAATACCTAAGAGGTGAGGATTTATGCTTATAGCCCATAGAAGGGAGAAATAACCTCAGAACCTAAATCTACAGAGCTTTGGCGAGGGCCAAAAGCATAACCTAAATCTAAGGCAAAGATTGGTATTTAGTTTGCCTTCACAAGAGAGAACAAAAATACCTGACTGCTTGAACTTACAATAGCTTGGGGGTGGCTGCCAATTAACTCCTCCTACTATTTTAAATTCAAGTAGGCAAGTCATATGCTTTATGCAAGATAGCTAGGTTGTTATTTATTTAGAAAGAGACTAAGTCCTTAAACTTACTCCTTAAGAGACTAGATCATGTAAAGGCATGAGAAATGACCTAGATCTAATGCAAAATATATTACATGTTATTTTTATTTTTGGACAATTATTTGACTCAGGATTGCTTATAGGATTCACATGCCTAATGCATGAGAAGTAAGGTTATTGGCCAAAATCAGCGAGCAGGAAAGAGGTGTGTTTCCACCATGGCTTTCAAAGGTCAAGCAAAGTTTCTCTAGAAAAGGTGAAAGCCCTCCAATCAAGAGTGTATCAATATGCTTTTATGCATGATGTTATAAAAGAAATACTCATCCAACTAAAAGGTTGTTAATTCTTTTATCTTGATTTTAACTTAGGCTTTAAATGAGGTTATGAGTTGTTTATTTTAATTTTGAGTTGATTAATTTGGTAGAAGATTTATTTTTTTCTAAGAGTCTAATCATCATCCAGGCCATACATCAAGCAAGGAAGAAACTAAAAAAATATGTCATCTTAATGCACAAGCTAAATAAAATATCAAATATTTTATAAAGCTAACGCAAAAGAATAAAAGGTCATTTGTGGTATCACAAAGTAAATTGGTAGCCGAGCTCTACCTTTATACAACTCAGATTACAAATGAATTAATTTACAATCAAGTAAGAGAAATTCATGTTATGGGGGTCTTCATTTCTTCTTTTCTTCTTCCTTTTTCTTCTTTCTTCTTTTCTTATTTCTTCTTCTCCTTTCTTCTTTTGTTCCTTCTTTTGGATGGTTAGAATGTGGATGCTCCAAAGACTTCACATGGTACATAAGATGAGATCTTATGACCAATGCTCATTCTAATCCCCCATAACATTTATTCCAAAATCTTAATTACAAGAATTACATGAAGAGGAAAAGTACACTGCACAAAAGCAGATTAGCTGAACAAATCATACAAATCTCAAGCATGTATGTTGGACTTAGCACCCCACATATGGGTAACCAAGTCCACCTAGCCTATTGGATTATGCTTAGGGGTATAAACACCTGCACAACAAAAGCATTCATATTTTTTTATTTATTATAGTACCCCTTAAGCACAATCCTTTACAGAAAATAATGACTAGACTAAATCGTCCTACCATTCATTCTACGCACATTCACCCTAACATACAGACTAAAAACAATATATCACAAAATAAAAGAAGACATCAAGCCATGCACCGCCCTAACCTAAAGCTAGAAGTGGTGACTTAGTCTAATGTGTGTGCTTTAAAAGATTTGTGTGGTATGCTTAGCTATGGCTTTAAGGTTTGGATTTTCTAAGTGTGAAGATATTCAACTTAGATGGGTGGTTTTATTTAAGTGTTTAGTTGATTTGGGTTGATTTTTATTTTGATTTTATTTAAATTTAAATCTATAATTAATTACTAAGTTTTAAAGAGAGGAAAAAGAGAAGAGAACTTCTCTTTCCTTCCCTATCTTAAAGTAATTTCTAAAGTGGATTCATGTTTAGTTTTATTTAATGAATATTTTATTATGTGTTCTAATTAATCCTAAGTTTAGATTTTCTTTAAACAAACTTATTCAAGAAGAAATTCATTTTAAGATTATGTAAAGTGAACTAAATTCACAAAATACACATCACTTCATTTCTTTTCCAACATGTATAACATGCATATGGATGCATCCTAAGAATATCTATACATATAAATGAGAATGTTTGGCACACTTTATGATGAATGCTAAGTGAGTTACTTAAGAAAATTTTAATGCTTTATGATGCATGATTTTCATTAAGTAGAAAATAAGTTTTGTTATCCATTTTTCACATGCACACATGTATATATGAAAGGCATAAGTGAGTACGGCATCATTGTTAACCAGGGGTGTAAGGTGCAAGACCTACTTAGGGATACTTAAAGCCTCACAACCCCAGGGTTGTCCAGACTAATATACCACTTTCCTTAAATACAAGCATATGTACAAAAGAAATGAAGAGAAAAGAAAGATGCAAAAAGTTTATGTTGGTTGATTTATTTTGTTTATGCAATTTACATGTGCAAGTGTAGATGCCCTTCTTAAGTAATAGTACAAGAATGAATATGAAGGGAATAAGACAAGTGTTATGTTCTTTTCAAATAAACAATACACTTTGCCAAATCCTATTCAAACCCATACTAAAAGAAGAGAGAAGGAAGGCTACACTATGCATATCTTCATACTTATATCCACATGCAGACTCATAACTAATCATATGTAGCACACTTTCAATTTTGGATATTTGACTTATAGATTTTAGAAATAGTTTTAAATTTAATAGTGATAATAGTCATTCATATTTTACTTTAGCCAAAACATGCAATTCGACATAAAGAAAATATTTCACTTTCATTTTGATTTTTTGAAAAGAATGAATGCATGAAATTCATATGACATACACATTTAGCATGTGAGGAAAGAACTAAAGTGATGAAAACATGTAAACACATTCACCCTAATTAATTCCTAAATAATCTTATGAAATAGGAAAGTTTAAAATAAATCAAGTTATTTTTTTTAGAAAGGTTTGATTTTATTTTGAGTTTGATTTAATTTGAGAAATGTGAGGTGAGTTTGTTGTTCATAATACATTCTCACATATGTTTATTATTTTAGTTTAATTTTTAGGTGATTAGATCAATTTTATTCTTTGGTTAGGTTAATGTATGAATTAAATGTGTTAATTACCCCTTACATATACCACCTTAGCATGCTTAATCAAATAATTATGAGCCAATGAGATGACATAAAATCACATAAGGAATTTAAATCAGCAATGCACCTAGGAAGAAAAGTACCTAATGCATTTGACTCATGATTAATGATTAATTTAACTAAGGGGTTTAATTTTAAGTAATTTCATAAAACCTCTCACACATGTGAGTTAAGTTTTGATTTTCTTAATGTACTTAGGCTCTTGAACACCTAAGCATCTACCCAATATAGATTAATTGAGTTCTGAAAAGTTTTAGAATTTTATGAAAGTAATTAAGGGGATAATTAAGGATGGATTAAGGAAGAAAAGCGGGTGAGGGAATATCTTAAGAAAAGTATCCCAAAATTATTCCCTAAACCTTATATTCACTTAATCAAAACTTAATTGACTCAATCAGAGGATTAAATCACTAATTATACCCTTAATTAAGCCTAATTACATTAAGGGAGCCATTAAGGAATGAACTAGCAATTCTCCTAATTAAGTCACCAATAAATCTCAAGAAAATTATGGGAGACAAGAATCATCCCATTAATTAAGCATAAGAAGTTTGGGATTAATCGGTGGAGTAATTAGAGGGAAATTAGCAAAATAATATTTCCAATAAAATCCAAATTCAAAGAAAAGCACTATTCAGAATCCATTAAAATTAATTTTAGAATATTCTATATTCAATTATCTATCCAATGTAATTTATTTCATATTTTTTGATTTTTTTAGGCTTAGATATAAAATTAGAAACTTTCCATAATTAATTAGAATATTTAAATGACCTAATTAAGTATTTAATCCCGTCGACGCCACGTGGGTTGCTAATGAAACATGCACTTTCCACGTGGCACGAAGATTGAATCTTTAACTTGTCACATCATAGCACCGCATCAACGATGGTGCAACGAGCTTTCTCCTCAGCCGTCCGATCAAGGATCGATGGTTGAGATTAAAGTTACAGTTCTAAAGGATAAGTCCATGGGTGCTACATGTTTTAATCACAACCGTCCATCCAAAATGCATGGATGGACGGCCAGAGATTCATCCCTATATTTTCCTATGAGAGATGGCTACCGTCCACCTTCTAGGGTGAGCTCGATTAAGCTCAGATTGGGCTAAAATTTATCCCACACCATCATCATGCAATGAAGATCACATCCAACATCTAGAATTCTATGGGATTAAAATTCCTTTCACAAAGCTCCAAACCACTTTCAATTTAAGCTCAAAAAAATGTCTAACCTCGCCGAAGGTGATCATCGATGCTCGATTCCCTTGGAGAAGCTTTGCCGAAGTTTGGAAGCTCTGAGATTGGGTAGATACTTCTAGAAACCAACTCCCCTTTGCCTTGAGCTCGGTCTTGATCAAGGTGATGCCTCCCTTGCCTTATAACTTAAAAAAAGAATTTAGGCAAGTTCGATCGAGCTCCCTAAGAGTGCTTGCAAAGGGAATTGAGTGAGTGTGGGTTGATTTTTAGTGGAGCTCCCCTATTTTCAAACTATGAAAATAGAGAAATGGAAATTTGGAAATCACTTGAGAGAGCTTGGGGAGGCTAAGGAATGGCTTCTCTAACTTCTCTCAGTTCAATCGAATTTGAGATTGATCAAATGAAATCAAATTAGGGGGAGCATATCTCCCCCTTTGACAATCGGATGGCCGAATGAAGCTTTATCATTTTGATCCAATTGAGCTCCTTGAGTGGGTTTGTTAGGCTATTAGATGAGTCATTACATTTGGTTTTGGCCAGGGAAGGAGTGGAGGAGGTTGCCATGTGCTCGAAACAAGTGGAGGCATGATTCCCATGTGGCCATTTTTAAGCACATGGTCAATTTTGGGTTTGGCTGACCCAAACCCATTGGGTCATGTGCATTAGGTCCATTAGTGACCATTTGATCCACTAAGAGGATGCCAAGTGTCCATGAAAAGGAATTGACCAAATTCCAAGTGATTTTGATTTTGGATTACCCTATGGCCTAAGGGTGAAATGGTCATTTGACCTTGATTTCAATTTGGGCATGTTTACTATGATGAGAAAATAGGTTTGGTTAAGTTTCATTGAATCTGGAGTTGTTTTGATATGGTTTGGTTCATGTTGACTTATTTAAGTCAAAATGGATTAACTTGGGTCAAGTTGACCAATTGGTCAAATTGGGTCAAACCAAGAGTTGGGTCAAGTTCATATGATAATTTGAAATATTTTGGTTGCTTTGGTTTGGTTAAATTTGGTTTAGGTTTGAATTTGGTTCAATTTAGTTCATTTAGGTCAAATAGGTCAAGTTGACCAATTTGACCCATTTGACCTATTTAGGTTAGGTCATGGGTTGGTTCATGTTTGGTTAGCTATATGAAATGGATTGGTATCTTTATTTCCAATCAATTTTGGTTAAGTTTGAATTTGGCTCAATTTGACCTTTAGGTCAAGTTGGGTTCAAAGTCAATTGGGTTAGGTTAGGTCTAGTTGGCCAATTGAGGCTTTGGATCAAGCTCAACAATCATTTTGGAATGAACTTGACCCATTGGTTTCAATCAATTTGGCTTATATCAAGTTTTGACACATTTTGACCTTCTAGGTCAAGTTGGGTCAACTTGGGTCAAGTGGCCAATTGGGCTAAGTTAGGCTCAAATGTTGACTTGATTAAGTTCAAACATTGATCATAAATGAACATAGATCATTGGTTTCAATCAATTTGGCCTATGGTGGATTTTGGCTATGTTGGGTTTCATTTTGGCTAAGTGTTGACTTGTCAACCCTTAGGTTTGACTTAGTTTGACCCAATTTGAGTGATTGATCATCTCATGATGAGAGGCTTAAATGAGCTTGGTTCAATCCAATTTGGTTAGGATTGGAATTTGGCTCATAAGGATACTTTAGGTCACTTTGGGTCAAGTGAGCCTAAGTGGGTTAAAGCTTGATTTGAGTTTGATTGAACTCACATACTTATGATTGAAATATAAATCCATTTGTAAGTGATTTGAAGTCAAATGAGTTTTGAATCATTTGACAATTTCAAGTTCAAAGGGATGAACATGAGTTTGACTTAGGTTTGATTTTTGAATTGAGTTTTGATTTGATGATTGAAGTTTATGTTTATATTTGGATTCATGATTGAAGGATTGATTGAATCATGAAGAAAAATCAAGGGTTTGGCTTGATTTGAAATTGATTTGGCTAAATTCAAGATTTTGACTTGAAAGGCTTAGGTTGGATTTTGATTGAGATTTGATTTTTTGGAGTTAGTTTTGGTTGTTTGAATTTATATTTCATTTATATATTGAATATAAATGAGAATATAAATGGGTTATGAGAAGATTTCATTAGTTTGAAGTGATTTGAACTTGATTTGGGCTAAGTCCTTAAGAGAGAATTAAAGGACTTAGGAAAGATTTGGAATTTGACCATGAATTTTTAGTTTAATTGATTTGAATTTATATTTCATTTATATATGTGGATATAAATGAGAATATAAATGGGTTATGAGAAAATTTCATGGGTTTGAAATGATTTGAGCTTGATTTGGGCTAAGTCTTTAAGAGAAAATTAAAGGACTTATGAAAGATTTAGAATTTGACCATGGATTTTGGATTTAGTTTAATTGATTTGAATTTATATTTCATTTATATATGTGAATATAAATGAGAATATAAATGGGTTATGAGAAAATTTCATGAGTTTGAATTGATTTGAACATGGTTTAGGCTAAGTCCTTAAGAGGGGATTAAGGACTTGGGCAAGATTTGGAATTTCAATCATGGGCTTCAATCATAAGTATCAATCATGGATTTCAATCATGAGGCATTGATTTGAGTTTGGGAGAAATCAATTAAGCTAAAATTGATTTATGTTTGATGTTGATTTGATTTGGAGTTTGACTTGAAGGAAGGAAGTAAGGAATGTGGTTCAAGCTATAGGGTAGGCAAATTTCCTAACACCCCTAAGGCATGACCTATTCCTATGGATAACTCTTCTAAGTCTCTAGGCTAGGTTGAGTGTCCACCTAATCACTAGATGTGTCTTAAGACTGAGGATTTCTTAAAGTCTAAGAGGAGTCCTATGCCTAAGATAAAGGGGTTGAGAGCTCATCCTAAAAATGAGGTCAACAATGATGGACTCAATCATCTAATAAGGACTCCTAAGGCCGATAAGTCTACATGTACTTGAGATTTTTTTTCTTATATAGATGAAGTAAGACAGTGTTTATTTTAAGTCGAGTTCGTTAGTTTCCTATAGGGGAAAGCCTCCATAATTAATTACATCTTAGAAAATGAAGTTTCTTAAGAAAACTCTTGATTAAATTAATTAGTTAACATCCTTATGAATTTTGAAGTATAGAACAAAGGATTGGTGATTGTTAGAAATCAAGTGGGAGAACTCAATTTGGGAGAGTTCCTAACAAAATCTAAATGATGATAAATAAGAATCACTCATGATACTAGAAAGCTTAGTGAACATTTCAATCTATCCTATAACGAGACTTTATATTTTTAAAATTGAGGATTATTATCATTTGAGTTGAGATTTTATTAAAAAGTTAGGACTTATATTTCAACAATACAAAATTGTGAAAATACATAAGAGATGATGACTTACACTCATAGCATGAGAGAAATAAGCAACCTCAAAATCTATGTCTAATAGTGCTTTAGAATAGACTAAAAGCTCGACTTAATTTTACTCAAGGAAATGATATGATGGCATATCTTTACCCAAGGACATAAACACATCCCAACCTTTCTGGACTTACAACCACCTGGAGTGACTACTAGTCAACACCTTTTACTACTTAAAAAAATGTGTGTAGGTCATATGCAAGATAACTCAGTTGTTATTTATTTAGAAAAAATATACGATCCTAACTCATTTTTATAAGAGTCTAAATCATGATCGGTATGAAATAATGTCATAGACTAATGCAAAAAAAATTATATATTTTTATTCATTTTGACTCATCAATTTGATTATTTGGGGGGGGGGGATAAGTATGCCTATATGCATAATGAAATAATATTATAGCCCAAATTAATGATAAGGGTGTTTTTCACTCAAAGGAGTTGTTATGGACTGACCTACACTCCTCCTTATGATGATATGAATGAAGATCCCCTATATTCAAAGAGAGAAAATAAAATGCATGTGTGATGTTATCCATTTATCATAAATTTAGAGTTTCTAAATCTTTTAGTTCATTAAATCTTAGGCTTTATCAAGAGGGTGTGAATTGCAATTAAATTTTTTAAGTTTCTAGTTGATTAGTTGGGATAAAAAATTTAAGTCCATAAAGACCTAATGAAATCTAGGACATAAAATAATCATCATTCTTTAAGAAATCTATAAATCCATTTGTTGACCTCACTTTTAGAGTGATGTTGACTGCCTTCATCTTAGTCCTAGGATTCTTCTTGACACTAATATTTCTTTAGTATTAGGACACTTCTAGTGACCACAATGACACCAAGCCCAAGCTTAGAAGATCCATAGGGTGCAACCCTACGGTTAGAGCTTACCTTAGGATAGGTAAAGCCTCACCAATCCTAAGGCCCAACAAAATCCCATGCATAGTCAATGACTTAAATCTAAACCTAATGATTATAAACCAAGCTCCAAACCAAATACCAATTTGACCTAAGCTCAGTTTGACCCATCTTAGTTCAACTTGGCTAAGTTAGTTCAACTTAACCTATTTGGCTTAAGATGACCAAACTCAAGAACAAATCAATATTATTGGGATCTAACCCATCCAAATTCATTTGAACTCTAATTGGATATGATTAAGCCTTGACTTCAATTTGATTTAATCAAACCAAGTCAACATAGGCCTTAACCCCAAGTTGACCCACTTTAACCTTATAGTGCCAAAACCTTATCCAACTTGATTCAAGCCAATCAAACCCAATCCAAGCCTTATAATTGTTTTAAATGCCCAATTGAATATCATGATCCATTCCAATTCATGCAATCAAGCCAATCAACCTAGTTGACCTAATTAACCCAAGTTGACCCATTTGGCCTAAAGGGTTCAAATGAGTAAAATCTCAACCTAACCCAAATTGATTGCAATTAAAGTTTCCATTATATTTCAAAACCATCATTGAAAATATCCCAGCCTTCATATACCTCCAATTGAACCCAATTAAGTCAATTAGTCCACTTAATTTTTCCTAAATGGCCAAATTGAGGTCAAATCTTAATTTAACCCAAATTGGACTAAATCAATTCATTCAATCCATTCCAAAGTGATTATTATTCACCATTGACCATCCATTTGCAATCAATTGAGCCAAACCAAGCGAATTAAATTAACCCAAGTTGACCCAATTTGACCTAAATGACTAAATTAGGCCAAATCTCATTCCACTTCAAATTGATGACAACTAATGGCTTTAATCAATCACCAATTAAGTATTGAACACATTTCAATCACCAATTGAAGCTAATTTGATCAAACCAACCCAATTTACACTCATTTGATCAAACCTAAAGGATCAAATTGAGCTAAACTCAATCTAATTCAAATCTTATTCTAACCAATACCTACAATCAATTACAAATGATCAATCAAACACATGTCAACCCTTCAATCAACCCAATTTGACAAATTTGGCTAAATTGACCAACTTGGCCTATTTGGCTTTAATGAATCTATATGAGCCAAATTCAAATCCACTTCAAATTGGATCAAACCAATTACACCAATACAATCCAAATATCCAATCAAACATAATCTGATAGCCCTCTTGACCTAATATGGTCAATTGATCAACCTAACTCAAATATACCCAAATTGACCTATATATGTCAACTTGAGCCAAACCCAACCAAACTTGGCATGACTCATCCTTATGTCTCCATTGACCTGCCCAAGTGAACCCAACTCATGGTGAACCTAATTTGGGTTAAATAAAGTGAACCAAGGTTTACAAATAAGACAAAATCCTCATTTGGAAGGCCTACTCACCTCTTCTGCCCATGGTAGCCAACTTTAACCCTTCTTGGACATAGGCCCACTGACCTAACCTAACCCAAAGCTATTGGGTGCAGTCATTGGCTAAGGGGAGGACTTCTTCCTTTTGGCCAGCCATTAGTCTATCTCAAGGGAGGTGTACACCCCATGACAGGCCACAAAACTCCCTTAGTCACTCAAGCACATCCATATCATCAATCTCTTGCCATCTCCGACAACCTATTTCGACTGGATGACTATCAAAGGCTGAACCAATCTCATGCCTTGGTTCACTTATAGAGGAGGGTATACTCCTCCTTTCCCATTCAAACTTTAGTGGATCCATCCCCATAGCAACCCTAGTAGTCCCCAAGCATCTCCAAAGCTCCTCATACCTTTGATCGTCGACGAGACCAAGCCCCATTCAAACCCGAGCCCTCATTCCATTCAACATCACCCAAACTCCAATAAACTTAAATAAACTCTTAAAACACTTTCCTTTAGCTCTGACGAGCCAAAATAAATTGATTTTTGATTGATTCGAGCACCATAAGATGTCCCAAGATCAACTTTGGCAAGCTTTGCGATGACATTTGGTCTAAAGAGCAACCAACGAGGAGGCAAGTCATAGTCTTCTCAAAAGGCCTTCATTTCTTCAAGACAAAGCTACCTCAGTCGACCTATCACCAATCTTGAGCTATGATGAGATAATTTCCTTTCAATCATAAAAAATCATAGGATTTTTGGTTCTTTGTAAAAAAATCCTCATTTCGTGTGAATCCCATCACAGGATCCCCTTAGAATCACCCCTTGATCATTTTGGAATCGAATTCACCATCAAATGAGCTCCAATGAGCTCGATTGAGTGGTGAATGGAGGACATCATTCATCTTTCACTGCTAGAAGACGGTGGGTCATCGGTTGTCTATATGCATGATTTAAATGGATGGTTGTGATTAATTGCAGTAGATTTTCTCAGTTTTTTTTATTAAAATTATTGGATTAATCTCCGATGTCTGATCCATGATTGAATGGAAGAGACAAAAATGTGTTGGCTGCCACTAAGTTAGCGCGCATCGGATGATTTAAATAAATAATCTCACGGTGCCACGTGGAAAGCACTACTACATTAGCATATGTGTGGCGTCGATGTGTAAACGGATTAATTATGGTTTAAATCATATTTTAAATTGTCAAAACTTTAAAAAATTATAAGTAATTGTAGAAAAATAAAAAAATACAAATAATCCCATTTTAGAAAGCTCAGATAAAGGAGAATTTAAAAAATAAAATCCCTAAGTGGTATTGTGAACATTAATTAATTAGAGTTTAAAATTTAAACTAATTTTCTTAATTAAACACTAATTAGTTAGTTAATTAACTCAAGATTTGGCATGTTGAATATATGGAATGATCTCCGCCTCTCATAATTTTCTTGGGATAATTTCTTAAGTGGATAAGGAGAATCAAAATTTTAAGCCTACCTCTTTTATGTATTTAATAATTATTAAAATTATGAAAATTATGAAATTAATTAGAGAAGGGTAATTAATCACTAAGATAGTAAGAATGATCATGAGTAATGATTAAGACCCCTCATTCTAATTATTTTCATAAATTCTCTTTAATGACCATAATTAATTAATTAATTAAATGATTAAAATGAAATTCATGATTATGAAATCATCATTATCAATCTGATTAATCAAGATGCATAATTGAACCTTCCTCATGTGCTTAATTAATGCAAGGGTCTTCAATAAAACATGATTCCCCATGGGTGTGGAGAATCATGAAAGTAATTAACACAATTCTCTTAACTTAATTAATTATTAAGCATGGGCCTAATTGTATTTGAACCATTATGACATTAACGGGCTCTTGCTTAATAATTAATCAAATTAAAGAATTTTCTGTTGGAAGGGTAATTAAATGGATTATTAATGGACCAAACTTAATTAATTCATAAAAGATATTTAATTTTCCTTTAAATTTATTGATAAACAAATATAGAGACAGGTTGAACAATGACTTTCACTTATCCTCTTTAGGGTTAAATAACTCATAATCATAAGAATTAAAAAAAATTCCTAAAAAGGCTTTGATTAGGCTTAAGGTATGTTTATTTAACATGATTGTCCTTAGATTTCAATGAAGCCAAATATATTACTTAATAAGGTACAATTATTTTGCTTTTATTATCATAATTTTGCATGTTATGTGCTCCATACACTCATGTTTTAAAATTAGAAAGAATATATTGTTCATCCAATTGCATGATGTAGAAAAGTGTAAATATATGGAGTGGCTATTATCACTAATAAATCTCAAATTATTTTTTCTCTGTAATCAATGATCATATGCTAATTATTAATGAAATAATTTAAATTTAAGCTTTATATCGGTAGGTTTTAATTATAAATGGCAAAATAAAGTAAAGATTATTTACCTTTCATATTTAAAAGGATAACAACTTATGACTTTTTATAAATTTATCTTTGTATTTATATATGTGCATGTGTGTATTTGGGCTAAGAAGTATATAGTCTGGACATCCTAAGAACTACGAGGCTTTTAGTACCCCTAAGGAGGTCTTAATTAACCTCACTTCCCTAGTTAACAATGACATGCACTTGTATAGCCTCTTATACATTTGCATGTGTATAAATATGAAGTGAAACTCCTTTTTCTATAAAATTCATGTATATTTATATTTCAAGTGTGTTCAAATATGTGTGTGTGTGTGTGTGCGTATAAAGAGTGAAGTAAAAAAATATAATAATGATTTATATTGATAATGAGCCTAAGATAACAAAACATTGCCCATTTGCTAATGATTTGGCTTCATTAATCTTAAGATGCCTTTTATGTTTAAATGAGGTTCATTAAGTCAAATCTAAATATATGTATAATTAAAATTCATTAAAGTTTTATTAAAAAAGCTCAAAGTCATAAAGATTCACTCCTTAGAATCAACCTAAGGTAGGGATTAAAGAGAATAAACTCTCTTTCTTCTCTTTATAATGTTAAATTATAATTAGAAAATAAATAATAATATGAATATAATTTAAAATCTCATCTAAACTTTAAATAAACTTAAAGAGTAACCACTAATAAGGGATTTAGACATTCCATCATTAGAAAATCTTAACTCTAAAGTCCAATTAAGTCATATCACACTTGGCATTTATACACACATTAGAATACTAAGTCACCAATCTTAGTGTTAGGCTAGGCCATTGATTGTTATGATGATGTGATATTTTATTTTGTGATATATCATTTTAGACTGGATGTTATGATTATTTGTACATAGTCTGGATGTTAGGATTGTTTGTGAATAGTGGATGTTAGGGTGATGTTAGATTAATAATTTTTTATGTAGGGGATCATGCTTAAGGGATCCCTATAATAATGAAAATATAAATGCCTCTTGCTTGCAAGCGTTGTTAAGTCCCTAAGCATGATCCAACAAGACAGGTGAGCTTGTTTACACAATGTGGGGTGCTAAGTCCAAAATATGTGGAATATAGCTGCTTGGTTTGAATGTGTTATACTGATTCCTATTTTAAGGTATAGTTAGATTTAATTTTTCATAAAAAAAATATAATTTTTGTAATAGGATTAGGGTTAGTGCTATGAGGTTTAGGATGAGTAGTGGCTAGAAGGCATAGACCTGGGATGTCATGTGAAGCCTGGAACATTCAAACCCTAAGAAGTGAAGATGAAGAAGAATTAGCTTTTTTATTTCATTGTATTTTAATTGTGGGATGTATAAGGCGAGCTACTTAAATTTTTTTTAGGGTGTATAGTCTCACCGACCTTTTATTCTTTTACAAAATTTAAATGTTTGATTGTTATGTTTACATTGCATAATAGAAGTGACATGTTTTTCATAGGTTTCTTAATGTGTGATTGTTTGATGTGTGGCCTAGATGCATTAGGCTTTTTAAGAAAAAATAATTTTCTATTCTTATCTAATATTTTAATTAAAAATTAAGCAATTCATAACCTCAACTTAAAGCCTATAATATTAATTAAGAAATAAAAAATTTAGCAACCCCTTTGTTGTATAATTGCATGTTATAATATCATGCATGCATATTATTTCGCTCTTGAAAATAAATGATCACTATTCTTGCATGATAGGCATGCTTGACTTATGAGAGCAGTCTCTTGTAGTGGAGAGCACATTTTCTTCTTGATTTAGCCTATAATCAATTTTTGTCATGCATTTAGTCATAAATTCTCCTAAGCTTGAGCCCAAAGTGATGAGTCAAAAATAAAATAAAATTATATAAATTTTATTGCATTAGTTTAGGTCATAACTTGCACATCAATTATGATATAATCTCGTAGGGAGTGAGTTTAGGACTTTAGATTATTTTATAATTAGTAACAACCTACCTATCTTGCATTTACATATGATTAGCTCACATGATTTTAAATCGTAGGAGGTGTTAGTTGATAATTACTCCATATGGATTGTAAGTCCAGAAGAGTCGAGATCGGTCCACTCTCTCTAGTGGAAGTGAACCAATATATCCTTTTCCCTCGAGTAGAATTAGGTCGAGTTGTTAGCTTATGATAGAGCAATCTAGATATAGGTTCAGAGGCTTCTTGTTCCTCTTTTTCTACAAGTATAAGACTTTACCTCTTAGGTATTTCCACAATCTTGTATTATTGAAATCTAAGTCCTAACATTCTAATAAAATTTTAACTCAAATAAATATTTTTTAAAAAAATGTAAAGCCTCACTATAGGGTATATTGATGCACTCACTAAGCTTCCTAGTATCATATGTGCTTCCTACTCATTCCCTTATAGAATATGCTAAGAACTCCTTATTTGAGCTCTTCTCTAATTTTTTACCAATTATTTTCTCAAATAACCAATTCTTTGATTACATACATTTGAAGTCTTTGGAGATATTAGTTGACTACTTTAATCGAGGTGTTTATAGAAAAGTCTCATTTCTAGGATGTAATTAATTATGGAAGCTTGCTTTCATAGGGAATGAAAGAATTTGGCATAAAATAAACCCTATTTTACTTATCCATATAAGGTAAGAAAAATATCTCTAGTACATATGTAAACCCATCTATCTTATGAATCCTTACTAGGTGATTGAGTCCATTGTAGTGTGGTGTTTCTATCTTTTGAGAAAGAACATTATCCTTTAAATGCTATGTTCAATCATTTTAATAAGTACCCTCCTAAGATTCACGTGGCATCCTTACGACTCCAAATTAAAACACCATAAATTTTTTTGGTGACTCTATTGGGGATAGTTCCTCTCTCCATCTTTAGTGGTCAATTAATGTCTTCAAATATTGGTAGTGGGCCTATATTTTCATATAAGCCCAAGACTGCCCTTCGTTTAATTAGATTCCATGCCCATTTCATTATTGGGTAAGTGTCGCCAACATCTTCTTAGTTATATAACCTCTCTCTAGTAAGTTTTAGAACCCCTATTGGGTCCCCCAATAGGTGAAGCTAAAAAAAATCATACACAAATAAATCATGCAATCTCAAAACCAACAAATAAGTGAACCTATTGTCCCTTTCACAATTAATAAAATTCATGTTTAGTAATCATTACAAATTCACTTAGACTCACTTCATTAATGAAGTTCAAAGAAAGAATCTCTCTTATAAAATAAAATATCTCTGAATCATGATCCCTATCTAGCATAACTAAAATTGTTGGATAAGGGTTCAAACTTAAATTCAATCAAAGAAGAAAGAATCAAGTGTACCAACCCATTACCATTTTTTTTCAAACATAAATACAATTCCAGTCCTTCTACCTTCAAGAAAAACTACACCATGCCTTCTGGAAAGCTCATTTTCTCTTTCGCCTCGGGTGTGGATTTGGCCATGGATCAGGCCATACTCACCTTTGCACCTATCATCGAGTTTGGCATGGGCTTCTAGCATTTCAAGATCACTTATGATGGTTTTGCCCTTCGTTGTCAGTAGAGAGGAGATAGATAATAAGAAGCCACTTTTATAGTTTGATTTACTGTCCGATACTGAGTTCCCCTCTTTGAAAAGGCTATAGAGGTTCCCCGGCCACGGGTCCTAGCTGTGTTCACCACTATAGCAGTTAGGACTAGTACCACCTCTTTGGCAATCCCGACCCCCAAGGGAAAATAAGTTAATGTGTCAGAGGTGGTCTCATATACATTTGAGATTGGTGCTAGCTACGATCATGTCCCATTGACCAAGACTCAACTTAATAATAATAACTAAAAGATCAAGAGGTACCATGAGCTTATGGCTAGGTAAGTTGAGTCAGCCTCCCATGTAGCTAATGAGGATTCCCCCTGTGAGACCTCTCCACCATAACAGCAGTAAGTTTCACCCCCTTTTAACTGAGGAGAGAGAAGGATGTCAAGAGGATAACAATATTACCCCAACGACCCTTTGAGTATGAGACACAAGATAGGAAGAGGAGGAGACCCTATGCTAGTCTGAGCTCCATGCTTAGGAGAGTAAGGAGAGTCTATGGGGTATCTGAGTCTACCATGATTCATGATTTGAGATAAGTCATCTATAGAAGTGTTAGGGATTAGATTCATAGAGAGACGATCATAGAGGCCAAGATAACAACCTAAGCGGGTAAGAGAGATAAGAGGAAGTTTGTTAGACAGTTGGCAACCTCAGCTTTAGTAGATCACCACCCTGACCAACGAGATGATAGAGTTGGTCATTCAGAAAGTATAGTTCTTACCCATTCCGATAGGAGGAGGATGTCCTCGGTTGATGCACAGTCAGTGCCACCACCATCACACTACTCTACTCGCCACCCACTATCACTTATCCATGTCATACCATCTAAAATCCCCATGTTGATTAAGCTAGTTATGGTTAGCATTCTTTTAGCCTAGGATATCCAGCATTATCCTCCTTTAGAAGATCAAATGATAGAAGATCACCATTTAGGATACATCCATGTAGGTCCTAAGAACATAGATGGTCATTCTTTTGAGGAAATCTTCGCTGAATATAAAGCGACCATCAAAGACATGGAGAGGAGAGATAGTGATGAAGAGAAGGTTGACTTCAACGTGAAGGAAGATGACCTTTTAGAAGAGCCAGTAGAAGTACTCATGGTAGAGACTATGACTTCCTCCCATAAAGAGCAGCATCATAGCACTGAGGCACATGGAGCTATAGTTGGGGAAGGCAATGCATTATACTCAACTCAGTGACTATTGCAATAGTTAAAGAGAAGGATGATCATATAGATCTTATGGAGATGAAGATGGAGGATCTTATGTTAGTTGTCTTAGCACTCTAGAGTCAGATACCAGCACCACAACCTATCCCTATAAACATTGATAGACTAATATTAGTAAACATAGCGAGATTAACACTCACTCCATTAAAGAAAGACATAGGTAGGAAGGGTACAAATAGTATAACCATTCAGGAAAAGGATATTAAACAGATGGTGGAACAACAAGTGAAGAAGGCATTGGTACAATCCCAAGGGGTCTCATCAATTCCAAAGGGTAGCCCATACCTAGAGAAATTTAATGTAGTCCAATACCCGAAGATTTTGTGCCACCATCTTTCAAGGTATTTGATAGCAGTGGGAACCCTTAAGCAACATATTGCACACTTCAAAGCCAGTTGCTACAATACAGGTGACAATGATGCTTTGCTTTTTTGATAGCTTGCTAGTAGCCTTTTTGGGTTGTTTGAGTTGATGCTTATCAGTGCCATAGTTTGGTAAAATCCTTTGTAGGGGTTGAAACTTTCATTAAAGATTTGTAGGGTTCGAGATAACTATTGATGACCTCACTTTTAGAGTGAGCTCTCAACTTCCCCCATCATAAGTCTAGGACTCTTATAGACACTAAGAGTTCCTTAGTCTTAAGACACTTCTAGTGATTAGGTGAACACTTAACCTAACCCTAGAGACTTAGAAGAGTTAACCATAGGAATAGGTTGAGCCTTAGGATTTGGGAGGACTTGCCTACCCTATAGCCCAAACCCAATCTTTGTTTCCTTCTTTCAAACCAAACCTCAAATTCAAATTCAAATTCTAAAATCAAATCCAACTATCTAATGATTGAAATCCATCAATAAATTCAAACTGAATTCCTTCCTAAGCCTTTGATTTTATCTTATGGACTTAGCTTTAACCAAATCCAAATCAACCCCAATCCAATTGATTTTCTCAAATCAAATTCCAAATCATGAATCAATTCCAAACTCCAAATGATTGAAACCCATGATTAAGTCTAAATTCCTAAATCTTTCCCTAAGCCATATGAACCACCTTCATATGCTTAGCCAAATCTCCTTCAAACCAACTCAAACTTGGTTGATTTCTTTATAAATCAATAATTCCTACATTTATATTCACAAATATAAATGAAATCCAAATTCAAACCTTTCAAACCAAATTAAAACAAATCAAACCAAATCAAGACCCTTCTTAAGCCATATGGACCTACCTCCATAAACCTAATCAAATCTTGATCCAAATCAACTCAAACATGATTGATTTCTTTATAAGTTAACCATTCTTTAATTTATATTCATAAATATAAATGAAACTCACCCTCAAATGTCCAAAAATAAATCAAACCAAATCAAAACCCAAGTTAGCCCTTTTGACCTATATCCCTAAGCTTAATCAAATTTGCTTCGAATCACTCCAAACTCAAGTGATTTTCTCATGACTCATTTATATCTTCATTTATATTCACAAATGTAAATGAAATATAAATTCAAATGACTAAAACTAAACTCAAATCAAATCAAATTCCCAATTTTAGCCATTTTAGCTAAAATTTTGAACTTTGCTAAATGAAACCCAAATCAACTCAAAACTCATGGATTTCTTCATGGGTCAATCATTCCTTCAATCATTGATCCAATGATAAACATAAACTGCCATTATCAAACTAAATCCAAATCAACCCAAATCAAGTCCAAGTTAACCCTTTTGACTTGAAATTATCATATGAACTAATCCATTTGGCTCCAAACTAATTGCAATTGGATTTATATTTCAATCCTAAGCTCATATGTGGGATCAACTAAACTTCAATCAAACCTTGATCAAGCCAATTGACTCATTTAGGCTCACTTGACCCAAAGTGGCCTAAAGGACCTTTTTGAGCCAATTTTCATTCCAACCTGAATTAGATTGGACTAAGCCCATCTAAACCTCAATCATGATCAACAATCATCATGGGGTGATCAACCACCTTGAATTGGGTCAAACTAAGTCAAACCTAACCTTTGACCAAGTCAACATTTAGCTTAAATGAAACCCAACAAGCCAAAATCCATCATATGTCAAATTGATTGAAACCATTGACCCAAACCCATTCATAATCAATGATTGAATATGACCAAATCATTAATTGAGTCAAACTAAGCCTAATTAGCCACTTGACCTAAGTTGACCCAAATTGGCCTAAAAAGTAAAAATGAGTCAAATCATGATTCAATCCAAATTGATTGCAATCAATGGCTCAAGTTCATTCCAAATCACTTGTTGAACTTGACCAAAGCCATGATTGAGCCCAAGTTGAACAATTGGTCAACTTGACCCAACCTAGCCTAAATTGACCTAAAGGTCAAATTGACCAAAATTCAAATTAATTCCAAATTAAACCAAACCAAAGCCTACAATCATTTTCAATCAAATAATTGAACTTGACTCAACACCTAACCCAACCTAATTTGATCAAATTGGTCAACTTGACCAATTTAACTCTTTTGAATCCAAATGAGTCAAAGTCAAACTTAGGCCAAACCAACCCAAATTAATCAAATCAAAACATCCCAAATCATCATATGAACCTAACCCAAGCCTTGGTTTGACCCAATTTGACCAATTGGTCAACCCAACCCAACCAAACCCATTTTGACCAAATGAAGCCAAATCACTCCAAATCAATGGGACCCTAGGACTTAGTCAAACTACCCAAGCATGTCCCATTTCATTTCCAAATCAGCCCAAAAGCCAAGTGGACCCCACCAAGGGGATTAACCATCAAACCATAGGATTTAAATCTTAAAATTATTGGATCCAAGCTAAAGTCAACTTGCTTATCTCCATGACAGCTCATTGGCACTTCATGGAACCTTCTGCTGACCTACCTAGCTAACCTCACCTAGGTTGGCCAAGGACCTTTGGGAGGTGAGTTGACTGACCTCCAATTCAAACCGAGCACCCATTGGATCATGACCATGGCATCATTGCACATTGGGTCCATGGCAGCCCCCCATCATTCCCCCCATCCCTAGCATACCTTTGTAACTTGATGGAGACAAGTTCGACGGCCGCACGTCGATGAGCCGGTGCAAAACGTGCGCATGCTGCCATCCATCAATGATGGAAAATTGAGGGGTATATCCCCTCAATTTGAATGTGATTTCACACACACTTGCATCGTGAGCCCTCCTATGTGAATTTCGAAGCCCCTTAGAGTGTTTCCAAGGATCCCCAAGCCCTCTCCATTCGGCATTGCCCATTCCCGAGCAAAGCCAAAATAGGGCATCCTCTCCACTCAATCAAACCAAATTAGCCACACCACTCCAAACTGCCAACCAATTCCCAAGCTCCCAAGTGGCTAGAGGTGTGAGTTTGATTGGAGCCAAAGCCTTCGTGTGTGTGTATTGGTCAATCGAGCCTCTGACACCAAATTAAGCTTAAAGATCCTCAACAGGGCCTCGCCTCAATAAGGCAAAACTACCTCCTGCGTTGCATTGTCGGACATTAGCTTCGGTGAGGTAATTACTCAAAATCATAGCTATAGGGAAATCGTGCTTGGTCCTTTGTGAAGAAAATTTGAATTTCATGCAAAATTGACCATTAGATGTGTGTGTCTCCCTTCCCCAAAAGTGTGGGAAGAATTTGTAGACAATCCGAGCTCAGGTGAGCTCGGATCAAGCAAGGGAAGAAGGATGGCAACCGTCTTTCATCGCTCGCTAATGGGATATATCATGAGCCATCCATCTAGCATGATTGGGATGAACGGATCTGATTAAATCCTGTGGTAGCCCCTTAATTCCCTTCCTAAATCATGGATTGAATCATGGCCATCCGATCTTAGATGGGCACCCAGCGTGTCCATATGAATTAGGCTTTGGATGTGACTACTTAAATAGCCAATCCCATCACGCCATATGAAAGCGCATCATGTTAGTCGCCACGTGGCCCGATGGGATTAAGGCTTTAATTAGGGTTAATTAATTGGTTTTTAATCCTGAAACTTCCTAAAATCATAACTAATTATAAAAAATCCAAAAAATACAAACTTAGGCTCATGTTGAAGATATTTTGGAGGAGAATCTGCAAAAATTATAATTAATTGATTTTGAATAAGTGATTTTGGCTTAATTATGGTTTTATTAAAAAACTAATTAGCTTAATTACATCTTGATTAAGCACTCAATTAATCTTAAATTTTTTGTGGATTTTTAGGGGGATGACCTGTGTCTCCCCTATTTTTTTGGGATTTTATTGATTGCTTAATTAGGAAAATCACTTGATTAAGCATAATCACTCTCTTAATCTAATTAATTATAATTAATGAATAAAAATTAACTTGATTAATCATTTAAACATAATTATCTCTATTGAACAGTAAGATCACTTAGGGAATGTGATTGGGGATACTTTTCCTAATTCATTTCCTAAGTCTTCTTTATCTTTAAAATTCAAATTAATTAATGGTTAATGGAATGATTAATTGATTAATTAAGTGATTAATCTTCAAAATAAAGAAATCAAAATCTAATTGGATGTTTAAATAATTTAGGCATTATAATTAGGGCCTTGCCCTTGATCTTTTCCCTAAGTTAATTTTATCATTCAAATTAAAACATAACCAAAATGTTTAATGAATTCATTAAAGGATTAATAAAATTAAAATTAAAAATCAATTCATTCACACCTAAGTGACCCTTAATTGATCTTGGGTAGCTCCTTGGGTGTTCAATAATCCAAGGTGAGAGATAATGAAATTATGGTGGCTTACATGTGTGAGAAAATTATAAAAATAATTAAGTGAGATCCCTTAAGCTTAATTAACTATTAATCATAAGCCAATTGCATTAGGCCCCTTTCATTTCTTAGGAGCATTGCAAATTTACTTTTCATGTGGTTGTATATCATATTTGCTTATTATTAATTAGTTAATTAACTTAAAGTGATATATGTAAGGGATAATTAATTCATTTAATTCATTCCTTAACCTAATCAAAACATAAAATCAACTTAAATATTCCTCATTAAACCAAACTAATTCACACATGGGGAAATGAGTTAGGAATAACAAACCTATCTCATATTTCCTAAATCAAATCAAATTCAAAGATAAGAATGTCTTTAAAAAAGTTTGGTTTATTTTAAATAATCATATTTAATATGATTGTCCTTAGGAATTAATTGGGATGAATGAAATCATGTATTTACATTCCTTTATTTCTTTCCAATCATGCTAAATATTATTTGCCATATGAAATCATGCATTCATTTATTTTGAAAATTAATTAAATAAAATGTTTTCTTTTATGTCAAATTGCATGTGTTGACTTAAATTAAGAATATGAGTGACTATTAATACTATTAAACCAAAAATTATTTTCAAAACCTATAAATCAATCATTATAAATGATGTAATGCTAATTACAAATATTTATATGCTTGCATGTGATGATAGTATAAGATGTGTAGTATGAAGTTCTCTTTCCCTACCTTAACATGGTTTCACATAGGATTTGCAAGTGTATAGTTTATTTGAAAAGAACACAACACTTGCTTAAATCTATTCCTATGCATCTCCATGATTAAGACTTAGGAAGAATTTCATATTACACATGTAAATCATACAACCAATTCAAACATAATTTCTTGCATGAGTCCCTATTGATCTTGTTCTTTTTGTACATTCATATGTATTTGAGAAAAGTGGTATATTAGTCTGGACATCTCGGGACCGTGAGACTTTAAGTAGCCCTAAGTAGGTCTTGTATCTTACGTCCCTGGTGTAGAAAATAATGGCATCATACTCACTTAAAACTCTTATACATATGCATGTATGATGTGGACAATGAATGAGAATCAAAAATCAAATAAATAAAATCAAACTTTTGCATGGATTTTCCTATACATATAGTTATTCATACATTTACATGTATATGAAAAAAAGTGGTATATTAGTCTGGACATTCTGGGGTTGCGAGGATTTAAGTAGCCCTAAGTAGGTCTTGTATCTTATGCCCTTGGTGTAGAAAACAATGGCGCCGCACTCACTTAAAAATTTTATACATGTGAATGTGTATCTAGTTAATGAATGAAAAATTCCTCTTTTCTACATAATAAAGACATGAAGTCATAATTCAATCAACAAATAAAATATTAAATTTCCAAATGCACTTCTTTGCATTCATCATCAAGTGCTAAGATTTACATTGCATGTATCAGTATGCTTAGGATTATTCATATGCATGATATACATGATGGAAAGAAATGAATGAGTGTGTGTTATGTGATAGTAATCCATCCTAATTAATCCTAAGATGCCTTTATTATTGAATAGGGTTATTTAGAATGAATTCAAAACTTAGGGTTAATTAAAACAGATAATAAACCATTCACTAAATAAAATTCATTAATTAACTTAACTTAGAAATGACTTAAAGGATAAAAGAGAGACTCTCTCTCTCTCTCTCTCTCTCTCTCTCTATTTATTCTCTTTATAACACTTAGTTGCTAAGTGTAGGCTACATGAAATAAAAGAAAACACTAAGTAAAATCTCCAAATCAACTAAACCACTTAAAGAGAAATCAACCCTTTATAAATTGAATCCTTCACACTTAGTAAATCATAACTCTAAAGCCTAGTTAGGACATACCACATAAGCTTTAACATATACACATCACCATTTCTAGTTTTATGTTAGGCGTGTATGGTTTGTTGAATGTTTAGTTTTGTGATTTATTATTTTAGATTGGATGTTAAGGTGTATGTGCATAACTTGAATGTTAGACCAACATTAGCCTAATCATATTTTATGTAGGGGTTGTGCTTAAGGGGCTATTGTAATAAAAATATAAATATTTTTTTGCTATGTAGGTTGCTTAGCCCTTAAGCATATCCCAAGTTAGGACAGGTGGACTTGGTTACCCATGTGTGGGGTGCTAAGTCCAAATTATTTTATAACTGCTTGGGTTGTATGGTGTGTTTAGCTAACATTTATTTTGCAAGTGTAGCTAGATTTACTTTCCTTCCTTTTAATATAATTTTTGCATTAGGATTAGGATAAGTGTTATGGGGGATTAGGATGAACATTGGTTATAAGACCATGTATTATATACCATGTGATGCCTTTGGAGCAAATAACATCCCAATCAAAGCCAAGAGAAAGAAAAAAATGGAACAAAGCAAAGTGAAGAAATGAAAGATGAAGAGTGAAGAATGGAGGATGAAGAATGAAGACCCCCCATAACACTTATCCTTTTATAATTGTAATTATTCTTATATTATACTGGGATGTATAAGCATAAAGCTCGGCTACCCACATTTTTTTTTGGGTTGTACGGAAGTACCCGACCGCATCGGCCTCTTATTCTTTTACAAAAACTTTATAAAATTGTTGAATGTTTTGTTTAGCTTATTCATTAGAAATAACATACCTTTTCATAATTTCTTTATGATTGGTGATTGCTGTGTGGCCTGGATGCTATTAGGCTCTTAGGATAAAAAATAAAATTTCTATCCCATTAACAACTCATAACTAAAATTTTAAAATAATTCATAACCTCATATAAAAGCCTATGGATTAAATCAAGATAATAAAATGTTTAGCAACCCCTTAGATGGATGATTGAATGTATAATATCATGCATGTCATATTCTTCCACTCTTGTTAAGAGAGGGATTCCATCTGTGCCCGAGAATAAAAGCTTAACCTATAAGAGGCTTTGATGGAAATACACCTCTTTCTCTTCTAATTTAGCCCATAATCAATTTCTCATGCATTTAGGCACATAAAATCCTATAGCCAGTGTTAAAAAAAAAAATTCTAAAAATCAAATAAAACTTGACTAAATTTCTCATTGTTCATGCCCTTCATGATCCAGTCTCTTAGGGAATAAGTTTAAGGACTTAGTTTCTCTTCTAAGTAAATAACAACCTAATCATCTTACAAAGCATATAACTTTCCTACATGGATTTAAAGCATAGGAGGAATTAGCTGGCTGCCACTCTAGGCGGTAATAAGTCCAGCAGTCGGGTTGTTTACTCTCTCTTGTAGAGGTAAACCATATACCCACTTTTGCCTTAGATTTAGATTATGTTTTGGCCCTTGCTAAAGCTCCCTAGATTAAGATCTGAGGTTATTATTTTCCTTTATGAGCTATGAGCATAAATCCTCACCTCTGAGGCATTATTATATTCTTGTATTGTGGAATCATAAGTCCTAGATTTCTAATAAAATTTTCACTCAAATAAATAAATCTCTTTAAATTCAAATTTATAAAGCCCAACCATATGAAAGATTAGAGAGCTCACTAGGCTTCTTAGTATCATGAGCACTCCCTACTTATCTCCCTTGGTTTTGATAATAACTCTTCCCTTTTGATCTCTCGCATTTGATTTTAAAAAATACAACTAATACTTTGATAGTCATATCTTTGAAATTCTTTGGAGACAACAATCACCTACTTTAATCGAGTATTCTTAAGGGATTCATTTTATTTAAGATGTAATTAATTATGGAGGCTTGCCTCCATATAAAACTTAATGACACAATTTAAATAAACCTTACTTTATTTTTTCATGTAAAGTAGGGAAAAAATCTCTGGTATATTAGAAGATCCATTATGCCTTAGGAGTCCTTATTAGGTGATTAGGTCCATTATAAGGTAGTGATTTTATCTCTCGAGATAGTACACTATTTCTTAATATCGTACCCAATCACCCTAATAAGTACATATGTGAATCTGCATGGTGTCCTCTCACATATTCACACAAAGCACACTAAATACAAAAATAACCACCATAGTAACTAAAGGGGACTTCATTGTAGAGAAAGAAAAATCCAATGAGTCCCTTATTGATTATATTCCTAGTTGGAGATACCTGAGTATGAAATGTGAACCATAGCTCCAAGAGCAACATGCTATTAAAATTCTTCTCAAGAATATTCATGGCCCAGTTGCTTTCATGCTCAAGATTCTCTCAAGACTGATGAAGGTTGGGACTTGTCTTGTACCTCTAAAAGAATCATCTCTAAAGTCAAAAAACTTTCTTTATAGGTATCAACTCAGCTCAAGCCTCTAACACCTTGGAAAGTCTGCCAGTAGTGAAGGATAACTCAAAAAGGGTGGTAGCCCAACAACAGCAGCAGCATCCATCATGTGCCTAGAATAGTTCCTTAGTGCAACCACTATCCGAGTTCAACTTTTTACCTCCACCATAGTAGTTACCACTCCTATCGGCTCCTTTACCACCTCTAGGAGTGTTATATCAGTAGATGAGGGCACTAAACCACTCATTCCATTTACTTTATTTAATTTCTATTTTGTACCTCCAAAATTAAAGAAATCAATGAAGAAGAAAGATTCAACTAATATCCTAACTTTCTTTGATGATCTTGGTGATTTTATTTCCATAGAAAGCTCTTCGAGTCATAGTAATAATTTTAATTTCGATCACTAGCTTTCTGATTTAGAAATGGATTTTCCTTCTCTAAATCTCAAGAGTTCTTTACTTGAGATAGATTTAGAGCTATTCGACTCTAAAGATCCTTTAGGAGAAGTTATAGGTATGCCTGATGTGTAGGTATAATTTACCATAAACTCTCTAGCTGAAGAAATAATTGAAGTCAATCTCAGTGGAAAATTTCTACTTCCTATAATAGCACCTCAAGATAAGGGTAAATAAGTCATTAGTTCCACTGAGCAGATAGCCTCTGGATACACTTGTGAAGGACCAGCCTAGGGTTAACCACAATGTCCTAGTGCCCTTTAGAATGTTACTAGCTAAGTTATGCATATATGACATCCTTATTTTGTCTAAAGAAATAAGGGAATCATTAATCAAAACATTCTTGATCCTCAGATATGTTTAGCTCAGTTAGCCACTACTAATCCAACCGAAGAAGAGGCATGTTTTTCAAAGGAAGTCTTAGGCATCCCCTTTTTAGGCGAAGACCTATTGCTTGGGACTATATAACATAATCGTCCTTTATACAATACAGTGGATATTAGCAACTTCAAACTATCTAGATTACTTGTTGATCCAGGTGCATTCATTAACATCATGAGCCTAAGAACCTTAGCCTTCTTGAGGATTAATATCACTAAGCTTCAAGCTAAAAAGATGATGTTGAAAGAATTCAATGAATAAGGAGAGGGCCTTAGGTTCCATTAGACTACCATTGGGGATAGATGATTAGAAGACTGAGGCTAAGTTCTATATAATAGATTTAGACACATCTTTCAATGCTTTACTAGGGTGACCTTGGATTCATGAAAATAACATGGTACCATCTTCGCTCCACTAATGCATCAAGTTCATAATAGACATCATAGAATACTATGTTAAGGGATACTTAAAATCATTTGTAGTACATGATGTTGGGATTTATGAAGATGTGATCTATTATCTCCCAAAGAAACAAAATATCTATTCTTATAAACTACATTAAAATCAAAAAAAAAAAAAAAGAGAGTGAGAAGAAGATTTTGGGGAGGCAGTAGAGCTATGTTGCTTTTCACCCACAATTTATTACTCCTTTTGAACAAGTTAGTGGTATGCCCCAACCACCTTCAGGATGAGAAAGAGGCAAGTTCAGAGGAGGCATTAGAGGGAGAAGGTCTCCAAACCTACCACCTATCAAGAGTTTCATTATAGCATCCATGCATATGCCAGTTATTTACAAAGACTTAGAGTTTAGTTCAGAGGATGAGTATTATGTAGTAAGCACACTAGTTACTTGTTTTCCCCTGAAGACCTTATTGGAGGTGACACTTGAGCCAGACAGTGATAAAAACAAATTCCTTAAGTAAAGCATAGGCATCTTAATCCCCATTATATGAAATTGTGAGACAACACATGTGCACCTTAGCTCTAATCACACTTTTATCTTAGGATGTTGAGAGTTTAGTAGTTAAGGATGATCCAAAATTACATACAAATGCTTAGCCTTAGAAATTTTATCTTGGACTATGGTGTTTTTATTTGAAGTCGTAAGGACATCACGTAGATTTTAGGGAGTACTTATTGAAGTAATCGAGAGCAATATTAATGAATGATATGTTATTTCAAAAGATAGAAACATCATTGTACAATAGACTCAATCACCTAATAAGGACTCCTAAGGCAGATGGGTTTACATATGTACTAGAGATCTTTTCCATACTTTATATTAATAAGTAAAGTAGGGTTTATTATATACTAGGTTCTTTAGTTTCCTATGGAAGTAAGCTTCCATAGTTAATTACATCTTAGAAAATGAGACTTTTCTAAGAATACTCGATTAAGTAGTTAATTAATATATCCAAAGATTACAAAATTAGACAATCAAAGGATTTGTTTTCATTGGAAATCAAATGGGATTGTTCAAATGTGATACTATGAAGCATTTATGATACTATGAAGCCTAGTGGATGCTTCAGTCTACCCTATGATGAGAATTTATATTTTTGAAAGAGAAAATTTATTTTCATTTGAATTGAAATATTATTTGAAAGCTAGGACTTATATTCCAACAACACATTATTGTGAAAATGTATAAGAGGTGAGGAATTATACTAGTAGCAAGAGGAAAATAAGCTGCCTTAAAACCTAGATCTAGAGTGCTCTAGCACAAGCTAAGAGCCTGACCTAAATCTATTCGAGAAAAGTAGGATATGATGGTTCACTTCCATAAGAGAGAATGAACTGATCTTGACTCTTCTAGACTTACAATCATCTAAAATGGCTGCAAACTAACACCTCCTACATTTTAAAACTATGTAGGCCAGTCATATAAAAATGCAAAATGGCTAGGTTGTTATTAATTAGGAAAGAGTATAAAATCTTAAACTTACTTCCTAAGACTAGATCATGATTAATGTGTAAATTATGACCTAAACTAATGCAATAAAGTTTACATATTTTTATTTTATTTTTGACTCATTATTTTAAACTTAGGCTTAGATTTATGTCTAAATGCATGATGAAAATATATTATGGGCTAAATTAGATAGAATGGGTGTTCTCTACTACAAGGGACTGCCCTCATAAGTCAAGCCTGTCCCTATCGTGCAAGAGTGGAGATCCCTTATTTTCAAGAGTGAGATAATATAATATGCATGGTGTGATAACATATAACATTTTGCTAAATGGTTGTTAAATATTTTATTTATCTTGATTATAAATTTAGACTTTAAAGTGAGGTTATGAATTGATTAAGATTTTAGTAATGAATTATTAATGAAGTTAGAAAAAATTAATTTTATCCTAAAGAGCCTACCACATCTAGGCCACATATCAAATCATCACACTTTAAAAAACTTATGAAAAGCATGTCACTTCTATTGCATAATGTAAACATAATAATCAAACATTTGAATTTCTTAAAAGAATAAAAGGTGCATGTAGCTGAGTTCTACACTCCGGAAAAGAAAATAAATTGGGTAGTCGAGCTCTACTTTTATACAACCCAGATTATAATTAAATTTTACAAATGAAATAAATGTTATGAGGGTCTTCAATTCTTGTTCATCTTTTCTTCTTAGGATTAGTTTGCTTTATGCTTCACAGGCTCCTAGGTCTTGCCTTCTAGCCAATGCTCATCCTAAATCTCATAGCACTAATCCTAATCCTATTACAAAATTATATTTTTATAAGAAAAGTAACTCTAACTATACCCGCAAAATAGATGTTATCTAAACAAACATACAAGCCAAATAATTATATTTCACATATTTGGCCTTAGCACCCTACACTTGAGTAACCAATCCCACATGTCCTAATTGGATTATACTTAGGGACTTAAGTAGTATAAGCAAAAGGCATTTTTACATTTTATTATTATAACAACCCCTTAAGCATAATGTTTTATAAAAATATCATTAGGCTAATAATGGCCTAACATACAATATACATACAAGAAATCCTAACATCTAGTCTAAAAATATTACATCACAAAATAAAACATATCACGATAATAATCACCAGCCTAACCTAATACTAAGATCGATGACTTAGTATTCTAATGTGTGTGCTATAGCCAAAGTATGGTATGTCTTGCTTAGGCATTGAGATTGAGATTTTTTAGTGTTTGAATGTTTAAGTTCCATATTAAAGGTAGTTGCACTTCAATTAGTTTAAGACTTTAATTGGATTTTGGATCATATATTTCTTATGATCTTTTGCTTTTAATTCATCATTATAAAGAGAAGGAATGGATTTCAATCCTTTTAATCCCTACCTTAAGTTGATTCTAAGAGATGAATTTTATGATTTTTTTAAAATCTTTTAATGAATCATGAATTTTAATCAATCTTATGTTTGGATTTGACTTAAAAGAATTTTATTTAAACATGGAAGGCATCTTAAGGTTAATGAAACCAAGTCACCATCAAATACAAAATGCTTCATCATTTTAGCTTTGTTATTAATAACATTATAATGTTATTTTACTCTTTTCTTTACTTTAATTTAATACACACACACACACACACACATTTTATGTATTCATTTTGGCACATTTAAATATGAATATACATGAATTTTGTAACAAAGGAAATCTCACTTCATATCAAATCATATGCATACAAGTATATAAGGAAGCTATGCAAGTGTGCCTTTATTAAACTAGGAAAGTGAGATTATTTAAGACCTCCTTGGCTACTTAAAGCCACGTGTTCCCAAGATGTCTAAACTATATACTTGCAAGTTCAAACACACATGTGCTTTATATATTTATTTTGGCACACTTGAACAAAAATATGTATAAATTTTATAACAAAAAAATCTTACTTCATATCCAATCATATGCATGTAAGTGTATAAAAAAAAAACTATGCAAGTACATGCCTTTATTAAATCTGAAAAGTAAGATTATCAAAGAACTCTTTGGGGCTACTTAAAACCTCATGTTCCCAAAATATCCAGACTATATACTTGTAAGTTCAAATACACATGCATACATATATGAATGCAAAATAAAATTTTGAAAGTTGTAGGTTATTATCCTTTAACAAATGAAATTTTATTTGAGTTTCATTACTTACCATGAAACTTGCAAATATAAATATTTGTTTTTGATCATCTAATTGATAGTTAGCACCTAATTCTTACCTAAAGGAGAAAAATAATTTGAGGTTTACATTGTGAAAATAGCCACACCATATAGTTTATCTTCCAAATGATGCAATTAGATGCAATATTTTCTTTTAAATTTAAAATATGAATGTATGAAACACATGACATATAAATTTATGATAATTAAAACGAAAATAATTAAACATCATCAATGATATACTTGGCTTCATTAAAATCCAAGACAATCATATTATATAAACACACCTTAAGCCTAATCAAATTTTCTTTAAGATTTAAATTTTGTGTTTTAAATTATTTAATCTTAAAGAGGAGAAACAAGATCAATTTATTTAACCCATACTCATGTTGGTTAGTTAATGAATTCAACAAAAAAAAAGTTTAGTAAATTTTATGACTTAAGTTGATTTGGCTCATTTGCAAGTCAATTAGTCACTCTCCCCAAAGAGTCCTTTAATTTAATTAACCATTAAGCAAGGGCCTATGAAACATGATGATGCAATTGAAAGTAAAATTAACAGTGCCTTAAATATTCTAATGAAATTAGGCTCATGTTTAAATAATTAATTAATTAAGAGGATTAAACTAATTACTTTCATAATTTCTCAAACTATGAAAAATCATAATTTCATTAGAACTCTTATGTTAACTAAGAACATAAGGAGGATTAATTAAATCAATCATGTTGGTTGTACTAATTATGATGATGTAATTCTCATTTATTTTAATTTTATATTTCTTTTTTATTTCATTTAATTATTTAATAATCTAATTAAAGGCCTTAAGGATGATTTTGAGGAAATAATTAGGAGGGGAGGTCCTAATTATTTTTATTAATCATTCTTACTATTATAATTAAATAACCTTTCTTAATTAATTCAATAATTTTATTAATTTTGGTAATTATTAAATTGCTTAAAAGAGAATTAGGGCTTGAAATTATGATTCTCCTGATCTACTTAGAAAATTATTCCAATAAAATTATAAGAGGCAGAAGTCATCCCATGTATGCAACATGCCAATTTTCAGATTAATTAGCTAAGTAATTAAGGCTTAATTAAGAAAATTAATAAAACTTTTAAACTTTAATTAATCATTATTCACGGGACAAAACTTAGAAATTTTATTTTTCTAGATTCTCTTTTCTCTAAGCTTTTGAAAATTAATTTATTTGTATATTTTTTGGTTTTTATAATTAGTTATGAATTTTTAAAGTTTTGGCTAATTAATCACATTTTTAGCTCTAATTAAATAGATTTACATAGTCGGTGCCACGCAAATGCTGACGCAACTGTGCTTTCACATGGCACCACAAGATTAGTTATTTAAATAATTTGATGTGGCTGCTAACTGAGTGGTGGCGGACGTGATTTTGTCTTAGCTGTTCAATCTCAGATTGAATGGTCTAGATTAATCTTGCGATTCTAAAGAGAATAAATAGAAAATTTAACTTGATTAATTACGGTCGTTCATTATAATCATGTGGAACGAATGGATGATGATCTGTCATCCCATGAGCGTCGAAAGACAGACACCGTCTGCCTTCTACCACTCGATTCAAGCTTTCCAAAGCTTGTTCAATGACATAAATAATTCCAAAATGATCAAGGATGAAATCTAATAAGATCCAACAATGGGATTTGCATGAAATCATGATTTCTTTCACAAAAGACCAACAATCCGAGATTTCTATAGTTTGTTCGAGTTTACCTTATTGGAGCTCAAGAATAGTAGTTCATTGACTAAGGTAGCTCTGTCTTGAAGAGATGAAGCCCTATTGAGAAGATTGTGAGCTGCCTCACCGATTGCTCTCTAGACCAAACAACATCATGAAGCTCACCGAGTTGGTCTTAAGGTGGTTTTCAATGCTTGAATCGATTGGGAATCAATTTGTGTTGGCTCGTCAGGCTAGAGGAAGGTGTGGGAAGAATTAATTTAGGTTTGGTGACTTTGGACAAATAGGAGGCTCGGGTTCAGGTGGGGCTTGATCTCACCAGCTATTGTAGGCAAGAAGAAGCTTGGGATGCTTAAAGACTGCTCAGGATCATCTGAGGAGTGTGTGTGTGTTTGATTTAGTTTTAGGGAGGAGGTGTATACCCTCCTTCCCATGTGAACCAACCAAAATGGTTGGTTCAGGAAGTGGTAGCCGGCCAACCAGCAGGGGTGGCTGAAAATGGCATATGATTGATAAGATGGAGGTCTCCAGATGGCTCAACAAATTTGGTGGCTCCCCATGAAGTGGACATTTCATGAGTGAACCAAAGCCAGAGCCCAATAGCATTGGGTTAGGTCTAGTCAGCTTGGGAGAGCTCAAGGCATGCTAAGGTGGCTATCCCATGCAAAGGGAGGGGTTGGACCTTCCTATTTTGGGTTTTTTTTTTATTTGGGACCCCTTAGTTCACTTAGTTTGGGCTAAACCAGACCCACATTGGGTCAAGTTGACTTGGGTAGATCAATGGGGTCATAAGGATGAGTCATGCCAAGTTTAGTTGGGTTTGGCTCAATTTGACCCAAATGAGTTGGGCTAAGTTGGCTAATTGGTCAAATGGGATTGAAATGGATCTTAGAAAATATTCAAATGATTATTAAGATTGAGTTGGTACAATTAGGTTGATTTAATTTGAAGTGGATTTAAGTTTAGTTTATTTGGGTTCATTTAGGCCAAATGAGTTAAGTTGACCAATTTTGTCAAATTGGCCAAATTGGTTTGAGTGGAAGATTGGTTCATGTTTGAATGATTATTTGAGATTGATTGTAGGTATTGATTTGAATTGATCTGAATTAATATGAGAATTGGTTCAGTTTGACCATTTAGGTCAAATTGGGTCAAATAGGTCAATTGAGTTCATTTGATCAAATTGGCTTCATTTGGTGGTTGGATTGTGTTCAATATTCAATTCATGATTACTTGAAGTCATTTGCAACCAATTTGAGTTGGAATGAGAATTGGTTTAATTTAACCCTTTAGGTGAAATTGGGTCAACTTAGGTCAAATGGTCAAATTGGCTTGGACAACCCCAAATGGGATGCAATTGAATGTTAGATGGTGATCAATAAACATTTTAGAAGATATTCGGTGAGTTGAGTTCATTTAATTGAGGTTTGACTCAATTGGGCCATTTAAATCAACTTAGATTAGATGAGTCTATTGGGTTGATTAGGTGTGATTAAGGCTACATAAAGATTGGAACATATTTAATGATGATTTTAGAGTTGATTAGAGGCTTTGATTGGAATAGACTTGAGTTAGGTTGAATTTTGGCCATTTGAACCCTTTTAGTCAAATGGGTCAACTTGGATCAATGGAGTTAGTTGGCTTGATTGAGTAGATTGGGATAGGTTATGATGTTTGGTAGGATGCTTGGAATAATCAAAGAATTTATATTGGGTTGTATTGGCTTTATTCAAGTTGAATTTTGATCTTAAAAAAAAAAATCAAATGGGCCAACTTAGGTTAAGACCCAAGTTGACTTGGGTTGATTCAATTGGATTAAAATCAATGTTTAATAATGTTGATTTTGGAGTCCAATTGATCTTGAATAGGTTGAGTTTCAATCAAATTGGTTTGATTTTTAAGAATCCAAATAGGTTAGTTGGGTTGAGTCAACTTAGCCTGCCTAGCTAAGTTGAGCCTATGATGGATCAAATTGAGCTTACATCAATTAGCCATTTGGCTTGGAGCTTGGATTGTATTCATTTAATTTGGATTTTGTTAATTAATTGATCATGGACTTTGGTTGAGTCTTAGGGTAGGTGTCTTCACTTCTCTTAAGATAATCTATAGTCCTAGAGTTGTACCCTATGAGTCTCTAGACTTTTCTCTTAAAAGTGTCTTAGCACTGGAGAAATCTTAGTGTCTAAAAGAGTCCTAAATCTAGGATAAAGGTAGTCAGCCTTACTCCAAAAGTGAGGTTAACATGCACCCTCAAGCTCAGAAGCTCATGTAAAGCTTGAGGATAATTCATTCAAAGAATTAAAAAAAATTACTTTTTGATTGGTACTCGTCGTGTGTCTTAAATCTAGCTAAGAAAAATTTAATTCTACATGCATGGTCTAAACACAGGTTAGAATACTTCAAAAATCTATGTGATAATAAATGCAAAAGCTCTCAATCAAGACATGGACTGGGCTTTGGTACAATGGGTCTAATAGATGATAATGAGTACTACCTAGTGTGGTGTTTATTTTTGATTATGTATATGGAGGACACCATGGATTTGAGGGTGTACTTATTGAAGTGATTGGGTACGACATCAAAGAATTGTGCACTATCTAGAAAGATAGAAATCACCACCCTATAATGGACCTAATCACCTAATAAGGACTCTTAAGGCATGATAGGTCTTCAAATATACCAGAGATTTTTTCCTACTTTACATGGATGAATAAAGCTGGGTTTATTTAAACCAGGTTCTAAAATTTCATATGGGGGAAAGCCCCCATAATTAATTACATCCTAAGAAAAGTGAGTTTCTTAAGAATACTCTCGATTAAAGTAGGCAATTGTTGTCTCCAAAGATTTCAAAGATATGACTATCAATAAATTGGCTATGTTTGAAAAATCAATCGGGATAGATCAAAATGAGAACTTATTATTGAAGCCAAAGGAGATGAGTAGAGATACTAGGAAACCTAGTGAGCATTCCAATCTTTGGGCTTTATATGTTTGACATTAAGATAATTATATGTTAGCGTTGGAATTTTATTAGAAGGCTAGGGCTTATGATCCCATAATACAAGGTTATGGAAATGCCTAAGAGGTGAGGATTTATACTTATAGCTTGAAGGAAATAGCAACATCAAATCCTAAATCTAGAGAGCTTTAGTGGGAGCTAAAACACATCTAAGTGAAGATGGGTATATGGTTTACTCCAAAGAGAGGATAAACCACCCGACTGCTGAACTTATAACTACCTAGAGTGATACACTAACTCCTCCTACGCTTTAAAATCATGTGGTCAAGTCATATGATTTTGCAAGATAGTTAGGTTATTTTTATTTAGAAAAAGACTAAAGTCCTTAAACCCACTCCTTAGTGGTATGAGTAATGACTTAGTTTAATGCAAATCTTATCAATTTTTATTTAATTTTTGACTCTTCATTTTGACAAAAGCCATAGGATTTTTATATGCCTAAATGCATGAAAAAGGTCAAGTCTTCCACAAATCGAAGGTCAAGTCTTCCCTATCGTACAAGGATGGAAACTCTCTCTTAGTAAGAGTGAAATAATATGCTATGTATGATGTGAGGCATACAATCATATAGCTAAGGGGTACTAAATCTTTTAGTTATCTTGATTTAATGCCTAGGCTTTATGTGAGGTTATGAGTTATTTAGGAAATTTAGTTATGAGTTGTAGTTAGGGTAGAAAATTTATTTTTCAAGAGCCTAACCGGATCAAAGCCACACATTAAATCACCATATGAATATGAAATTAAGAAGAGGCATGCTATTTCTATTACACAATTATAAACAAAACATCAAACAATTTATAAATCTAACGTAAAAGAATAAAAGGCTGGTGCGGTCGGGTACTGCCGTACAACCCGAAAAGAGAAATGGGTAGCCGAGCTCTCCCCTTATACAACACAATATATGAAAGAATAATTACAATTACAACTAAATAAATACTATGGGGGTCTTCATTCTTTATATCTCTCATTTCCTCATTTGGTTTGCTTGCTTTAAAGGCATCACAAGGCCTCTCAGGATAAGAACTTCTAGCCACTACTCATCCTAACCCCCCATAACACTAATCCTAATTTTTAATGCAAAAATACATTAAAAGTAAGAAAAATAAATCTAACTACACTTGCAAAATAAACATTAGCTAAACACACCATACAACTTAAGCAGTTATATGAATAATTTGGACTTAGCACTGTACACATGGGTAACCAAGTCCACCTGTCCTAACTTAGATTATGCTTAGGGGTTAAGCAACATACAAAAGAGAGCATTTATATTTATTTTAAGCACCCTTAAGCACAATCTCCTACAGAAAAATATGGTTAGGCTAATCACAACCTAACATCCACTCTATGAAGCATACACCCTAACATCCAATCTACAATAATACATCATAAAACCAAACACACATCACTCCATGAATCACCCTAACATAAAGGTAAAAGTGGTGACTTAATTCTAAAGTGTGTGTATTAAGGCTTATGTGGTATTCCTTAACTAGATTTTGTTATAATTTTCTAAGTATGAAAGGATTTAATTGTAAAGGATGGTTTCACTTTAAGTGATTTAATTGATTTGCTAGTTTTATTTAATGTCTTCTTTTGTTTCACTTGGTTTACACTTAACAACTAAGTGTTATAAATAGACAAAAAAAGAGGATCACTCTCTTTTATCCCTACCTTAAGTCACATCTAAAGCAAAGTAATTAAATAAATTCTCTTTAGTGAATGGCTTATTACATATTTTAAATTAATCCTAAGTTTAGGTTCATTTTAAATATACTTATTCAATAAGAAAGTCATCTTAAGATTAATTGAAATTAATTACTATCACATAACATATGTTTATTCATTTCTTCCCACCATATGTAATATGAATATGATTAAATCCTAAACATACCTATATATGCATTATATCTTAGCATACTTAAATGATGAATATGAACATATATATTTAATGTTTATATTTTTTTATTGAACTATTTTTATTATATTAATTTAAAGCTCTATCTAAATTCTTATACAAAAGTACATAGTAATGCAAGAAAGAAAATGTTTGATCACATGATTAATTAATTATATCACTTAAACAATTGCAAATGCATGTATTTTGGTAGAAGAAAGAGGGGTTTTGACTCCATAATTAAGTATACACACACATGTATGAGAGAGATGAGCTAATATACACACCCTTGTTAATGAGGGAAGTGAGAAAATCAAATGACCTCCTTGGGGCTACTTAAAGCCTCGTATTCTTAGGGTGTCCAGACTAACTATTTGATTTTCTCAAATACATATCGATGTACATACAAATAAAAGAGAGCAAACCATGCAAAATTTGTATTTTTATTTGATTGAAAAGATTTATGTACATGGAGTAAAGTCTTATTTAAATTAAAATATTGAAATATGTAAGAATGAAATCAAATGGAGTACATGCCATTATTAACTAGGGAAGAATCAAATGATCTCCTTGGGGCTACTTAAAGCCTCGTATTCTTGGGGTGTCCAGACTAAATACCCATTAACATTCTTACTTACATAAATCAATACATATGAATGAAAGAAAATGACTTTACTTCATGTACTTAAGCTATAATCATTTGTCCTTTGTATTTATAACTAGCATTTGTAGCATATGTAATCACTTGTTTATAAGATTTTAAAAGTAAATTTGGATTTAATAGTGATAATAGCCACACATATATTAATTTGAATCAACACATGGAAGCTTGACATAAAGGAAATCATTTATATCTAATTAATTTTTTGAAGAAATGAATGCATGATTCAAGTGGCATACAACATTTTAATATGTTTGAGAAGAAATAAAGAGACACAAGTATGTAATTTCATTCAATCCAACTAATTCCTAAGGACAATCATATTAAATAAGCTTATTTAAAATAAACTAAAGTTTCTTATTATCACTTTTAATTTTATGTTTAACTTGATTTAAGAGGTGTGAGAAAGATTTGCTAATCCTAATCCCATTCCCCATGTGTAAGTTAATTTCATTTAAGGAAAAGTAATTAAGTGGATTTTATGGATTTATTAAGTTAAGGTGTGAATTAGATCAATTAATTAAACCCTTGCCTATGTTACCTTAAGATAATTGACTAAATGATTATGAGCTAATGTAATATACAAATACAATGAAAAGTAAATAATGAAAGAAATGAAAGGGACCTAGAATCATTTATTAATTAAGCCTAAAGAACTATTTTAATTATTTTCATGATTTTCTCACACATGTGAGCTAATCATGATTTCACTAACATCTTTAGATTCTTCAACACCTAAAGCTTTACCCAAGATTAAAACAAAGAAATCAGATTTAAATAGGTTTGAGTTTAATTAATTAAACCATTAATCCATCAATTCATCTCTCTTTAATTAATTGCCAAAGTTAATAATTATCTTTTGAACTGAGATGGGCTTAAGGGAAAAGGTTAGGAGGTCCCAACCTAATTCCATAATCCACTTGCTTCATTTAAGCATGATTTGATGTGATTTGGGTTTCAATTTAAGTTGATTAAGTCATTAATTAACTAATTAATAATAATTAGCACTTTGTTTGAAAATAGAGAGGAAATTAGGGAAAAGGACTAGGAGGGAGGCTCCAATCCACTTCTTAAGTCTTTTTACTATTCAACTATGATTAGAGGGTACAAATAATTAAGTAATTACTATTCATATGCTTAATTATCTCTTAATTAAGTTTAAAAAAATGTAATTAGGGCTTAATCAATCAATTTCCCTTATTAAGTAAATAATAAATTTGAAGAAAAATAAGGGAGGCAGAGGTCATCGCCCTAAACATCTTTCAAAAGTTTGGAATTGATTGGGTGCTTAATTAGAGTAATTAAGTTAATTAAATTTTTAATTAAACCTTAATTTAACCAAAATTATTATTTTAAATTAATTAAAATAATTTTAATGGATTGCTCTTTGAAATACCTTTAAAATGAGCCATTATTTATTTTTTAGATTTTTCTGTGATTAGTTATGAATTATGAAAGTTTAATCTTAGAAAACCAATTATTAATCCTTAATTAAACCTAATCCCTCTAGTACCATGTGGCTTGTTGACGCGGCGCACTTTTCACGCGTGTCTGGATTTATTTAAGTTATCATTCGACGCCAAGTCGACAATTCGTGGGACATTCAATCTAAGATCGGACTGCCATGATCAAATCCATGGCTAAGGGAGGATTAAATGGCAGAGCTAACATGATTTGATCATGGTTGTCTATTCCAATCACACATAATGGATGACCCATGATCCTTCTTCTTGTGGCGATGAGTGATAGCATTTATCCACCATGGATCATTCGATCTGAGCTCACCCGAGCTCGAATGAACTTCAAAATCAACCCACACCATCAAGGGAAGGAGACGAGCACATCCAATGGTCAAGATCACATGCAATGAGGATTTTCTTTAAAAAGACCAATCAAATTTCCCTATATCTATGACTTTGAAGAATTACCTCATCGGAGCTCAAGATCAATGGTGGGATCAATGGAGGTAGCTTCATCTAGTAGAGATGAGGCCCTGTTGAGAAACAATCAAGCCAATTCCACTTGGTTCACTCGGTTGGCCAAGAATGGAGGTTTGGAGCTTAGACCTTGATCAAACTCCTTGCTCTGGTAGGTTTGGAACTTGGGGGAAGCTTTGGGTTGCCTCGATGAGGTGAGGGGAAGGTGTGGGAATGAGCAATTGATGTTTGATGGAGAATTGGAGAAGTTGGAATCACAAGCCTCCCCTATTTTGGCTGCGCACGGGAGAGGAAAATCCAAAGTGGGGAAGACTTGGGATTGCTTTGAAACTCACAAGGAAGCTTGGGAATGTCTCCTGAGCTCACATGAAGTGAATTAGTGAAGTTCTCATTCGATTTGTGGGAGTATACCCCCTTGATGTGCTCAGTTGGACGGACGGGATGGCCTCCCATTTTTTGGCTATCCAGCCGCCATCAGAGTGTTGGAAGTATCTCAATCGAGTCCACGTGGCTCAATTGGGTTGGAGGAAGCCATTGGAGGTGGCTCAATGCCTTATGTGTGGAGAACTCTTGGCTTGGATCCATGGGGTGCTCAGCTTGTATGAGAGGTGAGTCAACTCTCCCCCCCCATGGCTGACTAGCATGGGTTGGGTGGCCTAGGTGGGTTAAGTGCACCCTCATTTGGAAGTTGGATTGCTACCAAGGTGATGAGAGAGTGGACTTTGCCATTTATGTGTGGAATCCTATGTAAAGAGGGCTTAACTAATGTATTATGGCCGGGTGGGTCCATTTTTCCTTTGGTATGACTTTGGGCTTACCTAGGGTCAATTTGGGTTAGGTTTAATCAGCCACCAAAGTTCTATGGGTTTTGCCTTCATTTGGTAAAATGGTTTTATATGGGTTCATGTTGGGTTGGGTTGACCAATTGATCAAATTGGGTCAAACCAAGGCTTGGGTTAGATTCAAATGATGATTTGAAGAGTTTTCGTTCAAGTGGTTTCAATCAATTTGACTAGGTATGATTTTGGCTCAATTGGATTCATATAGGTCAAATGGGCTAAGTTGACCAATTTGATTAATTTGGGCAAATTGGGTTGGATTAGGTGTTGATTCATGTTCAATTAGTCAATTAAAAATGATTGTAGGCTTTGGTTTGAATCAATTTAGATTTAATTTGGATTTTGGCCAACTTGACCCTTTAGATCAATTTGGGCTAGGTTGGATCAAGTTGACCAATTGGTCAAATTTGGCTCAATTGTGTCTTTGATCAAGTTCAATAATCAATTTGGAATGAACTTGAGCCATTAGTTACAATCAATTTGGGTTAAACCATGATTTGACCCATTTTTGGCTTTTTAGGTCAATTTGGGTCAACTTATGTTGAATGACCAATTGGACTTGGTTTGGCTCAAATAGGGGTCAAGTTATGTTTGAACATTGATCATGAGTTGGTTTGAATCAATGATTTCAATCAATTTGGTGTATGGAAGATTTTAGCTTGTTTAAGTTTCATTTAGGTTAAAGGTTGACCTAATTCAAGGTGGTTGATCATCATAGGGTAATTGTTGATCATGATATGAGGTTTGGATAGGCTTAGTTTAATCCAATTCGAGTTGAATTAGAACATGACTCAAAAGGTCCTTTAGGCCACTTTGGATCAAGTGGATCTAAATGGGTCAATTGATTTAGTTTTGCTTGATTCAAGTTTAGTTGAACTTATATATGAGCCTGAGATTAAAATATAAATCCAACTGCAATCAATTTGGAGTCAAAATGGATTTTGGCTCATTTGAAGTTTTCAAGTCAAAAGGCTAACTTCGGCTAAACTTGGGTTAAATTTAGTTTAGTTTGATAATTGTATGTTTCATTTATATTTGGGTAAATGATTGAAGGAATGATTGATTCAAGAGAATTCAAGTGAAAATTCATTAGTTTTGGCTTGATTTGGATATGATTTGGCCAAGTCAAGAAATTGGCTTAAAATTGGGTTTTTTTAATTTAATTTTAGTTTAGTTTTGGCTATTTGAGTTTATATCTCATTTTTATTTAAAAATATAAATGAAGATATAAATGATTCTTGAAAAAATCACTTGAGTTTGGAGTGATTTGGAAGCAAATTTGACCAAGTTTAAGGATGTAGGTCAAAAGGACTTAAGTAGGGAATTGATTTAGTTTGATTTATTTTTGGTCATTCCAAGGTGAGTTTCATTTATATTTATGAATATAACTAAAGGATTAATTGGTTTATAAAGAAACAATTGATTTTGGGTTGATTTGTATGAAATTTGGCTAATCTTATGGAGGTGGGTCCATACGACTTAAGAAGGGATTTAATTGGCTTTGGATTTAGTTTGATTTAGTTTTCGCTATTTGAGTTTATATCTCATTTATATTTATGAATATGAATGAAGATATAAATGATTCATGAAGAGGTCAATCAAGTTTGTGTTGAATTGGGTGGAGGTTTGGCTTAGTTTATGAGAATGGGTCATATGGCTTTAGAAGGAATTTTGGAACTGATTTTGGGATTGAATTATTTGGTTTGGATTTTGGATTTGGATTTGGATTTGGTAAATGATTGAGAGATTGAATTGATCTTTCAAAAAATCAGATGAATTGTGATTAGTTTTAATTTGGTTGAGGCTAAGTCCATAAGATGATATCAAAGGGCTTAGGAAGAATGTTGATCTTTGATTTGATTATGGGTTTCAATGATTTGGTTGTGAATTTGGATTTAGATTTGGTATTTGAGTTGGATTTGAGGACGAAAGCATGGATTGGGTTTAGGCTATAGGGCAGGTAAGTCTTCCTAAGTCCCTAAGGCATAATCTATTCCTATGGCTAACCCTTCTAAGTATCTAGGCTTAGGTTAAGTGTTCACATAATCACTAGAAGTGTCTTAAGACTAAGAGCTCTTAGTGTCTACAAGAGTCCTAGATCTATGATGAGAAAATTAAGAACTCACTCAAAGTGAGGTCAATACCTAGTCATCACTAATCAATTAGAGACTTGTTGATCTCATTTTTAAATGAGGTTAACATTCCATCCAAAGGAAATCTTGAATTAGAAAGTCTCCTAACTAAGCCCTTAGGTCATCACACTTAGTGATCTAGTGCACTCTCTTTGGACTAATCTAACTTAATGGGTTTAATTAGATTCAACCCAAATCTTCAACCTAAAAATACACCACTCTAAGTTTGAAATTAATTAACCTAGATTAGGGTTTATTAGAGAACTAAATCTAATTACCATAATTAAGCTAATGACTATATAAACCTAAGGAAATTAAAATCAAATCCAAACTAAAACCAAATTAAATGAAATTAGAAGCATAAAACTCCTCATATAAAATTAAATGAATCCAAGTCCAAACAAAAGGTCAAAGATTGGTCAACCCTTTTACATATGCTTGACTTATGTGGGTCCCACCAAGTCAAAGGTCAACCCACCAAAATTTGACCAAATAAAATCATGCCAAATGATTAGGATGATGATATGAACATATGTAAACATGAAGTTAAAAGAATATAAATCTAATGTGACCTTAATTAAGCTTAATTAGGTTATTTAACCTAAAAGTGCTTAAATAGGTCTTATTGGGTTTAAACCCAAATCAAACTCAAATAAACTTAAATCAATTAAACAAAATCATTTGAATATGATTATTGAACCTAAACCAACCCATCATTGAACCCAAATTTAATCCATTAAGCTCAACTTGGGTCAAATGAGCTCAAAATAAAATAAATTTGGAATTGTTTGATCCAATGCATTCCAAATTGCTTGGATTAACCCAATTAAAAAATTAAACACATTATAATTAAGCCAAATAAACTATTTGACTTAATTAAAATCAGTCCAAACCCAATTATATCAAAATAGAATAAGCCTAAAGTAATCACTCCATAAATTTTAAAATTATTAAAACCATTTGATTAAAGAGTTCATTAATGATTAAATGGACACAATCCAAGCATTAATCCAAGGTTAAGCCATCAAGTGAGATAACTTAGATCAAACTAATAAAGGAAATTATTAAAGGGCATACATTTAAAGGATCTCAACCCAATCTTCAATTAATTCATTTAGGATGCAACTAAATCATTCCTAAACCTAATTAATGATGATCCACAACCAAAATTAACTCACATAAGCAACTTCAAATAAATCCAAAGCCAAGAAGATGCCATGGCAAGTCAAAGCCATGTAAAGCCAATTCCAAGCCTGTAGCCTCATTCCCATTCCACCTCTTTAGCTTAAGCAAGTGTAGGATGGTTAGTATGCCATGTAACTAAGTTTCAAGCATTGCAATCACCTCAACCAATCAAGAGAAGAAGAAAATCGTGCTTATGAGACTCGACATCCATGACATCTTCACATAGAGCAATTCCCAAGTGAAACAGACCTTCCCATCACCTTCCTTACCTCACACAAAGTTGAAACCCATCTTCTGATCCCTCACCACCGGGAGGCCACAGAATGACCAATGTTGATAAAATTCAAGTTGAGGTTAGTCTTTGAGGAAATCTAGAGGGAGGCAACTCAATTCCTTTGACACAAGCTCCCTACATCATTTCGCAGCTATTAGAGTCAATCCCACCACTGGAGATCACCACTGAGCACTTGAGCTTTCAGGTTTGGTACTTTTCAAAGTGAATTTGATCTTAAGTGAGATCAAATCATTTAGATCCCAATATTTTCATTCACTAATGGATTTAACGATCTCAATTTTGACGATCAGATGGCCGGAATTCACACAACAATGACGGATGGCTCTTGGCCTCCGTCACCATAAAATGTAATATTTGCCGTACATTCCTTTTAAAAGCAATAGACAGCCTAGATTTAGTTGGATCTATGATTAAATCTGATAAGATGAATTGCGGGTTGAATAACGGCCGTCCGATCTTGAATGGACGGTCCATAATTAACCCATGTGTACCTCCTTTTAAATGTGGATCCCATGTGACATGATAAAGTGACACTACATGGAAAGTGGTGCCACATTGGATCCACGTGGATCCGACACTGAAATCGAAAATTAGTATTCCAAATAAAAAAATTAAGAAAAAGTGCTTAAAAATTCAAAAAATCTTAGAAAATTAAATATAAAAAAAAAAATACAAACTTGGGATCTATGGATTCATCTTAATGAGAGAAATTAATTAAAATTCCCAAATTATTTTGGGTATTTTAGCTTAATTTGGGTTAGAATGACAAATTTCAAACCACAATTAATCCCAAACCAATAATCAAATTGAAATGAAACTTTGGGATATTGAAATTGATGTTAAGACACACATTTGGTAAATTATTCATAATTTATTGAGCAATAAATCTTAATTTTAGAAATTTTAAATCCTAAACCTTCTCATGAAATAAATTAATAACAAATTAAATAAATGATGGTAACTCATGAAATTAATTTAAAATACCATAATATACCCTAATGATCATAAACAAGTCATTAAAACCTACGTGAACATAATAAATCACAAAATGGCTTAATTAGGCTATTAATTGAATTAGTTAAATAAATTAATTAATTTGAACTTAAATAAATCACAATAAATCAATCAAAACCCCAATAATTATGAATGAACCCTCCTTGTCTGTTCGGGTGAGCTCAAGCTGTAGAAGAGAGTTAGCTTTCTACTAAGTGATCACAAATAGGAGCGACACACACTAGATCAGACCAAGCCCAATGGCACAGACACCTACTAGGATGAGGCATAGCAATTGAACCCACATCTCGTTGAGTCAAGAGTGGAATCAAGGAAAATAAAACCACTAAATAATTTCTATTAAATTAGGCCTAATTTAGATTTTAATGAAATGATTAAAATCTTAATTACACCTTAATTACATATTTGATCAAAGTGAAACTTTAGGGTTATCAAATAGTCAAGGAACCCCACTTTCCATAAGAATTTCAAATCCATTTGAATTTGGGATTGGGAGTACTTGAATTTCCAAGTCTGTAAGGTCAATTTAATGGAAATATTAAATTAGAAAAATTACATAAATTATAAAATCTATAATATAAATTTAAAACATTATAATTGACATCATAACACTTAAATAAAAAACATAAACCCATTGAAAATAATATAACCTAAATAATCCTAAGTTAGATATCAAGATTAAAGAAAAATTATGAATCTTAATCATATTTAACAAAAATATTTCTTTAAACCATAATAATTCCATTTATAAATTAAAATATAAAAACTTATTGACCTATAAAATTCATAAGTTATCAATATATAAATACATTAAAGCTATTTAGATTAAGGAATGAAATTTTAAGTATAATTAAAACCTTAAGCTAGGTTAAATTATATTTAAAATAACAAAGTTACATAGGGAAAGTTTAAAACACAAAGGAATAACCTTTCTCTAAATTTTTTAAGACATGACAAATAAAACTTACATTAGGCTAAGTGTTCTTTCCCAATGATATAATGATCATTCTTTTCAAATTAGTTAAAGTAAATTGAACCATTCCATGATATATGAAATATACAATTTAAAATTAATCAACTAAGTCTAAATTTATTAACAAACCTTAAAGAACTTCATGACATGATTAGATTAAAATAAGAAAGAATCATTAATGTAAATGAGCTATATAGTTGAAGAATAATAAATTGAACAATTTTAAACATAATAAATTGAATATAATTTTACTTAGGCTAATGAACATTAATGAAAATGAACATATGAGATTAAATTTAATTGAATGGATGAAATACCTACACTTAAATATAATGAATAAACTATATGCATCTCAAAATTAAATAATTGAAATAAAAATAACATAAAATTATACAAAAGTTTTATGTTAAATCAAAATTAATAAAGCTAATAAACAAAGGTGAATATTGTCAAAGAATATAAACATTAAGAACCTAATCAATCTAAAGTTACACAAGTAAGAACAGATTTAATTTACAAGTAAAGTAAATTTAATAATTTAAATTTGAAAAGATATAATTATAATCATCATAATCATCAACTAAAGTACACATAAATATCATTATAATCAATAAAACAAACGTGTAAAATAAATCAAATTAAGAAAATAAATGATGAATATCAAAATCATAATATTAAACCAAGGGAATTAAATGAAACTAAATTCAAAATAACAAGATTGACTTAAAGAGAAAATCAAATTGAATCATAATAACAAATGAATTAAAATCTTGAGTTAAAATTAGTTACAACATTATTGATAAAGAAATAAAAACATAAAACATTAAATAAAAAAAAACTAAATTGAACTAAACTAAATCAAACTTTCTAAATTTAAAGAGAAGTTCAATTAAAATACTTAGGATTTTAGTTAGACTTTAGGATAAATCTTTACCTTAGAATAAAGATATCATCGTATTAGGACCTAAAGTATTGAATGAAATGGGCTCCACCCAAAATGTAACTTATTGTATTCTTCATTCTTAAGAAACATAATCTAAGTGTAATATGATAAAATATATGTAAAATAAAAAGTAATAAATTATTAAATCATTTGAATTGAAATCATCCATAAGTAAATGAACAAATACTAAAATTAAATTGAAACCTAAAAGCCTAGTAATGTCTTGCCACACAAACCCTCTTTCTTCACACATTAGAGTTATAGGTTACAGACCCTAGACTTAGGTTAGGCCGTTCTATGATTTTCTATAATTTTTTGTGATGTTATGATAAAAATAACTTTTTTTATTTTTTGAGTACTATTTAAGACTAGTTGACTAGGATTGATTGTCATTAGTTTGGATGGTAAGAAATTATTTCTAAAATTAATATTATTTTCTACAGGGGGTTGTGCTAAAGGGACTGCTATCATAAATGAAAATTATAAAATTATTGTTTGCTTGCAGGTACTGAATAGTCCCTTAATCGACAGAATAGGTGGGCTTGGCAAGCAATTAATGCTAGGCTATATGTTTGTAAAATATAACTGTCTTTTAGCTATTTGTATTTTCCTGACATTTGTTTTGCGGGGCTTAGGATATATTTTTAAATTTAAAATTATAAATTTAAGCTTAAAATTATGTTAGGATATATAGGGTCTAAGATTAGCATGAGTTGACCCTACTAAGAGATAGTGTAGAGGTCCCCTATGAAGCCCAATGGAGATCTCTTAAGTAGGAGACAATCTTAGAAAGAAGACCCGTTGATCTAGATTTGTAGTTCTAAGCCAGGTAAAGGGCTGGTAGCCCATTTTTCTTTTTTCTAAGTGTATAGTATTACACGACCACATTTACCTATTTTATAAATTTAAATTAGTTTGAGTTATTTTGGGTGTGCAATAAAATTAACATGTTTTTCTAGGTTTCTTTTGGTGTTATGCTTGTGTAAATGCATAGGCGTAGGCTCACAGGAAAAAAAAATTAAATTTTCTACCTAATTAAATTTAACCAATTTAAACATAAATAATGTAATTCAAAACCTCATATAAATTTAAATCCTTAGGGAATAACTTTAAATCAATTAGAAACTCATTATCTCTTGAAAATCATGCAATCATATTGCTTCAATTCTTGAATTGGGCAACTTCTCCCATTACACATAAGGGGCATCTAACCTATGAGGATGATCACCTTCTTGGGGATGCCTGTCTTCTATTTTTAATTTGGCCAATGACTTTCTTCTAATTGTATACCATGTAGGCATAAATTGCACCCATGGCCTGAAATGATTATCAAGTTAAAATGTTAAATATTTGAAAAATGTGTATTAGTCAGTGCATTTCATACCTTATATTATCTTAGGGATTAAGGAGTGAGTTAAGGATTATTAGATTCCTTTCTTAAAAAGACAACAACTTAGATTCTTAGATTCCTTTCTTATATATATATATATATATATATATATATATATATATATATATATATATATATATATATATATATATATAGATATATATATATCAGTTCAAAATCTAAATTAAATTTTTATAGCCCAATTATATGATAGTTAAAGTGTCTACTAGGCATCCTAGTATCAATTGGCATTTTCTACTTCATCCTATTTGGCTTCCAAAAATAACTCTCTAAACTTTGGATCAATCATAATTGGAATTCCAAGAATCAATCCTTCAAAAACTAATTTAGAAATCTTTAGAAATAATAACTTATTTCTTTAATCGATAGTATTCTTAGGAAGAGACCCTTCTTAAGATGTAATTGACAATAAGGGCATTCCTCCATAGGAAACCATGAACCCAGTTGAAATAAACCATGCTCTATCTTCCATGCAATTCAGGGGAAAAATCTCTGGTATATGAAAAGGCCATTAGCCTTAGGAGTCTCTCATTAAATGATCAAATCCATTATAAAATAACATGTTATCTTCTAAAATAATATATTTATTCTTTAATGAAGTATTTGATCATCCAAATAAAATATTCCTAAACTCTATGTGGTGCCACACAAATTTTTACTCAATAAGCTTGATAGGTTCTTTTCTAATAGAACTAACTTATATGAGGAGGTGTGTTTAGAAACTTCAGATGATCCAAATAATATCCAAGTCAGGGATGCACCCCCAGAGTTAGAGGAAGAAATCCAATCAACTATATGAATTGCTATTCATAGTGTGCAAATTAAATGAATCATCAAACATTTTTTATAAAACAAAGCATAAAAGAATAATAGGCCAATGCGATCAGGTACCGCCATACAACCTAAAAAGAAGAGATGGGTAGCAGAGCTCTACCCTTATATAACCTAAAATTATAAAATAATAATTATAATTTATAAATGCTAAAGGGCTCTTCTTTCTTCATTCTTCAAGTCTTCATTTATTTTCTCCTTGCTTCTTTAATTTGGTAGGTTTCAAGGCATCATATGGCTCCCCAAGATAAAGCCTTCTAAGCTCATCTTAAACTCCCATAACACTAACCCTAATTCCTAATGCAAAATTATATTAAAAATAAGAAAAGTAAATCTAACTACACTTACAAAATAGAGGTTAGCTAAACATACATACATTTCCAAGCAGGTATATTTATAATTTGGACTTAGCACCCTGCATATGGGTAACCAAGCCCACCTGTCCTAATTTGGATTATGATTAGGGGGCTTAAGCAACCTACAAAAGAGAGCATTTATATTTATTTTTAAGTGAACCCTTAAGCACAATCCTCTGTAGAAAATATATTAGGCTAATATCTCTAACATCCAATTTACGAAGCATACACCATAACATTCAGTCTAAAATAATACATCACGAAACCAAAATATGCATCAAATCATGCACCATCCTAACATAGAACTAGAAGTGATGACTCAATTCAAATGTGTATTTTAAGGCATGGTGTGGTATATCTTCCTAGGCATAAAATTATGATTTTTTAAGTTTGGAAGGATTTAATTTAACATAAAGGGTTGGTTTCACTTTAAGTTATTTAGTTGATTTGAGGATTTTAATTTGTTTCTTCTGTTTCATATGATTATACTTAACAACTAAGTATTATAAAGAGAAGGAAGAGGATTGCCTCTTTCATCCCTACCTTCAACCACTTTCTAAAACATATTGATTTGATTTAGCTCTCTTTAGTGAATGACTTATTACACATTTTTAAATTAATCCTAAATTTAGGTTCACTTTAAATAACTTTATTCAATATGAAAGCATCTTAAGATTAATCTAATTAAATTACTATCACATGACATATATCAACTCATTCATTTCCATCACATGTAACATGCATATGATTCTAATCTAAGTGTATCTATACCAATATATTTTAGCACTTATATGATGAATGTATATGTGTATTTAAAATTTATATATCTTATGTGATTGAATTATTTAATCATATTAGTTTGAAGCTCCATCTATATTCTTATACAAAAAAATTACATGTTGTGTTTATTTTTCAAACTTAGGATTTGAAAATTTGTATGTTGTGTTGGGATACCACGTAGATCCAGATGTACTCATTATGGTGATTGAGTGCGACATTGAGGAATGATGTACTATCTTGAGAGATAGAAGTCACCATCTTATAATGGACCTAATCACCTAATAAAGACTCCTAAGGATAATGGGTCTTCGAATGCACCAGAGATCTTTCCCCTACTTTATATGAAAAAGTAAAGTATGGTTTATTTTAAATTGAGTTCATCAAGTTCTCCTATGGAGGCAAGCCCCATAGTTAATTACATCTTAAGGAATAAGATTCCTTAAGAATACTCTCGATTAAGGTAAATGACCGTTCTCTCCAAAGATTTCAAAGATAGGACTATCAACAAATTAGTTATTTTTGGAAAATCAAGTGGGATTGATCAAAATGAGGGACTTATTATTGAAACCAAAAGGAGATGAGTAGGGGATGTTTATGATGCTAGAAACCTAGTGACATCCCAAAAATATCCTACGGTTGGGCTTTATATTTTTAAAATTTGAAGAGGATTATATGTGTGAGTTAAATTTTTATTAGAAATCTGGGGCTTATAATTTCACAATGCAAGATTATAGAAATACCTAAGAGGTGAGGATTTATGCTTGTAGCCCATAAAGGGAAATATCAACCTCGGATCCTAAATCTAAGGAGCTTTGGCGAGGGCCAAGGCATGACCTAAATCTAAGGCGAAATGGGTATATAGTTTATCTCCATAAGAGAATAAACCCTTGGATTTCGCCTGGGGTTCAACTAACTCCTCTTATAATTTTAAATACATGTAGGGAAGTCTTATGCTTTGCAAGATGACTAAGCTATTGCTTATTTAGAAAGGAGACTATGTCCTTAAACACACTCCCTAAGAGACTAGATCATGAAGGTTATGAATAAATGACTTAATCTAATACAAATTTTGTTAACTTTTAATTTTGGACATTTTGATTTGACACAGGCTATGGGATTTCATATGCCTAATGCATGAGAAAATTGATTATGGGACAAAATCAGAAAGAAGGAGGTGTGTTTCCACCATGGCTCCCAAAGGGCAAGCCATTTTCTCTAAGAAAGGTGAAAGCCCTCCATTAGCAAGAGTGAAGCAATATATTTTATGCATGATGTGAGACATACAACATCCAGCTAAGGGGTTGCTAAATATTTTATTATCTTGATTTATGTCTTAGGCTTTAGGTGAGGTTATGAGTTGTTTAGTTTAATTTTGAGTTGATTAATTGGATAAAAAATTTATTTTTTTCCCTAAGAGTCTAATCACATCCAGGCCATTAAACAACCATCAAGAAATTAAGAAACTAGAAAAATCATGCCATCCTAATTACATAATCATAAACAAAACATCAATCAATTTATAAAATTAACACAAAAGGATCAAAGGCTGGTGCGGTCGGGTACCGTCATAGAACCCAAAAGAAATGTGGGTAGTTGAGCTCTACTCTTATACAACCCGGATCACAAATGAATAATTGCAATTTAGAAGGAATTCATGTTGTGGGGGTCTTCATTCTTCATTTCATCATTTTTTTTCATTTCTTCATTTTGATCTTGCTCCATTTCTTTTTTTTTTCTTTTGATTTGACTTGGGATGTAATTTGCTCCAAGGCTTCACATGGTATATAAGATATGGTCTTTTAACCAATGTTCATCATAATTTTCTCATAACATTCATTCAAAATCTTAATTGTAAAATTTACATTAAAATGGGAAAGATAAATCTAATTAAACATAAAACAAAGATTAGCTAAACATACCACACAACTCAAGTGTTATGTAAATAATTTGGGCTTAGCACCCCACACATGGATAACCAAGTCCACCTATCCTAATTTGAGTTATGCTTAGGGGTATAAGCAACCTGCATAGCAAAAGCATTTATATTTTTATTACAACTCCCCTTAAGCACACCCCTTGCAAAAAATATGATTAAGTTAAGTTCGCCTTATCATCCAGTCTACACACATGCATCCTAACATCCAGTCTAAAAAAATTATATCATAGAAGAAAATCAGACATCAAACCACATCACCCTAACATAGAGCTAGAAATGGTGACTTAGCTTAATGTGTGTGCCATTAAGGCTTAAGTGGCATGTCTTAGCTAGGCTTTAAGATTGACATTTTTTAAGTGTGAAGGATTCAATTTAGAGGGTGGTTTTAGTTTAAGTGATTTAGTTAATTTGTCAATTTTAGTTGGTGATTTGATTAGATTTGAATGAACCTACTTAGTTACTAAATGTTGTGAAAAGAAGGAAAGAGAAGAGAACTTCTCTTTCATCCCTACCTTAAGTAATTTCTAAGGTATCTTCATTAATGATTTTTTAATGAATATTTTATTATGTGTTTTACTTAACCCTAAGTTTATATTTGCTCTAAATAGTCCTATTGAATAAGAAGGGCATCTTAGGATTAATTAAGGTGGATTACTACTACATGACACACACTCATTTATTTATTTCCATAATGTATTCCATGCATATGAATAATCCTAAGCATACCTATACATGCAATACAAATTTTAGCACACTTTCATGATGAATGCTAAGAAATATTACTTGAAAATTTGGATATTCCATGAATGCATGTATTTATTATGTAGAAAAGAGGGATTCTTCATCCATTAACATATTGCACATCCACATGTATAAAAGTCATAAGTGAGTATGGCGCAATTATTTTTTACACTGGGGGCATAAGGTACAAGACCTTCTTAGGGCTACTTAAAGCCTCATAGCGCCGAGATATCCAGACTAATATACCACTTTTCTTAAATACATGTAAATGTACAAAAAGAAATAAGTAGATGAAGAATCATGCAAAATATTTTTATTTGATTTGGTTGTATAATTTACATGTGTAATGTGAGGATCCTTCTTAAGTCATAACATATGAGTGCATAGGAATAGATTTAAGCAAGTGTTATCTTCTTTTCAAATGAACTATACACTTTGCAAATCCTATACAAGTCCATGTTAAGAGAAGATAAGAAAACAACACAAAACACATCTTATGCTATAATCACATGCAAAACTTATAACTATTCATAAGTAACATCACTCCATTCATAATTTTTTGATCTATAAGTTTTGGAAAATAATTTTTGGATTAATTATGAAAATAACCACTCATATTCTTAACTTTAGCCAAAACATGCAATTTGACATAAAAGGAAAATTTTATTTAATTGATTTTTCAAAAGATATGAAAGCATGATTTCATATGGAAAATAATATTTGGCTTGCTTAGAAAGAAATAAAGTGATGCAAGCATATGACTTCATTCACCATAATTAATTCCTAAGGACAGCCCTATGAAATAAGATCATTTAAAGTGAATCAAAATTCTTTAAGGAGATTTTTATATTTTGGAATTTGATTTGACTTAGAAAATGTGAGAAATGTTTGCTAGTCCTATCCCTTTTCCCCCATGTGTGAATTGGTTTAGTTTAATTTTAGAACAATTAGGATAATTTTATGTTTTATTTAGGTTAATGTGTGAATTAAATCTATTAATTACCCCTTACCTACACCACTTTAACATAATTAAACAAGTAATTATGAGCCAACATATGATATGCAATCACATGGAATTTAAATCAGCATTGCACTAAGAAATAAAGGGGTCTAATGTAGTTGGCTCACAATTATTGATTAATTAAGCTAAAGGGTTTAATTAAGTACTTTCATAACCATCCTACACATATAGTTTTATTATAATTTCCTTTGAAGTCTTTTAGGTCATTGAACACCTAAGAATATACCCAAGATTAAGTGATTAAGTTCTGGAAAAATTTGATTTTGGAGTTTAGTTAATTAATCCATTTAATTAAGTGATTAAATCATTAATCAACTTGCAAATTAATTAAGTCTTTATCCAAATGAAATAAACTTAGGGGAAAAGATTGGAAAAGAAATCCTAATCTCATTCCCAAGTCCATTCACTATTTCATGATTAGCAAAGCTTAATTAATGAATTTATCACTATTTAATAGGTTAATTAATCATTTAATTAAGAGGGATTAAGGTGAAATAAGCAATTCCCTAATTAATCCAATAATAAATTCCAAGAAAATCATGGGAGGCGTCATCCCACTAATTAACCTTAGAAAGTTTGGAATTAATTATTGAAGTAATTAAGCAGTAATTAGCCTAATTATATTCTATAAAAAAATTCAATTAAAAGTGAAGTCTTTCAAAATCAATTTATTTCAATTTTATATTATTCTTTAACGAATTATCTTTAAAATGAACATGAGTTTGCATTTTTTTAGATTTTTTTATAATTAGTTATGATTTTAAAAAGTTTTAGCATTAAAAATAAATTAATTAAGCTAATTAAACCCCCTAATCCCGTCAAGCCACGTGGTGGTTGATGTGGTGTGCTTTCCACATGGCGCGATGGGATATGTTGTTTAAGTTATCACATCCGTGGCAAAGTTAGCCAATAATGGATGTATTTTCTCCATGGGTCATCTGATCTAAGATCAGATGATCGTGATTAATTCTGCAGTTTAGGCTTAAATTAGAGAGGTATCTATCATGATTTAATCACAATCGTCCATCCTATCATGCAGAATGGACGGTGTGTGATCTATCTCATCCCGAGCGGTCAGAGATGGATGCCGTCCATCAATCATCGCTCGATCCGAGCTCACTCGAGCTCGGATGGAGTTCAAACTCACTCCACACCTTCGAAGAAGCATAATCAATGAATTAAGCAGTCAAGATCTCAATGGATTATAATTTCCTTCATAAAGGACCAAGCAATTTTTATCTTAAGATCGATTTTGAGCAATACCTCGCTAGAGGCTATCACCGATGCTTCCAATGGAGGAGGTAGCTTACACACCTTAGGGTAAAGTGGTAATTTGTCCTTGATTTTGATTTGGGTAGATTTGAAATGATTCAAAAGTGGGTTGGGCCAAATTTCAAGTCATTTAGAGTTCATTTGGTTTGAATTCAATTTGACCAATTTAAGTCAAGTCAAATTTAGGTTGACCAAGGTCAAATTGGATCAAACCATGGGTTAGGTCAAGTTTAAATGATCATTTGGAGCCTATTGGTATTATTGGTTTGGTTCAATTTGGTTTATATTTGGTTTTGGTTCATTTAGGTCAAATGGGTCAAGTTGACCAATTTGAACCCATTTGACCCAATGGGGGTCAAGGGTTAGTTTAAGCTTGGTTGATCATTTGAGATGTTTTGCAAGCTTTGGTTTCAATCAATTTTTGTTTTATTTGCTAGCAATACGTAATGACCTTTTAGTCAAGTTGGGTTCATAGTCAAATTGGGTTGGGTCTAGTTGGCCAATTGAAGCTTTGGTCAAGTTCAACAATCAATTTAGAATGAATTTGACCCATTGGTTGTAATCAATTTGGCTTAGGTCAAGATTTGACTCATTTTGACTTTTACATTAACTTGGGTCAACTTGGGTCAAGTGGCCAATTAGGCTTGGTTTGGCTCAATTGATAGCTTGGTCAAGTTCAATCATTAATTAAGGATTGGTTTAGATCAATGGTTTTGATCAATTTGGCCTATAATAAATTTTGGCTAGTTTAGGTTACATTTGGGCTAAGTGTTGACTTGGTCAAAGGCTAGGTTTGACTTTGTTTGACCCAATTTGAGTGATTGATCATCCTAGGATGATTGTTGCTCATAATGTGAGGCTTAGATGGGCTTAGTTCAATCCAATTTGGGTTGGATTAGAATTTGGCTCAAAAAGGTATTTTAGGTCACTTTGGGTCAAGTGAGCCTAAGTGGGTCAATTGGCTTGATCAAGGCTTGGTTCAAGTTTGGTTGAACTCACATATGGACTTAAGATTGAAATATAAATCTAATTTCAAGTGATTTGGAGTCAAACGAGTTTTGATTCATTTGATAATTTCAAGTTCAAAGGATGAACATGGGTTTGATTGGGTTGGTTTGATTTTGGTTTGATGATTGTAGTTTATGTTTATATTTGGGCATGTGATGAAGGAATGATTGTTTGAAGAGAAAATCCAAGGATTTGGATAGATTTTACAATGGTTTGGCTAAGTTCAAGGATTTGACTTGAAAGAGTATAAGTTGGATTTTGGTTAGATTTGGATTTGAGTTTTGAATTTAGTTTTGTTTATTTGAATTTATATTTCATTTATATTTGTGAATATAAATGAGAATATAAATGGGTTATGAGAAAAATCTTTTGAGTTTGGAGTGATTTGGATTTGATTTGAGCTAAGTCCATAAGATGAAATCAAAAGGGCTTAGGAAAGATTTTGGATTTAGAATTGATCATGGGTTTTAATTATTTGATTTGGAGTTGATTCATGATTTGAGAAAATCAATTGAGTTAGAATTGATTTAAGATTTGATTTGAGCTAAGTCCATGAGATGAAATCAAAGGGCATAAAGGTTTTGGATTTGTTTTAAGATTTGAGAAAATCAATTGAGTTGGAATTGATTTAAGATTTGAGTTTTGGAATTGATTTATGATTTAAGAAAATAAATTCAGTTGGAATGGATTTGAGACTTGAATTTGAAGTTTGGTTTGAAAGAAAAAAAGCAAGAATTGGATTCAAGATATAGGGTAGGCAAGTCCTCCTAATACCCTATGGTGAAAATTATTATATATTCCTTCCTTCATCCATCCCTTTTGAAAGAGGATAAATGAAAATAGAAATATAACACCTTGTTGGGACACCATGTAGATCCCCATATATTCTTATTAGGGTCATTGGGTATGACATTGATGAAATGTGTACTATCTCGAAAGATAGAAGTCACCACCCTACAATGGACTTAATCACCTAAATAAAGACTCCTAAGGACTATGGGTCTTCATATGTACTAGAGATTCTTTCTCTACTTTACATGAAAAAGTAAACCGAGGTTTATTTTAAATCAGGTTCATTAAGTTCCCTATGGAGGCAAGCCCCCATAGTTAATTACATCTTAAGGAACATGATTCCTTAGGAATACTCTCGATTAAGGTAAATAATCATTGTCTCCAAAGATTTCAAAGATATGATTATCAATCAATTAGTTTATTTTTGGAAGATCAAGTGAGATTGATCAAGAGGAGGGAGTTATTATCGAATACAAGGAGAATCAGTAGGGATGCTTATGATAGTTGAAAACCTAGTAAACATCCCAAACTATCCTATGGTTGGGCTTTATATTTTTGAAGTTTGAAGGAAATTATTTATTTTGAGTTGAATTTTTATTATAAATCTATGGCTTACAATTCCATGATACAAGATCGTGGAAATGCCTAAGAGGTGAGGATTTATACTCGTAGCTTATAAAGGAAAGAAGCAACCTCTGAACCTAAATCTAGGGAGCTTTGGCAGGGCCAAAGCATGACCTAAATCTAAGATGAAAAATGGGTATTTAGTTTACCTCATAAGAGAGGACAAATCACTCGACCGTTTGGCCTTACAACTTTCTAGGGGTAGCTACCAACTAACTCCTCCTATGATTTTAAATACATGTAGGCAAGTCATATGCTTTTGCAAGATAGCTAAGCTATTATTTATTTAAAAAGAGATTAAGTCCTTAAACACACTCTTTAAGAGGCTAGATCATATAGGGAATGATTTAATGACTTAAATCTAATGCAAATTTTGTTATATTTTATTTTTATTTTGGACAATCAATATGACACAAGATTTATGATTCATATGCCTAATGTATGAGAAATTAGATTATGGTCCAAAATCAACAAGATAAGGAGGTGTGTTTCCACCATGGCTCTCAAATTTCAAGCCAAGTTCTTTGGAAAAGGTGGAAGCCCTCCAATTAAAAGCAAAATAATATGCTTTTTATGCATGATGTGAGAAATAAACTACAACATCCAAGTAAGGGATTCTAATTCTTTTATCTTATTTTATAACCTAGGCTTTAGGTGAGTTATGAGTTATTTTATTTTTAGTTTTTAGTTGATTAACTGGATAGAAAATTTATTTTTTCCTAAGACTCTAATCATAATCCAAGCCATACATCAAAGCAAGAAAGAAACTAAGAAAAGATGACATCTTAATGCATAAGCTAAAAACATCAATCAATTTATAAAGCTAGCGTAAAAGAATAAGAGGTCATTTGTGATCGGGCTCCACCACACCTGAAAACAAATTGGATAGCTGAGCTCTACCCTTATACAACCCATATTACAAATGAATAAATTACAATTAAGAAAGAATTCATTATTATGGGGGTCTTCATTCTTCATTCTTCTTTGTTCTTTCTTCTTTCTTCTTTTGGTTGGTTGGAATGTGGTTGCTCCAAAGGCTTTGCATGGTACATAGGACATAGTCTTATAACCAATGTTCATCCTAATCCCTCATAACAATCATTCCAAAATCCTAATTACAAAATTACATGAAATGGAAAAAGAAAAATCTAACTAAAACCTACAAAATAGAGATTAGCTAAACAAATCATACAATCCCAAAGCAGGTATATATATATAAATTGACTTAGCATCCCACATATGGGTAACCAAGTCCACCTAGCCTATTTTGGATTATGCTTAGGGATAGAAGAAACCTGCACAACAAAAGCAGTTATATTTTTATTACATCACCTCTTAAGCATAATCCCCTATAGAAGATAATGATTAGACTAAGATCATCCTACCATTAAATCTATGCACATACACCCTAACATCCAAACTAAAATATTACATCACAAAATAAAATCAAATATCAAACTATGCACCGCCCTAATATAGGATTAGAAATGGTGACTAAACCTAATATGTGTGCCTTATAAGGTTTGTGTGGTATGCTTAATTAGGCTTTGAGGTTTAGGTTTTCTAAGTATGAAAATGTTCAACTTAGAGGGTGATTTCAATTAAGTGGTTTAGTTGATTTGGTTAAGTTTTATTTCATGATTTGATTTGGTTTGAATGAACCTACACTTAATCACTAAGTGTTGTAAAGAGAGGAAAAAAAAGAAGAGAACTTCTCTTTCCTCCATACCTTAAGTAATTTCTAAGGTGGATTCATTAATGACTTTTGTTTAGTGAATATTTTATTATGTGTTTTAATTAATCCTAAGTTTAGATTTTCCCTAAATAAACCTAATCAAAAAGAAGGGCATTTTAAGATTAAGTAGAGCTAATTACTATCACAAAATACACCTCACTTCATTTCTTTCCCAACATGTGTAACATGCATATGGATGAATCCTAAGCATATCTATACATGGAAATGGAAGTTTTTAGCACACCTTAATGATGAATGCTAAGAGAGTTTGTTTAAAAAATTTGAATGTTTTTATGATGCATGATTTTGTTAAGTAGAAGAGAGTGATTCTTTTATCCATTTTTCATATGCACATTTGCAAGTATAAAAGACATAAGTGAGTCACTCATTATTAGCACCATGGGTGTAAGGTAGACCTACTTTACTTACCTCTCACTGGGTTGTCCACTAATATACCACTTTTCTTGTGCATGTACAAAAAGAAATGCATGGAAAGAGAATGATACAAAAAGTTTATGTTTGTTTACTTGATCTTGGTTGTTTAATTTATATGTATGATATGGAATCCCTTCTTAATTCATGCCATAAGAGTGTATAGGAGTGGATTTAAGTAAGTGGTATGTCCTTTTCAAATGGACTATACACTTTGCTAATCCTATACAAACTCATGTTAAGAAAAGAGGAAGGAATCACATAACACATTTTATAATCACATGCAAGCTTATAAGTAATTGTAAATAGCACACCCTTCATTTGTAATGTTTGATTTATAAGTTTTGAAAATAGTTTTGAATTTAGAAATGATAATAGCCATTCTTATTCTTACTTTAGCCAAAACATACAATTTGACATAAAGGAAACATTTCATTTTTAATTTGATTTTTAAAAGGCATGAATGCATGATTTTTGTATGACATACACATTTAGCATGCTTAGGAAAGAAATGAAGTAATTTAAGCATGTAAATTTATTCACTCTAATTAATTCCTAAACATAATCCTATGGAATAAGATTATTTAAAGTGAATCAAAGTTGGTTTAAGGAAAGTTTGATTTTATTTTGAGTTTGATTTGAATTTAGAAAATGTGAGAAGGTTTGATGGTCCTAACCCTTTCTCACATGTGTGAATCAATTTAGTTTAACTTTTAGAACCATTAAGTGAACTTTATATTTTGATTAGGTTAAGGTGTTCATTAAGTTCATTAATTACCCCTTACCTACACCACTTTAACATATTTAACCAAATAATTATGAGCCAATGTATGACATAAAATCACAAAAAAATTTAAATCAGCAATGCACCTAAGAAAGAAAGGGGTCTAGTACATCTGGTTCACAATTGAAGATTAATTAAGCTAAAGGGCTTAATTTAAGTACTTTCGTAACACTTCTCACACATGTAGGTTAGATTTGATTTCCTTAAGCTACTTAGCTTATTGAACACCTAATTATCTACCCAAGAAGGATTGATTGATTTTTGGAATGTTTTGAAAAATTTTATCAAGTTAATTAAGTGGGTCATTAGTGGAGGAGCCCGTAATTAAATTTAGTTTAAGGAAGGAAAGGGGTTTAGGGAATGACTTAGGGAAAATACCCCAAACCCATTACATAAACCTCCTCTTCACTTAAATAAAGTTTAATTAACTTAATCAAGAGATTAAACCACTATTCATATGCTTAATTAAGCTTAATTACATTTAAGAGAGTGATTAAGGATTTATTAATTAATTTTCCTAATTAACTCATTAGTAAATTTTAAGAAAATTAGGGGAGGCAGAGGTCATCTCACTAAATACATTTGAGAAACTTGGAACCAATTAATGGAGTAATTCGAGTGTAATTAGGGTTATTAAATTTTTAATAAAACCCTAATTAAGGAAAATTCATTGTTCAAAATCAATTGAAATTAATTTAAATGAATTCCCCTCTCAATTATCTTCATAATGCATTTTATTTTATATTTTTTGATTTTGCTACATTTAGCTATTTATTTTTGAAGTTTTAGTGATTAAAACTTAATTAAATAGGCTAATTATATAGTTAATCCCCTCGACACCATGTGGACCGCTAACACGTGCACACTTTCTATGTGGCATGATGAGAGTTGTTATTTAAGTAATCACATCCCATGTCACGTCGGCAGTGCTACACGCTTTCTCTTCGACCATCCGATCAAAGTTCGAGTGGTCAAGATTAATCCCTCAGTTCTTAAGGGATAAATCCATGGATCCTACGTGGATTAATTCGTCCATACAAAATGCATGGATGGACATTCCATGATCCATCATTGAGCTTGCCTGTGGGAGAGGGCATCTGTCCACTCTTTAGGGCATGATCTGAGCTCGATTGAGCTCAATTGAGCAAACTTAACCCACACCATCATCATGCAAGGGGAAAGACATCCAATGGTCAAAATGCAATGGGGTTAAAAGTTTCTTTCACAAAGGACCAAACACTTCCAACTCTAACCTCGGTTTGAAGGCATACCTCGCTCGAGGCTATTACCGGTGCTCACAACTATTGAGGTAGTTTCGTCTAGTGGAGATGAAGTTTTGTTGAAGACTTGAGGGCTTTAGGTTGAGTGGATCTTCCTATGGACCAAAATGGGCTTCAATTGCTTGCAAGCTTGATCAAAGTCCCCTCTCCTATGCCTTCAGAACTTGGATGAAGACTTGGGTGAGCTCGATTGGGTTTTCAAGGTGCTTGAAGGAGAAATTGGAGATTGAGTGAGTGAGATGGAAATCTAATGGAGCTCCCATTTTTGGCAGAAAAGAGAATGGAGAAATCCAAATGGCTTGATGATGCTTGCTCTAAGTTTCTTAGCTTCAATCGAGTGTGAGTCAATTGGAATGAAATGAAATGAGGGGGAGTATATCTCCCCCTCCAAGGATCGGACGACCGAGAGGTGTTTAGCCATTTTGTTCAAATTCACCTCATGGAGTGGTTGGTTATGCCATTTAGGGTGGCATGTGATTTGGTTTTGGAAGAGGGAGGTAGTGGAGAAGTTTCCATGTGAAAAATAAGGTGGAGGAGTGATTCTTATGTGCTCATTTCCAAGTGGGTGGTCGGTTTGGCCATTGGTTGGGTTTGGCTGAATTCAAGAATTTTGACTTGAAAGGCTTAGGTTGAATTTTGGTTGAATTTAGATTTGAGTTTTGAATTTAGTTTTGGGTATTTGAATTTATATTTTATTTATATTTATGAATATAAATGAGAATATAAATGCGTTATGAGAAAATCTCTTGAATTTGAATTGAATTGGATTTGATTTGAGCTAAGTCCATAAGATTAAATCAAAGTGACTTAGAAAAGATTTTGGATTTAAATTTTAATCACGGGCTTCAATCATTTGGAATTGATTCATGATTTGAGAAAATCCATTGGAATTGATTTAAGGTTTGGTTTGGAATTGATTTGAGTTTAAGGTTAATTTGAATTTGGAGTTTGACTTGAAAGGAGGAGGAGAGAGGATTTGGTTCAAGCTAGGGTAGGCAAATTTTCCTAACACCCCAGGCATAATCTATTCCTATGGCTAACTCTTCTAAGTCTCTGGGGTTGGGTTAAAATGTTCACCTAATCACTAGAAGTGTCTTAAGACTAAGGAAACTCTTAGTGTCTAAGAGGAGTCTTATGTCTAAGATGGAGGGGTTGAGAGCTCATCCTAAAAATGAGGTCAACAAAGGGCACCCAATAGTTATGGTGTGATTAACAAGGTACACTGCACATATTAGTTTTGATCAAAATGATCAATAACATCTAACGATCACAAGCACTAATAGTAACGGTCTACTCCTAGCCTGAGGTGTAGAAGGAATTAAGAGCTTAATGCAATGTGACTCTACTCATGTCAAAGACATGAGAGAGTAAAAGAGGAATCCACTCGGGATAGAGTATGTGCACCTTCCACTAGGGAAACATATTCAAGTCATCCACAAAGGGGATGCGAGATTTGATTTGATTTGTTTGATTGTTTAGTTGTGTTTGGTTTGTTTGTTTTTTTATTATTTGTTTTGATTGTTTGCTTTTATTTTGCTTCCACTGGGGAGTTTGATTGAATTTGTTTGTTTATTTTTATTTGACTCCACTGAGGGAGGAGGGTTGAATTTGTTTCAGATTCTTAGATTTTTAATTTTGAGATGGACCCTATTGGTTCACAATGGATCGTACTGAGTAGGGGCCATGGAGGCCTTGAGCTAGCTCAAATTTACCAATCCAAAGAGGTAGTCTACTAAAACACATAGGACAACAAAGGGATTGTCTTTTGGTGCAGCACTTGGAAGAAAATAGTAGACTTACATCCTCCAAAGCATGGACCAGTTGTTGGGGTGATCCATTGGCAAGGTGACAGATTGATTCCAACATAGGGCTGACTATTGAGTGAATGCTATTGGGGGACTAAAATCAGCTCAAATATAGTCAAGATTAATTTCAATTTTTTAATTATTTGGATGGATCCCATCGGTTTATGATGGACTGCACTGAGTAGGGGCCATGGAGTCCTTGGGCTAGCTCAAGCTAACCAATCCAAAGGGAGTAGTATACCAACTACAGAGTAGGACTATCCAACCAAAGGGGTGCCTTTCAATTTGCAATGGTTAAGTTTAAGAAGAAAGTGTGGGACTCACATCTTGCAAAATAAGGAACCACTGGGGTGATCGGTTGACAAGACAACAAATCAAACCTGACCTATGCTGACTATTGAGTGAAAGCCATTGGGGGACTTAAATCAGCTCAAAGATAGTCAAGATTAGTTTTATTTTTTTAAATTATTTTGATGGATCCCATCAGTTTACGATGGATCACACTAAGAAGGAGCTTATATCAACTTAGACCTATCTTAGATTTACTAACCCAAAGGGAGTAGCTTCCCAGCCGAGGGGAGAACTATCCAACCAAAGGAGTGCCTTTCAGTTTGTAATGGTTATTTTGAGGAAAGAAAGCATGGGGGCTCATATCTTTCACTACAAATGACCATTAGGGTGATTGGTTACTTTGGGCAATAAATTAAACCTGACCTAGGGCTGCCCATCAGCTTGCGACAGTCATGCTAGAAAGAATGCGTCATAGGATTACAACTTCCAAAGAAGAATGACTGTTGAGGTAACCTGACTGTGGCAAAATAGATTAAACCAACCTAAGGGTGATTACGGAGTGAGTTCTGACCTGGGGACTTATCTCAACTCAGGTAGTCAGGCAATTCCTATAGGGAGTTCTCCTGACATTGCCATAAAGATAGGATGTCTGCTTAGGAAAATGGGCCCTTTGAAGGCTTGCATTCCTAATCCACAAGAGAATATTTTTGTTTGTTTGTTTGCTTAGTTTATCATGGACCCTGTTAGTTTGTGAGGGATTAAACTAAGAAGGATCTTATATTAGCCTAGACCTATCTCAGATTTACTAAACCAATGGAGAATCTATGCATATGCTGAACGGATTCTCCAACCACAGAGGTGGCTACCAAGAAAGGGGGACTGTCAATCCAAAAGTAACCCGTAGTGTATAAATGGGGTGGCAAAGGACATGATCCAATAGAGTGCCCGGAGAAGGGCCACTAAGGGCTTGATCCAAAACCTTGGAGAAGAGAATATCAATAGATATTCGGTGGCCAACTAAAGGAGAATGCACAAGGACTCACATCCAGAGTATCCACCGGTGAGTCACTCACATAGTGAACAACCAACCTATGGTGCCCATCGGTTTGTAATGTCACTAGGAAGAAAGCTCGAGACTCACATCCTCCTATAGTGGGCGATTACTGGATACTCTTGACTTGACAGTGCCATCGACCTACTACTATGTGAATGCCACTAGGGGACTTATATCAACTCAAATGTAGTCAAGAGGAAAGGAGCCTCAGGGGACTTATCCTAAACTTCAAAAATACTTGACCTAGTTAGATCATGATGCTAGTTCAAGAAAAAAACATGGAGACTCACATCTTCGTAGACAAGATAAATCATGAGGTAGCTCATTGGCTGGGCAGTGAAGTCTACCAAACTAAAAAAGCACTCATTGGTTTACAATGATCAAATTAGAAGAAAGCTCGTTGACTCACATCTTCCAAATAAGTGACCACTGGGGTGACATACTAGTAGCATATAGACCCGACCTAGAGCAGCTAATGAGTGAGTGCTATAGGGGCCCTGCTCCCACATCAAAATAGCTTAAGATAAAAGATTTATGTTTCTTTTTATGTTTGTGTTAAAGGAAATAGGATCCTGCTTGGTTTCTCTCACACCTACCCTAAACACACTTGGGAATTGGATGAAATGGTGCCACGGATGGCAACTAAAATTTCCACTGAGAAAGGATGCCGCTTGGGTTCTCTCTCACCTAACTTAGCCATGCTAGTCAAAATAGGATGCCTCTTGGGTTCTCTCACACCTATTCTAGTTGCGCTAGGAAATTATATTTGATTGTGTTTGTGTTGTGAAAGAGAGATAGGATGCCTCTTAGGTTCTCTTACACCTATCCTAACCACGTTAGGGCAGATTCGCATGACAAGCAAACAATGCTTTGAAGAAGAGAAGATTTTGATAAAATAGAATCAAAATTTTGTTCTTTGTTTGATAATTATTTTGAAACATATTTTATGGGTAATATTTTTTTAATTAGAGTTCATTAATTGGAAGCATCGGGTGTTCCCCTTTACAATCAATGAGCTGATAGGATCCTCCTTGGTAGGCTTTCTCTATAACATAGGGGCCTTCCCAAGTGAGTTCAAACTTGCCTCCCATCTTTCAATGGGCAACAATTGGTCTCCTTAGGACTAACACAAGTTCTCTTACTTAGAAAGACCTATGGCGGACTAGCTTGTTATGAGCTTGAATCATTTTGGCCTTATAAAACTTGAGGTTCTGGCATGCCCGTAGGTGACTCTCCTCTAAACCTTCGAGCTCTTCTAACCACAACTTTGCATTCTATTCTATAGTGATTTTGCTACCCAATGCTATCCTTAGTGATGGGAGTTGAACTTCTAAAGGTAGAATGGATTCGGACCCATACACTAAGGAAAATGGGGTAGATTGAGTTAAAGTTCTATATGTGGTGCGGTAGGCTCACAAAGCTTCAACCAACTGCTCATGTCACCATCGCTTGTTATCATCAAGTGTCTTCTTAGTATTTGGATGAGAGTTTTGTTGAATGCTTCTGCTATGCCATTTGCTCTGGGGTAGTAGATGGTGGAGTATCTCCAATCTATACCATGTCTTCTAGGAAAGCTGTTGATCTTTATGCTTTTGAATGCAGTACCATTATTAGATATAATTTATCAAGGCACTCCGAACTTATATACGATATGGTTCATAAAAGCGGCGCATCTTTGGCTCTCGAGTGGGATTGCCTCCACCACTTGGAAAAAGTAGTGGATAAATGAATGACCCTTGGAAGAAGAGGATCGATAGACCCACAATGTCGTATCCCAACACTCAAATGAGGCCAATGTAGTGTAGAATATTGGGTGGTTGATGTAAGACCACATGTACACGATGGCATCTCTGTACATGCAATGTAATCATTGAAGGCCAGTAGTATCCTAGTCTCTTAATCTTCATCTTCATTCATCTTGGGATCGGATTGATGTGCTCCGCATAGACCTGAATGTACCTCAATCACAATCCTACGGGCATCGTGTTTTTCACCTAATGGTTGCAGAACTCATCGAAAGATCATTGATACAAGGTGTCATCAATAAGAGCATAGGAGAGAGCTCTCTGTTTCACCTAATGGGCTTGTGACTTTTCTTAAGGTAGTTTTTTGATGTTCAAGTAATCTATGAACAGTTGCCTCCAATCTGGCTCCTTGTCCTTATAGGCAACGACAACCTCCTCTTCAAGAGAAAGTCTCTCGATGAGTTCTGCATCAATAATGGATAAGACTTGTCTATTTTAGATCCTTATTGGAATGGACTCATCTTCCGGACATGCCAATTCTTTAGCAAGTTTGGCCAAAGAATCTGTTACTACGTTCTATGCTCGGGGAACCTTGTAGATGGTGACTTCAGGGATTTGGGCTAATAGCTTCATGGTATACTCATGGTAATGACGAAGCTTAGGTTTGAGAACCTTGTAGGATCCAACAATCTAGTTGATGACCAACTGAGAATCCCCGTAGATATTGATGCTTTTGACACACACTGTAATGGCTAACTCCGGGCAAGCTTCATTGTTGGTGATTGGAGAGATAGTATGAGAATCTCATCACATCACGGTCTAGAGTTAGAGAACTATTCCCTTTTTCGGAAGAGTAGATCATGGTGATTCTCCTTTATGAAAGGAAGCTGCACCATCAAAATACATCTCCCATCGTGGTTGACAACCTCCCCTAAGTTCATGATTTGTTAGATCGTCACAAAAGCGAATCGACAAGGTGTGCTAAGAAATATGCTTGTCCTTTAACGCATGGAGGTATGATATCAAACTATGAGAGAAACATGGACCAATGTGCTAAAAGTTTGGATAGCGTTGGCTATGCCATGAGATACTACAGTGGATTGATTTTGGAAATCAAGTTCACCTTATGAGGAAGAATATAGTGTCATAGCTTTTGAGATGTAAAGATTAAAGCTAGGTAATATTTCTCAATAGGTGGGTAGTTTTCTTTACCAAGAATCAAATGATGGGTGTAGTAGAGAGCACTCTCCTTCCCTTCATTATTGGCTTAGGCCAACAAAGTGTCGAGGGAGTCATCCAATGCAGTGTAGAGGATCAACACCGGGATAGGTACTAAAATTGGCGCTTCACCAAATATTGCTTGATATCTTCAAAGGCATGCTGGCACTTGTCATCCCACTTGAGCTTGGCATCCTTTTTGACAAGTGCTAGAATGACTTGCATCTCCCTAATAGGTTGGAGATAAAGCATCTTAGATTAGCCAATCATCCTTAGAAAGATCTGAGTTGAGTTAAACTTTTGGGAGGTGGCATTTCTAAGATAGCTTTGATCTTTTCTGGATCTATCTCTATTCCCTAGTGTCGGACAACAAAACCAAGGAACTTCCATGATGCTACTTCGAATGCACACTTCAGGGAGTTCATTTTGAGGTTGTATTATCTTAATTGTTTGAAAACTACTCTCAAGTCAAAGAGGTGGTCTTCCTTTTCTTTGCATTTGACTACTAAATCATCAACATAGTAGCCAACCTGATGGTGGATGAGTTCGTTGAAGATCTGTTTCATGGCCCGTTGGTATGTAGCACCAATATTTTTAAGGCCGAAAGGCATGACCTTATAATAATATATTCCGATCGGGGTTCAAAAAATAGTGTTTCTTTTATCCTCAAGGGCCATCTTGATTTGGTTGTAGCCAGATAACCCATCCATGAAGGTGAATATAGCATGAGATGAGGCAATGTCCACCATTAATTATGGTATAGAACGAGAAAACTCGTCCTTAGGACATGCCTTGTTTAAGTCCCTAAAATCGACGCATATACGAATTTGGCCATTCTTTTCCTTAACTAGGATGACACTGGCTAACAAGGTAGGATATTTTTATTTCTTGATGAAATCATCATCGATCAGTTTCTTGACTTTAGAAATGTCCTGTTGTTTGATTTCTAATCACATGCATCTTAGAGCTTGCTTGATAGGGTTGGCATTAGGATCTATTGCTAGTTCGTGTACTACTATATTAGGAGATAATCTAGGCATTTCTTCATAACTCCATGCAAAGCAGTCTTTAAACTTAGTCAATAGCCTAACTAAGACATTAGTTTCTTTTTCATTTAGCAATGAACTGATGTATGTCGGGTGTGAATTTTCTTTTGTCCTGAGGTTGATTTCTTTAAGATTTCTAATTGATGAATGGATCTCCTCTTTAAATTCTGGCAGTGCATCTTTGATTTGGAGATCATCTGGATTATCTGAAGTTTTTAAAAACACATCCTCATAAGAGTTAGTGTTGTGTGAAAAAAACCTATCGAACTCCAAATGATTGGTGACAATTAAGCAATAATCTTCATCATCAATAGGACCCACTGTACCTAATCCTAGTCCCGATCTTGATTGTGCATCCATGCCTCTGTTGTTCCGCAGCTTTTCAAAGTATTTTGACCTATGCTTAGATAATGTATAAGGAATTAAACCCTTCTTTGTAATATTAAGAACACAAAATGAGTACCAATCAAAAGGCAATTCCATTAATTCTTTATATGAATCATCCTCAAGTTCTACATTAGTTTCTAGACTTGAGAATGATGATCCCAAAAAAGAATATCTTTGGCTTGACATCTCTGGAAGACTGAGGGGCTTACTTAACTACTAAACCTTTAACTTTTTGAGATGAAAGTGAGTTAGAGCTAAGGTTCCTAACTCCCGCCTGATAGTTTCACATACATTTGATTCAAATACTTTTGTGCTTTGTCTGGAGGCCTAGTCTTCATCACTGTCCGGCTCGAGTGTCACCTTTAATGAAACTTGCTGAAAGGGGTTTGCTGGTATACTAATCATTTGAGACTCATCTTCTGAACTAGATTCCAAGTCTATGTGAATAGTAAGGGTACTCCATGATCTGGAACATAACCTGTTGGGCCAACCAAGGGGTCTTCCACCTCACGCTTCATTTACCTCGCCTCGTGTGGAGAGTCATCCTACCCACATGTCCATATGATGGAATGAACTGTGGGTGGAATGTGATATGCGGCTCCACTTCTTCCTCAATTTCCTTTTCTTGTTCACTTTGACTTTCATTTTTTTTTTTTTTTTCTTTTGCTTTTTCTTTTTCTTTTTTTTCTTTTTCATTTGCATTTGAGTTTGGATCAAGTTCATGAGAAAGGTATTTTGAGGAAGATAATAGGTCACATCTTCATATATCTCAACCTCTCTGACTCAAAATGGCTTTTCATCACCTTTGACACAATATTCATTTCCATCCTTCCTGAACTTGATGTACTGATGGAGGGAGGATGGAATCATCTTATTCTGATGTATCCAAGGCCTACCAAGCAAAGCAGTGAACAAAGTATTCCAATCAATGATATAAAACTTGGCTTCAGTCTTCCAATCACCTATCTCCAATGGTAACACTATGAAACCTAAAGCCATCTTGCCTTGTTCATTGAATCCTCTCAACATCATCCGATCTCCTCAGAGTGTGGAGATGTCAATCCTCAAATAGGCAAGGGTATTTAGACTCATAATGTTCACGATGCTTGGATCAATGAGAACTCTAGCAAGTCGAATCCATGTAATGTAATGTAGGGGGCGGTTATCTCATGTCCCCTAGAAGAAGGTCTTCATATGTGAAAGTGATCCCCTGAGCTTCTCTGGAATAATATGCCACCTCAACAATAGCGGTCAGCTGAGCTAAGCATATCTCTGGATCAAGGAGAGCCTTGATTAATGATTCCCTCATCTCTTTGGATAAGATAAGGGTATCATATATGCTTAGCTTAGATGACAACTTTCTTAGGTGAGAAAGGACATTGTAGTCCACCTTTGGTTGATCCTCCATAAGCATATCTAAGAGTGGAGCATCCTATGGAGAGGCTTCTCGATCACCTGAATCAATGACTTATTTTTCTCTATCTTGAGGGGCTACCCTAGGAGGTAGAACCTTACCGCTATGGAGGTTGACTTCAGTGATCTCTTGTGGCAAGTTAGTGGAAGATTCTACCTGTTCATCAGGTTCACCTATAGCTTCTCCTATGGGACCCTCAAAATCGGATGATTCTAAGTCTCTCTCAAGAGGTGAGCCTGTAGTATTCAGAGAAGGAAGGTCCAACTCTGAATCAGAAAGAGGAAGATCAGAGTTGTTATAATTATTGTTTAGACTTGAAGAGTTTTCATTAGGAGTAGATTTAGACAACCCATCAAAAGTGACACAGATATAATTCAAGCTAACTTTATTCTTTGATTTGTTGGATTTTGAAGGAGGTACATAGTAGAAATCAAGTAAAGTAAGTGGGGTGAGGGATTTGATGCCCTCATCTACAGACACAAGATGTCTACTAAAGAAAGAGAAACCTGAAGTAGAGGTCGCTGAAGTAGTAGTAGCTATAACTATGGATTGGAGATTGGACTCGGTTGGTGGTTGTGCTACTTGGCTATCTCGGGTAGGCGTAGGCTGCTGCTGCTACTGAGCTCCCACATTCCCTAAGTTATCCTAAACAACTTGCAAATATTCCTTGATGTTGGAGGTTCGAGTTAGCTCAGGCACCTGCAGTAAAAGTTTTTTGATTTTGGAGATAATTTTCTTAGAGGTACGTGATAAAGAGATATCCCAGCCTTCTTTCATTTTGGAAGGATGGAAAGTATCCCCAAGGATTATCCTAATGGAACTAAATGGTTGTTCCAGAAAATATTCCTTCGAGATAACTATGGCTTGTTTTGAAGCTATGCTCAAGCCATCCTTGAATGTAGAGCAATCCTCCAAAATTAGACCTAGCATGCAGTGGTAGGGGCAAAAGTTAGGATCATTGCTTTTGCCCACTTCCTCCAGTCTTCTAGGTTTGGGTAGATAAAAATTAGGCTTCTTTAAGAGATTCTTAAGATTTTTTGATTACCTCCTCTTAAATGAATAAGGCTTGTTAATTTATCCAAGAGTAGGTGGACCAGTACACGGTGGCGGTATGTGTCTTGGTGATATGGTTGAGGAGGAGGCAGTGCAGGCCATAGATGTTACTGTGGCAGCCGATAAGGCTACCTCAATGGTGGTAGAGGAGATGGAAGTGATGACTATGGAGCACGAGGTGTCTCAAATTGCTCTTTAGCTGGCTGTTTCCCCTTGCCTACTACTATCACTACCACAGGCTTCTTCTTGTAAGCTTTATATGGCTTCTGCTTTATTGATTGGTCTGAAAAAGGTAACTGTTTGGCTTCTCCTTGTAAGCTAGCCACCTTGTTAATTAGCTTCTCAAATGTTTCGATGGTGAAACCTTTGAGCATGAAGGCGACAAGGCCATGGATATTCTTAAGCAGAATCTCGATGGCATGCTGTTCAGAGAGCTATGGTTTATATTTCATACTCAAATTATGCCATCTAATAATATAATCAATGAGGGACTCACCGGAGTTTTGTTGAGCGACAACGAGATCACTTACAGTCACCTTTTGTTGAGATCCAATAAATATTTTGATGAAGAGTTGCTCCAACTCAGCAAAAGTCTTCACTGAACTATTGGAAAGTTCAGTGTACCAATCGAAGGCTATGCCTACTAAGATACTAACAAAGAGACAGAAGAGTAAAGCATCACTGCCACTGACATTGCAACAACTACCCTGGAATGCACAATGTGCTGCCTTGGGTTCCCACTTCCATCAAAGCTCTTGAAAGAAGGTGGCACGAAGCCCTTAGGATATTGGATGGCATCAAATTTTTCTTGGTAGGATTTACCCTTTGGAACAGATGATCCTCCTCGGGCTTGAGCCAATGATTTTCTCAGTTGTTGCTCAACCATGGTCTTGATATCTTTTTCCTATATGAAGGTACTATCCACTACATTCTTATATAGGCTGGTGCTACTCTGCTCTATTGGGGGTAAGTCTTGGTTGGATCTAAGATATGCACCAACTTTGGTTGACTAGTCTCACCTATAGTAGGATGAACTATCGATGCATGATTCTGAAGTGCTAAGACTGTTGCTAGTAGATCCTCAAGCTGCTTTCCCATCCTATCTATTTGTTCATCCTTTTGCTTTTTATCTGAGGTGTTGGGAGTAGGCGTGTCTTCCCTCGACACCTTCCATCTCACGGAGGAGGGAACCCCAGGTATGTACCATGTGTACCCCCACTGAATCCCCTAAAGATCATCTTCATTCAAATCAAAAATGACCTTTTCATCCTCTAAATTGGACCAGGCATATCCTAAGATTTTCTTCTTCTCCACTAGATATTGAGCTACGATGTCATTTAGGGATCGGTCCAACTGAACATACATGAAAGATCGAATCTAACTGATAGTGGGATCACTATTATGAACAGATTGACACCTAACCTCTGAAGCTTGGAGAGCTGATCTTGTGAGGACTACGCTCACTAGAGGAAAGATACTCCTGACTGCTGTTGGATCTGGGCCGAGTGGTACTTTTAGGAGGATCTATGGCCATAGGGGTATCTCCTCCTCCTCTATCTCCCATAGCTGGTGGTGGTAGTGATGGTCTAGGTCGTCATTCCTTTCTTACCATAATTGTGGTAGAAGGTTGAGAAGGAGAGCTCGGCCTCGCCACAGTAGGTGGTATAGATGGAATGAGATCTCTTGGTCATAGCCAGATCACCAATGGGGTTTTGTTCTTCCCCGATGTGGCCTTCATGACCTTGAACTGGAACAGTAGATGTTAGAACATGTAGGAGATGGCAGACACGAAGAAGAGTGGTGTGGTGAAGGCACAACCGACTCTCTCGGGATAGAAGCTCCACTCTATGATGGGTAGTCTCGGTCAATAATATACTATCGGTAGTGCGGGTAGCGTCGATCCGAAAGTCCACAAATCGTGGCGACTATCATTTGTACCTACGGTGCTCTAACAACATAAAGCGATATGCGCCCTCCCTCTCCCCCAGCTATCACTGGAATGATAGAATGAAAAATCAAAATGACCCTAGACCATGATTCGGGCTTCCTTTCTCCTAAGCGTGAAGAAGGTAAACCTCCTCACTAATAGGATATCAGGAAATTTTCCAACAAGATATCATGATCTCGTGAATGCGAAAAATCAGTGATCCTTGTCATCTGTAAATAAATGGTGTAGTGTAGCTAACCAAATGTGGGAATAACCAATTTGAAAAATCCAGCCCACTAGGCAAGTGAACACTAATCAAAACACCATCCTTACTTATACCCCTTCTCTTGAGAGATCTCAAATGAGCATGACCATGTCACCTGCTCTTATGCTATCATGAGGGGTTCCCTCACATATAATCTTAAATCACCAAAGTGGATGAGGTGGGAATAAATCGGTGGCTCGAGGCCAAATCCATCCAATGAGCAAATGTGAACACATACTTCACGCCATTTATCGACGGCGGTAAAGCCGCAATGTTGAAAATAAACTTGAATCGATTTTGCTTTATTTATTTTTTTTTTAGAATTTGAACCCACACTCAACAACTTGAAAGTGTTAAGAGGGGCTTAAATGAATTTAGAAGAGATTTTGAGATTGACTGGAAAGGGGATTTTTGAATGTAGAATCCATTTCCAACAAATTTGAGTATGTTGAAAAATGGGTTCAAAGATTTTTAGAGTTTGATTCTTCCATAGGTTTATATTTGAATTTTGATTTTTGAGTTTGATGACCCTTCATTTAACAAATTTGAGTATGTTAAAGTAAGAGTCAAATGATTTTATTTTGGATTTTGGAATTTACTCACTTAGCAAATTTGGGTATGGTAGGTGAGGTGTTTGAAAACAATTTCATCTTTTCATTTGTTTGCTTATTTTGTGAATCATTTATGATTGAAAATGGAATCCTCATTTAGAAAATTTGGGTATGCTAAATGAAAAATCCAAGTGTCTTTTATTTTTTGGTTGATTTTTGAAAAAGAGGATTCTAAGCAAATTTAGTTAGGCTAACAAAATCCTATATGTTTCTTTTATTTTTGATTTGATTTTGAAAAAGAAGATCCTTAGCAAATTTGGGTATGCTAAGGAAATCCAAATTTGTTTCTGTTGTTTTTGATTTGATTCTAAAAGAGGATCCTTAACAAATTTAGGTTTGCTAAGGAAATCCAAGTGTTGTTTCTTTTATTTTTTATTTCATTTTGAAAAAAGAGGATCCTTAGAAAATTTAGGCATGCTAAAGAAATCCAAGTATTGTTTTTAATTTTTATATTTGACTTTGATTTTGGAAAAAGGTGATCTTCATTTAGCAAATTTGGGTATGCTAAATGAAAGACCCAAGTGATGTTTTTAATTTTTGATTTTGATTTTGATTTTGGAAAAAGAGAATCTTCATTTAGAAAATTTGGGTATGCTAAATTAAATTCCCAAGTGTTGTTTTTGTTTTTTTTTTGAAAAAGGTGTTTGTTGATTTTACTTTTGAAAATGTGATTTTTCATTTTGATTTTGTTGAAAATGAAATCTTCATTCAATAAATTGAATGAAGATGTTCACTTGTGCTTTTGAAAATATGATTGTTCATTTTTGTTTTGAAAAATGAAATCTTCATTCAATAAATTGGATGAAGATGTTCATTTGTGCCTTTTGAAAATATGATTGTTGGATTTTTTTTGAAAAGAGATTGTTGATTTTCTTTGTGCTTATGATACTGAGAAGCCTAGTAAGTATCATAAACTATCCGATCATTGGGCTTTATAATTTTGAAATTTGAAAGGAATTATTTATTTTGAGTTAAATTTTTATTAGAAAGCTACAATTCCATGACACAAGATCATGAAAATGCCAAAGAGGCGAGGATTTATACTCCTAGCTCATAAAGGGAAGTAACAATCTCTGAACCTAAATCTAGGGACCTTTGGTGAGGGCTAAAGCACAACCTAAATTTAAAGCAAAAAATGGGTATTTGGTTTACCTCCATAAGAGAGGACAAACCACCTGACTGTTTGGACTACAACCGCTTGGGGGTGGCTGCCAACTAACTCCTCCTATAATTTTAAATACATGTAGGCAAGTCATATTCTTTTGTGAGATAGCTAAGCTATTATTTATTTAGAAAGAGACTAAGTCTTTAAACACACTCCTTAAGAGACAAGATCATGTAGGGCATGATTTAATGTCTTAAATCTAATGCAAATTTTGTTACATTTTATTTTTATTTTGGACAATCAATTTGACACAGGCTTTAAGATTCATATGCCTAATGCATGAGAAATTAGATTATGGGATAAAATTAGCAAGATAAGGAGGTGTGTTTCCACCATGGCCCTCAAAGGTCAAGCAAAGTTCTCTAGCAAAGGTGGAAGCCCTCCAATCAAGAGTGAAATAATATGCTTTTTATGCATGATGAGAGAAATAAAATATGACATCTAGCTAAGGGGTTGCTAATTCATTTATCTTATTTTATAACTTAAGCTTTAGGTGAGGTTATGCATTATTTTATTCTTTAGTTTTGAGTTGATTAATTGGATATAAAATTTATTTTTCCCTAAGAACCTAATCATCATCTAGGCTATACATCAAAGCAAGGAAGAAACTTAGAAAAGATGACATCTTAATGCACAAGCTAAACAAACATCAATCAATTTATAAAGTAGTGCAAAAGAGTAAGAGGCCATTTATGGTCAGGCTCCACCGCACAAACCCAAAAATAAATTAGGTAGCTGAGCTCTACCCTTATACAACCCGGATTACAAATGGATAAATTACAATTAAGAAGTAATTCGTTCTTATGGAGGTATTCATTCTTCATTTCTTCATTCTTATTTCTTCATTCTTCTTTCTTCTTTCTTTATTTTTCTTTTGGTTAGTTGGAATGCGATTACTCCAAAGGCTTCACATGGTACATATGACATAGTCTTATAACCAATGTTCATCCTAATCCCCCATAACAATCAATCCAAAATTCTAATTGTAAAATTACATGAAAATGGAAAAAGGGAAATCTAACTTAAACCTGCAAAATAGAGATTAGCTAAACAAACCATACAAGCCCAAGCATGTATATGCATAAATTAGACTTAGCACCCCACATATGGGTAACCATATCCACCTAGCCTATTTTGGATTTTGCTTAGGGGTAGAAGTAACCTGCAAAACAAAAGCAGTTATATTTTTATTACCGTGCCCCTTAAGCACAATCCCTTGCAGAAGATAATGATTAAACTAAGATCATCCTACCATTCAGTCTATGCACATACACCCTAACATCCAAACTAAAAATATTACATCACAAAATAAAAGTAAGCATCTAATCATGCTAGCATAGGAGTAGAAATGGTGACTTAGCCTAATGTGTGTGTCTTATAAGGTTTGTGTGCCATGCTTAGTTAGGCTTTGAGGTTTAGGTTTTCTAAGTATGAAAATTTTTAACTTAGAGTGTGGTTTCAATTAAGTCATTTATTTGATTTGGTTAAGTCTTATTTCATGATTTGATTTGGTTTGAATGAACCTACACTTAATTACTAAGTGTTGTAAAGAGAGAAAAAGAGAAGAGAACTTCTCTTTCTTCCCTACCTTAAGTAACTTTTAAGGTGTATTCATTAATGACTTTTATTTAGTGAATATTTTATTATGTGTTTTAATTAATCCTAAGTTTATATTTTCCCTAAACAAACCCATTCAAAAAGAAATGCATTTTAAGATTAAGTAGAGTGAATTACTATCACAAAACACACATCACTTCATTTCTTTTCGAGCATGTGTAACATGCATATGGATGAATCCTAAGCATATCTATACATGCAAATAAAAGTATTTAGCACACCTTAATGATGAATGCAAAGAGAGTTTGTTTAAGAAATTTGAATGTTTTTATGATGCATGATTTTGTTAAGTAGAAGAGAGTGATACTTTTATCCATTTTTCATATGCACATTTGCAAGTATAAAAGACATAAGTGAGTACAACGTTACTGTTAGCACCAGGGGTGTAAGGTATAAGACCTACTTTGGACTAGTTAAAGCTTCATAATCTCGGGGTTGTCCAAACTAATATATCACTTTTCTTAAATACATGTGCATGTACAAAAAGAAATGCATGGAAAGAGAATCATGCAAAAAGTTTTTGTTTGTTTACTTGATCTTGGTTGTTTAATTTATATGTATGATATGGAATCACTTCTTAAGTCATGATATTAGAGTGCATAGGAATGGATTTAAGCAAGTGTTATGTCCTTTTCAAATGGACTATACAGTTTGCTAATCCTATACAAACCCATGATAAGAAAAGAGGAAGGAATCACATAACACATTTTATAATCACATGCAAGCTTAGAAGCAATTTTAAATAGCACACCCTTCATTTGTAATGTTTGACTTATAAGTTTTGAAAATAGTTTTTGATTTATTAATGATAATATCCATTCATATTCTTACTTTAACCAAAACATACAATTTGACATAAAGGAAACATTTCATTTTTAATTTGATTTTTAAAAGGCATGAATGCATGATTTTCATATGACATACACATTTAGCATGCTTAGGAAAGAAATGACACATTTAGCATAGGAAAGAAATAAAGTAATGTAAGCATGTAAATTCATTCACTCTAATTAATTCCTAAAGACAATCATATGGAATAAGATTATTTAATGTGAATCAAAGTTGGTTTAAGGAAAGTTTGATTTTATATTGAGTTTGATTTGAATTTATAAAATGTGAGAAGGTTTGCTGGTCCTAACCCATTCCCACATGTGTGAATCAATTTAGTTTAATTTTTAGAACCATTAAGTGAACTTTATGTTTTGATTAGGTTAAGGTGTTCATTAAGTTCATTAATTACCCCTTACCTACACCACTTTAACATATTTAACCAAATAATTATGAGCCAATGTATGACATAAAACCACAAGGAATTTAAATCAGCAATGCACCTAAAAAAGAAATGAATTAATGATTATTTAAGCTAAAGGGCTTAATTAAAGTTCTTTCATAACCCTTCCCACACATGTAGGTTGGATTTCATTTCCTTAATCTCCTTAGGTTATTGAACACCTAAGTATCTACCCAAGAAGGATTGATTAAGTTCTGGAATGTTTTGAAAAATTTTATCAAGTTAATTAGTGGTCATTGGTAATTTAATTAATTTAGATTAAAAAGGAAAGGGGTTTAGGGAATGACTTATGGAAAATACCCCAAACCCATTCCATAAACGTCCTCTTCACTTAAGCAAAGATTAATTAACTTAATCAAGGGATTAAACCATTGTTCACATGCTTAATTAAGCTTAATTACATTTAAGAGAGTGATTAAGGATTCATTAATTGATTTTCCTAATTAACTCATCAATAAATTTCAAGAAAATTAAGGGAAGCAGAGGTCATCCCACTAAATATGTGTGAGAAACTTGGAATCAGTTAATGAAGTAATTTAAGAGTAATTAGGGTTATTAAGTTTATTAATAAAACCTTAATTAAGGAAAATTCATTATTCAAAATCAAATTAATTCTCCTCTGAATTATCTTCACAATGGATTTTAATTTGTATTTTTTTGATTTTTTTATATTTAGTTATGTATTTTTGAAGTTTTAGTGATTAAAATTTAATTAAATAAGCTAATTATGTAGTTAATCCCATTGGTGCTACGTGGGATGTTGACATAGTGCGAGCTTTCCACGTGGTATGATGGAATTCACTATTTAAGTACTCACATCCCATGCCGCATCAGTCGGTGGTGTTATACACTTTCTCCTCATCAGATGAAGATCGGATGGTCAAGATTAAGCCATTCTTATGGGATAAATCCATGGATCCTAACATTAATCAAGATGGTCCATCCAAAAATGGAGTCCATGATTCACAGTCTCCTAGAGTGAATATCCACTTCTTAGGGCATGATGAGCTCAAACCCACCATCATCATAGGGGAAGACATCCAATGGTCAAAATGTAATGGGGTGAGTTTCTTTCATAAGGACCAAACTTCCTATTCTAGGCTCAATTTGAAGGCATACCTGAGGCTATCACCGCACTCCCAAATGAGATAGCTTATCTAGTGGAGAAGCTTTGAAGATTTGAGGGCTTGAGGTTGAGTGGATCTTCATGGACCAAAATGGGCTTCAATTGCTACTTAATCAAGTCCCTCTCCCATGCCGAGAACTTGGATGAAGACTTGGGTGACTTTGGGTCCCTCAAGGTGCTTGAAAGGAATTGAGCTAAAATCAAGTATTGAGTGAAGTGGAAATTCAAATGGAGCTCCCTCTTTCAATTTGAGAAAATGAATGAGAAATCAAATGGCTTGAGGATGCTTGGAAGATGAGGATTCTTGCTCACGAGTTCCTTAGCTTCAATCGAGTGTGAGTCAGTTGGAATGAAGTGAAATGAGGGGGAGTATATCTCCCCCTCCAAGGATCAGATGATCGAGAGGTATTTAGTCATTTTGATCAAATTCTCCTCATGGAGTGGGTTGGTTAGGCCATTTAGGGTGGCATATGATTCAGTTTAGGTAGAGGAAGGTAGTAGAGAAGTTTCCATATGAAAAATAAGGTGGAGGAGTGATTCCCATGTGCTCATTTCCAAGTGGGTTGTCGGTTTGGCCATTGGGTTGGGTTTGGCTGAGTTCAAGAATTTTGACTTGAAAGGCTTAGGTTAAATTTTGGTTGAATTTAGATTTGCATTTTGAATTTAGTTTTGGGTATTTGAATTTATATTTCATTTATATTTGTGAATATAAATTAGAATATAAATGAGTTAGGAAAAAATCTTTTGAATTTGAATTGATTTGAGCTAAGTCTATAAGATAGTATCAAAGTGACTTAAGAAAGATTTTGGATTTAGATTTCAATCATAGGCTTCAATCATTTCGAATTGATTCATGATTTAAGAAAATTTAATGGAATTGATTTAAGGTTTGGTTTGGAATTGATTTGTTTAATTGATTTAATTTGGAGTTTGACTTGAAAGGAGGAAGAAAGATTTGTTGGTTAGTGGAAAAATTTTTCACCCCAATACATAACCTATTTTGCTTCTTCTAAGTCAAGATTGGTTAAGTGCTCAATTGAAGTGTCTTAAGACTAAGGAAACTCTTTGTGTCAAGAGGAGTCTTATGTCAAGATGGAGTTGAGCTCATCCTAAAATGAGATCAACATACCCAAGTGTTATTTATGGCTAACTCTTCTATGTCTCATTGGGTTGAGTGTTTCTAATCACTAAAGTGACATAACACTAAGAAATTTCATTGTCTAAATGAGTTATGTTTAAGATGGAAGTTAGCTCACTGGAGGTCAACAAAGATGGCTCAATGGGTGTTTGATTGACAAGGCATACCATGAATTGGTGTTGTCAATTTCAAACCAATGATCAGCACTAATAAAATGATCCACTAACTGATGTAGGAATCAAAGCTTGGTTGTGACTGATCATGTCAAAAACATAAGAGAGCAAGGGGAATCCACTAGGGATTGAGTATGTGAGCTTTCCACTAGGGAAAAAGTCTTAAGTTATCCACTCAGGGATAAGAGGTTGTAAAATCCACTGAGGAATTAGAATTTGGGTCATTGATAGTAGATTGAACCTTCCATTGAAACAGTTGATTGATTAAATGACTATACTAAGGAGATTGTAAAGCTTTGCATCTCACTGAGGAGAAGCTGATTGATTTGATTTATTTAGTTTGACTCCATTAGGGGAGAAAGGTTGATTTTATTTTTAATTTTAAATTTTGAATTTTGAGATGGATTTGTGTTTATGATGGAATGAGTAGGCCATGTTGGCCTTACTGATCTACCAATCAAAGGGGTAGTCTAAAAGATAAGTCCATCCAACCAAAGGGTGCCTTTTATTGAATTTAGAAGAAAGCGTAGTAAACTTACATTAAAGTAGGCATGATTGTGATTTAGAAGCATAGATTGAAAATTGGGATTGAGTGAATCCATTGGGGACTTAAATAAAAGATAGTCAAAATTAATTTTATTTTTAATTATATTTGATGGTCCCATCAGTTTGTGATTGTTTGAGTAATGTCGATTAATGTTACCAATCTAAAGAAGTAGTTTGATAAGGAGAACTATCCAACCAAAAGGGTGTCTTCTTTGAAGTGATAAATTTGAAGAAAGCAGACTCACATCTTTCCAATAAAATATCATGACATATAAAAAACCTTTAACCCAAAGTTTTGGTGATTTGTGATAGTCATGCTAGAAAGAATTAGTGACTTATATCTTAAGAAATGATTTGAATCTATTTATGGAAAAATAGTTTAAACTCGACCTAAGGTGACTACAAAGAGAGTACTAACCTGGGACTTATCTCAACTTAAGTGTTGTCGCAATTCTATGAGTTGGTCATAGAAGATGCCTACTTGAAGGGGTGTCTTGAATTCCTAATCCACAAGCAAATAAATTTGTTTGTTTATTTATTTGTTTATCGTGGACCCTATTAATTTATGAGGGATCACACTAAGAAGGAGCTTATATCAGCCTAGACATATCTTAGATTTACTGAACCAAGGGAGAATCTATGTATCTGCTGAACAAATTCTTCAACCACAGGGGTGGCTACTAGGAAAGGGTGACTACCCAATCTAAGAGTAACCTGGGTCGTGTCTAAATGAGGTTGCTAAGGACATGATCCAAGTAGAGTGACCACAGGGGAGGTCCACTGATGGCTTTATCCTAAACCCTAGAGAAGATAATATCTATAGGTATTTGGTGGCCAACTCAAGGAGAAAGCACGGAGACTCACATCTGCCAAGAGTGGTGTATCCACTGGGTGAGTCGCTATCAGTATAATGAACATCAACCAACTAAAGTTTGGTAGAATCAATGGAAAAAGCATTGACTCATCCTCCTGATGGGGTGATTGAATAGTTTGTTTGACATGAAGTTTATCCGACCTAGAGGCGATTTTGAGTGAATGTCACTAGGGACTAAACTCAAGAGTAGTCAAGAAATGAGTTTGGGGAATCTTAAGCCAATATACTCTAGTCATTATGATTTGGTCAAGAAGAAAGCATGTATGCTTACATCTTCTTAAACAAAGTCAACTTGAGGTAGCTTACCGGCTGCGCAGTGAGGCCTACTAAACTAACAAGGCGCTTATCGATTTGTAATGGTCAAGTAAGGAATAAAGCACAGGGACTCATATCTTCCAAATATGTGACCACTAAGGTGACACACTAGTAAGGTAGAGGGTGGGCCCAACCTAGAGTATCTAATGAGTGAGTGCCATAGGGGGCTTGCTCTCACATCAAAATAGCCCGAGACAAAAGATATGTTTTTTATGTTTGTGTTTATGTTTGAAGAGGATAGGATGCCATGTGGGTTATCTCACACCTATCTTAAAATTGATGAAATAGTGCCATGAATGACAGTTGTGATACCACTAAGTAAGGATACCATTTGGGTTCTCTTATACCTAACTTAGTTGTGCTAATCAAAATAATATGCCACTTGGGTAGGCCTTCCCTATGACAACAGGGCCTTGAAGGAATGATTGTTTGAAGAGAAAATTCAAGGATTTGGATTGGTTTTAGAATGATTTGGCTAAGTTCAAGGATTTGACTTGAAAGAGTATAAGTTTGATTTTGGTTAGATTTGGATTTGAGTTTTCAATTTAATTTTGGTTATTTGAATTTATATTTTATTTATATTTGTGAATATAAATCAGAATATAAATGGGTTATGAGAAAAATCTTTTGAGTTTGGAGTGATTTGGATTTGATCAAAAGGGATTAGGAAAGATTTTGAATTTTAAATTGATCATGGGTTTTAATTATTTTATTTGGAGTTGATTCATGATTTGGGAAAATCAATTGAGTTGGAATTGATTTAAGATTTGATTTAAGCTAAGTCCATGAGATGAAATCAAAGGGCTTAGAAAAGGTTTTATGATTTTGAGAAATTATGAGTTTAATTGATTTAAGATTTGGTTTTGGAATTGATTTATGATTTGAAAAAATTGAGTTTGAATTGATTTGAGATTTGAATTTGAAGTTTGGTTTGAAAGAAAAAGCAAAGATTGGATTCAAGCTATAGGGTAGGCAAGTCCTCCTAATACCCTGTGGTGAAAATTATTATATATTCTTGCCTTCATCCATCCCTTTTAGAAAGAGGATAAATGAAAATAGAAATATAACATCTCGTTGGGACACGTAGATCCGCAAATATTCTTATTAGGGTGATCGGGTACGGTATTGATGAAATGTGTACTATCTTGAAAGATAGAAGTCACCGCCCTACAATATATCTAATCACCTAAATAGGGACTCCTAAGGACTATGGGTCTTCGTATGTACCAGTGATTCTCCCCCTACTTTATATGGAAAAGTAAACTAGAGGTTATTTTAAATCGGGTTCATTAAGTTCCCTATGGAGGCAAGCCCTCATAGTTAATTACAATCTAAGGAATATGATTCCTTAGGAATACTCTCAATTAAGGTAAATAATCACTGTCTCTAAATATTTCAAAGATAGGACTATCAATCAATTAGTTTATTTTTAGAAGATCAAGTGGGATTGATTAAGAGGAGGGAGTCATTATCAAATCTAAAGGGGAATAAGTAGGGGATGCTTATGATACTAGGAAACCTAGTAAGCATCCCAAACTATCCTATGGTTGGGCTTTATATTTTTAAAGTTTGAAGGAAATTATTTATTTTGAGTTGAATTTTTATTAGAAATCTAGGGCTTACAATTCCATGACATAAGATCATGGAAATACCTAAGAGGCGAGGATTTATACTCGTAGCCCATAAAGGAAAGTAGCAACCTCTGAACCTAAATCTAGGAGCTTTGGCGAGGGCCAAAACACGACCTAAATCTAAGGCAATAAAATGGAATTTTAGTTTACCTCTACAAGAGAGGACAAACCACCCGACCGTTTGGACTTACAACTGTGTGGGGGTAGCTGCCAACTAACTTCTCCTATGAATTTAAATACATGTAGGCAAGTCATATGCTTTTGCAAGATATCTAAGCTATTATTTATTTAGAAAGATACTAAGTCCTTAAGCACACTCCTTAAGAGGATAGATCATATAGGGAATGATTTAATGACTTAAATCTAATGCAAATTTTGTTATATTTTATTTTTATTTTGGACAATTAATTTGACACAGGCTTTAGGATTCATATGCCTAATGCATGAGAAATTAGATTATGGTCCAAAATCAGCAAGATAAGGAGGTGTGTTTCCACCATGGCTCTCAAAAGTCAAGCCAAGTTCTCTGATAAAGGTGGAAGCCCTCCAATTAAGAGTGAAATAATATACTTTTTATGCATGATGTGAGAAATAAACTACAACATCTAGCTAAGGGGTTACTAATTCTTTTATCTTGTTCTATAGCCTAGGATTTAGGTGAGGTTATAAGTTATTTTATTCTTTAGTTTTTAGTTGATTAATTGGATAGAAAATTTATTTTTTCCTAAGAGCCTAATCGTCATCTAGGCCATACATCAAAGCAAGGAAGAAACTAAGAAAAGATGTCATCTTAATGCACAAGCTAAACAAATATTAATGAATTTATAAAGCTAGCGCAAAAGAATAAGAGGTCATTTGTGGTTGGGATTGACTGTACAAACCTAAAAACAAATTGGGTAGCTGAGCTCTACCTTTATAAAACCCGTATTACAAATGAATAAATTACAATTAAAAAGGAATTCATTATTATGGGGGTCTCATTCTTTATTTCTTCATTCTTCTTTCTTCTTTTGGTTGGTTGGAATATGGTTGCTCCAAAGGCTTCACATGATACATAGGACATAGTCTTATAACTAATGTTCATCTTAATCCCCCATAACAATCATTCCAAAATCCTAATTGTGAAATTACATGAAAATGGAAAAAGAAAATCTAACTAAAACCTGCAAAACAAAGATTAGCTAAACAAATCATACAATCCCAAGCATGTATATATATAAATTGGGCTTAGCACACAACATATGGGTAACCAAGTCCACCTAGCCTATTTTGGATTATGCTTAGAGGTATAAGCAACCTGCATAGCAAAAATAATTATTTTTATTACAACGCCCCTTAAGCATAATCCCCTACAAAAGATAATGATTAGACTAAGATCATCCTACCACTCAGTCTACGCACATACAACCTAACATCCAGACTAAAACATTACATCACAAAATAAAATCAAATATAAAACTATGCACTGCCCTAACATAGGACTAGAAATGGTGACTTAGCCTAATGTGTGTGCCTTATAAGGTTTGTGTGGTATGCTTATTTAGGCATTGAGGTTTAGATTTTCTAAGAATGAAAAGGTTCAACTTAGAGGGTGGTTTCATTTAAGTGGTTTAGTTGATTTGGCTAAGTTTCATTTCATGATTTGATTTGGTTTGAATAAACCTACACTTAATCACTAAGTGTTGTAAAGAGGGAAAAAAGAAGAAGAGAACTTCTCTTTCCTCCCTATCTTAAGTAATTTCTAAGGTGGATTCATTATTGAATATTTTTTAGTGAATGTTTTATTATGTGTTTTAATTAAGCCTATGTTTAGATTTTCCCTAAACAAACCTATTCAAAAAGAAAGGCATTTTAAGATTAAGTAGAGTGAATTACTATCATAAAATACACATCGCTTCATTTCTTTCCCAACATGTGTAACATGCATATGGATGAATCCTAAGCATATATATACAAACAAATGGAAGTTTTTAGCACACCTTAATGATGAATGCTAAGAGAGTTTTTTTAAGAAATTTGGATGGTTTTATGATGCATGATTTTGTTAAGTAGAAGAGAGTGATTCTTTTATCCATTTTCATATACATTTGCAAGTATAAAAGACATAAGTGAGTATGACCATTGTTAGCACTAGGGTGTAAGGTACAAGACCTACTTAGGGCTACTTAAAGCCCCAACTCAGGGTTGTCAGACTAATATATCACTTTTCTTAAATACATGTGCATGTACAAAAAGAAATGCATGGAAAGAGAATCATGCAAAAAGTTTATGTTTGTTTATTTGATCTTGGTGGTTTAATTTATATGTATGATATGGAATCCCTTCTTAAGTCATGCCATAAGAGTGTATAGGATTGGATTTAAGCAAATGTTATGTCCTTTTCAAATGGACTATACACTTTGCTAATCCTATACAAACCCATATTAAGAAAGGAAGAAGGAATCACATAACACATTTTATAATCATATGCAAGATTATAAGTAATTATAAATAGCATACCCTTCATTTGTAATTTTTGATTTATAAGTTTTGAAAATAGTTTTGGATTTAGTAATGATAATAGCCATTCATATTCTTACTTTAACCAAAACATACAATTTGACATAAAGGAAACATTTCATTTTTAATTTGATTTTTAAAAGGCATGAATGCATGATTTCAATATGACATACACATTTAGCATGCTTAGGAAAGAAATGAAGTAATGTAAGCATGTAAATTCAATCACTCTAATTAATTCCTAAAGACAATCCTATGGAATAAGATTATTTAAAGTGAATCAAAGTTAGTTTAAGGAAAGTTTGATTTTGTTTTGAGTTTGATTTGAATTTAGAAAATGTGAGAAGGTTTTCTAGTCCTAACCCTTTTTCACAAGTGTGAATCAATTTAGTTTAAGTTTTAGAACCATTAAGTGAACTTTATGTTTTGATTAGGTTAAGGTTTTCATTAAGTTCATTAATTACCCCTTATCTACACCACTTTAACATATTTAACCAAATAATTATGAGCCTATGTATGACATAAAATCACAAGGAATTTAAATTAGCAATGCACCTAAGAATGAAAGGGGTCTAATGCATTTGGCCCACAATTAATGATTAATTAAGCTAAAGAGCTTAATTTAAGTTCTTTCATAACTCTTCCCACACATATAGTTTGGATTTGATTTCCTTAAGCTACTTAGGTTATTGAACACCTAAGTATCTACCCAGGATGGATTGATTGAGTTCTGGAATGTTTTGAAAAATTTTATCAAGTTAATTAAGTAGGTCATTAGTGGTGGAGCCCTTAACTAAATTTAGATTAAGGAAGGAAAGGGGTTTAGGGAATGTCTTAGGGAAAATACCCCAAACCCATTCCATAAACCTCCTCTTCACTTAAGCAAAGTTTAGTTAACTTAATCAAGAGATTTAACCACTATTCACATACTTAATTAAGCTTAATTACATTTAAGAGAGTGATTAAGGATTCATCAGTAAATTCCAAGAAAATTAGGGGAGGCAGAGGTCATCTCACTAAATACATTTGAGAAACTTGGAACCAATTAATGGAGTAATTCAGATGTAATTAGGGTAATTAAGTTTTTAATAAAACCCTAATTAAGAAAAATTCATTATTTAAAATCAATTGGAAATAATTTCAATGAATTCCCCTCTAAATTATTTTCACAATGCATTTTATTTTATATATTTTTTATTTTTCTATATTTAGCTATGTATTTTTGAAGTTTCTATGATTAAAATTTAATTAAATAGGCTAATTATATAGTTAATCCTGTCGGTGCCATGTGGACCGCTAACGCGGTGCGTGCTTTCCATATGGTATGATAGGAGTCGCTATTTAAGTAGTCACATCTCATGCCGAGTCAGCCGGCGGTGCTACACACTTTCTCCTTGACCGTCCAATCAAAGATCGGATGGTTAGGATTAAGCCCTCAATTCTTAAGGGATAAATCCATGGATCCTACAGGGATTAATCAGGGCCATCCATCAAAAATGCGTGGATGGATGATCCATTATCTATCATTGAGCTCATCTGCGGGAGAGGGCATCCGTCCACTCTTTAGGGCATGATCTGAGCTCGATTGAGCTCAGATTGAGATCAAACTTAACCCACACCATCATCAAGCAAGGGGGAAGACATCCAACAGTCAAAATGCATGGGGTAAAAGTTCTTTTACAAAGGCCAAACACTTCCTATTCTAGGCTCAGTTTGAAGGTATACCTCACCTGAGTCTATCACCGGTGCTCCCAACCGTTGAGGTAGTTTCGTCTAGTGGAGACAAAGCCCTATTGATTTGAGGGCTTGGTTGAGTGGATCTTTCTATGGACCAAATGGGCTTCAATTGCTTATGGCCTTGATCAAAATCCTCTCTGAGAACATGGATGAAACTTGGGTGAGCTCGATTGGGTTCCTCAAGGTGCAAGGAGGAATTGAACTTGAGTATTGAGTGAGATAGAAATTCCAATGGAACTCCCCTATTTTTGGCTTGAGAAAATTGAGAATGGAGATATCAAAATGGCTTGAGGATGCTTGCTCTGAGTTTCTTAACATCAATTGAGTGCGAGTTAGTTGGAATGAAGTGAAATGAGAAGGAGTATATCTCCCCCTCCAAGGATCGGACAGCCGAGAGGTGTTTAGCCATTTTGATCAAATTCACCTCATTGAGTGGGATGGTTCTGCCATTTAAGGTGGCATGAGATTCAATTTTGGCAAAGGCAGGTAGTGGAGAAGTTTCCATGTAAAAAATAAGGTGGAAGAGTGATTCCCATGTGCTCATTTCCAAGTGGGTGATTGATTTGTCCATTGGGTTGGATTTGGCTGAGTTCAAGAATTTTGACTTGAAAGGCGTAGGTTGAATTTTGGTGGAATTTGGATTTGAGTTTTGAATTTAATTTTGGATATTTAAATTAATATTTCATTTATATTTATGAATATAAATGAGAATATAAATATGTTATGAAAAAATCTCTTGAATTTGAATTAATTTTGATTTGATTTGAGCTTAGTCCATAAGATAGAATCAAAGTGACTTAGAAAAGATTTTGGATTTAGTTTTCAATCATAGGCTTCAATCATTTGAAATTGATTCATGATTTGAGAAAATCCATTGGAATTAATTTAAGGTTTGGTTTGGAATTGATTTGAGTTTAAGGTTAATTTGAATTTGGAGCTTGACTTGAAAGGAGGAAGTGAGGATTTGGTTCAAGCTATAGGGTAGGCAAATTTTCCTAACACCCCTAAGGCATAACCAATTCCTATGGCTAACTCTTTTAAGTCTCTAAAGTTAGGTTAAGTGTTCACCTAATCACTAGAAGTGTCTTAAAATAAAGGAAACTCTTTGTGTCTAATAGGAGTCTTATGTCTAAGATGGAGGGTTGAGAGCTCATCCTAAAAATGAGGTCAAGAAAGGGCGCCCAATAGGTGTGGTGTGATTGACAAGGTACACCGCATGTATTGGTGTTGACCAAAATGATGAACAACACTGAACGATCACAAGTACTAATAGAATGATCTACTCCTAACCCGAGGTGTAGAAGGAATCAAGAGCTTAGTGTAATGTGACTCTACTCATGTCAAAGACATGAGAGAGTAAAGGTGGAATCCAATCGGGATAGAGTATGTGTACCTTCCACTAAGGAAACATATTCAAGTCATCCACAAAGGGTATGAGAGATTTAATTTGATTTGTTTGATTGTTTAATTGTGTTTGGTTTTGTTTGTTTATTTTGATTGTTTATTTTGATTATTTGCTTTTGTTTTTCTTCCACTGAGGAGTTTGATTGAATTTGTTTGTTTATTTTTGTTTGACTTCACTAAGGGAAGAGGGTTGAATTTGTTTCAGATTCTTAGATTTTTAATTTTGAGATGGATCCTATTGGTTTATGATGGATCGCACTGAGTAGGGGCCATGGAGGCCTTGAGCTAGCTCAGATTTACCAATCCAAAGGGGTAGTCTACCAAACACATAGTAGGACTAACCAACCAAAGGGTTTACCTTTTGGTGTGTAGCAACTGTACTAGGAAGAAAGTGTACTAGACTTACATCCTCCAAAGTAGGGACCAATTGCTGGGGTGATCCATTGGCAAAGCAACGGATTGATCCCAACCTAGGGCTGACTATTGAGTGAATTCCACTGGGGGACTTAAATCAGCTCAAAGATAGTCAAGATTAATTTCATTTTTTATTTATTTTGATGGATCCCATTGGTTTATGATGTACTACACTGAGTAGGGGCCATGGAGGCCTTGGGCTAGCTCAGGCTTACCAATAAAGGGAATATCTGAGGGACTATCCAACCAAAGTGGTTTTAATGGTTGAAGAAAGCTGGACTCACATGCAAAATATATTTGATGGGTGATATTGAATGAAAGTCATTGGGGGACTTAAATCAGCTTAAAGATAGTCAAGATTGGTTTCATTTTTTTTAATTATTTTGATGAATCCCATCGGTTTGCGATGAATCACACTGAGAAGGAGCTTATATCAGCCTAGGCCTATCTTAGATTTACTTTCCTAAAGGGAGTAACTTCACAACCGAGGGGAGAACTATCTAACCAAAGGAGTGCCTTTCGATTTATAATGGTTAATTTGAGGAAAGAAGGAACGAGGGCTCATATCTTCTACTATGAAAGACCATTGGGATGATCGATTGTTTTGGGAAATGAATTGAACCTAACCTAGGGCTGCCTGTCAGTTTACAACAGTCATGCTAGAAAGAATGTGTCATAGGCTTACAACTTTTAAAGCGGAATGACTGTCGGGGTAACTTGTCTGTGGAAAAATAGATTAAACCCGACCTAAGTACGACTACGGAGTGAGTTTTAACCCAGTGACTTATCTCAACTCAGGTAGTCAGGCAATTCCTATAGGGAGTTCTGCTAACATTGCCCTAAAGATATGATGTCTGCTTAAGAAAAGGGGCCCTTTGTAGGCTTAAATTCCTAACCCACAACTGAATATTTTTGTTTGTTTATTTATTTAGTTTATCATAGACCTTGTTAATTTGTGAGGGTTTAAACTAATAAGGAGCTTATATCAGCCTAGATCTATCTTAGATTTACTAAACCAAGGGAGAATCTATGCATCTGCTGAATAAATTCTCCAACACAGGGGGCTACCAAGGAAAGGGGATCAATCCAAAGTAACCCGGGTAGTGTCTAAATGGGATGGCAAAGGATGTGATCTAAATAGAATGCTCGCAGGGAGAGGGGCCACTAAGGGCTTGATCCAAAATCGTGGAGAAGATAATATCAATAGGTATTCGATGGCTAACTCTATGAGAATGCACGGGGACTCACATTTGCCCAGAGTGGAATATCCACTAGGTGAGTCACTGTCAGCATAGCAAACATCAACCAACTTAAGGTGCCCGTCAATTTGCAACAATTATCATGGGAAGAAAGCTTGGAGACTCACATCCACCTATAGCAAAACTGATTGCTAGGATAGTCTGTCTTCGACTTGATAGGTGCCATCCGACCTATGCCGATTACTGAGTGAATGCCACTAAGGGACTTTTATCAACTCAAATGTAGTCAAGAGGAAAGGAGCATCTGGAGACTTATCCTAAACCTTAAAAATACTTGACCTAATTAGATCATGATGACTAGTTCAAGAAGAAAGCGTGGGGACTCACATCTTCTTAGACAAAATCAATCATGAGGTAGCTCATTGGTTAGGCAGTGAAGTCTACCAAACTAACAAAGTGCTCATTGGTTTGCAATGATCAAATTAGGAAGAAAGCTCGGGGACTCACATCTTCCAAATAATTGACCATTGGGGTGACATACTAGCGAAGTAGCATATAGACCCAACCTAGAGCAGCTAATGAGTGAGTGCTACAGGGGGCCTGCTCCCACATCAAAATAGCTCAAGATAAAAGATTTGTGTTTCTTTTTATATTTATGTTAATGAGAATAGGATGCCACTTGGGTTCTATCATACCTACCATAAACACACTTGGGGAATTGGATGAAATGGTTCCACGGATGGCAACCAGAATTTCTACTAAGAAAGGATGCCGCTTGGTGCTAGTCGAAACAGGATGCCTCTTGGGTTCTCTCACACATATTCTACTAGCACTAGAAAATTATGATTGTGTTATGAAAGAGGGATATGATGTCTCTTAGGTTCTATTGCACCTATCCTAAACACGTCATGGCAGATTCACAAGATAAGCAAACAACTCTTTGAAAGAAGAGAAGATTTTGATGAAATAGAATCAAATTTTTATTCTTTGGTTGATAATTATTTTGAAACATGTTTTATGAGTAATATTTTTTTAAATAGAGCCCATTAATTGGAAGCATCGGGTGTTCCCCTTTATAATCAATGAGCTGATGGGATCCTCCTTGGTAGGCATTCTATATGACATAGGGGCCTTCCCAAGTGAGTTAAAATGTACCTCCCATCTTTTAATGGGCAATAATTGGTATCCTTAGGACTAACACAAGTTCTCCTACTTGGAAAGAACTAGGGCAGACCAGCTTGTTATGAGCTTGAATCATTTTGGCCTTGTACAACTCGAGGTTCTGGCATGCCCATAGGCGACTCTCCTCTAAACCTTCGAGCTCTTCTAATCGTAACTTTTCATTATGTTCTATAGTGATTTTGCTACCCAATGCTATCCTTAGTGATGGGAGTTGAACTTCTAAAGGTAGAATGGCTTCGGACCCATACACTAAGAAAAATGGTGTAGATTTAGTTAGAGTTTTGTATGTGGTACGGTAGGCCCACAAGACTTTAATCAACTGCTCAGGCCACTATCGCTTGTTGTCATCAAGCGTCTCCTTTAGTATTTGGATGAGAGTTTTATTGAATGCTTCTGTTAAGCCACTTGCTCTGGGATCGTACATGGTGGAGTATCTCCAATCTATACCATGTCTTCTAGCAAAGCAGTTGATCTTTGTGCTTTCGAATGCAGTACCATTATCAAATATAATTCATCGAGGCACTTCGAACCTATATACGAGATGGTTCATGAAAAATTGAAGCACATGCTGAGCTATGACCTCTCTAAGTGGGATTGCCTTCGCCCACTTGGAAAAGTAGTCAGTGGCAGCTAAGATGAACTGATGACCCTTGGAAGAAGGAGGATTGATAGGACCACAATGTCGGTATCCCAACACTCAAATGGCCATGAGGCTAATGTAGGGTGTAGAATGTTGGGTGGTTAATGTAAGACCACAATGTGTACTTGACACTGATGGCATCTCCTAGACACGTCCATGTAGTCTGCAATCATCGAAGGCTAATAGTATCCTAGTCTCTTGATCTTCGTCTTCATCATCAGACTAGATTGATGTGCTTTGTATAGACCTAAATGTACCTCGATCATAATCCTATGGGCATCATGTTAGTCCAAATAGCTTAAACCCATTTGATCGAAAGACCATTGATATAAGGTGCCATCAATGAGAGCATAGAAGAGAGATCTTTGTTTCACTTGATGGGCTTGTGACTTCTCTTGAGGTAGTTTTTTGGTGTTCAAGTAATCTATGAACAGTTGCCTCCAATTTAGCTCCTTTTCCTTATAGGCAACGACAACCTCCTCTTCAAGAGAAAATCTCTCGTTGAGTTATGCATTAATAAGGGATAGGACTTGTCTATTTTGGACCCTTATTAGAATGGACTCATCTTCTGGACATGCCAATTCCTTGGCAAGTTTGGCCAAAGCATCTACTACTGCATTCTCTGCTTGGGGAACCTTGTAGATGGTGACTTCAAGGATTTGGGCCAACAGCTTCATGGTATACTCATGGTAATGATGAAGCTTAGGTTTGAGAACCTTGTAGGACTCGGCAATCTGGTTGATGACCAACTGAGAATCTCTGTAAATATTGATGCTCTTGACACACACTGTATTGGCTAACCCCAGACCGACAATCAAAGCCTCATACTTGGATTCATTATTAGTTCAAGAAATGGAGAGATAGTATAAGAATCTCATCACATCGTGGTCTGAAGTTAAGAGAACTATTCCTACCCCTGCCTTTTCTGGAAGAGTAAATCATGGTACTTCTCCTTTATGAATGGAAGCTACACCATCAAAATATATCTCCCATCGGTGGTTGTCAACCTCCCCTAAGTTCATGATTTGTTTGTTAGGGAGATCATTAGTAAGTGGGGAGTCAGTAGGAAGTGGGTGTGCAACTAAGAAATCTGCTAGTGCTTATCCTTTAACCGCACGGAGGGGTATGAATGTGATATCAAACTACGAGAGAATCATGGACCAATGTGCTAAACATCTGGATAGTGTTGACCATGTCATGAGATACTAAAGTGGATTGATTTTGAAAATTAAGTTCACCTTATGAGAAAGCATATAGTGTCGTAGCCTTTGAGATATAAAGATTAAAGCTAGGCAATGTTTCTCAATAGGTGGGTAGTTTGCTTCAGCAGGAATTAGATGATGGTTGAAGTAGTAGAGAGAACTCTCCTTCCCTTCATTATTAGCTTGGGCCAACAAAGTGTCGAGGGAGTCATCCAATGTAATTGTGTAAAGGATCAACGGCCTAACCGGGATAGGGGCTGCTAGAACTGGCGCCTTCACCAAATACTGCTTGATATCTTCAAAGGCATGCTGGCACTTGTCATCCCACTTGAACTTGACATCCTTTTTGACAAGTGTCAAGAATGATTTACAACTCCTTGATAGGTTGGAGATAAAGCATCTCAAATACGCTAACCATCATTGAAAAGATCTGAGTTGAATTAAACTATTGGGAGGTGGAATTTCTAAGATAGCTTTGATCTTTTTTGGACAATAAAACTAAGGAACTTCCATGAAGCTACTCTGAATGCACACTTCAAGGGGTTCATTTTGAGGTTGTATTATCATAACTGTTTGAAAACTACTCTCAAGTAAAAGAGATGGTCTTCCTTTTCTTTATATTTGACTATTAAATCATCAACTTAGCAACCAACCTGATGATGGATGAGTTCATTGAAGATCTGAGTCATGGCCCATTGGTATATAGCACCAGCATTTTTAAGGCCAAAAGCCATGACCTTATAATAATAGATTCCAATCGGGGTTCGAAAAGCAGTGTTTCTTTCATCCTTAGGGGCCATCTTAATTTGGTTGTAGTTAGATGACCCATCCATGAAGGAGAATATTGCATGAGATGAGACGATGTTCACCATTAATTTTGGTATAGGAAGAGGAAACTCATCCTTAGGGCATGCCTTGTTTAAGTCCCTAAAATTGGCGCATATACAAATTTGGCCATTCTTTTTCTTAATTGGGATGACACTGTCTAACCAGGTATGGTATTTTTCTTCCTTGATGAAACCATCATCGATCAATTTCTTGACTTCAGAAATGTCATGTTGTTCGATTTCTAATTGCATGCATCTAGGAGCTTGCTTGATAGGGTTGGAATTAGGATCTATTGCTAGTTTATGGACTGCTACGTTAGGAGATAATCTAGTCATTTCTTCGTAACTCCATGCAAAGTAGTCTTTAAACTCAGTCAATAGCCTAACTAAGTCATTGGTTTCTTCATTCAGAACAAACGATGTATGTATGTGGATTTTCTTCTATCCCGAGGTTGATTTCTTATCAATTATTGAATGGATCTCCTCTTTAAATTATGGAGGTGTGTCTTTGATTTGAGATCATTTGGATTTTGAAGTTTCTAAACACACATCCTCATAAGAGTTAGTGTTGTGTGAAAAGAACCTATCAGACTCCAAATGATTGGTGACAACTAAGCAGTAATCGTCATCATCTACTGGACCCACTATACCAAATCCTAGTCCTGATCTTGATTGTGCATCCCTGCCTCTATTGTTCCATAGCTTTTCAAAGTATTCTGTCTTGTGCTTACACCATGTATTAGGAATTAAACCCTTCTTTATAAGAATAAGAACACAAGATGAGTACTAATCAAAATTCAATTCCATTAATTCTTTATATGAATCATCCTCAAGTTTTACATCAGTTTTTGGACTTGAGGATGATGATCCCAAAAAGAATCTCTTTAGTTTGACATCTCTGGAAGACTAGGGGGCTTACTTAACTACTAAACCTTCAACTTTTTGAGATGAAAGTGGCTAGAGTTAAGGTTCCTTACTCCTGTCTGATAGTTTCACATATATTTGATTCGAATACTTTCGTGCTTTATCTGGAGGCTTGGTCTTCATCACTGTCCAGTTCAAGTGTCACCTCTAATGAAACTCACTGAAAGGGGTTGGCTGGTATACTAATCACATGAGACTCATCCTCTGACCTGGATTCCAAGTCTATGTGAATAGTAAGGGTACTCTATGACGAACATAACCCCATTGGTTGGCCAACAGGGTCTTCCACCATGAGACTACCTGTTTCTTCTTCGCCATTGCACGGTGGGGTCAATATTCATCCCCCATGTCCATATGATGGAATGAACGTGGGTGGAATGTAATATGCTCCACTTCTTCCTCAATTTCTTTTCTTGTTCACTTGACTTTTTTTTCTTTTTTTTCTTTTGCTTCTTCTTTTCTTTTCTTTTCTTTTTCTTTTACTTTTCTTTTCTTTTTCTTCTTTTTCATTTGCATTTGAGTTTTGATCAAGTTCATAAGAAAAGGTATATTGAGGAAGATAATTGGTCGCATCTTTGTATATCTCAACCTCTCTGACTGAAAATGGCTTTTCATCATCTTTGACACAATATTCATTTTCGTCCTTTCTGAACTTGATGCAGTGACGGAAGGAGGATGAAATCATTTTGTTCTGATGTATCCAAGGCCTACCGAGCAAAGTGATGAATGAAGTATTAGAATCAATGATATAAAACTTGGCTTCAGTCTTCCATTAACCTATCTCCAATGGTTACATTATGGAACCTAAAGCCCTCTTGCCTTGTTCATTGAATCCTCTCAACATTATCCAATCTCCTCAGAGTATGGAGATGTCGATCCTCAAATACACAAGGGTCTTTAGACTTATAATGTTCACCGATGCACCTGGATTGGTGAGAACTCTGGCAAGTCTAAATCTGCCCATGTCCAATATAATGTAGAGGGGACAGTTGTGCTGCATGTCCCCCAGAAGAAGGTCTTCATCTGTGAGAGTGATTTGTTGAGCTTCTCTGAAATAATGTGCCTCCTCAGTAATACTGGTCAGCTGAGCTAAGCATATCTCTGGATCAAGGAGAGTCTTGATTACTGATTCCCTCATCTCATTGGATAAGATAAGGGCATTATATATGCTTAGCTTAGATGACAACTTTCTTAGGTGAGAGAGGACATTATAGTCCACCTTGGGTTGATCCTCCACAAGCATATCTCGGGGTGGAGCATCTTGTGGAGGGCTTCTCGATCATCTAAACCAATGACTTATTTTCCTTTATCTTGAGTTACTTCCTTAGGAGGTAGAACCTTGCCGTTACGGAGGTTGACTTCGATGATCTCTTGTGGTTAGTTAGTGTAAGATTCTACCAACTCATCAGGTTCACCTATAGTTTCTCTTATGAGACCCTCAAAATCGAATGATTCTAAATCTATCTCAAGAGGTGAAACAGTAGTATTCAGAGAAGGAAGGTCTAACTCTGAATCAAAAAGAGGAAGATCAGAGTTGTTATATTATTATTTAGACTTGAAGAGTTTTCATTAGGAGTAGATTTAGACAACCTATCAAAAGTGACACAGATATAATTCAAGCTAGCTTTATTATTTGGTTTCTTAGATTTTGAAGGAGGTACATAGTAGAAATCAAGTAAAGTAAGTGGGGTGAGGGATTTGATGCCCTCATCTGCTGACATAAGATGTCTACTAAAGGAAGAGCTAGCTGAAGTAGAGGTCGCTGAAGTAGTAGTAGCTGCAACTATGGACTAGAGACTAAACTTGGTCAGTGGTGTTGGTTCTTTTCTCTAGAATAGAGAAAATAAATGACACTACATAGAGTTTAGGAATATTTTATTTAGATGATCAAATATGGAATTAAGGAATAAACATATTATCTCAAAATATAAACATGCTCTCCTGTAATGGATTCGATCATTTCAATAAAAGACTCTTAAGGCTAATGGGTCTTTCGTGCACTAGAGTATTTTCTCCTGAACTACATGGAAAAGTAGAACATGGTCTATTTTATCCTAGGATCATGGTTCCCTATAAAGGTAAGCCTCTATAGTTAATTACATCTTAGGAAGGGTCTCTTCCTAAGAATACTCTCGATTAAAGAAATAAGTGGTTATTCTAAAGACTACTAAGGTAGCTTTCAAAGGATTGATTTTGGGAAATTCAATTGGGAGAGGTCCAAATTGGAGAGAGTTATTTTTATGAGTCAAATAGAATAAAGTAAAAAATGTCTATTGATATTGGGATGCCCAGTTGGCATTTCAACTATCCTATAATTGGACTTCAAATTTGAGATTTATATTAGATTTCAAGTTGTCATTTTCTTAGAAATCTAGGACTTAGATTCTAGTAGCACAAGACTGCAAAAATGCATAGGGTAGAAGACTTATTCTTAAAGTATGCTTCAGAACCTAGTCTACAGGTGCTTCTAACACATGTCAGATACTCAACCTAATTCTATCCTTGAGAATCATTGGCCATTCTCTCACTTGAGGGAACTAACCTATCCCTAACTCTTCTATACTTACAACCTACCTGGATAAGGTTGCTAGCTAACACCGCCTAAGCGCATTTTAAAACCATGAGGCTAAGTCATATGAATGCAAGATGGCTAGGCTGTTGCAATTTTTGGAAAGAAATCTATGAACTTAGACTTACTCCCTAATCCCTAAGATCATGTAGGGTATGAAGATGCACCTAACTAATACACATTTTTTCAAATTTTTATAAATTTTGACTCAAGATTCATTTTAAGCCATATGATTGTAATTTATGCCTAATGCATGTAATTAGAAAAAGATTATGGGCCAAATCAGAATAGAAGAAGGTGTACTTTCATCATAGGCTCTCAAAGGTCAAGCCCAAGTTCTCTGACAAGGATGGAAGTCCTTCATTAATCAAGAGTGAAACAATATGATTATGCATGATATTAAAACATCCAGCTAAGGGGTTTCTACATATTTTATCTTACTTTAATAGCCTAGGCTTTTATATGAAGATTAGGAGTTGTATTTATTTTTATATTTCAATTAATTTAGTTGGGTAGAAAATTTAGTTTATGAGCCTACGTCAGGCATACATCACAGCACAAATATAGCACAAAAAGAAACTTAAGAAAAGCATGTTGTTTCTATTGTGCACCCAAAATAAATCAAGCTAAATTAAATTATATAAGAAAAAGACCAATACATGGTATTGTCAGACACCCCATAAGAAAGAAAAAAATAGCCGAAGTTCTGCCTCTTATACAACCCGCCTAGAACTACAAGTTCGATCTATGGGTCTTCTTTCCGTGAAAGTCTCCATCTTCGGACATCCATCCTCCACAGGGACCACGCACCATCTCGGTTGGGTCGCCTTAATCCTAGACCCCATAGATCCTAACCTAATTTTAAGCTTAATTTTACATTTAAAATTCAAAGGAAATTTTAAGCCCTACAAAACAGATGTTAGGAAATACACACAATAGATGTTAGTTGCTTGCCAAGCCCACCTGTCCTATGGACTATGTTAAGGGATTTTTAGCACCTGCAAGCAAATAGTAATTTTATGATTTATTTATTATAGTGATCCCTTTAACACAGTCCTCTGCAGAAAATAATGTTAAATCTAGAAAGAATGTCCTAACATCCAGTCTAACTGACAAACAAGCCTAGGCATCTAGTCTAAAGTAATACACCACACAGACATGTGAAGCACACAACATATCACAGGAGATTAAAAGAAAATTACAAAATGATCTAACCTAGATTTAGAGTCTGTGACCTAAGTAATCTAGTGTGTGTAGAAGTGGGTTTTGTGTGGCAAGGCTTTGCTAGGCCTTTAAGTTTAAGTTTGAAGTTTAAAGTTTGAAGTTTGAATTGGTTTAATTTTTACCATTGGTTAGTTTCAATTCAAATGGCTTAATGATTTGTTCCCATTTTTTTATGTTCATTTTATTTGGTTAAAGTTGTATAGGTTTTCAAGAATGAAGAATGGAGCTCTTTCCATTCAACATCCTAAATCCTAATGAAGTTTTCAGAAGTCTAACTAAAATCCTTAAGTATTTTAATTAATCCTTTTGATTTTATTTATGTTTGGATTTGATTTATGTTATTTCATTTGTTCGAATTACTTTATTTGATTTATTTCATTTTGAATTAAGTTATATGGATTTCATCTAATTTGGCTTATGTTAATTTAAAGAGTTTGATTTCATTCAATTTAACTTAAGATATTAAATCATGGATTTGTAAGCTTAAGGTTTAAATTTATTAATATGAATTAATACCTTAGGTTTGTTTATAGATTATTCTTAATCTGATTTAATTAACCTAGGTTTTAGATTCATTATTTAAATTCATTAAGGATGAGTGGTTTCATTAAACTTAACTTAAGTTGTTTAATTATGTTTGAATTTCATTAAGTATTGATTTTCTTACAATTTTGATATTTGATTAAATTCTTTGACTTAGGAAGTTTTGATGAATTACCCTAAGTATTTCTGATGTTTATTTCAGATTAGTTCAATTTTATTTGTTGATTCAATGAATTAATGATTCTTCTTAATTACTATTTAGTTCATATTGGCCTTAAGATTTGAAAAATCAAGAATCCAAATTTATAGACCAATTGGATTTGAGATAATTATGGAAAGTGGGGTTACATGCCAATTTTATGTTCCTAAAGTTTTAGCTTTATTAAAGATGTAATTAGGGTGTAATTAAGGTTTTAATTATTTCATTAAAACCTAAATTAAGCTTAATTTATTAAGATTCATTATGGGATTTTATTTTTTACTCTTTCTTCATTGACATATCTTTCCAATGAGGATTTATTCATAATTTTTGGTTAACTGGTTAATTTATTATGATTTAATTAAGTTCATATTATTTAATTGAATTATTTAATTCTTTTAATTACCTAATTGAGTTAATTAGTGATCTATTAGGTTCATATAGGTTTGATTATGTTTAATTAACATTATGATGTTCATTAATATTTATTATGTTGATTTAAAGTTATTAGATTAAAGTTTTCTAATTATTTCATTAAAGGGTAATTAATTTAATTAATTTAAAGGTTAAACACATGAAATTACAATTTCCCATGAATTCAGAGAATTAAATCAGCAAAAATTTACCTAAGGTATGTTTTAAGCTTAATTTCATTTCCCCATAGCTTCAAATTAATTGGATTATTAATTTGACAATAATTAGAGTTTAATATTTTTAATTAAACCCAAATTAAGGAAAAATTACCCAATAAAAATTGGGAATTTTAATTTCTATGGATTCCTCTCATATAGACGAATCCATAAAGCTCTTATTTGTAATTTTTTTTATTTTTCTTCAATTTTATATGACTTTTTTAAGTTTTTAGGTTTTAATTAATTAATTAAACCATTAATTAACTAAAGTTAATGGTTTTTTAAGCGGGAGGGACCCACGTGGCAGAGTTAAAATGTGTGATCATTTACAGACCGTCCGATCAAAGATCGAACGGTCCATAAAATTGCGGTGCAGATTAGACCGCATCATGCATGGATGAAAATGTGTCGCGTCGGGATGAAATGTGTGATCACGCGACGATCCACTATCGCGATTGATGGTCTGACGCCCCATGATCCTCAAGGGATTTAAATCAATTTATCGCTTAGATTGACCGTCCATCCAAATAGAAGGATCGGACGTCCGAGACCATCTTCTTCCCAAATGGTGAAACCGATCACCGCTGATTTTTTCAGACAAAGGATCGGATGAATTATGCCTCAATCTTGATCCCAAAATGATCAGTGATCGAATTGGGATCAATTTATATGGCTAGATCCATTTGGCATTCCAAATTTCTTGGAAAAAGTCCAAAATTGAAAGCTTGAAGAAAATAGGGGAGGATGTTAATGGCAAACCTGGATTCCGACAATCTCCAGCAGTGAGGTTGATTCCATAAGCTTTATATCCATGCAACGAGCTTGTGGCCGGCATTTGGCGGCTTGTCTCCACGTGTTTTGTCCCTTGACCAAGATCAAAGCATAGATCTCCGCCTTGGTGGTTCTTGGCCTTCCTGCTGCCAAATGATTCAAGTAAGGGCTCAATTTGGATCGCCTCCAGCCCTAGAACATGTGTGTGTCTTCAATTTGGGGTGAATTCCCCTCCTTTGGATTTCACCATTAAAGGGTGCTCGATTTTGGCATGAATAGCTGCCAAATACTCCAGGTGGCGGGAAAGGTATGGGATCAACTCCCTGCCTTGCAGGATCATAATGGATGTTCTGAGCTAAGGAGTTTCTATGCTTCTTTTCCATGCATGGCTAAAAGAACTTGCTTCCTCTTTTTTTCATTTTCTTCTTCCCTTCTTATCTCTCTCTTCTTCCCTTGGTTGGCTAAGCTTTTGGCAAGCTTTTGGAGGTTTGCCTTGGTCTTAATTTCCTCCATTTTCTTCACTTGAAGGTAGCCACCTCTTAAGAGGTGGCTTTTGTCTTGGTGTGAATGAGGTGGGAAGAAAGGATTTTTGCATGGTGAATTTGTTTAGCTCTTATTATTTCCATGCAATATGGCATTATCATCTTAGTTTGGATTAAAGTATGATATGCCCAAATTAATCTCAAAATGGATTTGAGATTAGATTTAATTCCATTTGAATTTTCTTAGGGAATTTAAATTAAATCAAATGCTTTGATGCAAAGTATTTGGATTTAATTTTACCATTTGGATTTAGTTTATTATCATTTTTAAACCATAATGCAATTGATGATCAATTGCATTATGATTTGATTTAATCCATTTAATTTGAATTATTTGAGTTAATCCAAATTGAAATTTTGGATTGATTCTATTTATATCAAATAGGTTAGAATAAACTTAAAAAGATGTTCTAAGACACTAGGTGAGATATCCTAAACATTTGAATTAAGAAAATCTATTTGAGATTAGGATCTCTTAATTGCCAAATTAACCTCATCCAAAAATGAGGTCAACATGTGGTTGCGCTACTTGGCTATCTTCGGCTGGCCTATGCTGCTACTGGTGCTGCTAAGCTACCTTCCCTAAGTTTCCCTGGACAACTTGTTGACATTCCTTGATGTTGGAGGTTTGAGCTAGCTTAGGCACCTGCAGGAAAAGTTTCTTGATTTTGGATAATTTTCTTAGAGGTACGAGATAAAGAGATATCCCAACCTTCTTTTATTTTGGAAGGATTACAAGTATCCCCAAGGATTATCCTAATAGAATTGGATGGTTGTTCCATAAAATATTCCTTCGGGATAACTATGATGCCTATCTTGAAGTTATGCTCAAGCTAGTCCTTGAATGTAAAGCAATCCTCCAAAACATGACCTAGCATGCGGTGGTAGGGGCAAAAATTAGGATCATTGCTTTTGCTCACTTCCTCCGGCCTTCTTGGTTTGGGTAGCTGAAAATTAGGCTTCTTTAAGAGATTCTTAATGATTTTTATGATTACCTCCCTATTAAATAAATAAGGCTTGTTAAGTTTATCCAAAATAGTAGGTGGATTGTAGCTACTTGGCTGGTTATGTGTCTGTCACTATGACAGGAGGAGGTAGTGTGCGGAGGCTACTATGGTGGCCGGTAAGACTACCTCGGTGGTGGTAGAGGAGGTGAAAGTGATGACTATGGAGCACGAGGTCTCTCAAACTGCTCTCTGGCCAGTTGTTTCCCTTTGTCTACTCCTATCACGGCCCTGGGCTTCTTCTCATAAGCTTTATATGGCTTCTGCTTTATTGATTGGTCCAAAAAGGAAACTATTTGGCTTCTCCTTATAAGCTATCCACCTTCTTGATTAGCTTCTCAAATATTTTGATGGTGAAACCTTTGAGCATGAGAGTGATTGGGCCATGGATATCCTTAAGCAGAATCTCAATGGCATGCTATTCAGACAGCTGTGGTTCACATTTCATACTCAGATTATGCCATCTGAGAATATAATCAATGAGGGACTCACCGGGATTTTGTTAAGCCACAATGAGATCGCCTACAACCACCCTTTGCTGAGGTCCAACAAACCTCTTGATGAAGAGTTGCTCTAACTCAGCAAAAGTCTTCACTGAACCATTGGGAAGTTCAGTGTACCAATCGAAGGCTATGGCTGCTAAGCTACTGACAAAGAGATGGAAGAGTAAAGCATCACTGCCACTAATGTTGCAACAACTATCCTGGAATGCGCAATGTGCTGCCTCGGGTTCCCACTGCCATTGAAGCTCTTGAAAGAAGCTGGCACGAAAGCCTTAGAATATTACATGACATTAAATTCCTCTTGGTGGGGTCTACCCTTTGGAACTGATGTTCCTCCTTGGGCTTGAGCCAATGCTTCTCTCACCTACTACTCAACCATGGTCTTGATATATTTTACATGTATGGAGGTACTATCCACTACCTTCTTATACAGGCTGGTGTTACCCTGCTCTGGGGGTAAAGTCTTGGCTGGATCCAAGACATGCACCCACTCTGGCTGACTAGTCTCAGCTATAGTAGGATGAACTATCGATGCATGCTTCTAAATTGCTAAGACTACTACTAGCAAATCCTCAAGCTGCTTCCCCATCCTATCTATTTGTTCATCCTTTTGCTTTAATTACTGATGGAGGTGTTGGGTCGAGTAGGTTGTGCCTTCTTGCACAACACCTTCCATACCCACCGATCACAGAGGAGAGGAACCCCTAATATCTACCATGTGTACCCTCACTGAATCCCCTAAAAGATCATCTTCATTCAGACCAAAATTGACCATTTCATCCTCTAAATCTGACCAAGCATATCCTAAGATTTTCTTCTTCTCCACTAGATATTGAGCTACAATGTCATCTAGCGAGTGGTCCAACTGAATAGGCATGAAAGATTAGGTCTGACCAATAATGGGATCATAGTTATGAATAGATAGGCACCTAACCTCTGAAGCTGCTAGAGAGGTAATCTTATGAGGACTACGCTCACTAGAGGAAAGATACTCTTGATTGCTACTGGATCTTGGCAGAGTGGTACTCCTAGGAGGATCTATGGCCATAGGGGCGACTGAACTGTCTCCTCCTCCCTCAATAACTGTGACTATCTCCATAGCTTGCTATGGTGGTGTTGGTGACGGATGACTATGATACTCCGAGGTCGCCATTCCTTCCGCACACCATGGTAGAAAAGTTGAGCAAGCACCGCCACGAGGGTGTCGAGATGGAACAAGATCTCTAGGCCATAGTCGGATCACCAATGGGGTTCTCTTCTCCCCCAATGTGACCTTCATGACCTTGGCTAGAACAGTAGATGTTGGAACATGTACAGGAGATGACAGGCATGAAGAAGAGTGGTGTGGTGAAGGCACCACCAACTCTCTTGGGACAGGAGCTCCTCACTTATGATGGGTAGTCCTCGTCAATAAGATATTGTCAGTATGGTCGGCGTGCCTAGCATGCCGATCTAGAAAGTCCACAAGTGCGGCTCGACTCTCGCAACATGAACTGATGTACGGGCCTTCATGGCCCTCTCCTGCCTAAGCTATCTGCCAAAGCTGCTAGGAATGAGAGAACATAAATCAAACTGACCCCCCGACTCTGATCGTCTGTAGGCTCCACCTACTCGATGTAAAATTGATTGAACGCTAGCGTACAACCTCCTCCTCTCACTAACAAGTGCCTGAAACTGAACAATTTGCAAAGGTGAAGCAGAAATCCTCTTAGCATCCTCTCTATCAAATCCAGAGAGAGGGTGAAACTAGTTTTTTGTAACTAGCGGAGAAACCATCCTAGGCAACTCCTATACAACAAACTGAGTATCTACCTCCAACTCCCAAGAAATGTGAGTGTGATACAGTTTGATCATGTGATTCTTGTTTCTGCACTGAGTCCAGGTAGGTCGAGTAGTGTAGGAACTAGACCCAACCTCAAAGGCAAGGGAGACAATCCCTGGAATCAGGGGAGCCTTCCCCATTGAGGGAGCCAACGAGTGGGTACTAGCCCTAATTGGGGCAGCAAGGGGAACAACCGGCGTGCTGGCACTGTCACTGCTATAACTGTTGTGGGAACCACCACAACCTTCCTCTTCAGTGAGGGGATCTTTGAATCAGATGGCATGTCAACCTGGATGACCGGCTTCTTCCCGGTCACCATGCTCCTGCTAATTATCGTGAGAGGGTTTCCCTCACATATAATCTTGGCCCCCTCAAAGCCTTGACCAAACTAGATGAGTGGGCATAGTCAGATCGTGGAAGGCCGGCCTGATCCAAGGCCAAATCCATCCAATTAGGAAATGTGAACACATACTTCTGTGCTGTCATTACAATGAACTAACTGAACCGAAATTGACTGAAGTTGGCTAAAAGTATGCAATATTGAAAATAAACTTGAATCAGATTTCATGCTTTGTTGATTTTGGAATTCGAATTTAGAATTTGAACCCACACTCAATAACTTGAAAGTGTTAAGTGGGGCTCAAATGAATTTAGAAGAGATGTTGAGATTGATTGAAAGGGGATTTTTGAATGTAGAATCCATTTCCAACAAATTTGAGTATGTTGAAAAATGGGTTCAAATATTCTTAGAGTTTGATGCTTCCATAGGTTCATGTTTGAATTTTGATTTTTGAGTTTGATGACCCTTCATTTAACAAATTTGAGTATGTTAAAATAAGGGTCAAATGATTTTATTTTGGATTTATGATTTTTGGAATTTACTCACTTAGAAAATTTGGGTATGCTAGGTGAGTGTTTGAAAATAATTTCTTCTTTTCTTTTGTTTACTTTTTTTGTGAATCATTTATGATTTGAAAATGGAATCCTCATTTAGAAAATTTGGGTATGCTAAATGAAGAATCCAAGTGTCTTTTGTTTTTTGGTTGATTTTTGAAAAAGAGGATTCTTAGCAAATTTAGGTATGCTAAGGAAATCCAAATGTGTTTCTGTTGTTTTTGATTTGATTCTGAAAAAGAGGATTCTTAGCAAATTTAGGTAAGCTAAGGAAATCGAAGTGTTGTTTCTTTTATTTTTGATTTCATTTTGAAAAAGAGGATCCTTAGCAAATTTAGGCATGCTAATGAAATCCAAGTGTTATTTTTAATTTTTGTTTTTGATTTTGATTTTTTGGAAAAAGGGGGATCTTCATTTAGCAAATTTAGGTATGCTAAATGAAAGACCCAAGTGTAGTTTTTGAATTTTGATTTTGAATTTGGAAAAAGGGAATCTTCATTTAGCAAATTTGGGTGTGCTAAATGAAAGACCCAAGTGTTTTTTTTTTTTTTATTTTTGAAAAAGTTGTTTGTTGATTTTATTTTTAAAAATGTGATTTTTCATTTTGATTTTGTTGAAAATGAAATCTTCATTCAATAAATTGAATGAAGATGTTCATTGTGCTTTTGAAAATATGATTGCTCATTTTTGTTTTGAAAAATCAAATCTTCATTTTATAAATTGGATGAAGATGTTCATTTGTGCTTTTTGAAAATATGATTGTTGGATTTTTTTTTTTTTGAAAAAAGATTGTTGATTTTCTTTTTGGAAAAGATGATTGTTCATTTTTGTTTTTAAAAATGAAATTCATTCAATAAATTGATTGAAGATGTTCATTTGTGCTTTTTGGAAAATATGATTATTAAATTTTATTTTTGAAAGAGATGATTGTCTTTTTGTTTTGAATGAAAATCCTCATTCAATAAATTGAATGAGGAAGTTCATTTGTGCTTTTTGAAAATGTGATTTTGGATTTTATTTTTGAAAAGATGTTTTGTTGATTTTCTTTTTGGAAAAGATGATTGTTCATTTTGTTTGAAAATGAAATCTTCATTCAATAAATTGAATGAAGATGTTCATTTGTGTTTTGGAAAATATGATTTTTTATTTTAATTTTGAAATGATCCAACATATAACAATCATGAAGATTGTTAGATGAGGGTGATTTATGAAAATTTTTGTGCAAAACATTTTATTATATGCAATTTGAAAAAGTGCTTTTGGAAATTGAAGGATTTATTTTTTGTTTATTTTTGGAATGAACCTTTCCTTACCATAGAAATGGTAAAAGGAAGTCTTTAATTATTTTCTTTTTATTAAATTTTTATTTTCACCAAATGGGGAACCCAACGAGGGTTTCAAGACCAACACGAGGTGAGGTCCTAACACCTAAAGATGTTGGCTAGCTTAACTTAACGATGAAATAAGTGCCAATGAAAAAGAAAGATAGTCTTGGATTCAAACAAAATTACAAACCCACTATCGACACTTAAAGACAATGATCATTTACCAAAGATGGAGAGAGGAACCATCCCCAGTCGCTAGAAAAATATGTGGTGAAAATTATTATATATTTCTGCCTTCATCCATCCCTTTTGGAAAGAGGATAAATGAAAACAGAAATATAACACCTTGTTGGGACACCACGTAGATTCGCAGATATTCTTATTAGGGTGATCGGGTATGACATTGAGGAAATGTGTACTATCTCGAAAGATAGAAGTCACCACTCCATAATAGACCTAATCATTTGAATAAGGACTCCTAAGGACTATGAGTCTTCGTATGTACCAGAGATTCTTCCCATACTTTACATGGAAAAGTAAAGTAGGTTTATTTTATACCAGGTTCGTTAAGTTCCCTATGGAGGAAAGCCCCATAGTGAATTACATCCTAAAGAACAGGATTCCTTAGAAATACTCTTGATTAAGGTAAATAATCGTTGTCTCCAAAGATTTCAAAGATAGGGCTATTAATCAATTGATTTACTTTTGGAAGATAAAGTGGGATTGATTAAGAGGAGGGAGTTATTATCGAATATAAAAAGAGAATAAGTATGAGATGCTTATGATACTGGGAAGCCTAGTAAGCATCCCAAACTATCCTATAGTTAGACTTTATATTTTTGAAGTTTGAAAGAAATTATTTATTTTGAGTTTAATTTTTATTAGAAATCTAGGGCTTACAATTCCATGACACAAGATCATGGAAATGCCTAAGAGGCAAGGATTTATACTCCTAGCCCATAAAGGAAGTAGCAACTCTGAACCTAAATCTAGGCAGCTTTGGCGAGGGCTAAAACATGACCTAAATCTAAGATAAAAAATGTGTATTTAGTTTACCTCCATAAGAGAGGACAAACCACTCGACTGTTTGGACTTATAATATCCTTAGGGTGGCTACCAACTAACTCCTCATATGATTTTAAATACATGTTGGCAAGTCATATGCTTTTGTGAGATAGCTAGTTGTTGTTTATTTAGAAAGATACTAAGTCCTTAAACACACTCCTTAAGAGACTAGATCATGTAGGGCATGATTTAATGACTTAAATCTAATGTAGATTTTGTTACATTTTATTTTTATTTTGGACAATCAATTTGACACAGGCTTTAGGATTCATATGCCTAATACATGAGAAATTAGATTATGGGCCAAAATCAACAAGATAAGGAGGTGTGTTTCCATCATGGCCCTCAAAGGTTAAGCCAAGTTCTCTTGAAAAGGTGGAAGCCCTCCAATCGAGTAAAATAATATACTTTTTATGCATAATGTGAGAAATAAAATATAACATCCAACTAAGGGGTTGCTAATTCTTTTATCTTATTTTATAACCTAAGCTTTAGGTGAGGTTATGAGTTATTTTATTCTTTAGTTTTGAGTTGATTAATTGGATAAAAAATTTATTTTTCCCTAAGAGCCTAATCGTCATCCAGGCCATACATCAAAGCAGAAGAAACAGGAAAAGATGACATCTTAATGCACAAGCTAAAAAAACATCAACCAATTTATAAAGGTAGCGCATAAGAATAAGATGCCATTTATGGTTAGGCTCTACCGCACAAACCCAAAAATAAATTGGGTAGCTTAGCTTTACCCTTATACAACCCGATTATAAATGAATAAATTTCAATTAAGAAGGAATTTATTATTATGGGGGTCTTCATTCATTATTTCTTCATTCTTCTTTCTTCTTTTGGTTGGTTGGAATGCGGTTGCTCCAAATGCTTCACATGGTACATAAGATATAGTCTTATAACTAATGTTCATCCAAATCCTCCATAACAATCATTCCAAAATCCTGATTGCAAAATTACATGAAAATGAAAAGGGAAATCTAACTAAAACCTATAAAACAGAGATTAGTTAAACAAACCATACAATCCCAAGCATGTATATGTATAAATTGGACTTAACACCCCACATATGGGTAACCAAGTCCACCTAGCCTATTTTGCATTATGCTTAGGTAGATGCAACTTGTATAGCAAAAGCAATTATATTTTTATTACAACACCCCCTAAGCACAATCTTCTATAGAAGACAATGATTAAACTAAGATCATCCTACCATTCAGTCTACACACATACACCCTAACATCCAGACTAAAATATTACACCACTAAATAAAAGCAAACATCAAACCATGCACCGCCCTAGCATAGGACTAGAAATGGTGACTTAGCCTAATGTGTGTGCCTTATAAGGTTTGTGTGGTATGCTTAGTTAGGCTTTGAGGTTTAGGTTTTCTAAGCATGAAAATTTTCAACTTAGAGGGTGGCTTCATTTAAGTGGTTTAGTTGATTTGGTTAAGTTTTATTTCATGATTTGATTTGGTTTGAATGAACCTACACTTAATTACTAAGTGTTGTAAAGAGAGAAAAGAGAAGAGAACTTCTCTTTCCTCCCTACCTTAAGTAATTTCTAAGGTGTATTCATCAATGCCTTCTATTTAGTGAATATTTTATTATGTGTTTTAATTAATCCTAAGTTTAGATTTTTCCTAAACAAATCTATTTAAAAAGAAAGACATTTTAAGATTAAGTAGAGTGAATTACAATCACAAAACACACATCACTTCATTTCTTTCCCAACATGTGTAACATGCATATGCATGAATCCTAAGCATATCTATACATGCAAATGGAAGTGTTTACCACACCTTAATGATGAATGCTAAGAGAGTTTGTTTAATAAATTTGAATGTTTTTATGATGCATGATTTTGTTAAGTAGAAGAGAGTGATACTTTTATCCATTTTTATATGCACATTTGCAAGTATAAAAAATATAAGTGAGTATGACATTATTGTTAGCACTAGGGGTGTAAAGTATAAGACCTATTTAGGGCTACTTAAAGCCTCGCATCCTAGGGTTGTCCAGACTAATATACCACTTTTCTTAAATGCATGTGCATGTGCAAAAAGAAATGCATGGAAAGAGAATCATGCAAAAAGTTTATGTTTGTTTACTTGATGTTGGTTGTTTAATTTATATGTATGATATGGGATCCCTTCTTAAGTCATGACATAAGAGTGTATATAAATGGATTTAAGCAAGTGTTATGTCCTTTTCAAATGGACTATACAGTTTGATAATCCTATACATACCCATGTTCAAAAAAGAGGAAGGAATCACATAACACATTTTATAATCACATGCAAGCTTATAAGCAATTGTAAATAGCATACCCTTCATTTGTAATGTTTGATTTATACATTTTGAAAATAGTTTTGGATTTAGTAATGATAATATCCATTCATATTCTTACTTTAACCAAAACATACAATTTGATATAAAAGAAATATTTCATTTTTAATTTGATTTTTAAAAGGCATGAATGCATGATTTTCATATGGCATACACATTTAGCATGATTAGAAAAGAAATGAAGTAATGTAAGCATGTAAATTCATTCATTCTAATTAATTCCTAAAGACAATCATATGGAATAAGATTATTTAAAGTGAATCATAGTTGGTTTAAGAAAGTTTGATTTTTTTTGAGTTTGATTTGAATTTAGGAAATGTGAGAAGGTTTGCTGGTCCTAACCCATTCCCATATGTGTGAATCAATTTAGTTTAATTTTTAGAACCATTAAGTAAACTTTATATTTTGATTAGGTTAAGGTGTTCATTAAGTTCATTTATTACCCCTTACCTACACCACTTTAAGATATTTAACCAAATAATTATGAGCCAATGTATGACATAAAATCACAAAGAATTTAAATCAATAATGCACCTAAGAAAGAAAGGGGCCCAAATGCATTTGGCTCATAATTAATAATTAATTAAGCTAAAGGGCTTAATTTAAGTACTTTCATGACCCTTCCCACACATGTAGGTTGGATTTGATTTCCTTAAGCTCCTTAGGTTATTGAACACCTAAGTATCTACCCAAGAAGGATTGATTGAGTTTTAGAATATTTTGAAAAATTTTATCAAGTTAATTAAGTAGGTCATTAGTGGATTAGCCCTTAATTAAATTTAGATTAAAAAAGGAAAGGGGTTTAGGGAATGACTTAAGGAAAATACCCCAAGCCCATTCCATAAACCTCCTCTTCACTTAAACAAAGTTTAATTTAATCAAGGAATTAAACCATTGTCACATGCTTAAATAAGCTTAATTACATTTAAGAGAGTGATTAAGAATTCATTGAATAATTTTCCTAATTAACTCATCAATAAATTCCAAGAAAATTAGGGGAGGTAGAGGTCATCCTACTAAATACATGTGAGAAACTTGGAATCAATTAATGGAGTAATTTGGGAGTATTAGGGTTATTAAGTTTTTAATAAAACCTTAATTAAGAAAATTCATTATTCAAAATCAAATGAATTCCCCTCTGAATTATCTTCATAATGGATTTTATTTTGTATTTTTTTTGATTTTTCTATATTTAGTTATGTATTTTTGAAGTTTCAGTGATTAAAATTTAATTAAATAGGCTAATTATATAGTTAATCTCATCGGTGCCACGTGGACCACAGCATAAGCTTTCCACATGGTGTGACGAGATTCTCTATTTAAGTAGTTACATCCCATGCTGTGTCAGCTAGCGACGTTATACGCTTTCTCCTCGACCGTCCAATCCAAGGATCCTATGCAGATTAATTAGAATCGTCCATCCAAAATGTGCCAATGGACGGTCAATGATCCACACCGAAGCCTCATGGGAGAGGGATCGCCCACTTAGACATGATCCGAGCTCGATTGAGCTCAAACTTAACCCACACCATCATCATGCAAGGGGAAGACATCCACCGATCAAAATGCAATGGGGTGAAAGTTTCTTTCACAAAGTACCAAACACTTCCTATTCTACACTCAGTTTCAAAGCATACACCTGAGGCTATCACCGGTGCTCCCAACCATCGAGGTAGCTCATCTAGTAGAGATGAAGCTTAGTTGAAGATTTGAGGGCTTGAGGTTGAGTGGATCTTTCTATGGCCAAAATGTGCTTTAATTGCTTGCGCCTTAATCAAAGTCCCCTCTCCCATGCCTTGAGAACTTGGATGAATACATGGGTGAGCTCGGTTGGGTTCCCTCAAGGTGCTTGAAGGAGGAATTGAGCTAAAATTGAGTATTGAGTGAGATGGAAATTCAAATGGAGCTCCCTATTTTTGGCTTGAGAAAATGAGAATGGAGAAATCCAAATGGCTTGAGGATGCTTGGAGAAGCTTGAGGATGCTTGGAGAAGCTTAAGGATGCTTGGAGAAGCTTAAGGATGCTTGATCTAAGTTTCTTAGCTTCAATTTAGTGTGAGTCAGTTGGAATGAAGTAAAATGAGGGGGAGTATATCTCCCCCTCCAAGGATCGGATGGCCGAGAGGTGTTTAGCCATTTTGATCAAATTCACCTCATAGAGTGGGTTGGTTAGGTTGTTTAGGGTGGCATGTGATTCAATTTTGGTAGAGGGAGGTACTATAGAAGTTTCCATGTGCAAAATAAGGTGGATGAGTGATTCCCATGTGCTCATTTCAAGTGGGTGGTCGGTTTGGCTATTGGGTTTGGTTTGGCCGAGTTCAAGAATTTTGACTTGAAAGACTTAGGTTGAATTTTGTTGAATTTGGATTCAAGTTTTGAATTTAGTTTTGGTATTTAAATTTATATTTCATTTATATTAGTGAATATAAATGAGAATACAAATGGATTATGAGAAAATTTCTTGAATTTGAATTGATTTAGATTTGATTTGAGTTAAGTCCATAAGATAGAATCAAAGTGGCTTAGGAAAGATTTTGGATTTAGATTTCAATCATGGGCTTGAATCATTTAGAATTGATTCATGATTTGAGAAAATCCATTGGAATTGATTTAAGGTTTGGTTTGGAATTGATTTGAGTTTAAGGTTGATTTGAATTTGGAGTTTGACTTGAAAAGAGGAAGTGAGGATTTGGTTCAAGCTATAGGGTAGGAAAATTTTCCTAACACCCTTAAGGCATAACCTATTCCTATGGCTAACTTTTCTAAGTCTCTAGGGTTAGGTTAAGTGTTCACCTAATCACTAGAAGTATCTTAAGAATATGGAAACTCTTAGTGTCTAAGAGGAGTCTTATGTCTAAGATGGAGGGGTTGAGAGCTCATCCTAAAAATGAGGTCAACATACCCCTAAGGCATAACCTATTCCTATGGCTAACTCTTTTATGTCTTTAGGGTTGGGTTAAGTGTTCACCTAATCACTAGAAGTGACTTAAGACTAAGAAACTCTCAGTTCTAGATGAGTCCTATGTCTAAGATGAAGAAGTTGAAAGCTCACTCCAAAAGAAAGGTCAACAAAGGGCGCTCAATAGGTGTGGTGTGATTGACAAGGCATACCGCACATATTGGTGTTGACTGAGATAATAAACAATGTTGAATGATCACAAGCACTAAAAAAATGATCTACTCCTAAACTTGAGGTGTAGAAGGAATCAAAAGCTTAGTGCAATGTGACTCTACTCATGTCAAAAACATAAGAGAGCGAAGGGGGAATCCACTAGGGATTGAGTATGTGAGCTTTCCACTAGGGAAAAAGGCTCAAGTTATCAACTGGGGGATAAGAGGTTGTGAAATCCGCTGTGGGATTAGAATTTGGAATCCACTGGGGATAAAAGATGTGAACCTTCTGCTAGGGGAATATGTTCAGGTTGGATTGAAATGACTATACTAGGAGATTGGAAAGATTTGCATCTCACTGAGGAGAAGCTGATTGATTTGATTTATTTAGTTTGACTCCACTAGGGGAGGAAGGTTGATTTTATTTCAAATTTTAAATTTTGAATTTTGAGATGGACCCTGTTGGTTTGTGATGGATCGCACGAAGTAGGGGCAATGTTGGCCTTGTCTACTTCAGATCTACCAATCTAAAGGGTAGTCTACCAACCACATAATAAGACCATCCAACCAAAGGGGTGCCTTTCAGTATGCAACGACTGTATTAGGAAGAAAGGATAGTAAATTTACATCCTCCAAAGTAGGCATCAGTCGCTAGGGTGATCTGTTGGCGAAGCAACTGATTGAACCCATCCTTAGGCTGACTATTGAGTGAATGCTACTGGGAGACTTAAATCAGCTCAAAGATAGTCAAAATTAATTTTATTTTTAATTATATTTGATTAGTCCCATTAGTTTGTGATGGACTATATTAAGTAGGGGCCATGTCAGCCTTGACCTACTTCAGATTTACCAATCCAAAGGGAGTAGTTTTCGGGCCAAGGGGAGAACTATCCAACCAAAGGGGTGCCTTTCGATTTGCAGTGACCAATTTAGGGAAGAAAGCATGGGGACTCACATCTATCCTGAATAAAATATCACTGGGAAACATATTAGTAAAGTAACATGTCAACCCGACATAGGGCTGCCGAGGTATACGATAATCATGCTAGAAAGAATGCATAGTAGACTTATATCTTCCAAAGTGAAATGATTGATGAGGCAATCTATTTATGGAAAAATAGATTGAACCCGACCTAAAGGTGACTACAGAGAGAGTACCAACCTGGGGACTTATCTCAACTTAAGTGTAGTCAGGCAATTCCTATAGGGAGTTCTGCTAACATTGACCTAAAGATAGGATGCTTACTTGGGAAAGGGGCCGCTGGGGGCTTGAATTCTTAATCCACAAGCAAAAAAAAATTTTTTATTTATTTGTTTGTTTATCATGGACCCTGTTGGTTTGCGAGGGATCACATTGAGAAGGAGCTTATATCGCCTAGACTATCTCAAATTTATCAACTGGAGAACTGTATCTCCGAACAAATTCTCCAACCACAGGGGTGGCTACTAGGAAAGGGGGACTGTCCAATCCAAGAGTAACCCGGATAGTGTCTAAATGGGGTTGCAAAGAATGTGATCGAAGTAGAGTGCCCGCAGGGGAGGGGCCACTGATGGCTTTATCCAAAACCCTAGAAGATAATATCTATAGGTATTTGGTGGCCAACTCAAGGGGAAAGCCGGAGACCACATCTTCCAAGAGTGGTGTATCCACCGGGTGAGTCGCTGTCAGCATAGTGAACATTATGTTGAAAATAAACCAATCTGAAGTGACCATTTGCTACAAGCAGTCTAGGAAAAAAGCATTGGGGACTCACATCCTCCTACAACAGACCAATTGTCGATAGTCTATCTTCGCGACGTGATATCCCACCAGGCTACTGTGAATGTCACTGGGGGACTTATATCAACTAAAGAGTAGTTAAGAGGAAAGGAGCTATTGGGGGACTTATCTTAAGCCTCAAATATACTCGACCTACTCAAATCATGACGACTAGTCTAAGAAGAAAGCATGTAGACTTACATCTTCTTAAATAAAGTCAACATGAGGTAGCTTACCGACTGCGCAGTGAGGCCTACTAAACTAATAAGGTGCTCATTGATTTGTAATGGTCAAGTCAGGAATAAAGCGCAGGGACTCACATCTTCCAAATAGGTGACCACTAGGGTGACACACTAGTAAGGTAGAGGGTCATCCCGACCTAGAGCAGCTAATGAGTGAGGGCCATAGGGGGTTTGCTCCCACATCAAAATAGCTCGAGATAAAAGATATATTTTTTGTGTTTATGTTTAAAGAGGACAGGATGCCGCTTGGGTTATCTCTCACCTATCCTAAAATACACTTAAAAGTTGATGAAATAGTGCCATGAATGGCAGTTGTGATCCCATTAAGAAGGATGCCGCTTGGGTTCTCTTACACCTAACTTAGCTAATCAAAATAGTATGCCACTTGGGTTCTCTCACACCTATTCTAATAGTGCTAGTGAATCATGTTTGATTTATGTTCTTGTTATGAAAGAGGGATATGATGCCTCTTGGGCTCTCTTACACCTACCCTTAAATACATCATGATTCACAAACAAACAAACAACGCTTCGAATGAAGAGAATATTTTGATGAATTGGAATATAATTTTGATGATAATTATTTTCAAACATGATTTTATGGGTAGTATTTCTTCAAATAGAGTCTATAAATTAAAAGCATCGGGTGTTCCCCTTTACAATCAATAAGTTGATTGGATCCTCCTTGGTAGGCCTTCTCTATGATAAAAGGGCCTTCCCAAGTGGGTTCAAACTTATCTCACATCTTTCGATGGGCAGTAATTGGTCTCCTTAGAACTAAAATAAGTTCTCCTACTTGAAAAGCTCTAGTATCAACTTGTTGTGAGCTTGAATTATCTTGGCTTGTATAACTCAAGGTTCTAGCATGCCCGTTGGCGTCTCTCCTCCAAACCTTTGAGCTCTTCTAACTCCAACTTGACATTCTATTTTGTAGTGATTTTAGTACCCATGCTATCCTTAATGATGGGAGTTGCACTTCTAAGGGTAGAATGGCTTAACCCATACACTAAGGAGAACGGTAGATTGAGTTGGAGTTCTGTATATGGTGCATTATGCCCATAAAGCTTCAACTAACTGCTCATGCCACTATCGCTTGTTGTCGTTGAGTGTCTTCTTTAGTATCTGGATGAAGGTTTTATTGAATGCTTCTACTAGGCCATTTGCCCTGGGATATTAGATGGTGGAGTATCTCCAATCTATACTATGTATCCTGGCAAGTTATTGATCTTGGTGCTCTTGAATACAATACAATTATTAGATATAATTTATCGTGGTACCCCAAACCTATATACGATATGGTTCCTAAAAAATTGGAGCACAAGTAGAGTTGTGACCTCTCTAAGTGGATTGCCTCCGCCCACTTAGAAAAGTAATCGGTGGTAGCTAAGATGAACTGATGACCCTTGGAAGAAGGAGGATCAATAAGACCCACTATCGGTACCCCAACACTCAAATGTCCATAGGGCCAATGTAGGATGTAGGATATAAAATGTTGGGTGGTTGATGTAAGACCACACCGTGTAGCTGACACTAATGGCATCTCCTAGCTATATTCATGCAATCTGTGATCATCAAAGGCTAGTAGTATCCTAGTCTCTTGATCTTTACTTTCATCTTTAGACCAAATTGATGCACTCCATAAAGAACTAAATGTACCTCGATCATGATCCTACGGGCTTCGTGTCTGTCTAAACAGCACAATCACATTTGATCAAAAGATCGTCGATACAAGGTGCCATCCACGAGAGCATAGGAGAGAGCTCTCTGCTTCATTTGATGGGCTTGTGATTTCTCTTGAGGTAGTTTGCCTATGTTCAAGTAGTCTATGTATGGTTGCCTCCAATCCAGCTCCTCGTCTTTATTGGAAACGACAACCTCCCCTTCAAGAGAAAGTCTCTCAACGAGTTCAACATCAATAAGGGATATGACTTATCTATTTTGGACCCTTATTGGAATGGACTCATCTTCTGTACATGCCAATTCCTTGGTGAGTTTTGCCAAAGCATCTGCTATTGCATTCTCTCCTCGAGGAACCTTATAGATGGTGACCTCAGGGATTTGGGCTAACATCTTAATGGTGTAGTCATCATAGTGACGAAGCTTAGGTTTTAAAATCTTATAGGTCCCAGCAATCTGATTGATGACCAACTGAGAATCCTCATAGATGTTGATGCTTTTGACACACACTATAATAGCTAACTCTAGCAATCAAAGCCTCATACTCAGCTTCATTATTGGTGCATGGATTGGAGATATAGTATGAGAATCTCATCACATTGTGGTCTAGAGTTAAGAGGATGATTCCTATCCCTGTCTTTCTTGGAAGAGTAGATCGTGGTTCTTCTCCTTTTTGAAAGGAAGCTGCACTATCAAAATACATCTCCGAACGGTGATTGTCAACCTCCTAAGTTCATGATTTATTCATCAGGGAGGTCATCACTAAGTGGAGAGTCAGCAAGCAATGGGTGTGCTGCTAAAAAATCTACTAGTGCCTGTCCTTCACCACATGAAGGGATATAAATATAATATCAAACTTTAAGAGAATCATGGACCAACGTGCCAACCGTCTGAATAATGTCGGCCGTGTCATGAGATACTACAATGGATTGATTCTTGAAATCAAGTTCACCTTATAAGAAAGCATAAAATGCCATAGCTTTTGGGATGCAAAGATTAAAGCTAAGCAATATTTCTCAATAGGTGGGCAGTTTGCCTTAGAAGGAATCAGATGATGGTTGAGGTAGTAGAGAGTGTTCTCCTTCCCTTCATCATTGGTTTGAGCCAACAACATGCCAAGGGAGTCGCCCAATACAACAGTGTAGGTGATAAGTGGCTTGCGGATAGCTACAACCGGGCCTTCACCAAATGCTATTTGATGTCCTTCAAAGCATGTCACTTATCATATCCCACCTAGCATCCTTTTTGACAAGTACTGAAAATGGCTTGCATCTCCCCGGTAGATTGGAGATAAAGTGTTTTAGATATGTCAACCACCCTTGGAATGATCCAAGTTGAGTTAAACTTTTAGAGGGTGGCATTTCTAAGATAGCTTTGATCTTTTTTGGGTCTATCTCCATTCCTTGGAGTCGGACAACAAACCTAAGGAACTTTCCTAAAGCTACTCTAAATGCACACTTCAGGGGGTTCATTTTGAGGTTAAATTGTCTTAACCATTCAAAAACTACTCTCAAGTCAAAGAGATGGTCTTCCTTTCTTTGCTTTTGACTACTAGATCATCAATATAACATTCAACTTGATGATGAATGAGTTCATTGAAGTTCCACTAGTATATAGCCGACATTTTAAGGCAAAAGACATGACCTTATAATAATTCATCGGGTTCGTAAAGTGTTTCTTTCTTCCTCGGGGTCCATCTTGATTTGGTTGTAGCCAGATGACCCATCCATGAAGAAGAATACAACATGAGATGAGGTGATGTCCACCATTAAGTCCAGTATAGGAAGTGGAAATTCATCCTTAGGACATGCCTTATTTAAGTCCCTAAAATAGACATATATGCGAATTTGGCCATTCTTTTTCTTAACTGGCACAACACTGGCTAACCAAGTAGAGTATTTTTCTTTCCTGATGAAATCAACATCGATTAGTTTCTTGACTTCAGAAATGACCTATTGTTCGATTTCTAATCGCATGCGTCTAGGAGCTTGCTTGATAGGGTTAGTGTTAGGGTCTATTGCATGTTTGTGGACTGCTACGTCAGGAGATAATCCAGGCATCTCTTCATAGCTCCATGCAAAGCAATCCTTAAACTTGATCAATAGTCTAACTAAGTCATTAGTTTCTTCTTCATTTAGTAGAGAACTAATGTATGTGGGACGTGGATTTTCTTCTGTCCCAAGGTTGATTTCTTTGAGCTTGTCGATAGTTGAATGGATTTCTTCTTCAAATTCTGGAGATGCATCTTTGATTTGAAGATCATTTGGATCATCTGAAGTTTCTAAACACACATCCTCATAAGAGTTAGTGTGATTTGAGAAGAACCTATGAGACTCCATATGATTGGTGATAACTAAGCAATAACCATCATCATCGACTAGACCCACTGTACCGAATCCTAGTCCTGATCTTGATTGTGCATCCCTACTTTTGTTGTTCCACAGCTTCTCAAAATACTCCGACCTGTGCCTGGACCATGTATAAGGAATCAAACCTTTCTTTCCAAGAATATGAACACAAGGCGAGTACCAATCAAAAGGTAATTTCATTAAATATTTATATGAATTATCCTCAAGTTCTACATCTACTTCTGGACTTGAGGATGATGATCCCAATAGAATCTTTTGGCTTGACATCCATGGAAGATCTAGGGGCTTCCTTAACTACAAAATATTTTACTTTTTGAGAAGAAAGTGAGGTTAAAGCTAAAGTTCCAACTGTTGCCTAACAGTTTTACATAAACCTAATTCAAATACATTCATACTTTACTTGGAGGCCTGGTCTCCATCATTGTCTGGCTCAAGTGTCACCTCCAATGCAACCCACAGAGAGGGGTTGGTGTGCTAATCATATGAGACTCATCCTTCGAGTTGGATTCTAAGTCTATGTGAATAGCAGTACTCTATGAACGAACCCCTTGGTCGACTACCAACCGTGGGGTCTTCCACCTCTAGAATTTCCTCAGATTCCCCTACCTCACTGGTGAGGTCATCACCCATATGTCCATATGGTGGAATGAACTGGGTGAAATGTAACATGGCTCTACCTCTTCCTTGGTGTCCCTTTCGCTCAATTGTACTTTCTTTCTTCTTTTCTTTTCTTTTCTTTCTTTTTTTTCTTTTCTTTTGTATTTGAATTTTGGCCAAATTTACGAGAAATATTTTGAGGAAGATAGTAGGTCATCCTCATATATCTCAACCTCTCTAATTGAAAATAGCTTTTCATCTCCTTTGACAATGATTCCATCTCTTCAAACTTGATGCACCGATGGAGGGAGGATGGAATCATCTTATTGTGTATCCAAGGCCTACCAGAAAGCAAAGCAGTGAATGATGTATTTGAATCAATTATATAGAACTTGTTTCAATCTTCCAGTCACCCAATTCCAAAGGTAACATTATGGAGCCTAAAGACCTCTCGCTTGTTCATTGAATCCTCTCAACATCAACTGATCTCCTTGAAGCTTAGAGATGTCAATCCTCAAATAAGCAAAGGGTTTTTAGGCTCATAATGTTCACCGATGCCCTTGGATCAACTAACACCCTAGAAAGTTTGAATCTGCCCATATCCACATAATGTAGAGGGGATGGTTGTGCTCCATGTCTCCTAGAAGAAGGTCTTCATCTGTGAATATTACTCCCTGGGCTTCTCTTAAATAATGTGCCTCCTCCAACCCTGGTCAGCTGAAGCATATCTCTATATCAAGAAGAGCCTTGATTAATGATTCCCTCATCTCTTTGGATAATGCAAGGGCATCATACATGCTTTGTTTAGCTGGAAACTTTCTTAGGTGAGCAAGGATATTGTAATCAACTCTAGGCTGATCCTCCACAAGCATATCCATGGGTGGAGCATCTTGTGGAGGGGCTTCTTGCACGTTAGAACCAATGACTTATTTTCTCTTATCTTGAGGTGCTGCCCAAAGAGGTAGAACCTTTCCACTATGGAGGTTAACTTTGGTGATCTCTTATGGCGAGTTACTGGAAGATTCTACTTGCTCATCTAGCATACTTATAGCTTCTCCTATAGGACCCTCAGAATCAGATGATTCCAAGTCTATCTCAAGAGGTGAACCCATAGTATTTAGAAAAGGAAAGTCCATTTCTGAATTAGAAAGAGGATGATCGAAGTTGTTATAATTATTTAGACTTGAAGAGTTTTCTAAAAGAGTAGAGTCAGACAACCCATCCGAAGTGAGACAAATGTAATTCAAACTAGCTTTATTCCTCAATTTCTTAGATTTAGAAGGATGCACATAGTAGAAATCTAGTAAAGTGGGGGTGAGGGATTTGATGCCCTCATCGTCGATACAAGATGTCTACTAGAAGAAGATTAAGTAGAAGTGATGTCAGTAGTAGTAGTTGGGAGGTGGCTTGGTGGTTTGCACTTGGCTATCTCGGCAAGTGTTGTTCACTGACCTTTCCCAAGTTATCTTTGACAACTTGCAACCTTCCTTGATGCTGGAGGTTTGAGCTACCTCAGGCACCAGCAAGGAAAGTTTCTTGATTTTTGAAACAATATTTTTAGAGGTTTGGGATAGAGAGATATCCCAACCTTCTTTTATTTTGAGAGGATCACATGTATCCCCAAGGATTACCCTAACAGAACTGGATGGTTGTTCTACTAGATAATCTTTAGGGATAACTATAGTGCCTAACTTATAGTTATTCTTAAGCCAGTCCTTAAATATAAAGCAATCCTCCAAAACATGGCCTAGCATATAGTGGTAGGGGCAAAAGTTAGGATCATTACTCTACTCACTTCCTCTGCTTCTAGTAGCGAAAATCAAATTTCTTTAAGAATTCTTAAAGATTTTCTTGACCTCCTCTTAAATGAATAAGGTTTGTTTAGTTTATCCAAAAGAGTAAGTGGATGATAGCACGGGTGTATACCGTTAAGAGTATGGTGAGGAGGAGGTGAAGGCCATGGAGGTCAGTGGCCAATAAGATGGCCTAGGTAGTGGTAAAGGAGGTGGAAGTGATGGTTGTGGAGTCTTGAGGTCTCTCATGTTGATCCCTAGCCAATTTCTTCCCCTTATCCAATACTGCTACTACCCCTGGCCTCTTTTCATAGACCTTTTGTGGCTTTGGCTTTAATGACTGATCTTGAAAAGGTAACTGTTTGGCCTCTCCTTGTAGACTAGCCGCCTTGTTGATTAGCTTCTCAAAATGACTTGATGGTAAAACCTTTAAGCATGATAACGACCAGGCCATGAATATTATTTAGTAGAATTTCAATAGCGTACTATTTAGACAGCTGTGATTCACATTTTATGCTTAAATTACATCATCTAAGAATATAATCAATGAGGGACTCACTGGGGTGTTGTTGTGCTACAACGAGATCTCCCACAGTTACCCTTTGCTGAGCTCTAGCAAACCTCTTAACAAAGAGTTGCTCCAACTAAGAAAAAATCTTAACTGAATCATTGGGGAGTTCAGTATACCAATAAAAAGCTATACCCATTAGTCGACAAAGAGAATGAATAATAATACTACCACCAAAGATTGCAAATGGCCCTAAAGTGCTATATGGGGTTCGCTCCATCAAAACTCTTGAAAGAAGGAGGCACAAAACCTTAGGATATTGGATAAACTTGAATTCCTCTTGATAGGGTCTACCCTTTGGAATTGATGAACCAGCTCGGGCTTGTGCCAGCACTTCCCTCACTTGTTGTTCAACCATGAGCTTAATATCTTTTTCCTGTATGGAGGTACTGTCCACTACCTTTCTATACAAGCTACTACTGCCCTGCTCTACCAGAGGTGAACTCTTGGGTTGATCCAAGACATGCAGTAACTCAGGTTTGATTTTGAATTGCTAGAACTGCCGCTAGCAAATCTTCAAGCCTCTTTCCCATTTTGTCAATATACTCATCCTTCTATTTGAGTTGTTGAAGGAGGTGTTGGGTTGTATCATCCTGTTCGATTGTAACACCTTCCAAACTCTAATGATCTCGAAGGAGAGAACCTCTCATATCAACCATATGCACCTCTACTGAGTCTTCCAACAAATCATCTTCGTTGGGATCAAACCTAACATTCTCTTACTCTAGGTCAAACCAATCATACCTAGGATTTCCTTCTTCTCAATGAGATACTATGCTATAATGTCATCCAAGGAGCGGTCCAATTGTGCAGGCACAAATGCTTGTGGCTGACCAGTGGTGGGATCATGCTCATGAACAGAGATACATCTGACCTCCCCTGCTACCAGAATACTGATCTTGTGAGGCTACGCTCATTAGAGGATACATGCTCATGGCTGTCAACTGCTCTAGGTGGAGTACTTCCGTTGGGGGGATCTATTACCATAAAGATAAAAGAACTATCTCCTTCTCCCTCTACTCCAGCTACATTCATGATCTGCTGAGGTGGTGGTGGTGATGGCAACTACCATGCTAAAGGTGTCGCCCCTCTTCACCACAATTGTAGAGGTCAAGCAGAGAGCTCACCACACCTCGCCGATAGATGAGTGGGATCTCTGGCCATAGCCGATCAAGGGGCTTTTCCTGATCCTTCATGGCTTTAGATGGAACTGGAAGATGGGACGACTACAATGGTGACATGGAGTGGAGCGTGTGGTGGAGACAACACCGACTCTCACAGATCTCCTCCCATGGGTAGTACCAATAATAGAATGCTATCAGATCATGACGTGGTAGTACACCAATGGGAAATCTATGAGGGGAGGTCGCCGACCTACCTCTCCTCCTAGTAACATGAACTAATACACGAGCCTCTAGCCCTCTTCTGATGGATATGCTCACCCACACTGTGAGGAATAACCGATCATAAATCAAATTAGGCATTGAACTCTAACCATCCATAAGCCCTACCAACTTGGCTAATTGTCCCAGGATGGCATACAACTCCTCCTATCTGGTAGTGCATCAACCGCAGTGGAGGTGACACTGTAATCCTCTTAACACCTTCCTCTCCATCAGATCTGGAAAGAGGATGGAACTTGTTTTGTGTAATTAGAGGAGAAAATACCCTGGGTGACCCCTCTACTACAACCTGAGAGACTGCCTCCATCTCCTTGGTGATGATCTTGATGCTTTTATCTGGGTAGTTCTGCAGTGGAGTAGCAGGAACTAGACCCTATCTTAGGGGAGACTATCCATGAAGCCGTGGTAGCCTTCCCGGAGGAAGCCAAGAGTGGGTACCAGCTGCACAGGGGCGGAATGGGAACAACTCAAGGTAGGCACTGAGCTATATCATGGAACCTCCACCGCCTTTCTCTTCGAAAGAAATTCAATCAAGGCATCTCAACATGGATGACTGCCGCCATCACAATGACGGTGGTGAGGGTTGCCCCACAAGTGATCCTGCCCCTCAATCCTTGGCCAAAGTGTATATGATGAAATAGGGAGGGATCCAAGGCCAAATCCATCCCAAAGGGGAAAGTAAACACATACTTTTGATCATCCATTTGCACCATATTGAACTTGAGAAAAAGCTGTCTAAGACTAAACTGGAACTCTACAATTGTTGAAAACAAACTCAAAATAGATTTTTTGTTTTGATATTCTGTTGACTTTTTGAATTTGTTATAAAATTTGAACCCACACTCAATAATTTGAATATGTTAAGTAGGATTCTTTGGATTTGGGAGAGAGATTTTGAATGAATTGGAGAAGAGATTTTTGAATTTAGAATCCACTTTCAACAAATTTGTGTATGTTGAAAATGGGTTCAAATATTTTGAAGAGATTTTGATGCTTCATTGGTTCATATTTGAGTTTTCTTTTTATATTTGGGACCCTTTATTTAACAAATTTGAATATATTAAATAGAGGGTCAATTGATTTTGTTTGGGATTGCTCATTTAGCAAATTTGGATATGCTAAATGAGTTATTTGAAAATAATTTCTTTCTTTTGCTTGTTTTCCCATGATGTGTATCATGTGTGAATGGGATCTTTACTTAGAAAATTTGTGTCTCCTAAATAAAGCCCAGAAATATTTGATTCTTTGTCTTGATTTTTTATTTTTTTTTTAAAAATGAGGCATTTACTTAGCAAATTTGGGTATGCTAAATAAAGGCCAAATGTGTTTGATTTTTGAAAATGGAACCTTTACTTAGCAAATTTGTGTATGCTAAATAAAGTCTAAATGTATTTGATTCTTTGTTTTGATTTTTGAAAATGAGATCTTTACTTAGAAAATTTGGGTATGCTAAATAAAGACCAAATGTGTTTGATTTTTTTTTATAGAAATGGAACCTTCACTTAGAAATTTGTCTATGCTAAGTAAAGTCAAATTAAAAAAAAATGAAACTCATTTAAAATTTTGGGTATGTCAAATTCCAATGTATTTTGATTTTATGATTTTTGTAAAGAAGATTTCCATTTAACAAATTTGGGTATGTAAAATGAAAGTCAATTATATTTTATTTTTGGAAGATGAAATTTTTGTTTGTGATTATTGTTTTTTGAAGAGAATGAAATTCCAACTTAACACATGTGGAATGTGTTGACTGGAATTTCAAATGATGTGATTTTATTTGAAAATGAAACCTCCATCCAAACATTTGGATATATTGAATGAAGAGGCTCATCTTCAAATTTGTAATTTTTTAAAAGGGAGAAACTCCAACTTCAACATATGTGAGATATATTGAAATGAAATTTCAATTTTATGATATGATTTTATTTGGAAATGAAATCTTCATTCAAATTTGGTATATTGAAAGAGGATGTTCATTTTCAAATACTTTGAAAGATGATTTTGATTTTATTTGGAAATGAAATATTCATTCAATAAATTTGGGAAATTATGTGCTTTTTAAAAGATGGTTTTGATTTTATTTGAAAATGAAATCTTAATTCAATAAATTTAGGTATATTGAATGAGGATGTTCATATGTGCATTTTTTTAAAAGATGATTTTGATTTTATTTGGAAATTAAATCTTCATTCAATAAATTTGAGATATTGAATAAGGATGTTCATAAGTGTTTTTAAAAGATGGTTTTGATTTTATTTGGAAAAGAAATCTTCATTCAATAAATTTGAGTATATTGAATGAGGATGTTCATATGTGTTTTTTAAAAGATGATTTTGATTTTATTTTTGAAAAGAACATACATATAACAATCATGAGGATTTTAGATCAAGTTGAGTTATATATATATTGTGAAATTTTTTGTGCAAAGATTTTATTATATGAATTTTGAAAAGTGCTTTTAAAAAGTGATGTTTTTATGAGTGATTTATTTTTCTTATTTGAAGAATGAACCTTACCTTACCATAGAAATGGTAAGAAAGTCAACAGAAAAGAAGGATAGTCTCGAACTCATATGAAATACAAATCCACTATCGATACTTAGAGATAACAATCATTTGCCAAATATGGAGAGAGGAACTATCCCCAACAGAGTCGTCAAAAAAATCTATGGTGTTAATTTTCAAACTTGGAATTTCAAAAAATTTGCATGTTGTTGGGACACCATGTAGATCAGATGTACTCATTAGGATCGACATTGGGAATGATGTACTATCTAGACAGAAGTCCATCCTACAATGGACCTAATCACCCAATAAGGACCTAAGGATAATGTCTGAATGTACAAAGATCTTTTTTCTACTTTATATGGAAAAGTAAAGTAGGCTTTATTTTAAATCGGGTTTGTCAAGTTCTCTATACAGACAAGCCCCCATAGATAATTACATCTTAAGGAATAAGATTTCTTAAGAATAATATTGATTAAGGTAAACGATCGTTGCCTCCAAAGATTTCGAAGATATGACTATCAATAAATTAATTATTTTTGAAAAATCAAGTGAGATTGATCAAAAGGAGGGAGTTATTATTGAAACCAAAGGAGATGTAGATGCTAGAAAACCTAGCGAGCATCCTAAACTATCCTATGGTTAGGCTTTATAATTTTAAAATTTGAAAAGGATTATATGTGTGAGTTGAATTTTTATTAGAAATTTAGGGCTTACAATTCCACAACATAAGATTATAAAAATCCCTAAGAGGTCATGATTTATGCTCGTAGCCCACAAAGGGAAACCAACCTGGATCCTAAATCTAAAGAGCTTTGGCTTGGGCCAAAGCATGACCTAAATCTAAGGAAAAAATGGGTATATGGTTTATCTCCACAAGAGAGATAAACCAATTGGACTTACAACCTGGGTGGCCTAACTCATAATTTTAAACCCTCTATGATTTTTACATGTAGTCTTATGATTTTGCAAGATGGCTGCTATTATTTATTTAAAAAGGAGACTAAGTCCTTAAACACACTCCATAAGAGACTAGATCATGAAGGGCATGAATAAATGACTTAATCTAATACAAATTTTATTAAGTTTTAATTTTGGACATTTTGATTTGACACATGCTATGGGATTTCATATCCTAATGCATGAGAAGATTGATTATGGGAAAAAAATCATAAAGAAGTGGTGTGTTTCCACCATGGCTCTCAATGGGCAAGCCATTTTCTCTGGCAAAGGAGGAAGCCCTCCATTATCAAGAGTGAAGCAATATGTTTTATGCATGACGTGAGACATACAATATTCAGTTAAAGGGTTACTAAATCTTTTATCATCTTGATTTATGTCATAGGCTTTAGATGACGTTATGAGTTATTTAGTTTATTTTTGAGTTGATTAATTGGATAGAAAATTTTTTTTTTCTAAGAGTCTAATGCATCCGTGCCATTCAAAACCATCAAGCAATTAAGAAACTAGAAAAATCATGCCATCTAATTGCACAATCAAACATACATCAATCAATTTATAAAATTAACAAAATGATCAAAGGTCGATCTTGCCGCATAACCCAAAAGAATGTGTAGAAGCTTATATACAACCCAGATCATAAAATGAATAATTACAATTTAAAAAGGAATTCATGTTATGGGGGTCTTCATTCTTCATTTATTCATTTCTTTATTTCTTCATTTTGATCTTGCTTCATTTCTTTCTTTCTTTAGATTTGACTTGGGATGTAGTTTGCTCCAAGGCTTCACATGGTATATAAGACATGGTCTTATAACCAAAGTTCATCCTAATTCCTCCATAACATTCATTCCAATTCTTAATTGTAAAATTTACATTAAAATAAGAAAGATAAATCTAATTAAACCAAAATAGAGATTAGCTAAACATACCACACAACCCAAGTAATTATATGAACAATTTGGACTTAGCACCCCACACATGGATAACCAAGTCCACCTATCCTAATTTGGGTTATGCTTAGAGGTATAAGCAACCTACACATCAAAAGTATTTATATTTTTATTACAGCGTCCCTTAAGAACACACCCCTACAGAAAAAATGATTAGATAAGTTCACCCTATCATTCAGTCTAAACACATGCATCCTAACATCCAGTCTAAAAATATTACATCACAAAATAAAATTAGGCATCAAACCATGCAACGCCCTAACATAGAGTTAGAAATGGTGACTTAGCCTAATGTGTGTGCCATTTAAGGCTTATGTGGCATGCCTTAGCTAGACTTTAAGGTTGATATTTTAAGTGAAAGGATTCAATTTAGAGGGTGGTTTTAAGTGATTTAGTTGATTTTTCAATTTTAGTTGGTGATTTGATTTGGTTTGAATGAACCTACACTTAATTAAATATTATGAAGAGAAAAAGAGAAGAGAACTTCTCTTTCATCCCTACCTTAAGTAATTTCTAAGGTAGCTTCATTAATGATTTTCTTAGTGAATATTTTATTATGTGTTTTAATTAACCCAATGTTTAGATTTGCTCTAAATAATCATATTCAATAAGAAGGCAATCTTAGGATTAATTAAGGTGGATTATTACCACATGAAACACACCCATTTATTTCTTTCCACCATGTATTCCATGCATACGAATAATCCTAAGCATACCTATACATGCAATACAAATTTTATCACACCTTGATGATGAATGCTAAGAAATATGACTTGAAAATTTGGATATTCCATGAATGCATGTCTTTATTATGTAGAAAAAAGGGATTCTTCATCCATTAATATAATGCACATCCACATGTATAAAAGACATAAGTGAGTATGATGCCATTATTTTCTACACCAAGAGCATAAGGTACAAGACCTACTTAGGGCTACTTAAAGTCTCGCAGCCCCGGGATGTCCAGACTAATATACCACTTTTCTTAAATACATGTAAATTTACAAAAAAAATAAGTAGATGAAGAATCATGCAAAAGATTTTTTTTTTGGTTGTATAATTTACATGTGTAACATGTGAGGATCCTTCTTAATCATAACATAGAGTGCATAGGAATAGATTTAAGCAAGTGTTATATTTTTTTTCAAATGAACTATACACTTTCCAAATCCTATACAAGTCCATGTTAAGAGAAGAGAAGAAAACAACACAAAATACATCTTATGCTATAATCACATACAAACTTTTAAATATTCATAAGTAACATCATTCCATTCATAATTTTTGATTTATAAGTTTTGAAAAAAAAATTCTTTTTATAATAGTGATAATAGCCACTCATATTCTTAACTTTAGCCAAAATATGCAATTTGACATAAAAGGAAATATTTTATTTAATTGATTTTTCAAAAGATATGAATGCATGATTTCATATGGCAAACAATATTTAGTATGCTTGAAAGAAATAAAGTGATATAAGCAAATGACTTCATTCACTCTAATTAATTCCTAAGGACAATCCTATGAAATAAGATCATTTAAAGTGAATCAAAATTCTTTAAGAAGATTTTTATATTTTGGAATTTGATTTGACTTAGAAAATGTGAGAAAGGTTTGTTGGTCCTAACCCATTTCCCCCATGTGTGAATTGGTTTAGTTTAGTTTTAGAAAAATTAGGTTGATTTTATGTTTTATTTAGGTTAAGGTGTGAATTAAATCTATTAATTACCCCTTACCTACACCACTTTAACATAATTAAACAAGTAATTATGAGCCAACATATGATATGCAAGCACATGGAATTTAAATTAGTAGTGCACCTAAGAAATAAAGGGGCCATATGTAATTGGCTCACAATTATTGATTAATTAGCTAAAGGGTTTAATTAAGTACTTTCATAACCATCCTACACATATAGTTTGATTATAATTTCCTTTGAAGTCTCTTAGGTCATTGAACACCTAAGAATCTACCCAAGATTAAGTGATTAAGTTTTGGAATACTTTGATTTTTTGAGTTTAGTTAATTAAGCCATTTAATGAAGTGATTAAATCATTAATCAACTTGCAAATTAATTAAGTCTTTATCCAAATGAAATAAACTTATGAGAAAAGATTGGAAAAGAAATCATGATCTCATTCCCTAAGTCCATTCACTATTTCATGATGATTAGTAAGCTTAATTAATGAATTTATCATTGTTTAATAGGTTAACTAATCATTTGATTAGTTAAAAGAGGGATTAAGAATGAAATAAGTAATTCCCCTCATTAATCCAATAATAAATTCCAAGAAAATCATGGGAGGCAGAGGTTATCCACTAATTAATCCTAAGAAGTTTGGAATTAATTATTGAAGTAATTAAAGAATAATTAGCCTAATTACATTTCCAATCCAAATTGAGTGAAAGTCTTTGTTCAAAATCAATGATTCCAATTTTATATTATTTCTTACTAGATTATCTTTAAAATGAACTTGAGTCTATATTTTTTTTGGATTTTCATTAGTTATGAATTTAGAAGTTTCAGATTAAAATGAATTAATGTTAATTAACCTAATCTCGGCCATGTGGACGCGACAGCTTTCCATGGCGCGATGATAGGTTAAGTTGTCACATTCATCATGTCAGGCTAACGACTTTCTCCATGGCATCGATCTAAGATCGACGGTAATTAATCACATTTAGGCTTAAATTAGAGAGGGATCTATCATGATTTAATCACAAATCCCATTCCAATCACGAATGGAAGGTGTGATCTATCTCCCGAAGCGAGAGATGGATGTTGTCCCGATCTCATCCGAGCTCACCCAGCTATGATGGAGTTCAAACTCACCCACACCTGAAGCACAATGAATCCAAAAAGATCTCATGGGATTATAATTTCCAAAGGACCAATCAATTTTTATCTTAAGATGGCAAATACCTCAGATACATCATCTGGCTTCCAATGGAGGAGGTAGCTTATTTAGTAGAGATGAAGCCCCGTTGAAGGTATGAAGTCTTGATTTGGGGTGGATGGCTTGTTGACCAAGCTCCTTGGCAATCAACTTTGATCAAAGTCCCTTCCGGTTGGTGACTTGGAAAAAAACTTGATTGAGCTCGACGAGGTCACTTGATGATGCTTACAAGATTAATTTGAGTTTGGTGGAGAATTAGATGGGTTGGATCTTCACTTCGCCTCCCCTGTTTCATCTTTGAGTAAAATTGAGAAGGAGAAATCAAGGAAGCTTGGAAAAGGCTTTGGGAAGCTTAGGGATGCTTTGATTCTCTAGTCAAATTGGATTCTCATTTGAGTGGGAATGAGGGGTATATCTCCCTCCTTGGATCAGACGGTGAAGGGTAGAGTTATCATTGGTCAATTTAGGTTGTTTAGCATCCCATGTGATTCATTTTTGGTAGTGGAGGGAAGGAGAGTGGGTACCCATGTGCTAGGTGAGTGCATTGGGTGATCCAAGTGCATAATTTTCATTGGAGGGGTCAGTTTGGCCTTAAGTTGGGTCATGACCCAAGCTCATTGGTTCATGCTCATCACCTCCCTTAGTGTTCAAGTGGACAACTAGAAGGATGCCAAGTGGCCTTGAGAAAGAATATGACCAATTTTTAAGTGAATTTGGTCCGAGGATACCCTTTGACCTAGGGGTAAAGTAGTCATTTGGCCTTGATTTTGATTTGGATAGATTTGAAATGATTCAAAAGTGGGTTGGGTCCAAATTTCAAGTGATTTGGAGTTCATTTGGTTTGAATTAGTTCAATTTGACCCATTTAGGTTAAGTTGGGTCAAATTGGGTTAGATTGACCAATTGATCAAATTAGGTCAAACCATGAGTTATGTCAAGTTCAAATGATCATTTGAAGCCTATGGGTATCATTGGTTTGGTTCAATTTGGTTTATATTTAGTTTTGGTTCATTTAGGTTCATTTAGGTCAAATGGGTCAATTTGACCATTTGACCAATTGGTTATTTCAGTTGGTTTAAGCTTGGTTGATCATTTGATATATGTACAAGCTTTGGTTTTAATCAATTTTGATTTGGTTTGATTTCAAGTTGATTTGACCTTTTAGGTCAAGTTGGGTTCATGGTCAATTGGGCTAGTCAGCTTTCTTGGTCAAGTTTAACAATCATTTAGAATTTGACCCATTGGTTGTAATCAATTTGGCTTAGATCAAGATTTGACCCATTTTGACTTTTTAGGTCAACTTTGGTCAACTGGCCAATTAGGCTTGGTTTGACTCAATTGATGGTTTGGTCAAGTTCAATAATTGATTATGGATTGGTTTAGATCAATGGTTTCAATCAATTTGGCCTATAGTAGATTTTGGCTAGTTTAGGTTTCATTTAGGCTAAGTGTTGACTTGGTCAAAGGTTAGGTTTGACTTGGTTTGACCCAATTTGAGTGATTGATCATCCTAGGATGATTGTTGCTCATAATGTGAGGCTTAGATGGGCTTAGTTCAATCCAATTTGGGTTGGATTAGAATTTGGCTCAAAAGGTCTTTTAGGTCACTTTGGGTCAAGTGAGCCTAAGTAGGTCAATTGGTTTGATCAAGGCTTAATTCAAGTTTGGTTGAACTCACATATGGACTTATGATTGAAATTTAAATCCAATTACAAGTGATTTGGAGTCAAACGAGTTTTGATTCATTTGATAATTTCAAGTTCAAAGGATGAACATGGGTTTGATTTGGGTTAGTTTGATTTTGGTTTGATGATTGTAGTTTATGTTTATATTTGGGCATGTGATTGAAGGAATGATTGTTTGAAGAGAAAATCCAAAGATTTAAATTGATTTAAGAATGGTTTAGCTAAGTTCAAGGATTTGACTTGAAAGAGTATAAGTTGGATTTTGGTTAGATTTGGATTTGAGTTTTGAATTTAGTTTTGGTTATTTGAATTTATATTTCATTTATATTTGTGAATATAAATGAGAATATAAATGGTTTATGAGAAAAATCTTTTGAGTTTGGAGTGATTTGGATTTGATTTGAGCTAAGTCCATAAAATGAAATCAAATGGGCTTAGGAAAGATTTTGGATTTAGAATTGATCATGGGTTTCAATTATTTGATTTGGAGTTGATTCATGATTTGAGAAAATCAATTGAGTTAGAATTTATTTGAGATTTAAATTTGAAGTTTGGTTTGAAAGAAGGAATCAAGGATTGGGTTTAAGCTATAGGGTAGGCAAATCTTCCTAATACCCCTAAGGCATAACCTATTCCTATGACTAACTCTTCTAAGTCTCCAGGGTTAGGTTAAGTATTCTCCTAATCAGAAGTGTCTTAAGACTAAGAAATTCTTAGTGTTTAGAGGAGTCCTTATGTCTAGATGGAGAAGTTTAAAGCTTACTCCAAAAGTGAGGTCAACAATACATAGGGATGAAATTAAATAGGTACATATTATTGCTAACCAGGGAAGTGAGGCAATCAAATGACCTCCTTGGGCTAGCTAAAGCCTTGTATTCCCAGTATGTCCAAACTATATACTCATTTGCATTCAAATATATGCAAATTTATATACATGAATATGACAAAGAAAGCTCCAAATCACATAACTAATTAATTTCATCCTTTAACCACACATACATACACATGTAAAGAGAACTGAAAACACGGTTTTGTTAACTGTATTTAGGTAATCAAATGACCTCCTAGCTAAAAAAGCCTTATATTCCTATGGGGATGCATAATTATAGTTATTAATTGTTCACATATAAGCAATACGTAACTGAACGAAGTACAACAAAAAATAATATTTTCTTTGATAAGACATTTATGTATGTGAAACAAAATTCCATCCCAATTCTAATGTAGAAACACATGTAAATGAAATCAAATAAGTACATGTCATTGTTAAACCAGGGAAGTGAGGTAATCAAATGACCTCCTTGGGGCTAACTAAAGCCTCGTATTCCCTGGATGTCTAGACTATATACTTATTAACATTCAAGTACATATAGAACTACATATGAATTAAGGAAAAGAAAGCTTTACTCCACATATCTAAGTTATAAGCACATACAAACTTGTATGTATTCATAACTACTATCACTCTAATCAATATAATTGATTTATAAACTTTGAAAAATAATTTGAATTTATTAGTGATAATAGCCACACACATTATAAATTAACACATGCAAGCTTATATAAAAGAAACCCATTTGACTTAATTAATTTTGAAAAGATGAATGCATTATTTTAAATTACATACAACATTTAACATGATTGGAAAGAATTGAATAAATATAAACACATGATTTCATTCAATCAAATTAATTCCTAAGGACAATCAAATCAAATAAAGCTATTTATAGCAAACCAAAGCTTCTTTAATGCCATTTTTAATTTTATGTTTTGGTTTAGTTTAAGAATGTTAGAAAACTTTTTGCTGATCCTAACCCATTCCCATGTTTTTTAATTAATTTGGTTTAATGAAATATAATTAAGTTGATTTTATGAGTTAATTAGGTTATAATATGCATTAAATACATTAATTAACCCTTTCACATGTTGCCTTAATATAATCATCCAAATAATTATGAGCCAACATAATATGCATATGAATTAAAAATTAAATTAGTAATGATCCTAAGAAACAAAAGGGACCTAATGCAATTAGCTCATAATTAATGGTCAATTAGGTTAAGGAACTTACTTAAGTACTATTATAGTTTTCCCACACATGGATTAATCATAATTTCCTTAAATGGCTTCAGGTTGTTAAACACCTAAAGACCTACCCAAGATTTATTTAATTAAAATTTGATATGATTATGATTTCAATTTAACTAATTAAGTAGTTTAATTAATTAATTATGCCTTAATTGATTTAATTAATGAAATGAACTTAGGAAAATAGATTAGGAAGGAAACCCTAACATTATCCCATGGGTTCATTCACTGTTGAACAATGATTAACCACTTAATTAATTAATTTTCTTACTATTCATGGGATTCATTAATGATTAATTAACTTAAGAGAGTAATTAAAATTTAATTAGTAAATTTTCCTAATTAATTAAGAATAAATCCCATAAAATTATGGGAGGCGGAGGGCATCCCATTAGATTAATTACAAAGTTTGGGGTTAGTTACTTAAGTAATTAATGAATTATTAAGATAATTAATTTTGCAATTAAACCTTAATTAAGCCTTAATTACCATTCTAAATTAATTAACAACATTTTTAATAAATTCCTCTCTAAAATACTTTTAAAATGAGTATTTATTTATATTTTTAATTTTTTACAAATAGTTATGATTTTTATAAATTTCAGCCATTAAAACATTAATTAAGCCTAATTAACCCTTAATCCCATCGGCACCATGTGGAGCACTGACGTGGTGTACTTTTCATGTGACACCACGGGATTGGTTATTAAAAATAATCCTAGTCAGCACTTGGAACATGCTTTCTTGTGCGCCATCCGATCTAAGATTGGACGGCCATGATTAATCTTGCAGTTTAATAGAATTAAATCAGATCAATCTATCAGATCTAATCACAACCATCCATTCTAATCATGTGAAATGGATGGTGCGTGATCTATCATCATGCGAACAAGGGAGAACGAAGTTCGTCCGCCATTGCTCGCGTGATCAAGCTCACCCGAGCTTGGATCGACTCTAAAAAATCCCACACCTTCACGCGAAGGATCCAAAGGTATCCAACGACTAAGATCACACAGTGTACAAGTTTTCTTCAAAAAGCTCTAACTCATTTTTCACCCAAGGTCAGTTTTAATGGCATACCTCACCGAAGCTCAAGACTGGTGGCAAAATCCAATTGACAAAGCTTCGTCTTATGGAGATGAATCCCTACTGATCAGCATGAGCCTTGAAGTTTGCTTAAGACAATACACGCTTAAGGCGTTGATTGAAGTCCACCCTCATCATCGAGAAGCTTGGGGAATGATTCATTCTTTCTCGATTGGCTCTAGAGATGGTCTGTACAAAGTTAATTACACTTTGGTTACGGTTTGAGAAAATGGGAATCAAGGGGAGGATGCCCTATTTTGGCTTGAAGGAAACTGAGAATAGGGAGGCTTGGGGAGCTCAAAAAATGCTCTAGGATTGTCGCCTTGGGGTGCTAGGGTTCTCTCAATGCTCAAGTGCTTAGTTTGGAATGAATTGGATGGGAAGGGGGGGGTACCCCTCCTCCTAATCGACAGGTATGATCAATTTGGCTCCTAGTCATGGGTGGAAGAGTGGATGAGGTGGCTCGATTTGTTTGGGTGAAGGTGTGGAGGTGGCTCAAGGAGAGTAGTGGGTGTCATATAGGTTTCAAAAGCTCCAATGGGGGAGATGAGGTGATTTCACCACCCATGGGTCATGGCTGACCCAACAATTTGGACAGTGTCCTAGGTGCCTAGGTGGACCATTGGGGGAGTTCTACATGGCCAAGGAATGGAAATGACCACTTATATGGGTGATTTGTCTCATATGATACCCCTAGCCTAAGGATAGAATGGTCATTTGGCATTAAATTTTATTTGGGCAGATTTGAAATGAGTCGAAAGTGGGTTAGCCCAAATTTCAAGTGATTCGGAGTTCATTTAGTTAGTTTGGTTCAATTTGGCTCAAGGTCAAATTAAGTTGTTTGACCAATTGACCATCAAATTGGGTCAAATAAAGGGTTGGGTCAAGTTCATATGGTCATTTGAGATATATTGGTGTCATTGGTTAGATTTGATTTTAGCTCATTTGAGTTCATTTAGGTTAAGGGGTTGACTTTGTCAAATGATGAAGTTGACTTGGTTTGACCCAATTTGTGACAATTGATCAACGTAGGGTGATCAACAATCATGATAGGAGGTCTTGGTGGGCTTGGTTCAATCCAATTTGAGTAGGATTAGAACTTGGTTCAAATTGGTCAAATGGCACTTTAGGTCAAGTCGACCAAATGGATTTAGTTGGCTTGATTTTGGGTTGAATTTGGTTTAGTTGAGTTTACATATGGAATTGGGATTGATATATAAATTCAACTGCAATTGATTTGGGTTTGGATGAGTTTTTTTTTACTTAAGAATTTCAAGTTAAAAGGGCTAAGTTGGGTTCTACTTGGATTGATTTTGGTTTGGCTTGATGATTATAGATTTCATTTATATTTGTGAATATGATTGTGATTCATTTAAATTAGGTTCAGAATGAAGGAATTTAGCTAAGTCCTTGGAGTTGGGTCATGTGGCTTAGGGTTGGATTTTGATTTAGTTTAATTTAGTTTTGATGATTTAAATATATATTTCATTTATATTTGTGAAGATGATTGAATAGATGAATTGATTATGAGAAAATTAATTTAGTTTGGATTGATTTGGGTTAAGGTTTGGCTAAGCTCATGAAGATAGGTCATAGGGCTTGGATAGGATTTGATTTGGTTTAGATTTAGTTTGATTTAGTTTTGATCATTTGATTGTAGATTTGATATTTAGGAAGATGATTTATTATATAAATTTATTATGAGAAAATCAATTGATTTTGGATTGATTTGGATGAGATTTTGGCTAAGTTCATGAAAGAAGGTCACATGGCTTAGGTAGGATTTAGTATGATTGTAGATTTTGGAAAATTGGATTTGTAATTTGAGTAATTTGATTGATTGAAGGGTTGAATTGATATTTGAGAAAATCACTTGAGTTTAGATTGATTTGAATTTGGCTAAGGTTAAGTCCATAAGATAAAATCATAGGGCTTAGGTTGATTTTGAGTTTCGATTTGATCATGAGTTTTAATTATTTGGCTTAAAATTTTGATTTGGATTTAGATTTGGTATTTGAATTAAATTTGAGGTTTGGTTATAGCTTAAGAAGGTGAACATGGATTGGGTTTAGGCTATAAGGTAGGTGGATTTCCCTAAGTCCTAAGGCATAGTCTAATCCTATGATTAACCCTTCTAAATCTTAGATTTAGGTTAAGTGTTCAGCTAAGTGCTAGAAGTGTCTTATGACTAAGGGAGTCTTAGTGTTTAGAAGACTCCTAAGTCTAAGAAGAGGGGATGAAAACTCACTCCAAAAGTGAGGTCAACACAACCATAAAGGTAAACGTCTGATGCTCCCATGAACTTTACCAAAAAAAAAATACTATGCATGATTATGTTCAAGACAAAATTTTATCAATAAATATTCCTTTCAAAAAAACTGCCCCTTTAAATTAAGATTATTTTACTTAATTTTCAACCCTTAAGAATGTTTCATGTCTCTTTATGCTTTAGGATAGGTGCAAGCGAAACTCGAGTGGCATCCTGATCATGACTTGCACAACATAAACATTAAATCACACACAAACACAAAATAAATAAACATAAATCTGATTGCTTTCAAACTAATTTAAGTTAAGATAAGACCCCAATGGCCCTCACTTAGTAGCCACTCAAAGTCGAGTTTGATTAACTACTTAGCTAGTGAGTCTCTCTATTGGTCAATTTTACTTACAAATAATGTGGGCCCCCTGTGCTTTCTTCCTAACCTGACTACTGCAAATTGATGGGTGCCTTATCAGTTTGGTAGCCTTTATTGCATGACCAATAGACTACCCCAATGGTTGACTTTTCTTAGAATATGTGTATCCCCGAGCTTTCTTCTTGAGCTTGCCATTATGCACTAACTAGTCCTTAATATATATTTAAGGATTAGGGTAAGACCCCCAACGACACCTCTTTCTCCTAACTACTTCAAGTTTAGGTCTAATCCTCCTTTATGACTTCCCGCTTGGTACTCATCATATGTCAGATAGTAGTTGTCTAGCCAACGATAAACTATCCCGATGGTTAATTCTGCTTAGGAAGATGTGAGTCCCCTGATGCTTTTTTCTTAGATTGATTATCAAATCAATGAGCACCTTAGGTTGACTGGTGTTTGCTTTGCTAATAGCAATCCACCCGGTGGATAACACCATTTAAGTATATGTAAGTCCCCGCACTTTCTTTCTGATCTAGCCACCATATACTACAAACTTTATATGATTTAGGGATTAGGATAAGACTTCTAAAGGGACCTTTCCTTACGAGCAGTCTATTTGGATTATGTCTTCATGACTCAATCTAGTCATGACATAGGTTACTGCCAGATTGGATAGTTCCATTTTCCTAGTAGCCACCCATTTGGTTGGATAGTGTCATTCCATGGATGCACGGATTATCACTTTGGGCTAGTAAATTTAAGGTAGGTCTAAGCCCTTATGGCTCCTCCTTAGTGTGGCCCATTGTAAACCAATAAGGTCCACACTAACAAATAAACAAAAATAAAATAACATCTCTTGTGGATTAGGATAAGACCCCTAGCAACATATATTCCCAAGTAGACATCTTATTTTCTCGAGTAGTGTCAGCAAAACTATTTATAGGATTGACCTTGACTACTTCAAACTGAGGTAAGGCCCCAAATGGCTCTCACTTAGTAGTCACCTTAAGTCGTTGGCTTGCTACACAATCAACAGGCCACCCCGGTGGTTGATTCTTCTTTGAAAGATGTGTGTCCCCAAGCTTTCTTTCTAGTTCAACCATCGCAAACTGATGGGCAACCATTAGGTTGGATAGTCCATACTATACAACCGGTAGACTATTTCTTTGAATCAATATATCTAAGGTAAGTCCTAGCTCTTGTAGCCCTTCGAATGTGTTATTCCTCGCAAACTAACTAGGTCCATTTTCATATGTTTAGGGTCAGGATCATGCCCTCGAGGCCCCTTTTCCAAGTGACTACTTTAGGTTTGTATTAAGATTATGACCCCTCTCCTAGTAGTTGCCTCTTTAGGTTGGTAAATCTAACTGGACAACTCCTAGATAAATCTAAGGCAGGTCTAGGCTCCTATAGCCGATCCTTAGTGTGGTCCATCACAAATTGATAGGATCCATACTCATTCAACAAATCTATTTAAAATCAAAATGAACAAAATCACCAAAATTAAATAAAATTAATCAACATAACCAAATCAGATCAACATCAAATTCAATCAAATCTCATCAATCCCTAGAAAATTCCCACACATGCGCTTACCATGAATCAATCTATAATCTAATCAAATTTGTGTGCAATCCTCAGCGGATCCCTCTTCGTATCCTTGTGAAGCTAAATCTCAACAAATCAAACAAAATCTACTAAATAACTCCTTCATGCCCCAGCATGAAGCAAGCCAAACCACTCAACTCAAGCATTGATTTAAATTCTGGTGGATTTGAATCATGATCTTTTCAAATTCATAGTCCCTCTTAAGAGTCTTATATGATCATCTTAGATTCCTAGACATCCAAGATAGGTGTGATCATCTTTTGCTCACCACTTCCTGGGCATCTTCAATTAGCTCGATCAATGCCAATATGCGTGCCTTAAGCATATAATTTAAAATCTCATATAAACTTTAAATAAACTTAAAGAGTAACCACCTATAAAAGATTTATACATTCCATCATTAGAAAATCCTAACTCTAAAGTCTAATTAAGACATACCATACTTGATTTTTGCACACACATTAGAATACTAAGTCACCAATCTTAGTGTTATGTTAGGTCAGTGATTATTATGATGATGTGATATTTTATTTTGTGACATATTATTTTAAACTAAATGTTAAGATTGTTTGTACATAGTATGGATGTTAGGAAATGTTAAATTAATGATGTTTTTTGTAGGAGATCGTGCTTAAGGGACCACTATAATAATGAAAATATAAATGCTTCTTGCTTGAAGGAACAGTTAAGTACCTAATTGGTTACCCAAGGTAGGGTGCTAAGTCCAAAATATATGAAATATAGTTGATTAGTTGAATGTGTTTTATACTAATCTTTATTTTACAAGTGGTTATATTTAATTTTTCAGAAAAATATAATTTTTATAATAGGAATAGTATTAGCGCTATGAGATTTAGGATGAGCAGTGGCTAGATAGCAAAGACTTGTGATGTCTTGTGAAGCCTAGAATATTCAAACCTAATAAGTGAAGATAAAGGAGAATTTAAGACCCCCATAGCTTTTCTTGTCATTATAATTCTAATTATAATCTGGGTTGTACGGTTACCCAATTTTTCTTTCTTTTTTTGGTGTCTGCAAGACCTATACGACCTTTTATTCTTTTACAAAATTCAAATATTTGATTTTTTTGTATTTACATTGTGCAAAAGAAGTGGCATGCTTTTCATAGGTTTTTTAAGGTGTGATCATTTGATATGTGGCCTGGATGCGTTAGGCTCTTTAGGAAAAATAAAATTTTCTATTCTCACCTATTTTAATTACAACTTAAGCAGTTCATAACCTCATCTTAAATCCTAAAATATTAATTGAGAAATAAAAAATTTTAAAACCCCTTAACTATATGGTTGCATGTTACAATATCATGCATGCATATTATTTCACTCTTCAAAATAAGGAATCTCAATTCTTGCATGATAAGGTAGGCTTGACCTAAGAGAGTAATCTCTTGCAGTGGAGAACACACTTTCTTGTTGATTTGGCCCATAGTCAATTTCCATCATGTATTTAGTCATAAATGCTCCCAAGCTTGAGCCCAAAATGATGAGTCAAAAATGAAATAAAAATATATAAATTTTGTTGCATTAGTCTAGATCATAACTTGTACACAAATCATGATCTAATTTCTTAGAAAATGAGATTAGAACTTTAAATTCTTTTATAATTAATAACAGCCTACCTATCTAGCATTTATATACGACTAGCTTACATGATTTTAAATCATAGGAGGTGTTAGTACCACACTAAGTGGTTATAAGTTAAGAAGAGTTAGGATCGATACACTCTCCCTAGTGGAAGTGAACTAATATATCATATTCCTCTGAGTAAAATTAGGTCGAGCTCTTAGCTTGTGCTAGAGCACTCTAGATATAGGTTCATAGGCTTCTTGTTCCTCTTTCACTATGGATATAAGTCTTCACCTCTTAGGCATTTCCATAATCTTATGTTGTTGGAATCTAAGTCATAGCATTCTAATAAAATTTCAACTCAAATAAATAATTTTCTCTCTTTCAAAAAATGTAAAGCCTCACTATAAGGTAGTTTGAAGAACTCACAAGGCTTCCTAATATTATCTGTGCTTCCTACTAGTTCCTCTCTAAAATATGCAAAGAACTCTTCATATTTGAGCTCTTCTTGGTTGTTTTTCCAAAATGACTAATTCTTTGATTATCTACCATTGAAAACTTTGAAGACATTAATTGACTACTTTAATCAAGAGTGTTCTTAAAAAATTCTCATTTTTTAGGATGTAATTTGCTATGGAAGCCTGCTTCCATAAGAAAAAAATTGGCATAAAATAAACCATACTTTACTTATCCATATAAAGTAGGGAAAGATCTTGGTACATATGGAGACCCATGCCTTAGGAGTCCTTATTAGGTGATTGAGTCTATTGTATGGTGGTGTTTCTATCTTTTGAGATAGTACATTATCTCTTAGATGACATACTCGATCATTTTAATAAGTACCCCCTTAAGATTTGCATGGTGTCCCTATGCCTCCAAATTAAAACACCATACTATTGAAAATAAAATAAATAAACCAAATAATCAATCAAATTAGAAGAATAATGAAGAGGTTGATGTTGTTGAATTCCAATAAAAAACACCCATAAAAGAAAATGGAAGTAAGTTGCCAAGCTCAACCCTTATACAACCTAGATTATAATAAATATTACAACAAATTAAAATTAGCTTATGGGGGTCTTCATCTCCTCTTGATACTTAAAAGTCCTAGATCCTTTGGTGATCAAAGGACCTCTTGAGTCAAATCTTTCTAATATTTGCTCATCCTAAACCCCATAGCTTTTAATCAAACTCTATTACAAGATTACATTTAAAAATTCAAAAAATAAACTTAATTACACCTACAAAATAAAGGTTAGCTCAAGGAACACATACACATCAAAACAAGTATATAATTCCATACATTGGCACTTAACATCTACCGGCTATACTAAAGGGGCAAGCAACGCCTACAATCAAAAACATTTCATTTATGTTTAGTATAACAATCCATTTATTTAATAAGCACAACCCTATACAGAAAATAATGTTAGGTTAATACCACCTTAACAATTAGTCTGTGAACATATACCCTTACATCCCGTCTAAAACATTAAATCAAAAAATAAAACATCAATCAACATTATAGCATCTTCCTAACTTAATTCTAAGTTCGATGACCTTTTAATCTGGAGTGTGTGCAAGGGAAGTGTAGTGAGGCAAAGCTAAGCCTTATGGATTGATTGCACTAAGTGATTGGAGATTTAATTTATTAACCAAAGGGGTGGTTACTCTTTACATAATTATCAATTCAAGCATAGATTTTACTATGAGTTTAATTTAGGTTCAAATTGAAGTTAGAGTTTTAAAGAGTGTAAGAAAATCATAAAATCCACTTTATATGGGATTTATTATTCTTTTACACCCTAACCTTAAGTTGATTCTAAAGGTGGATATTATGACTTTTAATTATCTTAATGAAGCATTAAGATTTTTATTATGGCTTAAGTTTGAATCAACTTAAATAACATTAAGATCATTAGAAAGGTATCTCAAAACCAAGGATTATAGTCAAAAAAATTTCGTGACATCTTTCCAACATATCTATAGGCTTTAATGATCACTTTATAAATGCCACATTTCTATGGATTAAAAAAAATGGATTTAATTTATATATATAATTTTGAAAATCTCACACATTAATATATGCATGTATATGTGTGCTTTATTCTAATATTAACAAAAGGGTTTATATAAATGTGTGAATATGCTTATTTTCAAGAATATGTATGTTTGAGGAAAGTACAAATTCACATATATGAGTATATGTACAAATATAGGCATGAATGTTTGAAATTGTGGGTTTAAAATGATAAACTTAGAAAAGTAGTTTAATTTTCATATACATTTTCTACACACTTTTTCACATATATGAGTATATATACATTTTTCTACATACTTTTTCACATATTTGAGTATATATACATTTTTCTACACACTTTTTCAAAGTCCTTGATTCTCCAGTAATCAAAGGGCCTCTAAGATCAAAGCTTTATAGCCTTTACTCATCTTAAATCTCATAATTTCTAATTATATTGTATTATAAGATTACATTTAAAAATTCCAAAAATAAACTTAATTGCACCTACAAAATAAAGGTTAGCTAAAGGTACACATACACATTAAAACAAGTATATAATTTCATACATTGGGATTAACACTTGCCTGCTACCAAGCCCACTTATCTTAATAGGCTATATTAAAGGGGAAAGCAACGCCTACAAGAAAAAACATTTAATTTATGTTGATTACACTAACCCCTTTATTTATTAACCACAACCTCCTGCAGAAAATAATGATAATCTAAGATCGCCATAACATTTTGTCTACGAACATATACCCTTACATCTAGTCTAAAATATTACATCATAAAATAAAACATCAATCAATGACATAGCACCATCCTAACTTAATTCTAAGTCTGGTGACCTTTCAATTAGTGTGCAAGGGTGAGTGTAATGAGGTGAAGCTATGCCTTAAGGTTTGATTGCACTAAGTGATTTGAAATTTAATTTATTAACCAAATGGGTGGTTACTCTTTACATGAATATCAATTCAAGCATAAATTTTACTATGAGTTTAATTTAGGTTCAAATTGAAGTTAGAGTTTTAAAGAGTGTAAGAAAATCACAGGAGCCACTTTAGGTGGGATTTATTCTTCTCTTACACCCTAACCTTAAATTGATTCTAAGTGTGGATTTTATGATTTTTAATTCTCTTAGTGCAACATTAAGATTTTTATTATGTCCTAAGTTTTAATCAAACTTAAATAACAATAAGATCATTATAAAGGTATCTCAAGACCAAGGATTATAGTTAAAAAAATTTCATTACATTTATCCAACATATCTATTGACTTTAATAATCACTTTATAAATGCTACATTTCTGTGGATTAAAAAAAGATTTAATTTACATATGTCATTTTGAAAATCTCACATAGTAATATATGCATGTATATGTGTGCTTTATTCTAATATTAACAAATAATATGCTTATTTTCATGAATATGAATGTTTAAAGGAAAGCACAAATTCACATATATGAGTATATGTACAAATATAGACATGAATATATGAAATTGTGGAGTTTAAAATGATAAACTTAGAAAAGTAGTTTAATTTTCATATACATTTTTCTACAACTTTTTCAAGTACATGACATTGTTAAACTAAGGACATGAGATATCTAAGACCTCTTTTGAACTAATAGCCATGTGCCCCAAGTGTCGAGACTATATACCTTAAAGGAGTGTAGACAATGTATATGATTAACATATTTTAGCTATTATTATCTATTGCAATTGAAAGTACATATGCATGTATACTTTGAATATAAAGGCAAACTAAAATTGAGATTTATTAGTGATAATAATATTGGGCTATGTTAATTTTAACAAGTTGATTTTATAAAAATATGAGAAGTACATGAATTATGGACAACTTATAAATATAGTGATGAGCAAAATGAATAAGTGTCATAAAAAAGCATACTCAAATCATTAATCCTAAGGCCAATTATATGATGCTAAAATCACTTAAGCTTAATTAAATTTTTTATTTAACATATTTTGGATTTAAGTGAATTAAACTTATATGAGGAAAGAAAAAATAACAAAATTATCTTATACATGCCATTTGGTCCTTAATGAAATTTAAAAGTGAAATAGTGATTTTTATGAATTAGTTAGATTTTATAATTTCTTAATTCAATTAATGTACAAAAAACCTTAGAAATTAAGAAATCGAATATATATGCCCAACAATTATGAGAAATTTTGTAAGCATGCAAAATAATATGAGAAATAAATAGTAAAAATTTCAACTCATTTGGGTAATATTTTGTGATTAATTAATTAATTAAAATTTTTAATTAAGTACCCAAAACTATTTAGGGATTTTAATTTCATTAATTAACTCCCTATTAATTGAGCACAAATATGGTTTATTTATAATTTTTTGATATTTGTGCAATTAGTTAAGAATTTTTAAGCCTTTAATTAATAAAAGTCTTTAATCATGATTTTTAAAAATAATTGGGAATAGATATCCCAATATTTTTTCTCTAGTCACCACCAAGCTCTTAAAACATATTTGAACTCCCAAAATAATTTCTATAATTTTCAAATTTAATTAGATTTATTAAATAGCCAAAATGGCTAATTAAAGTTTGAAAATATGGGTTTCCTAATGTACTCACCCAATTGACTTGAAATAATTATAAGAGGCAAAAGTCATTTTATAGAATAATCACCCAAAGTTTCAAGTCATTTGGCTAAATAATTAGGGCTTAATTTCAATATTAAGAAAAATCTTCAAATCCCAATTAATCTCTATCTACTTAATAAAAAATGAGGCTTTTATTTTTCTTGGATTCTCTTTTGTCCAAGCTTTCCAACAAGCCCTCATTTACATTTTTTTTAGATTTTTATACAATTAGATATAATTTTCTAAATTTATTTCTAATTAATCACATTTTAAATCCTGTTTAAATGGATAACACAATTAGTGTTGAATTAGTCGCACTTTACACGCAACACCACGGGATTGGTTATTTAAATTGTCCTCCGTGGCTGTTGACTCAACGACGACAGGCATAGTTTCATCTCATGTCATTTGATCTTTATCCTGTAATTTAAAATGTATTAAATCATAAAATCTAATGTGGATTAATCATGTGAAATGAATGGTGTGTGATTCATCTTCAACCTTGTGGTGTTTATTTTTCTATGTTGGGGGACACCACGCAGATTGTAGGGAGTACTTATTGAAGTGATTAGGTACAACATTGAGGTATGATATACTATCTAGAAAGATAGAGGTATCACCCTTCAATGGACCTAATCACCTAATAAGGACTCCTAAGGCATGATGGGTCTTTGAATGTACCAGAGATTTTTCTCCTACTTTATATGGATGAATAAAGCAGGGTTTATATTAAATCGAGTTCTAAAATTCTATGGAGGCAAGCCTCCATAGTTAATTACATCCCAGAGAATTCTCTAAGAATACTCTAGATTAAAGTAGGCAATTATCATCTTCAAAGATTTCAAGGCTAGACTATCAAAGGATTGGTTATATTTGAAAAATCAAATGGGAAAGTTCAAGGAAAAGACTTATTTGAAACCCAAAGGGAGGAAGTAGGAAATGCTCATGATACTAAGAAGCCTAGTGAGCATTCCAATCTATCCTATAATTGTGCTTTATATATTTGAAAGTGAAGAGATTTATTCATTTGAGTTGAATTTTATTAGATTATTAGGGCTTATAATCCATCAACATAAGGTTGTGAAAATGCTTAAGAGGTGATGATTTATGCTTATAGCCCAAGGAAACAACTACCTTGGATCCTAAATTTAAGCGATAGGTGGACATAAAAGTTCACCTTCATAAGAGAGGATGAACGTCCGATCTCTAGACTTACAGTCACTTGGAGTGGCCTCCAACTAACTCCTCCTATGATTTTAAAACCATGTAGTCCAGTCTTATGAATTGCAAGATAGCTAGGCTAGTTATTTTATAAAGAGACTAAAATCCTAAATCAACTCCTTAGAGACAAGAGCATGAGTGGTATGAGTATATGATTTAATCTACAAATACAAAATCTTTTCAAATTTTATTCTTATTTTTGTCCCATTATTTTTACAAAGGCTTTGGAAATTTTTATATGCCTAAATACATGATGATGTGGATTATTGGTCGAATCAATGAGAAGAGAGTGTTCTCCACCACAAGGGATGCCCTCATATGTTAAGCATTCCCCTATCATGCAAGGATGGACATCCCTCATATTCAAGAAAGAAGATATATGCATGCATGATGTGAGACATACAACCATAGCTAAGGGGCTGCTAAATCTTTTAATTATCTTATTTAATACCTAGGCTTTATGATGAGATTATGAGTTGTTTAAAATTTAGTTATGAGTGATTACTTTGGTAAAAAAATTATTTTATCCTAAGAACCTAATTGCATCCAAGCCACACATTAAAGCATCAATCATTAAAAAACTAAGAAAAAGATGCAATTTTAAATACACAATCTAAACAAATCATCAATCAATTTCTATAATTATCGTGAAAGAATAAGAGGTCGATGTGGTCGTTCCATCGTACAACCCAAAAGAAAAGATGAGTAGCCAAGCTTTACCCTTATACAACTCGGTATATACAAGAATAAATATAATTTTATTAAATGCTATGGGGGTCTTCATTCTTCATTCTTCCATTTCCTCAATTTGATTCTTCTTTCTTTGATTTGGATGTGCTTCCTTCAAAGACATCATAGGGAACCCCAGGATAGAGCCTTCTGGCCACTGCTCATCCTAATCCCCCATAGCACAAACCTAATTCCTAATGCAAATTTATATTGAAAATAAGAAAAAGAAAGTCTAACTACACCTACAAAGTAAGTGTTAACTAAATACACATACAATCCTAAGCGTATATGTTATGGACTTAGCACTCTACACATGAGTAATCAAACCCACCTGTCCTAACTTGAATTATGCTTAGGGGTTTAAGTAACTTACAAGAGAGCATTGATATTTATTTCTAAGCACCCCCTTAAGCACAATCTCTTGTAGAAAATATGATTAGGCTAAGAGTGATCTAACATCCATTATATGAAGCATACACCCTAACATCTAGTCTAAAAATAATACATCATAAAATAAAATATACATCACATCATGCACCATCCTAACATAGAACTTGAAGTGGTGACTTAATTCTAATGTGTGTGTTAAGGCTTGTGTGGTGTGTCTCAACTAGGCATTAAAGTTGTAACTTTCTCACTATAGAAGGATTCAATTTAACATAAAGTGATTATTTCACTTAAAGTTATTTGATTGATTTGTGAGTTTTAGTTTGTATTTTATTTTGTTTCATATGATGTACACTTAACAACTAAGTGTTATAAAAAGAAGGAAGAGGATTACCCTCTTTCATCTCTACCTTAAACCACTTTCTAAAGCCTATTAGTTTGATTTAGTTCTCTTTAGTGAATGGTTTATTACACATTTTTATATTACTCCTAAGTTTAAGTTCATTTTAAATCTAATTGAATTACTACCACATGACTTATGTTCAATTCTTCATTTCCATTACATATAACATGCATATGATCTTAATCCTAAGTATATCTATACATGCAACATATTTTAACACACTTAAATGATGGATGTAGATGTGCATTTGAAGTTTATATCTTTCATTTGATTGAATTAACTTAAAGTTCTATCTAAATTCTTATACAAAAATACATAGGGATGAAATTATATAGGTACATGCCATTGTTAACCAGGAAAGTGAGGTAATCAAATGACCTCCATAGGGCTAGCTAAAGCCTCATATTCTTAGGATGTCCAAACTATATACCCATTTGCATTCAAACACATGTAAATTTATATACATGAATATAAGAAAGAAAGCTCCAAATCACATGACAAATTAATTCAATCACTTAGTCAGTTATGGATGCTTGTATTTTTAGTAGAAAATGAGATTTTTCATTCTCTAATTACATATACATATAAATGTATGAAGAAATAAGCAAGTACATGCCTTCATTAACTAGGAAAGTGAGGTAATCAAATAACCTCCTTGGGGCTAGTTAAAGTCTCATATTCCCGGGATGTCCAGACTATATACTTTGCTATCTCATTGCATATGAATGTATGCATAAATAAAGAAAGGAAAATCATGCAAAAAAATTGCATTTTTATTTGATTGAATCATTTATGCATGTGAATTAAAGTTAATCCAAATTCTAATGTAGAAATACATGTAAATGAAATCAAATAAGTACGTGCCATTGTTAACCAAGGAAGTGAGGTAATCAAATGACCTCCTTGGAGCTAGCTAAAGTCTCGTATTTCTGGGATGTCCATACTATATACTTATTAACATTCAAATACATGTAAAATTACATATGAATTAAGGAGAAGAAAGCTTTACCTCACATAACTAAGCTATAAGCATATGTAAAGCCTATATGTGTTCATAACTACCATCGCTCTAATCAATGTAATTGATTTATAAACTTTGGAAAGTAATTTAGATTTATTAGTGATAATAGCCAGACATATTATAAATTAATCCAACACATGCAAGCTTACATAAAAAAATCATTTGATTTAATTAGTTTTAAAAAGATGAATACATGATTTCAAATGACATACAATATCTAACATGATTGGAAAGGAATAAATAAACACAAACATATAATTTCATTCAATTAAATTAATTCTAAGGACAATCATATTAAATAAGGTCATTCAAAGTGAACCAAAGCTTCTTTATGCCATTTTTAACTTTATGTTTTGATTTTATTTAAGGATGTGAAGAAAAAGTTTGTTGATCCTAACCCATACCCATGTTTATTAATCAATTTAGTTTAATGAAATGTAATTAAATTGATTTTATTAGTTAATTAGGTTATAGTATGCATTAAATACATTAATTATTCCTATGTTACCATGATATTATTATCCAAATAATTATGAGCCAACATGATATGCACATGAATTGGAAATTAAATTAGCAATGATCCTAAGAAATAAAAGGGGCTTAACACAATTGCTCATAATTAATGGTTAATTAGATTAAAGAAATTAATTAAATACTCTCATGGTTTCCCCACACATGTGAGTTAACCATAATTTTCTTAATAATCTTTAGATTATTAAACACCTAAAGATCTACCCATGATTCAATTAATTAGGTTCTAATGTGATTATGATTTGAATAATTAATTAATTAATTGAACCTTTAATTAATTTTTTCCTTTAAATGGAATAGTCTTAGGGAAAAGATTAGAAAATAGATCCTCACCCCATTCCCCTTGCCCATTTACTATTCAACAGTGATTAGCAAGTTTAATTAATTATTTATTTACTATTTAAGAGGTTAATTAATTAATTAATTAGATTAATTAAGAGAGTGATTAAGGCTTAAATAGTTAATCACCCTAATTAACTAAGCAATAAATCCCAAGAAAATTATTGGGGGCAGAGGTCATCCCATTAAACTAACCCACAAAGTTTGAGATTAATTATTTGAGTAATTAAGGAGTAATTAAGCTAATTAAGTTTTTAATTAAGCACAAATTAAGCCTCTATTACTGTTCAAAATCACTTAGAATTAATTTTAAGTAATTCACCTATGAAATGTCTTTAAAATGAATATTTATTTGTATTTTTTGATTTTTCTATGATTTGTTATGAATTATAGAAGTTTTAGAATTTAAAATCAATTAATTAGCCCTAATTAAGCCTAATCATGTTGGCGCCATGTGGACCGCTAACATGGTACGCTTTTCACGTGGCATCGTGGGATTGGTCACTTAAATGCGTCTAACTCAGCATTGACATGGATGGCGGTGGATGCGCTTTCATCTCCACCATCCCATCTTGGATCGGAAGGCACAAATCAATCCTGTGGTTCCTTAAGGACTTAATCAGATCAATTTGGCAGATCTAATCATGATCGTTTGTTCTAATCACAGGGAACATACGGTGCGTGATCCGTCATCACATGAGCGAGGGAGGACGGAGGTCGTCCGCCATTCCTCGCTCGATCTGAGCTCACTCAAGCTTGGATCAACTCCAAATAGATCCCACACCTTCGTCTCTGGCTTCGAGGGCTCTCTGAGGGTCGAATGCCTCGGTTTGGATCGAGTTGGAGGGGATATACCCCATCCTCCCTTAGATCAAACAGTGCAATTTTGTTTGGCTTCTGATGGTTGTCTGACCGTTGGTGGTGGCTGTGGGTGGCAGGGAATCATCTTAAGTGGCTCAGTTTGAGTGTCCAAGGGCAAGGGAGTGGCTACCAAAGTGGGATGGTGGTTGTCCTTGGGTTTTAAATGTGGCAATAGGGGGGGTGAGGTGAGTTCACCTCCCCATGGGTCATGGCCGACCTAACCACCCCTTGGGTCAGGTTGGGCAATGTCCTAGGTGCCTAGGTGGACCAATGGGAGGTTTCCAAGTGGTCAAGGAGAAGAAATGCCCACTTGAATGGGTGATTTGTCTCATATGATACCCTTAATCTAAGGGTATAATGGTTATTTAGCATTAGATTTAATTTGGGAAGATTTGAAGTGAGTTAAAAGTGGGTCAGCCCAAATTTCAATTAATTTGGAGTTGATTTGATTAGTTTTGGCTCAATTCGACTCAAATAAGTCAAATTGGGTTAGGTTGGGTCAAGTTGAGCAATTGGTCAAATTGGCTCAAACTAAGGGTTGAGTCAAGTTCATATGATCATTTGGGATTTTTGGTTCAATTAGTTTGGTTTAGTTTGGCTTAGATTTGATTTTGGCTCATTTGAGTTCATATGAGTCAAATGGGTTAGGTTGACCAATTTGACCAAATTGGTCAAATTGGCTTGGGTTAGTTATTGGTTTGGGTTTAGCTGACCAATTGAATATGATTGTAGACTTTGGTTTTGATTAATTTGGATTTGGTTTTGGTTTTGATTTAGGCCAATTTGACCCTTTAGGTCAATTTGGGCTAAGTGGGTCAATTGGGTTCAATTGGTGCTTTGGTCAAGTTCAACAATTAAATGAACATAAGCCATTGGTTGCAATCAATTTAGTTTATATTTTGATTTGATCTAATTTAACCTTTTAGGTCAATTTAGGTTAACTTGGTCAAGAGGGCCAATTGGGTTTGGTTTGGCTTAATTGAAGGTCAAGTCATGTTTAAATATTAATTTTGAGTGTATGCATCATCGGTTTCAAGGAATTTGGCTTAGGTTGCAATCTAGCTAGTTTGGGTTCATATGGGTTAAGAGGGGTGACTTAGCCAAAAGACTAAGTTAACTTAGTTTGACCCAATTTGTGACAATTGATCAACCTAGGGTGATCAACAATCATGATAGGAGGTTTAAGTTGGCTTGGTTCAATCCAATTTGGGTTGAATTGAAGTTTAGCTCAAATGAGTCCTTTAGGTCACTTTGGGTCAAGTGAACCTAAATAAGTCAATTGGCTTGACTTTGGGTTGAAATGTATTTAGTTGAGTTTATATATGGGTTTAGGATTAATATATAAATTAAATTGCAATCGATTTAAGTTTGATGAGTTTTAATTTGATATTGCAAGTCAAAATGGCTGTTATTTGATTGGGTTGATTTTGAATTGAATTTCATGACTGGCATATGGCTTAAGCTTGGGTTTCGATTTAGTTTGATTTAGTTTTGATCATTTGAATGTAGATTTGATTTATATTTAGGAAGATGATTGAAGATATAAATTGATTATGAGAAAATCAATTGAGTTTGGATTGATTTGGATTAAAATTTGGATAAGTCTATGGAATAAAATATGTGGCTTAGGTTTGGATTTTGATTTGATATTTGGTATTTGATATGTGATTTGATTGTATGTTTGATATGAATTGAATTTGGTTGTGGCTTAAGAAGGTGAACATAGGTTGGGTTTGAGTCATGGGGTAGGTAGGTCATCCTAATCCCTAATGTGACCTAATCCTATGGCTAATCATTCTAAGTCTCTAGGCATAGGTTAAGTATTCATCTAATTGCTAGAAGTGTCTTATGACTAAGGAAGTCTTAGTGTCTAGAAGACTCCTAGGTCTAAGAAGAGGAAATTGAATCCTCACTCTAGAAGTGAGGTCAAAAAACCTCTTGAGAGAGATGGAGACCATCCGCCTCTTCTAGATTGATCCGAGCCAACCACGACTTATTTTGTGAAATCAAAAATGCAAGGGTTCTCTATGGTATGATCTTCACAAAACGTTAAATCAAAAAAATAAAATATCAATACTTATGAAGTTGTTATAGTTTGAATTGATTATCCTCTTCGATCGGTCGCTAAAGCTAAGATCGGTGGTGAACTCAATTGAGGTTGCTTTATTTAGTAGAGATGAAGCCCTACTATTGAAGTCCCCTCTTATCTCCTTGTCATTTGCTCTATAGATCACACATCTTCATGACATTGCCAGAGTTGGCCTAGAATCACCTTCCCATGCTTGAAACGAGTGGCTCTCAATTTGTTTGACTTCTCTTGAGTGTGGTGAAGGTGTATGAAGAGTTAATTGAACTAAGGTAGAGTTTTGGTGAGGTTGGATATGAGGGATGCTTGAATTTGGGAGAGCTTGGTCTCATTGAGGTTGGATACAGAGGGAGATATGGGAAGGCTAGGGGCTCTCTCTAAGATCCTGAATGAAGTGTTTGTAAAGTTTGAATGGGTGAGGAGGTGTATACCCTCCATCCCATGTGAACCATTTAAAGAAGGTGGTTCGACCTTGGCCAGCCATCCAAGCAATAAATATGGCTGAAATTGGATTTGGACTAATGTGTTGGACCTCGCTCAGTGGTTGAGGGAGGTTGGTGGCTAGAGGCAAAGTGGAAAAGCCATGGTGGTTGAACCAAGGGTAAGCCATGGTGAGGGTGAACTCTCCTTAATCAATGATTAGACCAAACAACCTTGAGTTTATCTTGATCAGCATGGGGAACTTAAGGCATGCTAAGGGTGCTGCCTTGGCTAAAGGTGAGAGTTGGACTTTACTATTCTTGGATTTTTATCCTATTTGAAACCATTTGTTCACTTGGTTTATGCTAACTTGAGTTCACCATGGGTTGGGTCAACTTGGGCAGGTGTGGGAGAGCCCAAAGATGAGTCATGCCAAATTTGGTAAGGTTGAGTTTGGCTCATTTAAACTCATATAGGTTAATTTAAATTCAATTGGGTTAAGTTGATTAATTAACCAAATTTGGCCCAAGGGACTATTGGTTATATTCAAATGATGATTTGTAATGTGTTGATGCAATTGATTTAATCTAATTTAGAGTATATTTGAATTTGCTCATATAAGTTTATATAGGTCAAATGGGTTATGCTAACCAATTTGGTCAAATTTGTGCAATTGAGGGTTATGTCATATTTGATTGTTCACTTGAGATTGATCATATATGATTTGATTTAATTTAGATTAGATTGACTTTTGATACAATTTGACCTTTTAGGCCAAATTGAGCTAAATTGGTCAATTGGATTGGATTAGTCAAATTGATATCGATTGATCCTTGAAAAGTTTTCAATAATCAATTTGAGGTAAAGTGTTTACTTTATTCAATTTGAATTGGAATAAGATTTGGCTTAATTTAACTCTTTAGGCTAAATTGGGGTCAAATTGGGTTAAGTAGGTTAATTGGCAAAATTGACTCATTTGGCTTTAATTGAATATTTGTACATGATCAATCATTCAGTTAGAGGTGATTGTAGGATTTAGTTTGATTTAGATTGAATTGATTCTTATCTCAATTTGATCGTTTAGGTCAAATTGGGCTAAGTTTGGTTTTGTGAGTCAATTGGCCAACTTGGGTTACAATTAGTCATGAGAAATGCTTAATTATGTAATTAGACTGATTGTAAGGCATTGAGTTAGTTCAATTTCATTTGAATCAAGATGAATTTGATTTTGGCCCTATAAAATTCAATTGAGTCAACTTGGGCTAAGTGAGCTAATTCACCAAATTGAGTCCTGATTAGGCTTCAATCAAGTTCAAATAGTGCTTCAAAGAGTTTGGGTAAGCTCAATTTCAAATGGTTTGGATAAATTTTTGGGTTTATCCCATTAGACCCAAAAGGGTCAAGTTGGGTCAATTAGACAAATTGAAGCCTAATTGAGTGTGATTTGGGGTATATTTGGTGCTTTACATATCATTTGGATGTTCAATTTTAATTATTTTAGGTTTGGTTAAGACTTGGGTCAAGGTGACCTAAATAAGCCAAATGAGTTAATTTGGGTTAAGTGGCCCAATTGAGCACATCTGGCCAATTGTGCTTAATTTATGTTATATTGGATTGTGTTTGAAGTTATGATTGGTTTGAAATCAATTTGGTTTAGTATTTGAGGTTTTGGGTTGGTCAGGCCAAAGTTTGGTTTAGTCTAAACCTTAAGGTCAAGCCATATAAGCCTTGGGTTTGTGTATCTTTCTAACCACTAAGAGTGTCATAACTTTATGTAGGAGGACCTGAGTGCCTAAATTGAATCCTTGGTCTAAGGAGTGATGAGCATCAACCTACTAAAAGTGAGGTTAACATGAATGAATCAAGGTAGTGTAACTTTCTACTATGAGAGAAGAAAAGTAAAAGGAGGTGGAGGAGAAAAATGATAAGTTGAAAGATAAAAGTTATAATCCAAGAAAGGAGAAAATCGTTCCCCAACTAATAAGATTTGGTGATTACTCTCCCTAGAGGTAAATGAAGTCACTTCCAACATATGAAATATGATGATAGGGAGGTTAAATATGAGATTTCGAGATTTTTTTGAAGTGGATGCAAAAGGTTAAGTCTTGGTGGAAGAGGAAAAATAATTATTTAGTTTATAATTTTTAGATTTTTTGTTTTGACTTTCTTATAATAAATGGTCATATTTTCTTTAATGAAAGAAAGATAAGAACCTCCACATAATCAAGATTGCATCACTTCTAATATGAGAGAGAAATTACTAGGAGGCAAATGAGGAGAAAAAGGAAGATGAGTTGCAAGATACTAGTGATAGCCCATAAGAGAAGGAAAAAATCATTCTATTATTATTAATATTGGGCAATCACTCTCCCAGAGGTTCATGATGTCACTATCATAAAGGGATATTGATGAAGAGTTTACAAAGAGATTTTAGGATTTCTGGAGTAAATGTACAAGGAGTGAGAATATTTTTGGGTTTAAATATTCTATAATAAATGGCAAGATTTTTTTTATAATAATGGTAAGGACTCTACATAAATATTTTAGAATATTATATAATTGATGGAGGTGATCTTTGATCAATTTGATATGTGGATAAGAAGTTATACATTTTTTAAGAAAATTTGTTATAATATCAACATGAGTTGGGATTTTTAGAAGGGGTATAGATCAATTTTTTAGAATTGTAGTAGTGGTTTAAGTATTTAGGAAGATGGTGAAGATGTAGAAAAATAATAAATAAAAAATTATGTATATGATTCACACAATAAAAAATTATGTTATATATTATTCAATCAATCAAAAAATTGGAAGCATCAACTCCTTATAGATACACAAGTTTTATTAAAAATCAAAGCCATTTTTTATTAGATTTTCAAGGATGAATAATATATAACATTATATTAAAAAGGAGATAAATTCATAAGAAAACATACTAAAACAATTTCCTTAAAAATTCATCTCTTGATTAAAATAACAACCCCCCTTAATTATTATTTTTGAATTTAAATAAACAAATCCAAATATGAATTTTTTTTTTGTTGTCATTAAAAATTCTCAATTTGGGCCAATTGATAACTTTCAAAAAAAAAAAAAAGGTTTATTGATAAAAGATCTCTCCAAATCTTGCATTCTTGGAAGTTTTTAAAATGAAATTAACTTTATGGTCCATTCTACTTTAAAACCCAAACTAACTTTCAAAAAATATTTTAAAAAAATCAAAATAATTTAAATATAAAAAATAATGAGTTCATTATATGAGTTTTGATAAGATTAATTGGTTTTATCTTATTATATCTCTCATCTATTTATATAAATTCTTTTATATAAAAATTATTTCATATTCCATTTTTTTTAGTTTTGAATCAGTATTTCAAGTTTTGTGAAGTCTTTAGAGTATTTGAGGTTTTTAGGGATTCACTTATTTATTTTATGATAAGCTATTAGCCCAGGAAATCAATTTTGATAACTCAATGTTCTCCTAAAATATTATTTTTAAACACCAAAATATATTTAAATTTTGTGTGCAAAACTTATGTAAAATTATAAAGCCAATTTGTGAACACTTTTATATTTTGTTATATAGGTTATGATAAAAAATATTATTTGTTATGTTCACCTTAATTAACTCTCCCTTTACTTGGCTTAATCGGACAACCACTAACTTAAAATTTGGAGAACAATAGTACACATGTTATGCAATTAACTTTTAGTGACACTAACTTAATACACACTAGATGTTGTGATGGAAGATTATTTTATAGCCTAGGTTAGGGTGCATTTAGATATGCATTTCTATATTGTTAATTAAGTGATGTATTGAGGGGTTAGCTATAATGTTTTATTGTCATTTCTATATTTTCCTTTCATTTGGTTTATTATGTAATGCTTAAAGATATTAAATTATAATTGGCATAATATTGTCCATGAGAAAACTATGTGAATGTAGTTGATGCTCCACATATACATTTAATCTAGAAAGCCATGTAAGACAAATGAAATGATTTGGGTGATGGAGACTTAGAAGTGAATGAAATGTAACTCAATTTGAATACCATATATGCCATAATTAGATCTGGATTATAACAAATACAACTCAACTGCAATTTTTTATTTTATTTTAAAGGGCATATCATCTAACCTAGTAGCAACATTGACATCATATATATATTTTATCATGCTCAATATGATCAAACATTTCAATTAATGTTTATCATTGTGTACCATAAGGTTAAAGATATCAATGCACTATAATAGATGGTTAATTAAGGACTAATGCACTTTATAAACTTATAAAAATTAGTGAAACATGGATCAGTGAGTATTCTAAAAATTCCGTTAATCAAATATGATTTTTCTGATCCATCACTATAATGAAACCAAAATAATAATTATTCTATTAATAAAAAAACTATAGTAAAAAAAAGCTTTCACCATAATACAACAATAAGTAATATTGAAAACAACTTTAAAGCTTAATTTTTTATTTTCTCAATGAGTATACAACATTACCCAATGCAAAACCAAGAAAAATTTTGATGACTTGGTGCAATATACAATAATGGAGAAATTATTAAGGTTTTTCTCTTGATTTCAAGATGACCATACAAGATTGTATTATACATCAAGTCAATTTTGTTGGGTATGGTGTCTAATTTTCACAATCACTTTGATCTCAAAATATTGGATGATACTTATTTTTTTATTAAATAGTAGTTGTAAGATTCTATTCACACATTATCCTTCAAACGTACCATTACACATTACTTTATAAAAATAAGAAAAATTAATGATTGCAAAACATTGGTTCTTCATCAATAATATGTAGAAATGAAGGTCAAAAAATTATCAGTGGAGTGATAGGAGATTTGTAGTTCTATAGGCTAGCGCCATGTCAAGGCATTTATTGAGTAATAAACATGATCACTAAAAGGCTAAACAAATCATTTGTAAACTATAAACCTTTCTTAAGATGGAATTAATGACTTTCATATCCCTAATAACCATAGCCATTAGAGGAATCACATAAAGGTTTAGAGATGGAATAAGAAAGAGAAGAAGAAAATCAATTGTTACATAAAAGCAAGAAAAAAACTTTTTTGAGGTCTTACATAAGATAAACAAGGAGGCCTCTCATTAGACTATTTTTAAAGGCACATTATCAAGATAATTAATTATATTTTATTATTTTAATTTATTTTATTTTTAAAATTTGAGAGATAATGAGATCACAGCTTTATGGCAATCACCTCATTCTACCCGGTTAGATTAGAAAATACAACTTTTTAATCATAGATTCACCAAAATATGAACAAAATGCGGTTTCCCAATTGACACCTACAATGTGTTTTCATCTAGCCCCAAACACACCCTTATTCACCTCCTCAATATTTGAAACCAAGACAAAAAAAAGAAACAAAATCCATAGACGTTGCCCCAAAAGAAAAGAAAATGCATAATCTAAAGAGGAGCCATTATTATTACAAGGACAACCCTACATTACAATATCTTCTCAAAGATTTCTATCCATTAAACTACTTTATTTAAGAGAACTTACACTTCACCAACATGGCATCTTCAAATCAAGCGGTGATATTTTTTGCTATTCTTTTTTTTTTTACTTTGATAGAATTATGGAATAAATAAATCTAAGATATTACTATTTTATGTTGACAATTCTAAAATTAATTTACTTGTTCTATAAGTAAGAAATTTCACTTAAAATCCAAGCCAAGCTTATCTCATCCATTTGATACATTAGAATTCCATGTAATGTAAAAGTATGCTCCATTAAGAAATATTTCATGTAATCTCTTGAATGTATTTTTAAATATGAAAATTGAGGTTATATTTCACTGTTGTTTACTTATGAGAAAACAATTTTATGCATGATTATCTTTACTTTTGAAAAGAAGTTATTGAAAAATGTTAAACCACTATAACAAATTTTTCATGCACTTATATTTTATTTTTGGGGCATTTACATACATACCACACAATTCATATATATTTATATATCTAATACAAAAACTTTAATTTTTTACATATATAACATCCCAATCTTGAATATCACATCAAAAATACTATCATAATTCACCTTTAAAAAGTGAAGCACACCTTTTTAAGTTAGAAAAGTGTTAGATAAGTAAATATCTAACTTTAGATGTTAGATATGTAAATACATAAGAATTGTGTGGTATGTATGAAAATCTTCCTTTATTTTTTTTGCATAATCCTTTTTTCACCTTTTTTGTATAATATCTTTTACACAAAAGATATAGGTGATTTGTGTATTTGCAAGTTTGGCAAAAAAAAAAACCTAAATTAGTTTAGGAGAGCTTAGAAGTTAAATGGACAATTGTAGTTCTTTTAATTAAATATTTTTTAAATCTTTATTTTTTTCATCTTTCTTTCTTAGTGTTTTTCATATTTTAAATGAAGTTTCACCTCATATATATTGTGTGTTTGCAATCATTCATCCCTTTATTCCACCAAAATAACATTGACATCAACCCAAAATCTCCAATTTCTACATTTGATATATACATAATACCAATAAATTTGTAAATTTAAATTGGCATATATAAATTTTTTTTTTTGTTGGCAAAACATGAATGATTACCAAAGACCCAATTTTATAAAATTAAAATTGATTAGAAATGCCAAAATAACTAATATGGGGGTAAAATTAAAATAATTTAAAGTTTAATTATTTCACAAAATAACTTAAACCCATAACCATAAGATAATCCACTTAGATCCTTCTACTTTTAATAGAAGAAAATGAAGAGAATTTGGGTTTAGCTTGAATGATAGAACTCACAATACTAATGATAGATTTAATATAAATAGAGTATTCACTCATATTAAGAGATTATAAAATAGATCATATTAAAATAACAATACTGTCAAACATTTACACATGATCATGCATATGACCTAAAACTTTTCTCAAAATACATAAAAAAAAAATATAAATCTTAACCAAAATATGACTAACCTAATTACTAACCAACCTATCTTAGATAATTATCCTAATGAACATAACCTCTTATTTAATTTTTTGTATCCATATTAATGAAGTCTTCTATTTACATACACTTTGATAGCTCACTAATAATTCTTGTAATTCTTAACTTAAAATCATTAGTCTATATTTTTTGATCAATTATCTATTTTCATGCAAAGCAAGACTTTTCAGCATTCTCTTCCTCCGTTGCCTTTCATAAGGCCAGGCCCTTAGGCATTTGAGCTATATGCTCTTCTTCCTCTTCTAGTAGCTAGGTATCTAGATCGAGTCTCATACCATTTTCCAAAGAAAGAGAGTATGCTCTTCTAGGGATAGAGCACTCTGTCTCCATACTAAGCTAAGGTCTTCCCTTTCTATTAGCCAGAGTAGCTATATGGGAATGTAGCCTAGCTGCTAGTAGCTCTCCTCTCTTCTTATAGCTCGATGGTTGGATGTTTCAGAATTCCTTGATGGGCAGAGCACGCTAGGATAGAAGAAGAGATGAGTTTTTCTTCGGACAAAATCATGCATTCTAAGTCAGCCATTAGCTCTATCCTTGGAGTCTCTCCTTTCAGTTTAGAGCAAGCTAGGATGTCGTCAGTAGAAGTGATCTTTCTCAGCATCTCAAGTGATTAGGTGGGGACAGATTCGAACCTGCAGTCTTCAGGTCATGAGCCTGATGAGTCGACCAATTCCTCTACCCCTTTTTTGAAAATGTCGATGCAAAACCATCTTTTGAAATGCAATTATCCAATATGGCTTATATTCTTAAAATAACATTTTAACCTTAGGGTGATGCTTAATGGGATTTTTCTCAATAAGATGCTTGACACAATAATTTCTTTGAGATGTACATACTAGCTTTATGATTTTATATCATCAATTATTTTATTTAATACACAAGTTAATAGTCTAATGATGAGCCACCATCTTTAAATGATATAATATAGTTTAAATATTATTTTTAAATCTTCACTGCCATATTTCACTTATATATTGTAATGGGTTGATATAAATGGTGATAATATTGCAAAAATTATATTTTTAAAAGGGATTTCCTCAAAAATATGATAAAAAGATTATATTTCATCTTACACTGAATTCCCTACCTCCAATGTTTTATGGCGCAAAATGTTGGTCAAGAAAAGAGAAGAATAAAATTAAGTGTTTTAGAAATGAGGATGCTCAGATGGATGATTACACAAATGCGAACCGAATATATATGTGAAAATGTTGGAGTGGCCAATAAGATAAGAGAGAGTCACTTAAATGGTTTGGTCACATAAAATGTGAGCCATCCAACTAGGAGAGTAGATGGTTTAGATTCCACCTATGTTAAGAAAGACAGAGGTAGACCTAGAAAGACTTGATTAGGTTGAAAAAATGACTTTAATTTATTAGAATTAAATGAGCATATGACACTTAATATGACACAATGAAGAAAAAAAAGATTCATATAACTAACTACACATAGTTGGGATAGAGGCTTGGTGTTGTCGTTGTTTGTTGTTGTACTCAAGTCCCTACTTATAAATACACTACATATTATATGATGGGCAAGACCTTTAGATTTCTAACTTAATTTTTTTTAGTTTACCTCCTTACATTTCATTACCCTTATTTTTATCAAGAATCATGATTAGCAAACTCACTTATTTAAAGGAGATAAATGTCTACATGTAAAATTATTATTATCATCTTTAGTAATCTCACAATTACATAGGTTTTACCATAGGATGCACTTAAACATATTAATACCTTGCCACATATATATTCAAATCTCAATAAAAGGAGACAATCAAAAGGTTGTAATGGTGTATATTACTTGTATGAATAAAATAATCACATATAAAGAGATTGTATATAAATTAATAATGAACATTATTTAAATCAAACAAAGGAATTTATGAATGTTATAAGTGAAAAAAATTATAATGCATGGAGTCCTAAATCATTTTTAGTGTGGATAGTCCTATGGAGTCCTAAAACTTAAACTTAAATGCATAATATCATTCAACTCCATATAAAAATTTTATATATATTTGGTTTATAAGAGGTTGTGAGAAGATGTATCTTTTTGATGCTAAACTCTTAACATTAGGAGAGTTGGTGATGTGCAAATCAAGATCATAATCTTCATAATGTGAGGTTTATTCTTAGTTTGAAGAAAAACTTGATCTAAATTAGATAACTTGGCGAAGAACTTATGTCTTAACCTTCTATACTAATACTTGGAAGATGACCAAAGATGGTATGGTAATAGCATGTAGAAGTCATGATGCTATTAATGGTGGAATCATGCTCATGTTTAGAAAAAAAAAATGAGAGAGAGATAGAGAGAGATAGCTGAGAGAATACTAATATGGATGACTTAAGAGAAATATTAAAGAATAAATACATGTATCCTATTATTATCATAATAATATTATGTGCTAGTGATCATATCTGAATATTATTATACTAGTAAGCACTTTTAAATTATTTTCTTAATATTTTAGATACAAATTATTGATTCATTATTATAATTCATAACACTTGCACATTTTTCTATAAAATTTGAGCTAAATTAAACTATTTTAAATGAATAGCCTTCAAGTTGAAGTAAATCAACTCCAACTTAAAGGTAATTATAAATCAAATAATTGTGAAGCTAACTCCAAATTTAGGACACCCTATCAGCCCTACCTTGGGGTTTAAGTGAGTCAAGCCAGCTCGCGAGCCAAGCTTATCGAACCACGAGCTCGAGCTCGAGCTCACAAATAAGTTCGATGAATTTTCGAAGCTTTAAGCTGATTTGACTCATTTCTCAAGAGCTTATCGAGCTCGCTATATATATATACTATATATATCACGAGATTCAATTTATTGAGTGAGTTTAAGCTCGAGCTTAACTTTCTTTAAATTGAGTCGAACTTAAGCCTAATATTAATCTCTAACTTAACAAGATTTAAACAAATTTAACCCTACATTCCCCACCATGTTCGGCTCTCTGCTGGGGTCCATCTCAACCATACTTCCTTCAAGTTGGCGACTCGCTAGCCGCTCGATTAAATATCTCTACAGTCTTATCCTCTCTCTCTCTCTCTCTCTCTCTCTCTCTCTGATTGCAGCCGGCGCTCCATGCCTGACTATGTTCGACACAGCCTCCTCGCCACACCACCTGGCGGCCAAGTCTGACAAGACCCATGTCGCTTCGAGTGGGTTGACACGTGTCCTTTCGAGATCGGTGAGACTTCCTTGAGAAGGAACCGTGACTTCCTTGGGAATTAACCTAGCTATTCGGAAATGGAAAAAGCCATTTCGAGCGGCCAAGCTCTAGAAGAATGGAAGATCGGAGAGAAAAAGAAGAAAAGGGCGCCGGAAGAAAGTGAAGAAGAAGATTTGTCTGGGAAATTTTTCATCCCTCTCTCTGTAGTTCTCTCAATTTATTTATAGTCAAGATTTTACATTTCTTGGTTTCTTGTTTACTCTAACTGATTATGTTTTCTGGTTTCTTTTACAACTTCTATCATGTTCTTGATTTTCTTTTACACAAGTGGTTCCTCTGATGTTCTGTTTCTTAGATCTTGTGTTGTTGTTTCTTGCTAACCGCTTGTAGTTCTGTCTGTTTGCTACTCGTTGCCGTTTTCATGTTTACCTTACGAAGTCTTTTAGCCATGTTGGTGTTTTTCGTTCTCTTTTTCTATTAATGCTTGATGTAATCTCTGAGCACACATCATTACTCCCTTCCCGACAATCGACCTTGTCCTCAAGGTTAAAGTTAGGGTAAGCTCTCTAAAATTCTTTGAAAGGTATCCAAGATGCATCCTTTGCTAATACTCCATCCCATTGCACTAATATTTCTTTTATGGGTCTATCTGCTTGTAATATGGTTCGTTCATCTAGGATTTTGATTGGTTTAGCTAATGGTTGGCCTTCGATAACTTGTGTTGGAAGTTCTGCTGGATGTAATTTGGAGTCTTGTCGAAACTATTTAAGGCGAGAGACGTGGAATACATTGTGGATTTTGGCTGTGTCTGGAAGCTCTAGTTTATAGGCCACTGATCCTATCTTTTGTATGATTTTAAAAGGGCCATAATACTATCTTTGCAACTTTGTATAAGGATGGGTTGTTACTGACGTCTGTCTGTATGGTTGTAGTTTCACAAGGACCAGATCATTTACTTGAAATTGCAACTCTCTTCTTTTTTTGTTAGCCATCTGTTGCATTCGGTTTTGGGCCTCTTGCAAATTTTGTTTGAGCTGTTGTAGTACTTTGTCTCTTTGTTGTAGAATTATTTCTACTTCTGTATTGTTAGATGAATTACAGCTGTATGGTATTATTGGTGGTGGAAGTCTTTCGTAAACTATTTGGAAAGGAGTCATCTTTGTGGAGGTGTTAACGGTTGTGTTGTAAGAGAATTCTGCCCATGGTAGATAATGTAGCCAACCTTTTGGTGACTCTAATACAAAGCGTGTATCAAGTGTTCTATTAATTACTTCTGTTTGGCAATCTGTTTGTGGGTGATACGAACTACTATGGTTAAGTGTAGTGCCACTTAACCTGAATAGTTTTTGCCAAAAATTGCTCATAAAAATAAGGTCCCTATCTGAAACAATACTATGTGGTATGCCATGCAGTTTGCATATGTCTGAAACAAAAATATGTGCAATCGATGTTGCTGAAAAATTGGCATGAAGAGTTGAAAAATGTGCATACTTTGATAGCCTATCGACCACTACTAAGATATCTATTTTATTTTGTGATTTGGGTAAGCCTATAATGAAATCCATTGAAAGTTCCTCCCATATAGCTGTTGGTATGGGTAAAGGCTGCAATAAACCTGTCGGTTTCTGACTATCATATTTTACTTGCTGGCATATGAGGCGTGTGTTGATGAATTGTTGAATGTCTTATTTCATTTTTTTTTCTAATAAAACTGTTGAGTTATCCTTGCTAATGTTCTTCTTATACCACAGTGACCTCCTAATGGAGATGAATGCATTTCTCTCATGATTGGTATATAATTGAGTCTGCTAATATGTAGTTTTTATAGTATACTAACCCTTTATGTATTCTATAATTCTGAAACTTCCCTGAGTTTTCTGTAATCTGCTGACACAATTGTTGCAATTCTGGTTGAGCTTGTGTTTCCTGTGTAATTTGCTCTAGTAAGGAGTTGAATTGTTGTGTCTAAGTATAGAGGCTCTGATGGTTGTGATTGTGAGGTTTCAATTGTAGATTGGTCTACCTCTATGTTGTGACTCTTGCAGATAGGACATCTGCTGCTTTATTGTTATTCCTGGTTTGTATTCTATTGTATAGTCAAAACCCAGGAGTTTGACTAGAAACCGTTGTTGTTTTGGTGTTTGAATCATTTGCTGCATTAACTCTCTTATGCTCTTTTGATCTGTTCTAATTGTGAATTTGTTGCATAGCAGATATTGGCACCATCTCCCCACTGCTTCTGTGATTGCATACAATTCTCGAGCATAAGTTCATGTTTTTTGTAGTGCTGGTGATAGTTTCTTACTGAATTATGCTATAGGATGGCTATTTTGGAGTAGCACTGCTCCTATTGTTGAACTTGAAGCATCTGATTCTAAGACAAAAGGTAAGGAAAAATTGGAGAATGCCAACACAGGTAATGATACCATAGCCATTTTAAGTTGTATGAATGCTTTCTGCGCTTCCTCTGACCACTGAAATTGTTGCTTAGCTAGTAGTGATGTTAAAAGTGCAGAAATTGCTGCATACTACCGCACAAATTTTTTGTAGTATCTGTTAAACCTAAGAATCCTCTTAGCTATTTTTTCTGAGTGTGAGGCCATGATATCTTTCTTCAATTTTTCTCTGGTCTACTGCTATCCCTTGTGATGACAGTATGTGGCCCAAGTATTCTATTTTTTCTTGTAAAATTGTGCATTTTGATGGTTTGATAAACAATGTATTTTGTTTCAGTTTTTCCAGGAATGATTGTAAATGGTGTTGATGTTGATTGATGGAAGGACTGTAGATTAATATGTCATCAAAGAATATTAATACAAATTTGCGTAGGAAGGGTTTTAGAATTGTATTCATCATTGCTTGAAATATTGATGGTGCATTTGTCAAACCAAATGACATGACTATAAATTCATAATGTCCTTCATGTGTCAAAATGCTGTCTTGTATATATCTTCTTCTGTCATTCTGATTTGGTGGTAACCTGAACGTAAATCTAGTTTAGAAAAAATGGTTGCTCCATGTAGTTCATCCATTAATTCTTCTGGTGTTGGTATGGGGAATCGGTCAGGGATATTAATCTTGTTTAATGCCCTATAATCCACACAAAATCTCCATGTCCCATCTTTCTTTTTGATTAAAAGAGTTGGTGAAGAAAAAGGGCTAATGCTTTATCTTATTATTCATGTATCTAGTATTTCTTTGATCAGTTTTTCAATTTCTATTTTTTGAAAATGAGGATATCTGTAATTTTTTACTCTTACCGGCTGGGTTCCTGGTGACAGGTTGATATGGTGGTCTATTTCCCTTTTAGGAGGTAATTCTGTTGGAGTCTGAAATAAGTCTTGATATTGCTGTAAAACTTGTTGTATGTTTGCAGGTAGATCTTTGAAGTCGATTAGTGGATCGTTTGGTTGCAGTGAAACTTCTCTGATGTGTAGGAATCATACCCTTTCAGCCTTGTCTTTCAGTTTTGTAAACTGGTGTAGAGAAATATGTTCCCAGTTTGATGTTGTGTCTCCTTGTATTGTATTGTATCTTTGTATTTGAATTTTTATTGTGAGTTTCTTATGTCGGTGTACACTCTCCAAGTTGTTCTAGCCATTGCACTCATAATACTACATCTGCTCCTTGCATAGGTAATAGATAACAATCTGTTACAAATATGTATCCTTGTAATTTGATTGGTATGTTAGCACATACTCCTGAGCATTGGAGTGTCTCCCCATTTCCTACTAATACTTTGAAGAAGGATGCAGGTGTTACCGTATGTTATATAAATTTGGCTAGTTTGGATTAGATAAAATTGTGGGTCGATCCACTATCAATCAATACTTGCACTGTAATATTTCCAATTATTCCTTGTAAATGTAAAGTTCTTGGGTTTGATTGTCCTATGAAAGCATTAAAGCTGATTTCTGGGATATCATAGTGGACTAATGTGTTTTCTTGTTAGCTTTCTTGTTGCAGATTGTGTTCCTGTTAATCGTTAACTACCATGAGGGAAAATAGCTTTGATTTATAGTTGTGACCCCTATGAGATTTCTCATCACAATTGAAGCATAATCTTTTTTTATTCTTTCTTCCAACTGAGTTGTTGTAAGTTTTTGAATTGGTAATGTGAGTTTACTATTGCCATGGTTGTTTTGAATTGGGTTAGTTGGGGTGGGTAGTAATGGTTGATATTGTTTAAATGATGTTGTTTGATTGTTGCGGTAACTTCTCCCTATGGGCATCTCATCTGATAATCTATCTTCCATCAATTTTGCCAACTGGAAGGCTTGTTGTAATGATGTGGTTATAAGGCTCACTTCTCTTTTATGTCTGTCTCGGTCCGATTCAAAACAACTTTGAAGGAAATCGGTGGGATTCACAAATCGATTTGCTAAATCTTCAAATTCGTTGTAGAAATCTTGTACTGGTGTCTTTTGTTGCATTTTTGCTAGTTCGCCACGCAAGTCTCTATATAATGATGGTCCAAATCTTTGTATGACTTGATCTTTAAAATTGTGCCAAGAATTTAGTAATTTGTTAAGATGCATCCATTGGAACCAACTTAATGCTGGCCCATCCATGTAGATTGATGCTATAATAAACTTTTGTTCATTTGAAAGTTTGTAATATTGAAAGAATTGATCTGCTTTGAATAATCATCCTCTTAACTTTTCTCCATTAAAGCGAGGCATATCCACTTTAACTGGTCTTGAATTTATATTTGTTGATTTTATTTGTGGAGTAATTTCTATAGGTGTAGAATGACATACCTGTGATTCTTTACTCACTTGTTGTTGTTCTTAAATTGATTTCTCAAACTTGTCTTCAATGGCTGACAATCTGGGAGAAACTTCATTGAGGATTATGGTAATTGATGTCATCTGTCATTTTGTTCGGTCGTCCGCATTCTTCTAGTATTTTTCTTTGTGTGTCTTGTGCCTTACCATTTTTTGTGTCGAGGTTCAACGAGAGCACCAATGATGCGGACACGTGTCCTTTTCAAGATCGGTGAGACTTCCTTGAGAAGGAACCGCAACTTCCTTAGGAATTAACCTAGCTATTCGGAAAGGGAAAAAGCCATTTTGAGTAGCCAAGCTCCATAAGAATGGAAGATCGAAGAGAAAAAGAAGAAAAGGGCGTCGGAAGAAAGAGAAGAAGAAGAAACCGGAGAAGAAGAAGATTTGTCTGGGAAATTTTTCATCCCTCTCTCTATAGTTCTCTCAGTTTATTTATAGTCAAGCTTTTACATTTCTTGGTTTCTTGTTTAATCTAACTGATTCTGTTTTCTGGTTTCTTTTACAACTTCTATCGTGTTCTTGATTTTCTTTTACACAAGTGGTTCCTCTGATGTTCTGTTTGTTAGATCTTGTGTTGTTATTTCTTGCTAATCTCTTGTAGTTCTATTTGTTTGCTACTCGTTGTCGTTTTCATGTTTACCTTACGAAGTCTTTTAGCCATATTGGTATTTTTCGTTCTCTTTTTCTGTTAATGCTTGATGTAATCTCTGAGCACACATCAGGTTCTTCGGTGGTCATCGTGGAAGCGCCCCCGATGTTGAAGATCGCTGTTCCTATGTCGTCTCTGAAGGTCAACAATGGACACGTCAAAGCCGGTGAGGTGGGGAGGTACGCGAAACAATTCTTCTTCATTCAGCATTCCTGCGCTTCCTATATAAATCTATTAAAAAAATTTATTCGAAGCCTCATCATTTTAATTTATCTAATTAAAATGAAAAGAACATCATACCCTTTTATTTTAATTAAATATAACGGGACAAGAGTTTCATTTTTTGTGTAACATTCTATCAGTTATATATATATAATAATATCATCAAAACCTCAAAAAAAAAAAATTACATAAAATTATAACACATTTTTATTTTTATTTTTATTAAGCTCTTAGCGATCATTAAAACTAGTAGTAATTATCCCCATCTTTACTCCAAAAATTTTTTTTTATTAAAATACATATGAGTAATTTATACATCTTAAAAAGAGGCTGATTCTGCCCCCTAATCGTTGACGACCTATAAGTCATCGCTATCTCCTGAGTGATCATTAAAAATAGTAATAATTATGACTATTTTGATCATCTCAGTTAATATCTTCAAAACACATTATAGGAGAACATCATTGTTATTGTAACATAAATTAACTTATTTGATGTTTAATAAAGTAAAATGAATTTATAATTAAGATTCCAAATGATCATCTTTTTTGTATGCATTAATATAGAATCCAAAAATCTTTCAATTATAATTTAAAATATGTTAGTTCAATTCAATATAAAATTACCCAAACATACCGTACTATTATTCCTCGGAGCAAACATAGAGGTCCAAACCAAGTTGAAGGTGAAAATCACTCTCAGGGAAGCAAGTCAATCGACTATAATTTGTACTCTTCTTCTTCTTCAAATTCTTCTCCGTCTGTCACCTTCTCCTCCCTCGCCAAACAATTTAAATCATTCCTGCTAATCGGGCACTTCAATATCAGATTTTGAAGGAGAACCGGACAAGAGGAGCGCAGAGTTGCAGAGATGGACCGGTTGATAAAGCTCGAGCCATCAAACCAGGTAGTGATCCGGATCGAGCCTGGACAACGGATGGCGGTCACCTTGCGCAACGTCATGCACACGATGCCGGTGGCCTTCCGGCTCCTGCCGCTAAACCAGGCCAGGTTTACGGTCCGGCCACAGACAGGCATCCTCGCCCCTCTATCTACCCTCGCAATCGAGATCATTTACGTGCATGCGCCGCCCGATGCGCCTCTCATCCCCGACTGCGTTCCACGATCCGACGATTCCTTCTACCTCGACTCCGTCATCTGCGCCGGCGCAACTTCCAACGCACTCGACGCCGTCCCAGCAAGCTGGTTCAATGGGAAGAAGAAGCAAGTCTTCACTGATTCCGGTCTCCGCGTCTTCTATGTCGGATCTGCTGTTCTCGCGCGTTTGATCGATGACGGCGAAATGGATAAGGTACGGGAGGTGTTGGAGCAAAGCGATCCGGGTTGGCATGCGGCCGACTCCGACGACTCTCACGGACGGACGCTTCTACAGATCGCCATCGCTCGCGGCCGCGCCGACCTTGTGCAACTCCTCCTAGAATTCGGTGCAGACGTGGAGGCACCGTGCCAGGGGAGGTCGCCATTGGAGTCTGCGGTGGCATACGGGCATACCATCATTGCTGAGCTCCTTCTCGCACGGGGAGCGTCGACGGCACAGTCCCAGAGATCAGCTTACGGTCCGCTGCACCTTGCAGCGGTCGGTGGTCATTCAGAGCTTCTGCGGTTGCTGCTGTTGAATGGAGCTGCGGTAGACGCGGTGACAACGGATGGGTGGACGGCGCTGCATTTGGCCGTCGAGGAGAAGCGGCAGGAATGCGCGGAAATTCTAATGTCGGCTGGGGCCAGGGCAGACATTTGCGGGGACGGGGACACGCCGCCACTACACAGCGGCCCGCAGGGGATGAAGCGATGACGAGGTTTGATTTCCGGATGCGCGGGGATCGAGAGGCTAGGAACAGGGAAGGGATGACGGCGTACGATGTTACGGAGGAAGAACGACAGCGGCGGCTCTTTGATCTGATGAGAGCAGAAGAGAACCTAATGACTGCGGCAAGGAGAGGGGATGTCAAGGCATTATCACGGGCGATCGAGATCGGGGCGTCGGTGGATGCGAGGGATGGGTCGGGGTGGACTGCGCTGATGGTGGCGGGGTTTAAGGGATGGATGGAGGTGATTAGGGTTTTGCTGGCGAAGGGTGCGAAGATTGACGCAAGGGACGAGGAGGGGTGCACGGCGCTACACTGCGCGGTCGAGGCGGGCCAAGCTGAGGCAGTCGAGGTGCTCATGAAGCGCGGGGCGGATCTGGAGGCTAGAACAGCGAAGGGGAAGACAGCGGTGGAGATCGCCAGAGCGCTTGGATATGTGGGGATCGTGAGGATACTTTTGCGGGGAGGGGCAGCGGAGGTGTGCGAGAAAGCAGCAACTGCGGCGGAGTTGCAGCCGGTGTCGGGTAAGGAGACGAAGAATGGAAATCGATTCGCCGTCGCCGCATCGCAATGGCGGTGGCGCGCGACGAGCTGTAGGGAAATTGGTAGGAGGGTGATTTTGTAATTTTAAATGCAATTCGAGCCGGTTGAGTGTACTCTAGTGTAATTATTTAATAGCAATGACGACTTTTCTTGCTGCTGTAAATTTTTATAAGAAATATTTACTCACAAATCACACAATTCTTATTTATCTTTATTTTTAATAAATTAAATTATATATTTATATATAATATTTTTTATAAATATAAAATTATATTTTATTTTTAAAAATAAATAGTAATAATATTCTTATTTGATATTAAAATTTTAAATATTATATATATTAAAAATTTAAATGTTAAATATATAAAAGTTATTTAGTAGTATTTAAATCTCATTTTTATAAGTGGTGATAAAACTTTTATGAAAAAAATAAATAGTATTTTTATGGTTATTACAAATTAAGGGTCTATTTAAGAGCAGTTATAACTCTTTAAAAAAATCATTATAAAATTAGTGTGAAGAAAATAGTTTTAAAAAAAATTTATTATATGTGTTATAAATATTTTTATTTTAAAAATTTTAAAAAATAATTTTCTGACACTCACCCTACTCTAATAGCTCTAATTCTTAAAATAGTTTTTTCATCATAAAATTTTTTGAACTAAAAAGTTGGTAGCTAAATAAAACTATTTTTTTTTATAAAAAAAATAAAATAACTAGAAAACTGTTACAAACATATTCTAAGTATATTTTAGCACTAAGCATACGTTTATATTAAAATAAATAAATGATTTAAAAAATAATTCGAAGTGTTTTTAGATTTGGCAGCACACCTCTTATGTCCGCGAGAGACCATTTTATGGGTATGTTACTAACTTTTATTTTTGTTAAATTAGTTACTTTTCATATCATGAATTATCGTGTGAATATATTTACTATAGTTTTAAAAAAAAATTAATTGCTTAGTAATGAAAAAATGACACGTCAAAAATGATTGCATATAAAAGTAATTTCTTTAAGCGGCTTAAGAAATTCATTGTCAATACTTTTATCAATGATTTAAATTGCTACATCATTACAGCAGTTGAAATTGGCATATTATCATTTGAGAAAATATGATATGAGTGTATTTTGAGATATAGTATAGGGAAAAATTATTTTTTCTAATATGATCTAACAGAATGTGGTGATTATCAGAAAATTATGATCTAATTTTTTTTAATAAAATAATTTTTTAATACACATTATAATTTTTTACACAGCAGTTTATTCTGCAGTAACTTTTATCATTATTTTTTCAAATAGTTGTAGCTGTCGTAAACACACCCTAAACTCTTATAAAATGATAGAAGTATAATTACTTAGCTCAGTAATTAAATGTGAAAAATGACCATGCTATAATCAAAATAAACTTGACAACCATGATGAATCAATGAAGATCATGATAAACATGCAAAAATGATGATGAACTCTCTAAGCGCACAACAAAATCATCAGCACTATTAACAACTCACCAAATTCGTACCAAAACATAACTTGCCCAATTTGATCAAGATGGTAAGTTCTAACATCAAAGCAAGTTGCCATTATTTAGTAACTTAAGTTAGAATTAATATAGTGTCACATGAGCAAATGCCTACAAAATTCTATCAATCTATGATTCTTTGATTAAGCATTTTTGGGCTGCACATCTTATGTATTTTATATTAAAAATTGCTAAGCTTTGCTACATAATTTTTACTTGTATAGCCAAATCATAACAAATTATGTTGTGTTAAGTCTTGATCTAACCTATCAATAGAATGTGATGGAGAAAGTCAAGCACATCAAATCATTTATACTTATAGTCTTATATTTTCCTCAATCAATAAAATCTTAGAGCTCACAATTTATACTTTATGTTTTTCTCCTATTCTCTCTTATTATTTGATTCCTTGTATCTTGTACTTCTTATTAGTAAGATTTTAATATTATTCAAGAATAAAACTGAATCTAATATCATTTTAGGGGTTGTTTGATTGCCTAAATTTTGGGTGTAAACTAAAGAAAATACATAGGTTTTAACTTTTTTTGTATTTGGCATGGTGCAAAGTAAAGCTTTCAAGATAATGTAATATGTTTGTCTAGTGTAAAGTATTATGGTCATCGTCGCCCGTTGCCGTCACCCGCCCATCACCACCACCACCGCCCATCATTGCCTTATCGTCACCGCTCGCCATCGTAACCGTCATTGTGCCGCCCGTCGACGGCGATCGTCATTGTTCGCCACCTCCCTCTCGCCGGCCGCCACAACTTCAAGAATACTTTATATTGCATTTATTTTACCGAAAAAAAACTCATGTATTTAAAGAGTTTTCAACCGAACAACCCTAAAGTAATCCAAATACACTGCATTTTTTTTATACTGTATTTCTTTTCTAGACAAGCAAACACCCTCTAGTAAAATATTAGGAATTTTACTCTTGATTTAACTTATGTGTGAGAAATATTATCTACTATTAAGTGCATGTCAAATTAATCCATAGTATTTGGAAAGTTCTAGAGACCTGATATTACACTCGTTTCTACCACATTTACTAGGTTTTGTTAGATAAAGATAAAGTAGAGCTACATATAGTTTTGATGCAAATGATCTCTTTCAAAGTAAACTGTTTTGCTATAACTGAGTTGGTCAAATTAGAATATTATATTATTGCATGTATGATGTATTTGTCAAAGTAGGTGTGCTTTCAATCATAGAGGTCATACTATTTCTGGTGGTTAAAAATCTCCTGAATCTCCCTTGTTTTTTCTATGTTAGTTCTTTGAATTTGTTCACATGTTAATTTTTTTATTTTAGTGTCTATCAATTTGATTTGTAAAAATGCATTATTTTAGAATAAAGCTAATGAAGATAATAATCTACTGAATTTTAATTTTTTTGTTCTCATTTAATTTTTGTATAATTATCTTAGAGGCTTGAATTATTTAAATTGCAACTTATAACTTTTTAAGTAAAATTTAAAGAAAACAACAATTAAAAAAAAATAAAAAATATTTAAAAGGATCCATAATATAATGAACAAAAATATTATTTCTTTGAAATCATGATATCAAATCACACTTATGACTTATCACTCACCATTCTATAAAAATAATAATAAGAATAATATATTTTAAAGATAATGATATTCAATAGCTAATATATTCATAAATTAATGATCTTATATTTATTATCTAATTTAAATTATAAGATGAATGAATATTTCTATAATGTTTAATGTTATTAATTTTATTAAATTTAAGAAACATTCATAAATTTCATTATGTAGCAATTAATAAAAAAATATTAATTATATTATTTACAGAATTATAATAAATATATTATTATTATATAAACATATTACTTAAGTCTTGAAAATTTTAAAATTAATTTTTTTTAATTATACCGATCCATAAACCATAAAATGCATAATTTAAAAGCATAATTTTAAATAAATAACAACCTAATCTTAGAGTGCGATTTGTTTTTTAATTATTTTTTTAATGATTTTTTTTTAAATTAAATAATAAAACCTATACTCCTATTATGCATGAAGAAGCCAATTAGTCCAATGCAGGTCAAGGTATTGTTAATAGATTTTTTTTTAAATTTTAGTTTTTTTATATATTTTGATTCAAAATAAAATATATTTGATGGTTATAATTATTTTTAAAATATTCTAAGCATCAAAAAATTATTTTAATTTTTTTAAAAAAATATTATTATTTACTTTTTAAAATAAATAAATAAATAATAATAATAATAATAATAATAATAATAATAATAATAATAATAATAGTAACTTAAAATAAACTAAATAAATATGTTTTAAATATAAGATAAAATTTTTTAGAAAATACAAAACTATTTGGCCTTTAGTTTTGGGCCAAATAAGATACCACATTACTTCTTTTCTTCACAAATAGTGCTCACAAATTCCATGCATCCCAAGCTTGTGAACTCTATACATCCATACATAGTAATGATAGCATGTGACACTAATCCTCGCTCTTCCAAAGTAACTTGTAAAATAATTTAATTTTAGACAACTTAACATAAAATATTAAACTTCTAATTAGAACTATAGATGCCTTTCATTTACTTGGCAAATTACTATCACAGTGCTTAATCTTAAATTAATCATTTATATCATTCTAATAAAATTTCAACTCAAACAAAAATAAACTCTCTCTTTTAAATATATAAAGCCTCACTATAGGATAGACCAAAGCACTTACTAGGCTTTCCAATATCATGAGTGCTCCCTACTTATCCTCTTTTGGAAACAATAAATAAGTCTTTCGAATTGGACCTTCCCACTTGATTTCCAAAAACACCAAATCCTTTGATAGTCTAACTTTGAAATCTTTGGAAATATTTATTGACTACTTTAATCGAAAGTATTCTTAAAAATCTCATTTCATAGGATGTAATTGACTATGGAAGCTTACTTCCATAGGGAACTAAAGAACACTGCATAAAAAATAAACCCTGTTTTACTTTTTCATATAAAGTAGGAGAAGATCTCTGGTATACACAAAGACCCATCTTCTTTAGGAATCCTTATTAGGAGATTATGTCCATTATAGAGTGTTATTTCATCTTTCAAGATGGTACATCATGCCTTAATGTAGTACCCGATCACTTCAATAAATACCCCCTAAGATTTGCATGGTGTCCCAATGACTCCAAACTAAAACACCACACCTGACTACTATAAATTGATGGGTACATTATCAGCTTGGTAGCTTCTATTACATGACCAATAGACTACCCCGATGGTTGACTTTGCTTAAAAAGATGCGTGTCCCCGAGCTTTCTTCTTGAGCTAGCCATCATGCACTGATTAGGTGTGAAATTTATTCAAGGATTAGAAAGTCCCCCCAATAGCTCCTCTTTCTCCTACTACTTCAAGCTCGAGTCTAATCCTCCTTTATGACCTCCCATTTAATAGTCATCATAGGTCAAATAGTAGCTGTCTAGCCGATGAAAAACTATCTTGATGATCAATTCCTCTAAGGAAAATGTGAGTCCCTGATGCTATTTTCCTAGATTGATCATCGCAAACCGAAGGGCACCATAAGTTGGATGGTGTTCGCTTTGCTAATAGCAACCCACCTAGTGGATAACACCATTCAAGTATATGTAAGTCCCCACATTTTCTTCCTGATCTGGCCACCATATACCTACAAGCTTTATATGATTTAGAGATTAGGATCCCTGAAGCACCTTTTCATGTGGGCATTCTATTTGGATTATGTCTTCATGACTCTATCTAGACATGACACAGGTTACTACATGATTGGATATCTCCCCTTTCTTAGTAGCCACCCATTGGGTAGGATAGTGTCGTTCAACGAATGCACAGACTATCCCTTTGGGCTAGTAAATTTAACGTAGATCTAATTCCCTATGGCTCCTCCTTAATGTGACCCATCGCAAACCAACAAGGTCCACACTAAATAAACAAATAAAAACAAAATAACATCTCTTGTGGATTAAGATATGACCCCTAGCGACATCTCCTCCCAAGTAGGAATCTTATTTTCTCGAGTAGAGTCAGCAGAACTCTCTATAGGATTGATATTGACTACTTCAAACATAGGTAATACCTCAAATGGCTCTCACTTAGTAGTTGCCTTATGTCAGAGATTTGACTTGCTGCACAATCAACAGGTCACTCTCCGATAGTTGATTCCTCTTTGGAAGATGTGGGTCCTCGAGCTTTCTTCCTAGTTCAACCATCACAAACTGATGGGCAACCTTTAGGTTAGATAGTCCATATTGTATGACCGATAGACTATTCCTTTGAGTCAATAAATCTAAGGAAGTCCTAGCACTTGTAGCACTTTCTTAGTGTGATTCACAAACTAACTCGGTCCATTTTCATATGTTTAGGGCCAAGATCAAGCCCCAAGTGACTACTTTAGGTTTGGATTAAGATTATGGCCACTTTCCTAGTAGTTGCCCCTTCAGTTGGTAAATCTAAGTGGACTACTCCTTTAGGTTGGTAAATCTAAAGCAAGTCTAGGCTCCTATAGCCCCTCCTTAGTATAGTCCATCATAAATTGATAGGGTCCACACTCATTCAACAAATCAATTTAAAAGAAAAATCAACACAAATCACAAAAATTAAATAAAATTAATCAACATAACCAAATCAGATTAACAACAAATTCAATCAAATCTCATCAATCCCTACTAAATTCCCACACATTCCCTTAGCATGAATCAATCTATAATCCAATCAAATTTGTGTGCAATCCCTAGTAGATCCCTCCTAATATCCTTGGCGTGAAGATAAATCTCAACAAATCAAACAAAATCTACTCAATAACTCCTTCATGCCCCAGCCAAACCAATCAAATCAAGCATTTATTTGAATTATGGGGATTTGAATCATGAATCTCATCAAATTCATAGTCCCTCCTAAGAGTCTTATATGCTCATTTTGAGTCCTAGACATCCAGGATAGGTGTGATCATCTTTTGCTCACCACTTCCTGGGCATCTTCAATTAGGTCGATCAATGCCAATAGTGTATGTGCCTTAAGCATATAATTTATAATCTCTTATAAACTTTAAATAAACTTAAGTGTAACCACCTATAAGAGATTTAAATATTCCATCATTAGAAAATTCTAACTCTAAATTCCAATTAAGACATACCACCCTTGATCTTTGCACACACATTAGAATACTAAGTCACCAATCTTAGTGTTATGTTAAGTCGGTGATTGTTGTCATGATGCGATATTTTCTTTTGTGATGTATTATTTTAAACTAGATGTTAGATTGTTTATGCATAGTCTGGATGTTAGGAAAATGTTAGATTAACGATATTTTCTATAGGGGATCTTGCTTAATATACCACTATAATAATAAAAATATAAATGCTTCTTGTTTGTAGGCGTTGTTAAGTCCTAAATTGGTTACCCAAGGTGGCGTGTTAAGTCCAAAATATATGGAATATAGTTGATTAATTTGAATGTGTGTTATACTAATCTTTATTTTACAAATGAAGTTAGATTTAATTTTTCACAAAAATATAATTTTATAATAAGAATAAGATTAGTGTTATAAGGTTTAGGATGAGCAGTGGCTAGAAGGCATAGACCTGGGTTGTCCTGTGATGCCTGGAACATTCAAACCCAAGAAATGAAGATGAAGAAGATTTGAAGACCCCCATAGCTTTTCCTTTCATTATAATTCTAATTATAATCCAGGTTGTATAAGGGTAAAACTCTCCTACCCAATTTCTTTTTATTTTTTGGGGTGTACAATAGTACCTGACTGCATTGGCCTTTCATTCTTTTATGAAATTCAAATGTTTAATTTTTGTGTTTACATTGAACAATAGAAGTGGCATGCTTTTCATAGGTTTCTTAAAGTGTGATTATTTGATGTGTAGCCTGGATGCGTTAGGCCCTTTCGGATAAATTAATTGTTCTAACCTCACATATTTTAATTAAAACTTAAGCAATTTATAACCTCATCTTAAAGCCTAGGATATTAATTGAGAAATAAAAAAAATTAACAACCCCTTAGTTGTATGGTTACATGTTATAATATCATGCATGAATATTATTTCACTCTTGAAAATAAGGAATCTCAATTCTTGCACGATAGGGGGCATGCTTGACTTATGAGAGCAATCTCTTGTAGTGGAGAACACCCTTTCTTGTTGGTTTAGCCCATAATCAATTTTCATCATGTATTTAATCATAAACTTTTCTAATCCTAAGCCCGAAATGATGAGTCAGAGATGAAATAAAAATATATTTTATTGCATTAGTTTAGGTCATAAGTTGCTCTCTTAAGGAGTGAGTTTAGGACTTTAGATTCTTTCATAATTAATAACAACCTACTTATCTTTTACTTACATAATTTTAAATCATAAGAGGTGTTAGCTATCAGTCACTATATACAGTTTTAAGTTCAGAAGAGTTGAGATCGGTCCACTCTCCCTAGTGGAAGTGAACTAATATATCTCATTCCTCTGAGCAGAATTAGGTTGAGCTCTTAGCTTATGCTAGAGTACTCTAGATATAGATTCAGAGACTTCTTGTTCCTCTTTTATAATGGATATAAGTTTTCACCTCTTAGGTATTTTCACAATCTTATGTTGTTGGAATCTAAGTCCAAGCATTCAAATAAAATTTCAACTCAAATAAATAATTTTCTCTCTTTCAAAAATATAAAGCCTCACTATAGGGTAGGTTAAAGCACTCACTTGGCTTCCTAGTATCATGTGTGCTTCCTACCCATTCCCCTCTAGGATCCACTTTGAACTCTTCCGATTTGAGCTCTTCTCGATTATTTTCCAAAATAACCAATTCTTTGATTCTAACTTTGAAATATTTGGGGACATTAGTTGACTACTTTAATCAAGAGTGTTCTTAAAAAATTCTCATTTTTTAGGATATAATTTACTATGGAACAAAAAATTGGCATAAAATAAACCCTACTTTACTTATCCATATAAAGTAAAGAAAAGATCTTTGGTACATATGTAGACCCATCTACCTTAGGTGTTCTTATTAGATAATTGAGTCCATTATATGGTGGTGTTTCTATCTTTTGAGATAGTACATTATCTCTTAAATGTCGTACTCGATCATTTTAATAAGTACCCCTCTAAGATCTATGTGGTGCCCCTACACCTCCAAATTAAAACACCACACTATTATGCAAATAAAATAAACAAACCAAACAATCAATCAAATTAGAAGAATAATGAAAAGGTCAATGTAGCTAAATTCCACTAAACACCGCATAAAAGAAAACATAAGTGGGTTTCCAAGCTCAACCCTTATACAACCTGGATTACAATAAATATTGCAAGAAATTAAAAACGCCTATGATGGTCTTCATCTCCTCTTAATACTTAAAGTCCTAGATCCTTTGGTGATCAAAGGACCTCTCGGGTCAAAGCTTTCTAATTACGCATCCTAAACCCCATAGCTTCTATTCATACTCTATTATAAGATTACATTTAAAAATTCAAAAAGTAAACTTAATTATACCTACAAAATAAGGGTTAGCTCAAGGCACACATACACATCAAAATAAGTATATAATTCCATACATTGGCGCTTAACATCGACTATACTAAAGGGGTGTGGTGTTTATTTTTGGATGTATGGGGGGACACCACACAGATCGTAGGAGATACTTATTGAAATAATCGGGTATGACATTGAGGTATGATGTACTATCTCGAGAGATAGATGCATCACCCTTCAATGGACCTAATCATCTAATAAGGACTCCTAAGGTATGATGGGTCTTCGAACATACCAAAGATTTTTCTCTATTTTACATGGATAAATAAAGCAGGGTTTATATTAATCCGGGTTCTAAAGTTTCCTATGGAGGCAAGCCTCCAAAGTTAATTACATCTTAAGGAATGAAATTCCCTAAAGATACTCTCGATTAAAATAGATAATTTTTATCTTCAAAGATTTCAAGGCTAGACTATCAAAGGATTGGTTATGTTTGGAAAATTAATTGAAAAAATTTGAGGAGAAGACTTATTTTTGGAATCCAAATGGAGGAAGTAGAAAATGCTCACGATACTAGGAGGCCTAGTGAGCATTCCAATCTATCTTATAATTGGGCTTTATATATTTTAAAGTGAAGAGAATTACTTTGTTTTAGTTGAATTTTATTAGATTGCTATGGCTTATAATCCATCAACACAAGATTATGAAAATGCCAAAGAGGTGAGGATATATGCTTATAGCCCAAAGAAAATAGCTACTTGATCCTAAATTTAGGGTGCTTTAGTAAGAACCAAAGCATGAGCTAAATCTAAGCTAAGAGGGGCATAAGGTTTACCTCCATAAAAGAGGATAAGCCACCTGACAGCTAGACTTATAACCACCTGGAGTGGTCGCTAGCTAACTTCTCTTATAATTTTAAAAACCATGTAGTACAGTCTTATGAATTTATGGTGAAATTTTATTCTTAACTTCATCTATCCCCTTTCAGAAAAGAGGATAAATGAAAATAGAAATATAACGCCTTGTCAGGATGCCACCCAGATCCATAGATGTTCTTATCAGGGTAATCAGATATGACATTGAGGAAAGGTGTACTATCTTGAAAGATAGAAGTCACCACCCTACAATGGACCTAATCACCTTAATAAGGACTCCTAAGACTATGGGTCTTCGGAATGTACCAAAGATTCTTCCCTACTTACATGGAAAAGTAAAAGCAAGGTTTATTTTAAACCAGGTTTGTTAAGTTCCCTACAGGGGCAAGGCCCTATAGTTAATTACATCTTAAGGAATGAGATTTCTTAGGAATACTCTCGATTAAGATAAATGATCATTGTCTCCAAAGATTTTGAAATATAGGACTATCAATCAATTGGTTTATTTTTAGAAAGTCAAGTGGATCGATTAAGAGGAGGGATTTCTTATCGAAGCCAAATGAAGATAATTAGGAGATGCTTATGATACTAGGAAGCCTAGTAAACATCCCAGACTATCTTATGGTTGGGCTTTACATTTTTGAAATTGATTTGATTTATTTAAGTTGAATTTTTATTTAAAATTGAGGGCTTACAATTCCATGATACAAGGTCATGAAAATACTTAAGAGGTGAGGATTTATTTTTTTTGCTCACAAAGGAAAGTAGCAACCTCTGAACCTAAATCTAGGGAGCTTTGGCGAGGGCCAAAATCATGACCTAAATCTATGGTGAAAATGGGTATTTAATTTACCTCCACAAGAGAGGATAAACCACCCAACTATTGGACTTACAACTTCCTAGGGGTGACCGCCAACTAACTCCTATGAATTTAAATACATGTAAGCAAGTCAAATGCTTTTACAAGATAACTAAGATGTTGTTTATTTAGAAAGAGTCTAAGTCCTTAAATACACTCCCTAAAAGACTAGATCATGTAGGGCATGATTAATGACTTAAATCTAATACAAATTTTGTTACATTTTATTTTTATTTTAGACAATCAATTTGACACAGCTTTAAGATTCATATGTTTAATGCAAAATAAATTAGATTATGAGCCAAAATCAGCAAGATAATGAGGTGTGTTTCCACCATGGCTCTCAAAGGTCAAGCTAAGTTCTCTGGAAAAGGTGGAAGCCCTCCATTCAAGAGTGAAACAATATGCTTTTTATTCATGATGTGAGAAAAGTAAATACAACATCCAGCTAAGTGGTTGCTAATTTTTTATCTTGATTTTAACTTAGGCTTTAGGTGAGGTTATGAGTTATTTATTTTTAGTTTTAATTTGTTTTGATTGGATAGAAAATTTATTTTCCTAAGAGCCTAATTGTCATCCAGGCCATACATCAAAGAAAAAAGAAACTTGGTAAAGATGTCACCTTAATGCACAAGCTAAATAATCATCAATCAATTTATAAAGCTAATGCAAAAGAATAAGAGGCCATTTGTGGTCAAGCTCCACCCAACAAATTCAAAAATAAATTGGGTAGCCAAGCTCTACCCTTATACAACCCGGATTATAAATGAATTAAATACAATCAATAAAAAATTCATTATTATGGGGGTCTTCATTCTTCATTTCTTCTTTCTTTATACATCTTTCTTCTTTCTTCTTTCTTCTTTTGGTTGGTTGGAATGTGGTTGCTCCAAAGGCTTCACATGGTACATAAGACATAGTCTTATAGCCAATGTTCATCCTAATCCCTCATAACAATTATTCCAAAATCCTAATTACAAAATTACATGAAAATGGGAAAAAGAAAATCTAACTAAAATCTACAAAATAGAGATTAACTAAACAAACCATACAATCCCAAGCATGTATATGTATAAATTGGACTTAGCACCCCACGCATAGGTAACCAAGTCCACCTAGCATATTTTGGACTATGCTTAGGAGTATAAGCACTTGCATAATAAAAATAATTATATTTTTATTACAACGCCCCTAAAGCACAATCCCCTGCAGAAGATAATGGTTAGACTAAGATCGCCTTACCATTCAATCTACGCATATACACCCTAACATCCAGACTAAAATATTACATCAAAAAATAAAAGCAAAGAATCAAACCATGCACCACCCTAACCTAGAGCTAGAAGTGGTGACTTAGCCTAATGTGTGTTCTATTTAAGATTTGTGTGTTATGCTTAGCTAGGATTTAGAGTTAAAGTTTCCTAAGTGTGAAAATGTTCAACTTAGAGGGTGGTTTCATTTAAGTGATTTAGTTGCTTTGGTTGATTTTATTTTTTATTTTGATTTGGTTTGAATGAATTCTACAATTAGTTACTAAGTTGTAAAGAGAGGAAAAGAGAAGAAAATTTTTCTTTCCTCCCTACCTTAAGTAATTTCTAAGGTGGATTCATATTTGATTTTTTCTTAGTGAATGTTTTATTATGCGTTTTAATTAATCCTAAGTTTAGATTTTCCCTAAACAAACTTATTCAAGAAGAAAGACATTTTAAGATTAAGTAAAGTGAAATACTATCACAAAACACACAACACTTCATTTCTTTCCCAACATGTATAACATGCATATGGATGGACCCTAAGCATATCTATACATGCAAATGGAAATGTTTAGCACACCTTAATGATGAATGTTAAGGGATGTTACTTAATAAAATTTGGATGCTTCATGATGCATGATTTTGTTAAGTAGAAAAGAGTGATTCTTTTATCCATTTTTCATATGCACATTTACAAGTATAAAAGACATAAGTGAGTATGACGCCATTATTAGCACCAGGGGTGTAAGGTACAAGACTTACTTAAGGCCACTTAAAGTCTTGTAATCCTGGGGTTGTCCAAACTAATATACCACTTTCTTAAATACATGTGCTAGTACAAAAAGAAATGCATGGAAAGGGAATCATGCAAAGTTTATATTTGTTTGATTTTGCAAATCCTATATAATTCTATGTTAAGAAAGAGAGGGAGAATCACATAACACATTTTATATTCACATGCAAGTTTATAAATAATTATAAGTAGCATACCTTTTAGTTATGATGTTTGATTTATAAGTTTTGAAAATAATTTTGAATTTAGTAGTCATAATAGTCATTCATATTCTTATTTTAGCCAAAACATGCACTTTGACATAAAGAAAATATTTTATTTTTTTAATTTGATTTTTAAAAGGCATGAATGCATGATATGACATGCACATTTAGAATGTTAAGAAAGAAATAAAGTGATGAAAGCATGTAAATTCATTCAACCTAATTAATTCCTAAAGACAATCCTATGATATAAGATTATTTAAAGTAAATTAAATTTGGTTTTAAGGAAATTTTATTTTATTTTAAGTTTGACTTAAATTTAGGAAATATGAAAGCGTTTCCTGGTCCTAACCCATTTCCCATATGTGTATATTATTTTAGTTTAATTTTTAGAACCATTAGATGATTTTTATATTTTATTTAGGTTAAGGTATACATTAAGTTCATTAATTAACCCTTACATATACCACTTTAACATATTTAATCAAATAATTATGAGCCAATGTTTGACATAAAACCACACAAGGAATTTAAATCAGCAATGCACCTAGGAAAGAAAGGGCCTAATGTAATTGGCTCATAATTAATGTTTAATTAAGCTAAAAGGTTTAATTTAAGTACTTTCATAACCCTTCCCACACATGTGGGTTGGATTTTTATTTTCTTTAGTTACTTAAAGTTATTAAACACCTAAGCACCTACCCAAGATGAGTTGGATAAGTTTTGGAATGTTTGAAAAACTTATCAACTTAATTAAGTTGGTGTGGATTAGCCCTTAATTAAGTTTGGATTAAGGAAGGAAAGGGGTTTATAGAATGGTTTAGAGAAAATTCCCCAAACCCATTCCATAAACCTCTTCTTTACTTAAGCAAGGCTTAATTAACTTAATAAAGGGACTAAACCACTATTCACATGCTTAATTACCCTTAATTATATAAATGGAGTGATTAAGGTTCATTAATTGATCTCCCTAATTAACTCATCAATAAATTCCAAGAAACTTAGGAGAGGCAGAGGTCATCCCACTAAATGCATTTGAGAAATTTAAAATGAATTAATAAAATAATTGGCAGTAATTAAGGTTATTAAGTTTTGACTAAAACCCTAATTAAGGAAAATGCACTGTCAAAATCCATTAGAAATAATTTTAGTGAATTCCTTACTAAATTATCTTCACAATGCAAATTATTTTATATATTTTTGATTTTTTTTCTATATTTAGTTATGTTGTTTTGAAGTTTTAGTGATTAAGGAATTAATTAAAACCCCTAATTATATACTAATCCCGTGAGCCACGTGGACCGCTGACACGGTGCACACTTTCCACATGGAGCGATGGGATTCATCACTTAAGTTGTCACATCCTAGTGCCGCATCAGCGGTTGCGCTATGCACTTTCTCTCTGGATCGTCTGATCAAGGATCAGATGGTCGAGAGTGAGCCCATGGTTCTTAAGGGATAAATCAAAGATCCTATGCAGCTTGATCAGGATCATCCATCCAAAATGCATGGATGGACGGTCTATGATCCGTCACTGAGCTTGCCTATGAGAGACGGAGATTGTTCGTCCCTTAGGGCAAGATCTGAGCTCGATTGGGCTTGGATTGAGCTTAAACTCAACCCACACCATCTAAGAGCAAGCATAAGAAGATCTAACGATCAATTTTGCATGGGGTAAAAATTTCTTTCACAAAGGACCAAAAACTCCTATACATAAGCTCAGTTTGAAAGCGTACCTTACCGGAGGCTATCACCGGTGCTCCCAACTATCGAGGTAGCTTCGTCTAGTGGAGATGAAGCTCCGTTGAAGATTTGGAGGCTCAGGGTTGAGTGGATCTTTCTATAGAGCAAGCTCCTCTCCAAATGCTTGCGGCCTTGATCAAGAGCACTCTTCCTGTGGCTTGAGAACTTGGATGAAGGCTTAGGTGAACTCGATTGGGTTCCCTCAAGGTGCTTGAGGGAGGAATTAAGTTGAATTTGAGTATTGGATGATTTGGAAAATCTTGCTACCTCCCCTATTTTCAGCTTAGGCAAAATCTAGAATGGGGAAATTGAATTGGCATGGGGGATCTTAGGGAGACTTGCAATTGCTTCCTCTGGCTTCCTCTCACTCAATCAAATGCAAGAGAATGCAATTCAAGTGAAATTAGGGGGAGTATATCTCCCCTTAGATGGATCGATGGCCGAGAAGTGCTAATCCATTTTTATTAAATTCATCCTATGCAATGAGTTTGTTAGGCCATTTGAACTTGCACATGGTTCGGTTTGGCTAGAGGGAGGTAGCACAGGAGTGCCATGTGCTGATTTTGGGTGGAGGAGGGATTCCCATGTGCTGGAAATGAAGGGAGTGGTCGATTTGGCCATTGGGTTAGGTTTGGCAGACCCAAACCCATTGGGTCATGTGTACCATGCTCACTAGTGTCCACTTGATCCACTAAGAGAGTGTCAAGTTGCTATGAAGAGGATTTGACCAAATTTCAAGTGAATTTGGCCAAGAATTACCCTTTGACCTAGGGGTAAAATGGTTATTTGGCTTGGATTTCAGTTTGAATATGTTTGGTATGACTGAAAAATGGGTTGGGCCAAGTTTGAATGAATTTGGAATTGATTTGATATGATTTGGTTCATGTTGACCCATTTAGATCAAAATGGGTCAAGTTGACCAATTGGTCAAATTGGGTCAAACCAAGGGTTGGGTCAAGTTCATATGACCATATGAATTGATTTGGTATCTTTGGTTTGCTTCAATTTGATTTATATTTGGATTTGATTTCATTTGATTTCATTTAGGTCAAATGGGCCAAGTTGACCAATTTGACCCATTTGACCTATTTGGGGTAGGTCATGAGTTGGTTTAGGTTTTATTGATCATTTAAAATGTATTGGTATCTTTGTTTCCAATCAATTTTGGTTTAATTTGATTTTGGCTCAATTTGACCTTTTAGGTTGGGTTCATGGTCAATTGGGCTTGGTTGGGTCTAGTTGGCCAATTGAGGCTTTGGTCAAGTTCAACAAGTGATTTGGAATGAACTTGACCCATTGGTTTCAATCAATTTAGCTTAGATCAAGTTTTGACACATTTTGACTTTTAGGTCAAGTTGGGTCAACTTGGGTCAAGTGGCCAATTGGGCTAGGTTAAGCTCAAATGATGACTTGGTCAAGTTCAAACATTGATCATGAATGAGTTTTGATCAATGGTTTAAATCAATTTGGCCTATGGTGGATTTCGGCTAGTTTAGATTTTATTTTGGCTAAGTGTTGACTTAGTCAACCATTAGGTTTGGCTTGGTTTGACCCAATTTGAGTGATTGATCATCTCATGATGATTGTTGCTCACAATGTGAGGCTTAGTTGGGCTTATTTCGATCCAATTTGGGTAGGATTAGAATTTAGCTCAAAATGAGTACTTTAGGTCACTTTGGGTCAAGTGAGCCTAAGTGGGTCAATTGACTTGATCAAGGCTTGAATCAAGTTTGGTTGAACTCACATATGGACTTATGATTGAAATATAAATCCATTTGCAAGTGATTTGGAGTCAAATGGGTTTTGATTCATTTGGCAATTTCAAGTTCAAAGGGGTGAACATGAGTTTGACTTGGGTTTGATTTTAAATTTAGTTTTGGTTTGATGATTGAAGTTTGTGTTTATATTTGGATTCATGATTGAATGATTGATTGAATCATGAAGAAAAATCAAGAGTTTGGCATGATTTGAATTTGATTTGGCTAAGTTCAAGAATTTGACTTGAAAGGTTTAGGTTGAATTTAGGTTGAATTTGGATTTGATTTTTTTTTTATTTAGTTTTGGTTGTGTTGATTGAAGTTTATGTTTATATTTGGATTCATGATTGAAGGAGTGATTGAATCGTGAATAAAAATCAAGGGTTTGGCTTGATTTGAATTTGATTTGGCTAAGTTCAAGATTTTGACTTGAAAGGCTTATTGAATTATGGTTGAATTTGAATTTGATTTTTTGAATTTATATTTGAATTTATATTTCATTTATGTTTGTGAATATAAATGGGTTATGAGAAAATTTCTTGAATTTGGATTGATTTGGATTTGATTTAGGCTAACTCCATAAGATAAAATCAAAGTGACTTAGGAAAATTTTTTGGAATTTGGAATTTCAATCATAAGCTTCAATTATTTGTAATTGATTTAAGTTTGAGAAAATCAATTAAGTTGAGATTAATTTAAGTTTGATGTTGATTTGATTTGGAGTTTAGAGTTGGTTTAGACTTGATTTGGAAATTAACTTAAAGGAAGGAAGTGAGGAGTTGGTTCAAGCTATAGGGTAGAAAAAATTTTCTTAACACCCCTAAGGCATGACCTATTCCTATGGCTAACTCTTCTAAGTCTCTAGGGCTAGGTTGAGTGTTCACCTAATCACTAGACGTGTCTTAAGACTAAGGAAACTCTTAGTGTCTAAGAGAAGTCCTATGTCTAAGATGGAGGGGTTGAGAGCTCATCCTAAAAATGAGGTCAACATAATTGCAAGATAGCTAGGGTGATTATTAATTTATAAAGAGGCTAAAGTCCTAAAACCCACTCCCTAAGAGACTAGAGCATGAGTGGTATGAATAATGGCTTAATCTAATGCAACATATTTTAAAATTTTATTTAAATTTTGACACTTCATTTTGACAAAGGCTTATTGACCTCATTTTTAGAATGAGCTCTCAACCCCTCCATCTTAGATATATTATTCATCTTAGACTTTAAGAGTTTCTTAGTCTTAAGACACATCTAGTGATTAGGTGGACACGCAACCTAGTCTCTAGAGACTTAGAAGAGTTAGCCAAGGAATAGGTCATGCCTTAGGGGTGTTAGGAAAATTTGTCTACCCTATAGCTTAAACCACTTTCCTTACTTTCTTCCTTCAAGTCAAACTCTAAATCAAATCAATATCAAACCTAAATCAATTCTAGCCTAATTTATTTTCTCCAAATTCAAATCAACTCCACATGATTGAAATCCATAATTGAAACCCATGATTGAAATTCCAAAATTCTAAATATTTCCTAAGTCCTCAATTTCCCTCTTAAGGACTTAGCCAAAATCATCTTCAAATCAATTTAAACTAATGAGATTTTCTCATAACTCATTTATATTCTCATTTATATTCACATATATAAATGGAATATAAATTCAAACCAATCAAACTAAATTCAAAAATTCAAATCCAAAATTCCAAATCTTTCTTAAATCCTTAAATTTCCTCTTAAGGACTTAGCCTAGATCATCATCAAATCACTTCAAATCCTTAAAATTTTATCATAATACATTCATATTCTTATTTATATTCACATATATAAATGAAATATAAATTCAAACAATCAAAACCACTTCCAAAAATCAAACTCAAAACTTATTCAAAATCCAACTTAAGCCTTTCAAGTCAAAATCTTGAACTTAGCCAAATCAATTTCAAATCAAGCCAAACTCTTGATCTTCCTTCATGATTCAATCAATCCTTCAATCATGAATCCAAATATAAATACAAATGTCAAACCAAAACTCAATTCAAAAGTCAAGCCAAAATTTATTTCATGTTCACCCTTTGAACTTGAAATTCTCAAATGAATAAAAACCCATTTGACTTCAAACCACTTGTAAATGGATTTATATTTAAATCATAAGTCCATATACAAGTTCAATCAAACTCAAATCAAGCTTTGACCAAGTCATTTGACCCACTTAGTCTCACTTGACCTAAAGTGACCTAAAGTGCCCTTTATGAGCCAAATTCTAATCCTAACCAGATTAGATTGAATCAAACTCACCAATGCCTCTCATCATGATCAACAATCATCATGAGATGATCAATCACTCAAATTGGGTCAAACCAAGTCAAACCTAAGGGTTGACCAAGTCAACACTTAGCCAAAATGAAACCTAACATAGCCAAAATCCACCATAAGCCAAATTGATTGAAACCAATGATTTAAGTTCATTCATGACCAATGTTTGAACTTGACCAAGTCAACATTTCAGCCTAACCTAGTCTAATTGGCCACTTGACCCAAGTTCACCCAACTTGACCTAAAAAGTCAAAATGTGTCAAAACTTAATCTAAGCCAAATTGATTAAAACCAATGGGTAAAGTTCATTCTAAATCACTTGTTGAACTTGACCATATAGCCTCAATTGGCCAACTAGAACTAACCTAGCCCAATTGACCATGAACCCAACTTGACATAAAGGGTCATATTGAGACAAATTCAAACTTAACCAAAATTGATTGGGAACAAAGATACCAATCCACTTCAATGACTAACCAATCCTAAACCTACCCATGACCTAGCTCAAATAGGTCAAATGGGTCAAATTGGTCAACTTGACCCATTTGACCTAAATGAAGTCATATGATCCAAACTCAAACCTAAACCAAATTGAATCAAACCAAAGCCACCAAAATATTTCAAATGGTCATACAAACTTGACCCAACCCTTGGCTTGACCCAATTTGACCAATTGGTCAACTTGATCCAAGTTGACCCATTTTTGACCTAAATGGGTCAACATGAGCTAAACCATACCAAATGAACTCCATATCCAATTAAACTTGGCCAAACCTATTTTCTCAACATACCCAACATATCCAAATTCAAAAATTAGCCAAATGACCATTTTAACCCTAGGCCATAGAGCAAATTTTGGCCAATTCCACTTGGAATTTGGTCAAACCCTCTTCATACCTACTTGATACTCTCCTAATAGATCAAGTGAACCCAATGGGTTTGGGTTAGCCCAACTTGACCCAATGGCAAAACCGGCCACTCCCCTTGAAATGGCCACATGGGAATGATGCCTCCACTTGTTTTGAGCACATGGGAAGTTTATATTCCCACTCCTCTGGCCAAATCAAAATCAAGTATAGCTCTAATAGCTCAAACAACTCTTTTAATCTTGACAATTGGATCAAAATGGAAAGCTTATGCTCGACCGTCCGATTGCCAAAGAGGGAGATATACTCTCCCTAATTGATTTGAAAATTAATAGAGCCATAGTCGATTGAAGCTTAGGAAGTCAGAGGAGCCATTTGCATGTGATCCTAAGCTTCCTAGAGGGAGATTAAAATAGCCATTTCTCGATTTCATCATTTGAAAATAGGGGAGCTCAATTAAATTTCCAACTTCCTCCACACTCAAAATTAGTGCAATTCCCTTTGCACACTCCATCAGAAAGCCAAATCGAGCTTGCCTAAGCTCTCTTCCAAGTTCATGAAGCAAGGGGATATCCAATTTAATCAAAACTGAGCTCAAGATAAGAAGGAGGTGACCCATAGGAAGATCCAGCCAACGTCAGTTGGTCAAACTTTTACTAAAGCTTCATCTCAACCAGACGAAGCTTCACCAAGGGAATCGAGTGCTGGTGATCACCTCCACAAGGTATGCCATTTTCCTACCATTAAACTCAATGTGGTGTGGAGCTTTGTGAAATAAATGTTAATGGTATAAGATCTTGACCGTTAGATGTGATCTAGGATGCATGTTGATGGTGTGGGTTGAGTTTCATCCCAATACGAGCTCAATTGAGCTCGGATCAAGGCCTATAACATGGATGGTCTCCATGGATCACAGGCATTTACAGAGAAGAATCTCTAGCCATCTATCTACACATTTTGCATGGACGACCAAGATTAAAATACGCTTTATATCCTATTTTATCCCCTCTAATCCATGGCTTTAATCTCTACCGATCGGATGGATGGTGGAGAAGGAGCATCAGTCCCACCACACTACGATGGGATAATTTAAATATTCAATGGGAAGGCACCGCATGTAAAGGGATGTCGCTCATAGGGATTAAGTATTTAATTAGGATTTATTTATTCTAATTATTCACCTAAACTTCTAAAATTCATATCTCAACATAGAAAAATAAAAAATAAGAAATAAATTGCATTAGAAAGATAATTGAACATAAAATATTCTAAAATTGATTTTCATTAATGTTGAATAGTTCTTTTCTTTGAATTTGAGTTTTATTGGGAATACTAATTTGCTAATTATTTAATGATTCTTGGGTGTAATTAGAGGGATGACTATTTAATTATCTTGGTGGTTAATTAGGTGTTCATTTCTTAATTACTCCCTTAATGTAATAAAGGTTAATTAAGGGTTTGATTAGTGGTTTAATCCATTGTTGAAGTTGATTAAGGTCTATTTCAGTGAATAGGAGGTTTAGGAAATAATTTTGGGGCATTTCCCCTAAGCTATTCTTTAATCCCCCTTTTCTTCCTTAATTCTCTCTTAATTATAGGGTTAATTCACTAATTTCCCCCTTAATTAATTTCTTAAAATTTTAAAACTTTCTAGAACTCAATTAATCTGCTTGGGGTAGATGCTTAGGTGTTCAAGAGCCAAAGTTCAATTAAGGAAATCAAAATTCAACTCATATGTGTGAGGAGTGTTTTGAAATTACTTAAGTTACACCCCTTAGCTTAATTAGTAATTAATCAAGAGCCAAATTGCATTAGGCCCCTTTCTTCCTAGGTACATTACAAATATAAATTTCTTGTGAGGTTTTATGTCATCTCATTGGCTCATAATTATTTGATTAACTATGCTAAGGTGGTGTAGGTAAGGGGTAATTAAGATGTTTAATTCATGCCTTAACCTAATAAAAATAAAAATAAATCTAATCACCTAGAAGTTGAACAAAATATCAAACACATGTGGGAATGGGTTAGGAACAACAAACTCACTTCATATTTTCAAAATTAAATCAAATTCAAAATCAAACAAAAATCATATTAAATAAACTTTGATTTACTTTAAGCTTTCTTATTTCATAAGATTGTCTTTAGGAATTAATTAAAGTGAATGTGTTTACATGCTTTCTTTGCTTTAGTTCTTCCCAACATCCTAATATGTGTCATATGGTTTCTTGCATTCATGCTTTTCAAAATCAAATATAAATGAAAATATTTCCATTATGTCAAATTGTATATGTTGGCTAAAGTAAGAATATGAGTGGCTATTATCACTATTAAATCCAAATTATTTTCAAAATATATGAATCAATTATCAAAATTGAAACTGTGTTACATATATCTTACTTATAAGTTTGCATGTGAGTAAAATATAAGGATGTGCTTAGTGTAGGTTTTCCTTCTCCTCTCTTTTAGAATAGTTTTGAATAGGATTTGGCAAAGTGTATAGTTCATTTGAAAAGAACCTAACACTTGCCTAATTCTATATCCTATTCATTCCTATGCTATTACTTAAGAAGGATACTTATAATTGTACATATAAATTGCATAAACAAAAATAAATCAACCAACACAAACTTTTGCATTCTTTCTTTTCCATTAATTTCTTTTGTACACATGTTTGTATTTAAGGAAAGTGGTATATTAGTCTAGAAAACTTCAGGGTTGTGAGGCTTTAAGTAGTCCTAAGTAGGTCTTGTACCTTTCACCCCCAGTTAACAATGGCATCATACCACTTATGCCTTTCATACATTCATGTGTGCATGTGAAAGTTGGATAAGAAACTAATTTGCTACTTAATGAAGACCATGCATCATAAACATTCAAATTTTCTTAAATGAATTACTTAGCATGCATCATAAAGTGTGCTAAACATACCCATTTGTATGTATAGATATGTTTAGGACTCATTCACATGCATGTTATACATGTTGAGAAAGAAATGAAGTGATGTATGTTTTATGAATTTAGTTCATTTTACTTAATCTTGAAATGCCATTTCTTTTTGAATATGTTTGTTTAGAGTTCATCTAAACTTAGGATTAAATAATAAACATAATAAAACATTACTAAATAAAGCCAAAACCTGAATCCACTTTAGAAATTACTTAGGTTAGGGAAGGAAAGAGAAGTTCTCTTCTCTTTCCCTCTCTTTATAACTTAGTAATTAATTGTAGGATTCACTTGAATCCAATCAAAACACAAAATCAACCCAAAATAACTAAACCACTTAAATGAAACCCTCCTCTAAGTTGAACATTCTTCATACTTAGAAAATTCTAACTTAAACCCATAGCTAAGCATACCACACAAACCTCTAAAGCACGTCGCTAAGTCACTACTTCTAGCTTTGGTTGGGGATGGTGCATGGTTTGATGTTTGTTTTTATTTTATGATATATGTTTTAGTCTGGATGTTAGGATGTATGTGCGCAAAATGAATGGTAGGGTGATCTTAGTCTAACCATTATTTTTTGTAGAGGATTGTGCTTAAGGGGCACTGTGATAAATAAAAATATAAATATTTTTTACTGTGCAGGTCCTTATAACCCTAAGCATAATCTAATATGCTAGGTGAACTTATTCACCCATGTGTGGGGTGATAAGTCCAATATACATGCTTGGGATTTTTGTGTTTTGTTTAGCTAATCTCTATTTTGTAGGTGTTAGCTAGATTTACTTTTCCTTTTCATGTAATTTTTATAATTAGAATTTTGGAATGATTGTTATGGGGATTAGGATGAGCATTGGTCATGAGATCTCATCTTATGCTCCATGTGAAGCCTTTGGAGCAACCACCTTCCAATCATCCAAAAAAAGGAACCAAAGAAGAAGGAAGAAAAGTAGAAGAAAGAAGAAAAGAAGAATGAAGAAATGATGCTTGAAGACCCCCATAACAATGATTTCCTTGCTTAATTATAATTAATTCATTTGTAATCTGAGGTTGTATAAGGGTAAAACTCTACTACCCAATTTGTTTTCGAGTTTGTGCGATGGTACCACCATAACCTCTTATTCTTTTGTAATTAGATTTATAAATTGATTGATGATTTGTTTAGCTTATGTGCATTAAGTGGCATTCTTTTTTTTCTAGTTTGCTTTATGTATGGCCTGGATGTGGATTAGGCTCTTAGGGAAAAATAAATTTTCTACCAAATTTAACAATTCAAAATTAAAAATAAAGAACTCATAACCTCACTTAAAAGCTTAGGCAAAAAATCAAGGTAAAAGAATTAGAAACTCCTTAACTAGATGAGTACTTCTTTTTTTAACATCATGCACAAATGCATATTATTTTCACTCTTGATTGGATGGCTTCCACCTTTGCCAGAGAAACTTGGACCTTTTGAGAGCCATGGTGGAAATACACCTCCTCCTTCTTCTAATTTTGGCCAATAATCTTACTTCTCATGCATTATATGAATCCTATAAGCTGAGTCAAATGATTGTCCAAAAATGAAAATAACATGAAATATGATTTGCATTAGATTTAGGTCATTTGAAGCAAGCCCTTTACATGATCTAGTCTCTTTACAGAGTGAGATTAAGGACTTAGTCTCTTTCTAAATAAACAACAGCCTAACTATCTGGCATAAGCAGATGACTTGACTACATGAATTTAAAATCATAGGAGGAGTTAATCCACCACCAAAATCCAAGCAGGTGGTTTGTCCTTTCTTATGGAGGCAAACCAAATACCCATTTTTGCCTTAGATTTAGGTTGTACTTTTGACCCTCACCAAACTTCCCAAGATTTAGGTTTTGAGGTTGCTTCCCCCTTCCATAGGCCATAAGCATAAATCCTCACCTTTTAGGCATTTCCTTAATCTTGTGATATGGAATCATAAGTCCTAAATTTCTAATGAAAAATTTCAGTCAAATAAATTAAATCAATCTCAAAACTGTAAAGCCCAAACATAGGATAGTTTGAGATGCTCACTAGGTTTCCTAGTATTGTGAGTATCTCCTACTTATCTTCATTTGGCTTTGATAATAACTCCCTCTGTTTGATCTATCCCATTCGATCTTCCAAAAATAAATTAATCGATTGATAGTCCTGCTTATTGAAATATTTGGAGAGAACGATCATTTACCTTAATCGAGAGTATTTCTAAAGGATCTTATTCCTTAGGATATAATTAACTATGGGGGCTTGCCCCCATAGGAAACTTAATGAATCCAATTTAAAATAAAACCTACTTTACTTATCCATGTAAAGTTGGGAAAGAATCTTTGGTACACATGTAGACCCATTGTCCTTAGGAATCCTTGTTGAGATGATTAGGTCCATTGTAGGGTGGTGACTTCTATCTTTTGAGATAGTACACCTCTCATCAATATCGCACCCAATCACCCTCAATAAGAACATTTAGATCTATGTGGTATAAATTATACAAAAATAAGAAGATGTATATTTCCATCCTCATTTTATCCCACATAGAGTGAAGATGGAAGTATATATCTTATTCTCTAAAGAAATTAAAAATTTTTACCACAGAATTTTCTAGCGACTCCGCTGGGGATGGTTCCTCTCTCCATCTTTGGTAAATTGTCATTATCTTTAAGTATCGATAGTGGGTTCTTTGGTATGAATCTGAGACTATCTTTTGTTCCATTGGCATGTAACTTATTTTATTCTTAACTTAAGGTAGCCAACATCTTTAAGTTTTAGGACATCACCCCGTGTTGGTCTTAAAACCCTTGTTGGGTTCTCCAATGGGTAAAAATAAAAAGATCTAAATAAAAAGAAAGAAAACATCTAAAGACTTCCTCGTTATCATTTTTATGATAAGAAAAGATTCATTCTAAAATAATAAAGATAAAATAAATTTTCAATAAAAATTTTCTTTTTAAAAAGCACTCTTTCAAAAAATGCATATAATAAAATATTTTCTACAAAATTTTCTTAAATCACTCCTCATTTAATACTCATAATATGTATATGCAACTTCAAAAAACAAACCACAATCAATATTCTCCAAAGCTACCAAATAAAGTCTTCCTCAATTCATTTTGATAAAGATTTCATTTTCAAAATAAAATGAACAATCATCTTTCCAAAATCAAAATCAAAATAAAACTTTCAAAGAAAAGCACATATGAACTTTCCATTCAATATACCCATTATTGAATGGAAGTTTCATTTTCAAACAAGACAAAATTTTTCAAAAGCACATATGAACATCTCCATTCAATATACCCAAATTTATTGAATGAAGATTTCATTAAATAAAATAACATCATTTCTCCCACTTAAACATATCCTATATATGATTAAGTAAATTCTTTTAAAAATAAATAATCACACACAAAACTAAATTTTCACATTTCAAAAAATAAGATTGACTTCCATTTCTACATACCCAAATATTGAATGGAAGTCTCTTTTCAAAATCAAACTTAACAATCATATTTTTAAAACACATTTGAACTTCATTTAAATATACTCAAATTTGCTAAGTGAAGTCTTCAAATAAAACCAAAAAATTTTCAAACACATTTGGAACTTCATTTAGCATACTCAAATTTACTATGAAGTCTCCAAATTCAAAACAAAATTTTAGACAAATTTGAATTTTATTTAGCATACCAAATTTGCTAAAGAAGTCTCCAAATTTAAACCCAAAAATTTTTCAAACACATTTGAAACTTCATTTAGCATGCTCACATTTTCTAAGTGAAGCCTCCAAATTTAAAATGAAAAATTTTCAAACACATTTGGAACTTCATTTAGCATACTTAAATTTGCTAAGTGAAGTCTCCAAATTCAAAATAAAAAATTTTCAAACATCTTTGGAACTTCATTTAGCATACTCAGCTAAGTGAAGTCTCCAAATTCAAAACAAAAATTTTACACATTTGAACTTCATTTAGCATACTCAAATTTGCTAAGTGAAGTCTCAAATTTAAAACCAAAAATTTTCAAACACATTTGAACTTCATTTAGCATACTCAAATTTGCTAAGTGAAGTCTCCAAATTCAAAAAAATTTTCAAACACATTTGAACTTCATTTAGCATACCAAAATTTGCTAAGTGAAGTCTCCAAATTCAAAAAAAAAAAAAAATAATCAAAATTTTTTTCAAACACATTTGGAACTTCATTTAGCATACTCAAATTTGCTAAGTGAAGTCTCTAAATTCAAAACCAAATTTTCTAACACTTTTGAACTTCCTCTTTAGCATACCAAATTTAAAGAGAAGTTTCCATTTTCAAAACAAACCAAAACATAAAATTTTGAACACATCTTTTGGAATTTCATTTAGCATACTCAAATTTGCTAAGTGAAATTTCCATTTCACAAAATTAAGTGGAACTTCACCTTTAGCATACCATATTTGCTAAAGTGAAGTCTCCACTTTCAATAAAAAAACAAATCAAAACCAAAAAGGAAACACATTAAGATTCCCTTAGCATACTTAAATTTGCTAAGGATCCTACTTTTCAAAACAAATCAAAATAAAAAAAATTGGATTTCTTAGCATATCTAAATTTGTTAAGGATCCTACTTTTGCAAAAAAAATCAAAATATCCAAAACAAATGAAACACTTTAGGATTTTCTTAGCATACTCAAATTTGCTAAGATCCTATTTTCAAAAAATCTTCAAAAAAAAAACACTTTTCACTTAACATACCTAAATTTGCTAAGTGGGAATTCCAATTTTCAAAATCAACAATACAATTCACAAAAAAAAGAATAATTATTTTCAAACACTTACTTAGCATACCCAAATTTGCTAAGTGAATAAATTCCAAAATACTATCAAAATAAAACCAATTGACCTTACTTTAACATACCCAAATTTGTTAAAGGAAAGGGTCCTCAAATCAATATAATTTCAAACATGAACCTATGGAAGCATCTTTCTAAAAATATTTGAATCCACTTTCAACATACCAAATTTGTTGAAGTTGGATTCATATTCAAAATTCCTCTTTCAATCAAATTCTAAATATTCTCTAAATCCATTTGAACCCCACTTAACACTTCCAAGATGTTAGATGTGGGTTCAAATTTTAAATTCAAATTCAAATCAACAAAATAGTCTGATCCAAGCTTATTTTCAATATTGATTCTCACATCATTCGCATATTCAATTTTATAGTTGATTAGAAATGGCAAGCTCACAGAAGTTTGTGTTCACTTTCCCATATGGCATGGACTTGGCCTTGGATTAGGCCAATCTCCCCCAAGCTGATCATACCCACCTTATCCATTTTCAGAGATTTGAGGGAGTGAAGATCAGGGCACTCCCTCACAACTGCAGATGTGTGGTCGCGAAGCCGGTCATCCATCGATTTACCTCGATTCTCCCTTCCCTCATTAAAGAAGAAAGCAATGGTGGTCCCATCACTTAGAAGGATGATGATACCAGCACCAGGTTTCCTGCTACCCGCAGGGCTGGGCTCACCCACTTTTGGCACCCTCGGGTAAGGCTCTGATCTAGAGCCTCCCAACCTTTGAGGTTGGGTCTAGTTCTTACCACATCCTACCTACAGAAGGAGAAATAAAACCACATGATGTGGTATCATACAATGATTGCTTGGGAGATGGAGGCACGCAGAGGAGGTACCTACTCTGATCACCACGTAATGAACGTTTCATCCTCTCCGGGTCAAACAGAGAGGATGCTGGGAGGATCACTTAACCTCCACCAATGGTTCAAGACCAACCCTTAGTTACCGTGAGAGGTCATATGTTGGCCTCGATCCTTATGCCAAGTTGGTGGAGCTTATGAACATTTTGAGTCTGGAGCTCAATTTGATTTGACATCTATCATCCCCCATAGCGTGGGGAAACATCTAATACAGGAATAGGCCAGAGAGGCCCATACATCTATTCATATCACCAGGAGAGGAGGTTCGGTCGGCAGCCAGACTCATCAATTTTCACCTGCGCTACCCGCAACCATAGATAACATCTACTGTGGATGACCCATCATTAGAAGAGGGTCTGTAAGAGAGTCGGTGGTGCTCCACCACACCTTCTACCTCCCGTCACCATCACCCATGTCATGTCTCAAAGATTCCATCAAGGCCATGAAGGCCATATCCGGGAGAAGCATACCCATTGGTGATCCCATGGTTGAGGGATCCTATTCCATCTACACGCCATTTATGGCAAGATAGAGCTCTCCGCTTGACCTTCGCCCTAGTGGTGGTGAGGAATGGCGACCCCAAAGCATAGTGGTCATCCTTCACCACCACCACCATCGACATGGAGATGGTGGAGCTGTGAGATAGAAGATGATAGCCTACGCAGATGATAGAGAGCCTCTAGAGTGTCACCCCTTTGAGTTAGTGACAGTCGAGAGTGTGTCTCTTCTAAGAGCAATCCTCATAGGATTGACTCTCTAGAGAGGTGGTGCCTCTCAAGCACGATAATGATCACAATGCACCAAAATCATTCATGCATTAGATTGATCATTCTCTTGAGGAGATAGTAGCACATTATCTTATAGAGAAGAAGAAAATTATGGGGTATGACTAGTCAGATGAGGAGAAGATCATCTTTGATCCCAACAAAGATGATTTATTAGGAGACTACTGGGTCTATGGTAGATACGGGATCCCTCCTCAGGGAGCAATAGGCCATGGAAGGTGATGAGGTTGATCAAGAAGACACAGCCCAATCAGCCCAACACCTCTGATATCAGTTAAAGTAGAAAGATGAGTAGATAGATAAGATGGTGAGGCAGCTTGAGGACTTGTTAGCAGTAGTTTTAGTACTTCAAAAATAAGCCCCAATAGTTCATCCTACTATACGACATTAGTCAGCCAGAGTTAGTGCATGTCTTGGACCTAGCCAAGACCTTACCTCCCATTGAGCAAGGTAGCACTAGCATGTATAGGAAGGTAGTGGAAAGTACCTCCATACATGAGAAAGACATTAGATCCATGGTTGAGCAACAAGTGAAGAAGCGGCTCAAGCCCTGGGAGGATCATCGGTTCCAAAGGGTAGACCCTACCCGAGGAATTTGATGCAATCCAATATCCCAAGGGTTTTGTGCCACCTTCCTTCAAGAGCTTTGATGGCAGTGGAAACCCGATGCAACATATAGCATACATGAGGGCTATCATCATGGCGGACACTTTGCTATTCCACCTCTTTGTTAGTAGCCTAGCAGGGATTTCTTTTGATTGGTATGCTGAACTTCCCAATGGTTCAATAAAGATATTTGCTGAGTTAGAGCAACTCTTTATCAAGAGGTTTATTGTAGCTCAACAAAGGGTTATATGAGTGATCTTTGTAGCACAACAACACCAGTGAGTCCCTTGTTGATTATATTCTCCAGATGGCATAACCTGAGTATGAAATGTGAGCATATTTGAGCAACATGCCATTGAGATTCTTCTAAAGAATATCCATGGCCCGGCCTTCATGCTTAAGAGCTTCACTATTAAAATATTTGAGAAGTTAATAAGGTGGCTAAGTCAAGGAGAGGCCAAACAATTGCCTTTTCAAGACCAGTTGCCCAAAGCAAAGCCGCAGAAGGTTTATGAGAAGAAGTTGGGAGCAGTGATAATGGTAGATAAGGGGAAGCAACCAACTAGAGATCTGTCTGAGAGACCACGACCTTAGTAGCCTTCACCTCCACCTCCTTTACCACCACCGAGGTAGCCCTACCGGCCTTCACAGCAGCCTCCACGGCCAGCACCGCCGCCTCCTCAACCATACCATCACCCAATGGCACACATACCACGCCGTAGCTATGGTCCACCTACTTTTAGATAAGCTTAACAAACCTTATTCATTTAAGAGGGATGTAATCGGGGAAGATCTTTAAGAATCTCTTAAAGAAGCTCAACTACCAAGCCTAGAGACCGAGGAAGTGGGCAAAAAATGATCTAAATTTTTCCCTACCACGCGGTGCCATGTTTTGGAGGATTGTTTCACATTTAAGGACCGGCTTGAACATAGCTTCAAGACGTAAGTTATCCCAAAGAAATACCTTATGGAACAACCATCTAGTTCCATTAGGGTAATCCTTGGGGATACTTGTGATCCTTCCAAAACTAAAGAAGGTTGGGATATTTATTTATCCAAAACCTCTAAAAAGATCATCCAAAAGATCAAGAAACTTTCTCGAGTCAAAACCTCCAACATCAAGGAAGGTTGTAAGTTGCTAGTGCCAACTCGGGAAAGGAGCTCAAGAAGTAGAAAGATGTGTTAGCCCTGATACAAGAGTAAACCACCATCGAGTCCACCTCCGCCTCACCGCTTACCACACATGAACTTCCTCCACTAGCTTCTTCTTCTTCTACTAGAAAACTTTATATGGTGGATAAGGGCATCAAATCCCTTACACCCACTTACTTTACTTGATTTCTACTTTGTACCACCAATCAAATCCAAAAAATTGAAGAATAAAGCTAGCTTGAATTACATCTATGTCATTTCTCCTGATGGGTTGTCTACTTCTATTCTTAATGATAACTCTTCAAGTCAAAATAACTATAATAATTTTGATCTTCCTCTTTCTCGATTCGTGAGTTGGACTTTCCTACTCAATACTATGGGTTCACCTCTTGAGATAGACTTGAATCATCATTTTGGGGTCCCATAGGAGAAGTGTAGTGAGCTTGATGTGCGTAGAACCTTCCATTAACCACAAGAGATCACCAAGTCAACCTCCTAGTGGCAAGGTTCTACCTCCTAAGGCAGCACCTCAAGATAGGGAAACAAGTCATTAGTATAGAGGATTGAGAAGCCCCTCCACAAGATGCTCCACCCTTAGATATGCTTGTGGAGGATCACCAAGGTGGACTACAATGTCTCTCATCTAAGAAAGTTTTCCATCTAAGCTAAGCATATATGATGCCCTTGTTTTATCCAAAGAGATGAGGGAATCATTAATCAAGGCTCTCCTTGATCCGAGATATGCTTAGCTCTTGACCACTATAGGTGAGGAGGCACATTACAAAAGAAGCTCGTGGGATCACCTTCAGATGAAGACCTTCTTTGGGGACTTGGAGCACAACCCGTCCTCTACATCACAATTGACATGGAAGATTCAGACTTGCTAGAGTTCTCATGAATCCGTGTGTATCATAACATTATGAGTCTAAAGACCCTTATTTGAGGATCGACATCTACACTCAGATGGATGATGTTGAGAGGATTCAATGAACAAGGTGAATGGGCTTTAGGTTCCATAGTGTTACCTTTGGAGATTGGTGACTGGAAGATCGAAGCTAAGTTTTACATCATTGATTCAAATACTTCATTGACTACTTTGCTGGGTAGGGCTTGGATACATCAGAACAAGATAATTCCATCCTCCTCCATCGAATCAAGTTCAAAAGATGGGATTGAATCGTGTCAATGGAGATGAAAAGCCATTTTGGTTAGAGAATGAAATTTATGAGGATGCGACCTACTATCTTCCTCAAAATATCCTTTCTCATGAACTTGGATAAAACTCAAATTCAAAATAAAAAGAAAATGAAGAAAAAAAAAATGCAAAAGAGCAAGAAAAGAAAAATGAAATTCCAAGTGAACAAGAAAGGGGAATTGAGGAAGAAATAGATCCACATATCACATTCCATCATATGGACATGTGGGTAGGATGGCTCGAACTCTAGTAGGTAGAAGGGTAAAATAGTTCAGGTGGAAGACCCCGGTTGGCCATCGCCAATAGGTCATGTTAGTTCATAGGAGTACCCTACTATTCACATATACTTGGAATCCTCGAGGATGAGTCAAATGTGATTAGTATACCAACCAACCCTTCTTAGCGGGTTCCATTGGAGGAAACTTTTGATCCAGATAGAGATGAAGATCAGGCCTCCAGATAAAACAAAGTATTTGAATCAAGTTTATGTGAGACTATTAGGCAGTAGCTTAGAACCTTAACTCTAACCTCACTTACATCTCAGAAAGTTGAAGGTTTAGTAGTTAAGGAAGTCCCTAAGTCTTTTAATGATATGAAGCTGAAGAGGTTCTTTTTCGGATTATTATCCTCAAGTCTTGAAGTTGATGTAGAACTTGAGGAGGATACATTTAAAGAATTAATGGAATTATCATTTAACTTTTACTCACCTTGTGTTCATAATCTTATACAGAAAAGTTTAGTTCCTCATACATGGTCCAAGCATAGGTTAGAGTACTTTGAAAAGCTATGGAATACTGAACAATCAGCGGGGAGGATTCATGGTGTAGTCGATGATGATGATTACTGCTTAGTTATTACCAACCATTTAGAGTCTGATAGGTTCTTTTCACATAATACCAACTTCTATGAGAATGTGTGTTTAGAAATCTCAGATGATCCACAAATCAAAGAGGCACCCAGAATTTGAAGAGGATATCCATTCAATAATAGACAAGCTTAAAGAAATCAACCTCAGGATAAAAGAAAATCCACGCCCGACGTACATCAGTTCATTGCTGAATGAAGAAGAAACCAATAACTTAGTTAGGCTATTGACTGAGTTTAAAGATTGCTTCGTATGGAGTTATGAAGAGATGCCCAGATTATCTCCTGACATAGCAGTCCACAAGCTAGCAATAGATCCTAAGAGTACCCTATTAAGCTCCTAGATGCATGTGATTAGAAATCGAACAACATGTCATTTTTGAAGTCAAGAAATTGATCGATGCTGGTTTCATTAGGGAAAAAAATATCCTACCTGGTTAGCCAATGTCATCCAATTAAGAAGAAGAATGCCAAATTTGCATATATGTTGATTTTAGGGACTTAAACTAAGGCATGTCCTAAGGATGAGTTTCCTCTTCCTATACCAAAATTAATGGTGGACATCGCCTCATCTCATGCGTCTTCTCTTTCATGGATGGGTCATCTACACCAAATCAAGATGTCTCTAAGATGAAAGAAAAGACTTTCCAAACCGATCGAATCTTATTATAGGGTCATGCCTTTCCTTAAAATGTGCTACATACCAATGGGCCATGACTCGATCTTCAATGAACTCATCCATCAGTTGAGTGCTACGTTGATGATCTAGTAGTCAAGAGTAGAAAAGAAAGACCATCTCTTTGACTTGAGTAGTTTTGAATGGTTAAGATAATATAACCTCAAAATGAATCCCCAAGTGTGCATTGAGTAGCTTTAGGAAATTCCTTGGGTTTGTTGTGACATTGAGAATAGAAATAGATCTGAAAAGATTAAAGCTATCTTAGAAATGCCACCTCCTAAGAGTTTAACTCAACTCATATCCTTTCAATGATGGCTGGCATATCTAAGAAGCTTTATTTCCAACCTTTTAGGGAGATGAAATCCATTCTCAGCACTTGTCAAAATGGATGCCAAGTTCAAGTGGGATGATAAGTGTCAGCATGCCTTTGAAGACATCAAGCAGTATTTGGTGAAGCCCAATTCTAGCGACTATCTGAGAGCCACTCATTCTCTACATTGTGCATTAGATGACTCTCTCTGCTCTGTTGGCCCAAGCCAATGATGAAGGAAGGAGAATGCTCTACTACCTCATCATCTTATTCTATTTGAAGCAAACTATCCACCTATTGAGAAACATTGCCTAGCTTTGATCTTTGCTCAAAACTCGATACTACATGCTTTCTCATATGGTGAACTTGATCTCCAAAATAAATCCACGAGTATCTCATGACATGGCGCTATCCAAATGTTTGGCATGATGGTCCATGATTCTCTTGCTTGATATCACATTCATACCCTTCGTTGTAAAGGGCAAGCACTAGCAGATTTCTTAGCATCACACCCACTTCTTGTTGATTCCCCTCTTAGTGATGATCTCCCTGATGAATAAACCATGAACTTAGGGAGGGGTAACCAGATGGAGATGTATTTTGATGGTGCTTCTTTTCATAAAGGGAAGCACCAGATCTACTCTTCCAAGAAAGGCGGTAGGAATAGTTCTCTAACTCTAAATGTGATGAGATTCTCATACTATCTTTCTAACCCTGCACCAATAATGAAGTATGAGGCTTTGATTGTGCAGGTTAGCATCACAATGTGTCAAGAGCATCAACATCTTTGGGGATTCTCGGTTGGTCATCAACAGTTGGATCCTAGGTTCTCAAACCCAAGCTTCATCATTACCATGAGTATACCATGAAGCTATTGGCCCCAAATTCCAAGTCACCATCTACAAGGTTCCCCAGTAGAAGAATTGTAGATGCTTTGGCCAAACTTGCCAAAGAATTGGCATGTCCGGAAGATGAGTCCATTTCAATAAGGATCCAAAACAGACAAGTCCTATCCCTTATTGAAGATGAATTCATTGAAATACTTTCTATTGAAGGGGAGGTTGTCATTACCAAAATGGACAAGGAGCTAGATTGGAGGCAACTGTTGATAGAATATTTGAACACCAGCAAACTACCTCAAGAAAAGTCATAAGCCCATCAAGTGAAACATAGAGCTCTCTCCTATGCTCTCGTTGATGGCAGACTGTACCAACGGTCCTTTGACCAAATATGGTTACACTGTTTAGAAAAACATGAAGCTCATGGCATTATAATTGAGGTACATTCAAGTCTATGCGGAGCACATCAATTCGATCTGAAGATGAAGATGAAGATCAAGAGACTAGGATACTGGCCTTTGATGATTACATTGCATGGATGTAGCTAGAAGATGCCATGTGGTGTGTGTGGTCCTCCACCACCCAACATTCTACACCCTACTTTGGCCTCATGGACCATTGAGTGTTGGGGTACCATTGTGTCGTCGATCCTCCTTCTTCCAAGGGCATCGGTTCATCTTAACTTCACTACTTTTCCAAGTGGGAGGCAATCCCACTCGAGAGAGGTCACTCGGCATGTGCTTTTTTAGGAACCATATCATATATAGGTTGCCTCGATGAATTATATATAATGATAAAGCACCAAGATTAACTTTTGAGAAGGTAGTATAGATTGAGATACTCCACCATCTACTACCTAGAGCAAATGGCTTAGCGAAGCATTCAATAAAACTCTCATCCAGATATTGAAGACTCTTGATGACAATGATAGTGGAATGAGCAGTTGGAAGCCTTGTGGGCTTCACACCACATACCAAACTCCAACTCATCTACCCCATTTTCCTTAGTGTATGGGTCAGTGTTCTACCTTTAGAAGTATAACTCCATCACTAAGGATAGCATTGGGTAGCAAGATCACTACAGAGGAAAATGCAAAGTTGCGGTTAGAAGAGCTCGAAGGTTTGGAGGAGTGTCACCTACAGGCGTGCCAGAACCTCGAGTTGTACAAGGCCAAAATGATTCAAGCTCACAATAAGTTGGTCCACCCTAGGTCTTTTCGAGTAGGAGAACTTGTGTTTGTTCTAAGGAGACCAATTATTGCCTATCAAAATATGGGAGGCAAGTTTGAGCCCACTTGGGAAGGCCCCTATGTCATAGAAGGCCTAAGGAGGATCTTACTACTTATTGATTGTAAAGGGGAACACCTGATGCTTCCAATTAATGGGCTCTATCTAAAGAAATATTACACATGAAATAAATCATGTTTGAAAACACTTATTAAGAAGAAGAACAAAATCAGATTCCATTCATCAAATCTTCTCTTCTTTGAAAGCATTATTTGCTTATCTTATGAATCCACCCTGATGTGTTTTAGGGTAGGTGTAAGAGTCCCCCAGTGGCATCCTATCCCTCTTTCACAACACAAACACAATCTCTCGATGTTATTAGAATAGGTGTAAGAGAACCTGAGAGGCATCTTATTTTGATTAGCATAACTAAGTTAGGTGTGAGAGAACCCAAGTGACATCCTTTCTTAGTGGGAATCCTTATGGCAATTTCATCAAATCCAAGGGTGTTTAAGGTAGGTGTAAGAGTCCCCAGAGGTGTCCTATTCCTTTAACACATGCACAACAACAAACATAATCTTTATCTTGCTATTTTGATGTGGAGCAAGCCCCCTGGCACTCACTCATTATTGCTCTAGGTCGGTCTACATGCTACCTTAGTATGTCACCCAGTGGTCACTTGTTTGGAAGATGTGAGTCCACTTTCTTCCCTTGATGCAAACCAATGAGTGCCTTGTTAGTATGGTAGACTTCATTGCAGTAAGCTACCTCATGTTGATTTTGTTTAAGAAGATGTGAGTCCCTGCTTTCTTCTTGAACTAATCATCATGATCTAACTAGGTCGAGTATATCTGAGGTTTAGGATAAGTCCCGAGGCTCCTTTCCTCTTGACTATGTTTGAGTTGATATAAGTCCCTAGTGGCATTCACTTCGGTAGTAGCCCTAGGTGGATACTTTGTCGGTGAAGATAGACTATCCCAATCAGATTACTATAGGAGGATGTGAGTCCAGAGCTTTCTTCTTCTGATTGTTGCAAATCGATGGGCACCTTAGGTTGGTTGATTTGTTATCTTGTGACTCACGGTGGATACACCACTCTTGGCAGATGAGTCCTCATGCTTTCTCCTTGAGTTGGACCGAATACTTATTTTTATATATGACTAGCCATGTCATCTTCTGGGGTTTGGATTAAGCCCGAGCCCCATCCCTATGGGCACTCTATTTGGATCATGTCCTTTGTGGCCCCATTTGGGACTACAGGTTACTTTCTTAG